>UELW01000289.1:437789-1037789 GCA_900490495.1 Danionella dracula | reverse complement strand
CCCTTTCCGTGTCTTGCTCTTGTATAGGTGGATATTTGTATAGTATTAGGTGATGTTTAATTGGTGGAATGGATTTCTTGTAACAGGTATTCTATTGCTTTCCGTCACTCTGTCTTGTCTTTGTTTTACATCAGTATGATGATGCTCAAGTCATCTTTAGTAGCACTTTTCGGTCAGTATGGAACCGAAAACCGTTTTCCTTGCAAACATTCTAGAAGAGACCAAACCTCCTGAGAGAAATGCTTATAACCCTTGATAGCTTCTGGTCTGAAAGCCACTGGGATGTGTATCTGATGTTTGGCAGACGGCGGAGTGTGTGTAAATTGATTTATTGTGGCTTGATGTGTTTGCTTGGGTCAATGTGGGAGGCCAGTCTCCTGGGTCTGGGTGGAAAGTTCAACGTGTCAACTCACATCCATGCTTGGACCCTCTGATGTCTCTTCCCTCCCCCCAATCACACACCTTTTACCATCACCATCTCCACCGAAGTCTCCATGAGGACCGCACTCACCCCAGTGGGTCAAATAAGGTCGAGATACGTCATTGTTATAGGGTGTCAGTTGAGAAAGGGTCAACGGTGCCACATAACTGCAGCAGTTATCTATTTCCTGTCAAAAGTTTTTCACACTGAAAGTCAATAACTGTTCTCAGGAATTTGACCCCTGCTCTTGTTGCTTTGAGTAAAGGAGATGTTTGAAATGTGCTACCTTTTGTCAGAACACACAACCTCTCCCAGTCCTTGAAGATACTTCAACCTGGATTAAAAAAATGACTTTTTTTTTATTTTTATTTGCAGAGGTGTGTGCAGTGGACTGTGGTGTTCACGGAATGTGCATTGGCGGGAGCTGTCGCTGTGAGGAGGGCTGGACCGGTTCAGACTGTGATCTGAAAGCGTGTCACCTACGCTGCACTGAGCACGGAACATGCAAAGACGGCAAATGCGAGTGCCATCAAGGCTGGACCGGAGAACATTGTACTGTTGGTAAGCTGGAGAGTCTGTACAAATGGTGATCATAAACAAGTGTCCATGTACTAGTTTTACTGATCCAATCCCAGGAATTGTTGGTCCAAACCCATTGTTTGTTTTTTGTTTTACATTTTGCTTTGTTTTGTTTTAAGGTGTATGTTGTGTTTTGTTGTTTATTGAATAGTTTTTTTTGTTTGTTTTTTTATCTTTGACTTGATAAAAAAACAACGTGCACACAGCTCTGGTACCAAAATCGCAGTGACTTTCTTTTTGGTTCACTTTTGATAAAACATTTGTAATGTAACTCAATAACATTGAAATTGATTATTCTGTTTCACCATAAAAAATAAGTTGTTTATTAACCCTTTGCTGTTGCAGATTCAGCCAGCAACTATAAAACCCAGAATTTAAACTCCCTTTTGGGGTAACAGCCCTATTATCTGAATCTGACATCACTGAGCTGTGGGTTTATAGGAGAAAATATAACGGGCATATAACATAATGTGATTTGCATTTATTGAAGATATGGAATATTTTGGAATCCATTTTTTTATTAAGTTTTAATAAATTTGTTAATAATCATTATTTCCATTTTAAAGAGCCGTATGCTCTTTATTTAGATCACATCTTTGAACTTGTTTTGATTTCGTATTCTTTTTATCATTCTGCTATTCCTCCACCTGTTTTGGCTTTGCTACCTCAACAGGAAGAGGATTTAAGAGTTTGCTCTGTCTAGTACCTTCTGTCTGACCTTTGCTAACGATCAATATGTTGACATTTTCATTGCTGTGTTTAGAGACCGTCATAAGAGAACAAGAACCCTTAAAAACTGAAAGGAGGTAGATTTGTCTTTGTGGGGGAAAAGCTCAGTCTCCATTTCTTTATTTATTATTGCTATCAGTTCCAGGTTTATACAAGGCTTTATTAAGTTGTAAATTTTTTCTTCATTCAACAAAAGGCAGTTAATACACAGCTAATACACAAAGCCTACATGTTGCTTAGCATCAGTCACAAAATCTGTTCATGTAGTTAGCATGTCCTCCAGCATCCCAGCTCGCAGCAGGGTTTGTCAGCTGCTTCATTACTCAACACAAGAGATCGGGGAACGCAGCCCTTGTTAGTGAGCAGGCCTGTTTTACTGGGCAGCTTTGTGAGAATCTGGCCAACATTCTGTTAGTCGTCTTCCAAATTAGCACAGTTAGCACGTAATTCTGACTTGCTCTTCTGTTCAACCTAGCCACCCACACACCACGCTCTCAGCCTGATTCCATTCCAAACTTTCCATAGCATAAAACATCTACAGTTTCATGATTTAAAGACAGTTTTACATTAACTTTAATAGAAAAATGCGATGAGATGTTTAGGGTTCTGGTATGTTTTATGCACTTTTAATCTTTACCAGTTGTGTTTCACATATTTTAAGTAAAATTATTGCAAATCTTTGATTTTGGGGTCTTCTAGGTACTCAAGTAAAGAGATTGAAGTAGTTCAACATTGAAAACAAGATTGTGTGGAAGTTTGTGCTCTATATAAGTTTGTGTTTGCTGTCTGTGTGGCCTTCGAGTTTTGGCGATTGAATATATATCTTTAGGCCAAGGTTGATACTTTGTCCCTCTTTGCTGAGCATTGGTGGAGTTGGAGGTGTCTGTGTAAGTGTGTGTGTGTTTCAGGAAGAGCACAAGAGGGAGCTAAAAGAATTATGGTACCTAATACATCATATGTGTCAGACTGAGATAAGGGGCCTCTTGGTTCTCAACAGTGGCTGTGTATTTTGGTACTTGTGTACGTAGTGTGTGTTTTTGTGTGTGACCTTCCCTGTCCCTGTACAACCACACACTCTCATTAGACCTCATCATAGTGAGTCCACACACTCTTTCATCCCTCCATTACAACACACTTGCATCATCATTCTTTTCCACAAAGACATCTCGACACAGGTAGTGCAGGACAGCTCTCACAGTGACCGGCAGCATCCAGGCACTCTCGCTCTGGGTTTTCTTGTAACACAAAGTTTTTCTCAAACAATTGCAATTTAAAGGGGCTTGCTCACAAACTTTATAGTAGCCTTGATATGTGTTTGTCTGAATGATGGCTGTTGATTGTTTGGACCTCAAGTGGATTGGTCTGTATTGCTTCATTGCTTGGGGTGTGGACTCGAGTCACAGGAAAAATTGCATTACTTATATTGTTTTATTAATGAAAAATTAAAAAGTATAAACTGTTAGTTTTTTACAGTACCTGTTATTATTAGTACTTCAATAAACAGGTTATGCTCAATAAGCAAATTTCTCTGGTGTCATGTAAGTGAGGTAAACAGATTTCAGGAATCGGGGTACAGGCATAAACCATTTTTGAGAAAGCCAAACTATTTTTTTTTTTTTTGTGCAAAATAAACAGGTTTCTACAGCATTTAAATGGAATTACCCATGTTCGGTAGGTTTTTTTTTTTGTCTGTCTGTGGTCTGGTTTGCAAATGTCCCAAGTGACGAGAAAGTATACGTCAGTAACAAAAGTAAGAGTCCAGATGCATTGTTGAGTTAAAAACTGATTAAATTGTACCCTTGATTAACGGAGTTTATGCACAATCATCAAGAGAAAGAAAGAGAGCTGCATTCGCAGGTATTGTAGGCAAATGATTAGGTAAACAAATACAGCTTAGTGCAAGTTGTTAACCACCATTTTTGTATATAACCTCTTTTTGTTTCTCATGGCATCACTTTCTATGAGAAATTGGGGAAAGGTTGAATCATGTAAATTCAGATTTTTGCAAAGCCACGTAAACTAACAAAAAACATTTTTTTTGAGTAATTGGCTTTTTGAGCATAACCCATTTATCGAAGTGCATGTAAACACACTCACATTGTTCGTCAATGTAGAAGCTTTGTGAGGTACTGCTGATATTCTAATAGCTGTTAAAACTGTCAGGGAAATACTCATAACAAGGGTTTAGTTTTTTAGTTAGTTTGTTTTCTTTCATGAGACCTGCCATCTGACAGGCTTCAAGTACATTGTTATTTACCAGCTTTTTCAGTGCATAAAACATTTCATTTTAATTTCATACCCTATGAACAATGTGAAACACTCCAAAGCAACCTTTCAGGAGTGTAGAGTAACAATTCACTGTAATCATAAAAAAGTAAATAAATAACAAGAAATGGCACACAACAAACTCTAGGTCTCTATTGAACCATATTCGTTCTGTCAACAATTGCCAACCAAGTTTAAATGATTACAAAGGCTTTTATAAATCACTAAAATAGAAACTGGTTTGCATTCTGAAAAACAAATACATGAACAAAAGAAAGTAAAAAAAACTTTAAATTGGCCTCAAATATCTTTCCAAAGTGAATTGTGACACAGATGCAATTAATTCAAAGCTTCACATTTTACAAGGTGTTTCACTGCTGTGGAATAAATCTACTGGAATATTACTCGTCAATGAGATGTATGTGAAAAGAGAAGTTCATTAAGTCATGCTAATGACATCTTTTAAGAAAATTATTGCCCATATATATTTCGCTTCATCCTGGAGATCCCTCCTGAATCTGTTCTATTCTGCAAAAGTTGTATTCTGTAAATCACCCAGCCTTAATCCTAACTGAGCAATAAGGTCTGTAATGTGAACTCATCCAGACAGTAAAGCATATTTTTACAAGATACGCCTGCTTGATTTAGCTTACTTTGACACACGTATGTTTGTTCATTTGGAAATGATTGGAGGACCTCTTCAGGGGCAGACGAAAAGCAGGAGTGTGAAATAATTCTCCATAAATTCACAGAACGCCCAAAACACACTTCTGCCAGCTGCAATGTCTCTTGTAGGCTTTAATAGATATAGAGTTTTGCAGCGTTATTTTGTGTTCTTGACAAAATTAACTTGTGTTGGCTTTAAAGATATAGAGTTTTATAGCGTTATTTTGTGTTCTTAACAAAATTAACTTGTGTTGGTTTTAAAGATATAGAGTTTTATAGAGTTATTTTGTGTTCTTAACAAAATTTACTTGTGTTGATTTTAAAGATATAGAGTTTTTTAGATTTAGTTTGTGTTATTAACAACACTTAAAAAAGATCATATTTTGGACAGCTACTAAAGGTAATCCTTTTTCTTTGTTCTTCTCTATATACATATATCTAGTGCCATCTAATTTAGCAAAAAAATATTACTTAGTTATAGTAGATTACACAAGACAATTCTAAGTGTTAAATAAATTCTCCTGGTTTCAATACTTTGGCCTTTATACAAATGCCAATGTTAAATGTGACACTAAGAGAGTTGAGTTAAAATTGTTGTTGTTTAATTCAACACCTATGTTAAAATTGATCTTATTTGCATCAGATTGTTACTACAACTTTCATTGTTTAACTGTCAAAGTTACATTTTATTTCAGTTACATACATGGCCAGCCTTAAGGCATTTTAGTATAATAATGCAAAAGTCGTGACTGCATTTAAAAAGTACTTATTTTTATCTTTTGTTTCCATGTTGTCAATGGAAATCACTACTGTGTAAACTGAAGGTTCTGTTTCCCCTCTCTAAATTGTCAGAGCTAAGCATTGACTTCTGTAAATAAGTTTGAGATTATGATTAAGCACAATGCTGACATGCATCATATCCTCTAGTAAGAATATATGTATATGAGACAATTTCCTTAGGTTTTCTTGGTAATAGCTCTTTAAAGATTCTTTATGAGTGCTGGAGAGATTCTTTCAGTGAAGCATGGCTTGTCAGAGGCTTCCACTGCCAGACATTTGAGATTTTTTATTAAGACTTGTATGCTTCATTAGGCCATGGGCCCTTCCAGATCATTCATCAGAAGCACAACTCTTACTGTGAGAAAGCCATGGATTAGAGCAAGCTGTGCACACACATCAATCAGCACTGCAGGAGCCCTTCTGTGTGTGTGTCTGTCCAACCTGTGTGTGGACTTTCAAAAAGATACAAAGAGGTAGCCGTATACTCGAATCGATCGCAAATCCGACAGAATCTTGTCAAACTTAAATTCCATGAAAGTGGGTAAATTGAATTTGTGTAAAAAGAAAGTGCTTTTTAAATACTTATTGGAGTCTTAGGAAAGGAGTTTTGGAGAGGCCCGCAGGCGGCTGTTTTGTTTGCATGCAAGTTGAATGAGAGAAGAGCTAAAAACTCCTTACTGTCTAGCGAGGTTAGGTTTCAACATGTCACATAACAAATAAAATCTGACAACCGTGGCATCATACAATTTAGTTGTTTAGCTTTTCTGCTTTAGCCTTCTGATTGATTTGCCAGATTCAGAACAAATGTCATCACTTTCATTTAAAGGAGGGGCTTGTTCCTAAAATCTGTCACATTGCACATTGAGATGCTGCATATACTCAGACTTTAAAACAAAGTTGATTTTAATGCCATATTTGCTGGAACTTTGGACATGACATGACCATCAGGAGCCATTGAAAACCACACCATGTTTGTGGAAGCACCTTTTTCTAACTTACAAAGAGGAAAAGGGTTTTGTGATCTTCACTCCAGCCATATGCCAAACAGCAACCAATGGGCTTTATCTCTGCAACCAGTAAAGCTGAAGATTGTTTTCCAAAGCTGGTGGTTTAAGTCAAGTTCAAACTATTTTTCTTTTCTTTCTATTTTCCTCTGTAAATGTGCAATTGTAGTACTTGGTTTAATAGAACAGGAAAGATGGGATCAAACATGCAGCCAGTATGAATGCAGAGCACAAGGGAAGTAGATCCGTAAACCCATTTACATGGTAAATATATTTGTTCTTTTTTGATGTGGAAGCCAGATTTATGATATGAATCAGTGAACTTACTCTTAAAAATTAGCAATAAAAATATAAAAGTTGATTCTAATCACTATGACTACCTCTTTTTGATCCTTTTGGTTAAACAAATGAAGTGTTTGTGAATGGCAGTGGAGCTTCCTCTGTGGACACAGCTCAGTTTATACACTTGATTAATAACTGAATTGTGCTTTAGTGTGGGCTTTAAAAAACTTTTAAAAAAACGGCACTAGGCGTGTTGGGCAATGGTCTCTCAAGCTATTAAAGCAGTATATGGACGTTTCATGAAATGTAAATGTATAAGTCCACAATAACACAAATGTTTCAAAAACAAAAGAACTTAAAAAAATAATCATAGTAATAAGTGCGGCTTTTAATTTATTTGTACTATTTCTTTTTTGTGTGCTGTTTATCAAGACAAAAGGTTGGATGCGAAGTGTTAATATATATTTAATTATTTTTTTTATAATTTTTAACATCAAATTATTTTTAAAATATGGTCAAGGGTCTAAAGTAACATTTATAAAAATGTGTCAGTTTCAAAATGTACCTTGTTTTGCTTAAATTGTTAATCACTTTAAATTATTCCTGTGATTAAAATACCTTTGGGGTTTTTTTTTTTTAGGAAAACTGTAGAAAAGCAGGTAAAATGTTAATAAAAGCAGTTAAGTAGGGATTCTTTTAGAAAAATAAAATCTCCATCATTATTTGAAGATAACATGCAATAAAAACCAAAGCTTTTGTTTACACTAAGGCTCCTTTTCACAAAACACAAAAACCAACACAAGCGTACAGAAAGAAATCAATAGCACAACCCACAGCCACGCATCATGCACCACACCACGCAGATTTCCAATGTTCTGTGCTCTCCCTTCACGTCAAAGCCCATCAGATGGATGAAGGGTTCAAGCACAACACAGCACACCCTGTACAACAACAAATCACTCTCCACGCTTTATCATCTCAATCACTAATTAATGAGACACCCTTTCACAGCACATTAACCTACGCAGACTCCATAAAGACAACAGGAGGAAAGCTTGCCGTCTATCAAATCCAATGTTACGTGGTGATGGTGGTGTGTCATTTTGATGTTTGGGTGGGCCAGCGGGCAGGTGGAGGGGCTGACACTCTGCTAACATTTGATTGCTTCTGTGGGATTGCTTAAGGTGCCCGTGAAGATGATTAAAACACATGTTTGGCCCCTGAGTCACACTGGCTATCCTTACAGCTTGCGGGGGCATGTATAGCACCATGTGGCTGTGCATAACAATTAGGATAAACAAAATGAATATAGGCTCTCTCTCGTTTTCTCTTTGGGGAAGTGTGATTGAAGCGCGCTGGTTGTGAGGTATAATTGTTTCCAGATTAATGTCACTTTAATCAGAGCTCTTTGAATGCGCACGTAAATAATGAAGCATTGATGTCCATAAAGGGATGATTGCCTGTGCTTTTTCTCCATCTTTACTTCACTTGCTCATTCTTGGTATCTCCCCTCAGGACCATCAACGCAAATGAACAAAAGTTTGTTGTAATTAGCCAGTAATTGGCTGCCCTTGTTGGTGATTCTTCAGCATGGAGTATGCGTTAACTCCTCCTTTTAGAAAAGAGTTTTCTTTTCTTTTTTTAAACCCGCCGGGTGTTCTGGGTTAGGTACGCAACCCGCTATTCCATAACTGTCTAAGTTCTGGATCTCCCAGACATAACAGTGACTGTGTGAGGAAATGAGACACCGAGGAATTTAATCAGTGCGTTCTAATACACACGCAAGCCCTAAATCAGCCTCGACCACACACTCTCATACTCCATTCGAGAGCCTCTTCCGTTAAAACATAATCCACCTAATGAAGCCTCAGCATAACAGCGCTGTTGTGCTTGTGTAAAGGTGACCTTTTATGTGGCATGATTTGATGTGACTTAGCATATGTGTGTTATGACACACCGCATGGGGGCTTCTCCCAAAGCCTTGTCAGAAATCATTTCATTTAGCCAAAGGAAGGAGACGATGGCTCTCGTGCACACATGTGGATGATTCAGAGCTTATCCATACAGTACTCATGGTCTTCCCTCTCACTCAGGGCCAGATAATATTTCACTCACACACTGAGGGGCTCAAAGATAATAGAGTTGATGTGATGACAATGTGAAATGTGAAATAGCAAACATACAGCTGGATTCTTGGACCACATGTCAATCATCACAATGCAATTACCAATTAGCATCAGAGGCTGTGTTTGGTGGACTTCTAGTCATACTGTAAATCCCATGATGCTCAGCCTGTTTACTTTATGCATTATGGGCAATAGTGCCACAATTTGAAAACCAATTTAGTGGAGCTCTCTGTGAATACTCAACAGGAAGAGTGAGTCATTTTCTGCACTTGTTGTTTTTCATTTGCTTCCATAAATAGTCACAAAGGTACTGCAGGGCTTTCAGAGCCTTGGAAGTTGATTCCAAGAGAAATCAGTGAACATGTTAGCCTTTATTTATGTGCACATTTAGGAGACTAAAATGCATTTTAGGTTTGATTTTGTCTTGAGCAACTTAAACCAGATTTTTTTTGTATAAAGTTGTGCAAAGTATTTGTTTCTTCTACTCTGAATACTGAATAAGATATTTGTTTACCACTTGAATATGTTAGTTACATTAAATCATCAACAAGCTATTGTATACGTTTATCAGTCAAAATGTAATGACTAATTGTAAAAACAGTTAATTAAAAATTGCATACATGTGAAGAAGTGTAGAACATTGTTTTATTATTATTAAGATTGTTTTGAATTTTTTAAAAATTGGTCATTTTAGCCGGAGAAGTTGACAATTGAGGGCAATTCAAATGAAAATGCGAGTTATTAGCACAATGAAAAAGTAACCAAATAAAAAAGACCCATTCCTCTTACTCTTGATTCTGGCACATTTATAATGTGTTTTGGATTTGTATTTGATTTTTACACTTCTTTTGATTCATGTACCACTGGGCAGCACTTTTTTACATGTAAGCCATTTAATGGAGCAACCTCCTCCTTTCACTCTCTTAAAACTGATCAACTTTGAAACTGAAAGAATGCATGTATCTTTGGCTTCATTAGGTTTATTGATTCAGATTGTTAGTTTTGACCTTCATGAACAATCTGAGGGTGAATAATTTTTACATCTGTTTATTTAAGATATATTACAATTTAAACCTTCAGCCAATCAGACTACGGCAACGCGTTTTCGATTACTGGATACTACCACTCACAGCCTCTTTTAATTTTGTTAGACATCTATGGGTGATAACACGGACACTACGTCCATGTTATATACAGTCAATTTTTAAAGGTCATTAACGGTTGTCGTCAACCCTATTCTTGTCCACCTATTGGAACTTAAATAAGTCCTTGTGTTACAACACTCTTGGCCAACACTAAAGGTGCTACTGCATTCACTTGACTGAAGTATCGATTTTCAGTGGAAGGAAATTACTTGTTGTGGATGTTTTGTTTTCTTTTAAACTTCTTCTAAACCCTTACCCTGAACCCAATCTAAGAATATTCCATATCTGTGTATGTTACTTCTAGGATAAATGTAACCTGGTCCAAACACTTGATTTCTGCAAACATGTTTAAGATTGACTGTCTTTTCACACCTTTTCTAACAACCTTTTTCCCCTCCTTTTCTTCCTCTTGTTTTCCTTAAAGCTCACCCGGAGACATATGTCCAAGGTACTGTGTCTTTTCTTCTTTCTCTCTATTTCTTTCTCTCTCCCTCCCTTGAGCTCTTATGTCCCGGATTGAGGTCTTTATGACATTTTTATGGCGCATTAATAACCTCTCTTTCTCTCTCCCCTCTGCGTGTCTGCTATTATTGTGATTCTTCATTGGCTTCTTTTTTTGGACTGTCAGAAATCCAATCCTATGTCCTCAGCACTCTCCTTGGCTAATGTTCAAACTTCAACAGAACCCTAGCTAAATAACCACAGCTCCACATCTGCAGTTTAGCATCACTGGGTCCCAGAGTCGCTCCGCAGTTCTTGTCCAAAGCAATAGAGCTGTGGAACCAGCATGTTAGCGATGAGTAGCCATGTTTATTTTTTAATGGTCTGAGAGGGGGCCGTGTAAATGGAGATCAAGCAGATTCCGAGTTTTCCGTTTCTGAGGTGTTTTTGGAATTGATTTCACAGGGCTAAGTCTGTGTTAAGCTGAGTGTGATCCCTGACTCACACACAGGCATATGGTGTATTCAAACGCCCACAACGCTCCAATTTTTACTATTATTTTAAAAAGAACATTATGTTTCTTAGTACATGATTGCTTCTCATCCAAACCTCAATTTGCTGGTTGTTTTTGATCATGGTTTGTCACATTCCATGTTGCTTTCGTCTTTTCTGTTGCTTACTCATACAGTACTAAACAGACATGGCAAGTAGCGGTTCTCAGTCTGGTATTTATTAATGCGCTGAGGAGCACAATGCACAGGCGGTGGCAATCCTCCAGACGGAGTCGGCCAAAGTCAAAACAGCTCCCACTTCTCTTTCAACATCTCGCTTTCCTCCTCCTCAAAGCCCGTCTTTTCCTTCCCTCCTCTTTATGCTCATTTGCTTACTTTCTCTCTCTCTCTTTCCCTTTTGTGTTTTTTCATGTTTTGAATCTTTAGACTCAAGTGCTCAGATTTTTTGTTCATTTTCTTTCCCAAATGTTCCTCCCTCCCGGCCCCATAATAGGAGAGAGGATAGGATTTAAAGGTAATGCATTCCAAAGCCCCAGGGAGACTGTCACAAGCAATCACTCCGATGTCTCTCTGTGTCTTTCTTTCTCTTTCTTTCTTTCTTCCTTCCTTCCTTCTTGCTTTGTTTCTCCTCTTTCACACGTTTTGTCTTGAAGCACGATTTCAGAGTGTCTGTTCAAGTCTCCTCGCTGTTATTTCTCGTTGTCCTTTATATCTGCCAAGTTTGTCATTGTTTGTCTTGAACTAGCTACTCACATAGACACACAATGACTGAAACACACACCTGTTGTTCTTGAGTTTTGTTTGGGAATCCTGTGGGTCCTGTCTCCATGCATCCTGCAGCCTGAGCCCTAGTGTCTGTTAGCTTAGCTTCCCCCACAATCCTTCCCTTTCCCTTCTCTTCTCGCTATCCTCTGATTCCGTCCGGCGGAATGTGACCTGGGCAGAAAGTATAGTGCTGGAGACGCACTCTCTCTTAGCTCAGACGTCCACCCTATACTTTATGCTACTGGGAGTCGATGTGTGCCGTGGCTTCACATGGATGTCGCTGCTCATTTATAACCCTCTTGCTCTCTTCCTTTCGTTGATGTCTCCTCCAAAAATACTAATTTATTTCTTTCAATTTCCCTCAAATATAAATATGCTTTATAATTTTGATTCCTGAGTCAATATCTTACTCTTATCTTTGGTTGGCCTTTATTTTGATTTGATTACTTTTGTAAAGGGAGCATCCGCTTCGTCCATGTGAACCCACAGCATCTGTGCATCTCACTAGGCCTGTTTCAAGTCCAGCGTCAGTCTGTGTTCACCTTTTAAGCTTTGATTTCATTCACGGTGATCTAAGTGTATCTCTGTTCGGATTACCATTTGTGTCCAACACAAGTAAACAAGAGAGCGCTCATATACTTGGGTCACAAGCTTAAACAAATCCTTTCTAGTTTCTGACTACTCTTTGTGTCTTTACAGAGGGATGCCCAGGTCTGTGCAACAGTAATGGCCGCTGCACTTTGGATCAGAATGGTTGGCATTGTGTCTGCCAACCAGGGTGGAGAGGGGCTGGCTGTGACGTTGCTATGGAGACCCTCTGTGCAGATGGCAAGGACAATGAAGGAGGTGAGGTCACCAAAGACCGGACACATAAATGTTTTACAATTTAAATGTGATGCATGACCTATACATGCATATGGAAAAGCATTGATAAATATGCTGGTTGGAGATATAACAGGTCAAGGGTATTAAAAAAACGTCTCTGATGTCTGATGGTTTTTGAGAGAGCTAGATAAAACCAAGAGCAATTTAGTATTTGGAATCCTCAAATTGATGTTTAATTATATAGAACATCTTGGCTTAGTTTGGCTTGGCTTAGTAATACTTTTTCAGGGTCATGTGAATTTTCTACATATCTTTTTGGGATTTTAATGTGCACTAGCCAGATTTAGTTTTGCTCAAATATTTAAGAAGTATTTTCTAATTGTTAAATTGTCATTTAAGAAATGGATGTCCATCCTAGTTAAATTAATAGTTTTTGCTAATAACTGAAAATTTCAAATGAAAGTGATGATGATGTGAAGAAGAGACAATCATGCATAAATCGTGCCACTTTTTAGTAATATAAGAAACTGATGTGGATGCATATATCATATTGTTGAATTCTCAATGTGTAGTTCTTGGGAGCCTAGGGGTCTGTGAGCTTGACTCGTCAGCTGCAGAGTTTGAACTCCGACCTATGAATTCTACAATTAAAGAATTCATTTTTAATTATTCAAATATAAAACATTGTTTTATTTAATAAAAAAAAACTATTTTTGTTAGTGAACATGACATGTAACACAGCTAAGCTTCCGATAGCCAATGTCCAAATTGTGGCTTTTGTTTTTTTCTTGATTTGACATTATACTTGAGACATAAGAGTATGTTTAAACCATGTGTAATCCAATTTGAAATGAATGCTAACACTTAGGAGGAATTAAATGTGATTTGACTTTGCTGTTGATGTCATTCCTTATTCTTTCTAGTCTATATAAATCAAATATGTCTGACTGTGACTTCTCTGTCCTTCAGACTTTATCTGAATAAAGCACCTAAACATATGACCCAAAAACAAAGGCAAGTAAATCTAAGCTAGGTTAGTAAATCTAGCTATGCTTCTGGGCTTTTTGGCAGGTTTCAAGGGGGCCTTACACTGTAAATAACAGAGCATCCATCTTTGCTAACATTTAGCAGAAAAAAACACAGGCCAGCTCAAGGGCCGAATAGGCCAATAAATCCTTTCCACTGATCCCGCATGCAGGACGTGTGTGTGTGTGTGCGTGTGCGCGTGTGTGTGTGTGTGTGTTTGGAGATTGTCTATGGGCTTTTGAGGTCCGGTAGGAGATTTCTTCCAAACCCTCTTCACCGAGCTGAATATGTGAACTTTGAAACACGCAGGACAGTGTCTAAGAAGATTGTTTTTTTTCTATGTGGAGATAATGTGGTCTGTTACATTGTAAATACGAAGGATTTACAGGCCTCTGGGAGCTTGGGAGAAGGCTTTGAAGTCGGTCCAAAGCGGAAAGAAAAATATACTTTAAGGTTATGATATATTCGTAGTCATAAAAGCCGCATATTACAGGTTTCTCTTAATTTGGCTGCCTCTGGTTGGTACTGTAAAAAGATGAGAAGTTCTTAAGATAAACAAATATCTTAAAGAAATAGATTTTTCCTTAAATACATATACACGTTCAAAGATCCCATGGCTTGACCTCTGTTTTTGTGTGACCTAAGCAGGCTATGTTAACAGATCCTGCTCTCTCTAGAGGAACCTTTTCATGTGCGTGTTGACTTTGGCCGTCGTGAACCGGATTTGAAGCAGTGTGAGAGTTACGAGAGGTCCAGATCTCACATGAAGTTGTGTGGTGATTTTGGCTGGGGGTGCCGGGACACTCGTAAGGCAAAACAAACAGTCAGACACTCTGTCTCAATCTCACCAGAGCAATGTCAGCTTAGGGTGCAGTAAAAGAAAAAAATCCTGATTAGTGCAACAAAAGCACGTGTTTGCGTGTGCTTGTGTGTTTGCACATGTGTTCTTCTACAGCACCCCTGCGACAGCATTCCAGATGTACACAGGGCTTTTCATAAACTAGCTGAGATGGATGGCAGCGGTTTATGGCAGTAACCTGCAGGAGATCAGATCACATATCCACACAAAGAATTAACCAGGTGTTTACTGATGGAGGCAGGACGGAGTAGCTAGAGAGGATATTGGTGTCTTGATTCTGACCCCAAAGGTGATTGGACAAACGTGGATGATAATGTTTAGAACAGAGACTCAAAAGCATTTCTCTTCTCACACTTAAAGCGGTATGACAGGATCTGTGCATCAGGAAACAGGATGTAATGTAAGGCTGCTTCACATTTTGCAGCTCATTTATAAATGAGATGTGTATGTTTCCAGATGGCCTGGTAGACTGTATGGATCCAGACTGTTGCTTGCAGAGCTCATGCCAGACTCAACCTTTCTGCCGTGGTTCTCCTGACCCTGCTGACATTATTAGCCAGAATCAGCCTGCAAACACCCAGCAAACCGCCCAATCATTCTATCAGCAAATCAGCTTCCTCGCTGGTCCAGAGAGCACACACGTCATTGCTGGAGAAAGTCCGTTTAACCGAAGGTAAGCTTCTTTTTTCAAGAAAATCCCATGTTGGGATTAATTGAGTATTTTGAGTTGGTTCAGGTTTGGAAATTTCAGGGTATTTTTTTGTTTACACAGCATATTTATTTTACTTTTTTATGCAGTAATTCACCCCTAATATGTCAAAGGGCATGGCCTGTGTTAAGGTGGTGGAGAACACACAATTATTACCTCGCTCTTGATGACTCTCACTGGCACTTCTTGTTACCATCCAACACCGAAATAAATGGCAATTTGAGCCAAAATTAAAGAAACCAGGAAGAATGTTGGCCTTTATGCATTATAAGAGCATCAAAGTCTATGGTTTGAACCTCCTTGTAGACTTGATAAGAGGCTGGACAACCACTACAGGTGCTATTGGATATTCTCTGTCCATGCCGGTTCATATTGACTCTTAACCACCCCAAACAGCTATATTTCCTATCAAAAAATCATAGTAGGCAATAAAGGCAAGAAACTCTACTAAAACATAACCTAACCCTAATATTTTACAGACCAAACTTTATAAACCAACCTGTTGCCTTTATTGTTGTCTTTAACAGTAGATCCGCAAACTTTTCAATACCTGGTAGTAGTGGTAAGCTGCTAAAGCACTCAGCAACTTTGGGTTGTAGCGGTTACTTTGTATATATTGTTTTCTTCTTATAGCTTTTTAGCTTCACTTTGTTTATTATTTTGACAAGGTTAATCAGTTAAAATTTTAAAAGGCAACTATTTGGATGACATGTTTCAAGTAGCAGCTAAACTAAACTGAAACATTAATCTAACAACGAAGACCATGCATAAATAAAAATAAATATTTACTCATTTTATGTTAAAAGTTTTTAGTGAGAATAGAATAAAAGGAGCATATTTGTTAGGATTCCATACACAGTTATTTGTTCAATCCTGGGTCAGCTTTATCTCTCAATGAAATGACTCAATGAAAGGTTTTAAGAGAATCGCAGTTAAGTCTGCAACACGCATGAACTATATAGTTATGGTAATTATCTGAACCTGTGATTGTGTAGTTCAGCATTGTAAAATTCCCTGGAGTGGACCTATAGTATAGCGCAGTGTGAATACGGCAGAAACTGAATCTGACTACTTGTGCTGACTGAACTTGCCAGTATGAGCTAGTATACCCACCTGTCACGTGTAGTTCTTCCTCTTTGTATCGCTATAGGCTATTGCAGGGTAGTCAAACTCAATTCCTGGAGGGCCGTAGACCCTGCAGGTTTTTGTTCCAACCCTGTTTCAGGAGACACACTAGTACCTTCAAACAAACCCAGAGGAGCTTAATCAGTGGAATCAGTTGTGTTCAGTTAAGGTTGGAGCAAAACTGTGCAGGACTGTGGCCCTCTAGGAATTGAGTTTGACACCCCTGGGCTATTGTATATCTCGTGGGAAGTTTGAGAAGAACACGACAGAAAAACTACTCACCTCGGTGGTTATTGCTAAACCATAAATTATCTTTTTTTGTATTTTGCCCCACAACCACTAGATAATTATTAAAGACATTTAAAGAATGTAGAAGGAGATAACAGCAGATTTTTTTTTGACAATTTTGAAAAGTTTTAAAATCCGGTCAATCGACCGGACTTCGGGTTTCTAATTCTGTTCTCGAAGGTTTAGGTAATTTTTCCAAAGAGACGAACTAGCAATTCTGAAAAAATATTTGAGAAAACCAACACAGAGTTTTTTGTGGTAAGGCCATGGATGTTTTGGCGGGGATCTAGATCAAAATCTAAACTGCCGAGGCAGCGAGAATAAGGTTGAGTGATGTTTGATAATTAAATGTTGGTAGTTGTTCAGCAGCTCCTGATTTCAGTTTTATGGTTGTGCATGACTATGTGATTGAAGTTTTCAGGTGTTTTACTATTTTTCAGATATTTTATTATGATTGAAAACCAAAAAAATTGTAAAAAAAAAAAAAAAAAAAGCACATTGTTCACAAAAACATTTTTTTGGGCTTCATACAGTTGCTATGAAGACAGGGATGTTGACAAACTCTTCTTTAAACTGTGGTCCAAGTTACGGAAGACGAAAAAATAGGAAGATGCATGAAAGTTTCATTTACAAATTATGCAGTTGGATTTGGTTTGTGGATCTGAGAGCACAATAACGGTTATTGGAATGAAGTGTTAGCTCTGATATTAGCCACTTGAATAAGCAGAGCTGGTAATTAAGCTGTCATATCTAGAGCGTGGGGTTTGTCCGGAGCATCTTCTCTCTGTTTGCTTGAATGAATGTAATCATTTCTGGTTGTCACGGTCAGCTGCCTCCTTGGCTGTGTTTTACCATGTACATTACTCTGCATTGTCAATTAGCCGCCTGCTGGTATTTCAAGTTCAGCCTTGCGAACCCCCTGCTTGTGCATTTATAGCCATTTGCAGGACCTTACCCTTAGAATCATGTACATTTCTTATTATGTAGATTGCATGTGTTGGACATTTTAGTTTTTTATTGTAAATTGAAAGCTTTTTTCTGTATATCTACTACTAGTCAAAATAGGGTGATATATGGTCAATGTGTAAAGACTATTGTAGTAGATGTAGAAGTAGTAGAAGTCAATTCATAAAGTCTTGTGCTTTTTGGGAAACTTGAGATTCATACTCAGTTGAAAGTATGAATTGTTCTTTTTAATAAAATGCTTTGAATTGTTGCTATGTTTTTCCATATACATATATTTTTGTTAGGACTTCTAAGGTGGGCTATTAATGCACTCTTTGATTTATGGCTGGAATTGGTTTCTACGGTGGCCAAATGGGGTAATACACATTTACATAACGTTACCAAACAAACTGACATTTTAGAACACACATTAACAAGTTACAACACACTTTTACATTTCAGAATACCAATGTGCATGCTGTTAATTTAAAAAAGATTTGTACAAAGAAATGTACTGCATTATTGAGTACAGACAACTTGGCACTGATGGGACAAGACCTTTGACGAGGTTCATGATGAGGGCTTATGCAAGTGGTCAGTACAGCTACATCCAATCGTAGCCAAGTTGTTAGTTCTCAATGGTACCTACTCTATGGTATTTGAGTTTCGGTAATTTGTAGAAGTGTTTTGTAACTTGAAAAAGTGTTTCACTTTATGTAAATGTGTATTGAACCTTAACTTCCTCCATTCAGAAATATTTTGATCTAGTTATCATTCATATGATCATTATGAATGTCTTTAATCATCATTATTATTATTTTCATTATACTAATCTGGAAATTGTGTGTTTGGAAAATAGAAAAGATCAAGGGATTGCTTTAGTTTTAAGTTAATCTCTTCAAAAATGTGCATCTAAGAGCTAGTGTGTGGTCCATAGCTTCCACCCAATGCACTGAAGGCCTGGGATCGTTTTTCTATGTTTAATGAGCTGCTTTAAAACTTGTCAACCATTAAGAACACTTTTGCTCATGTACCCAGAGCCAGCAGAAGGTACGGAAAACACACCTCACCTAAAAAAAAGTAATTTAAAAAATAAATCATGCTGACATCTGAAACCCTGTATCCCTGCTGAGTCATGCGATACTGAATCCCATGAAAGATCGATCATAGCTATCCTTCATTTCCAGAGATGAAGACATGCTGCATGTGAATAGCCCCTCAAAATATTTTTTTTGTTCATGCCAGATGGCGTAATGAGTATTAGAATTCAGATAAACTAGGTTGCAACCTTTTAGGTGGGGCAAGACTAGCATTTTTTCAGTTGAATCAACGTATTATCTGAAAAACAAATGAATAGAAGGCCCACTAATCTGCTGTAACACCACAGGCGGACACAGTCATGTTTCAATTTGATGAATACACACTGATAATACTGCAACAATTATCTGTTTGTTTATCTGTTCTGGGTAACTCAATGCACATGTTCCAAAGAGATGGAATCACATTGAATTTTTTTTGATTATGCTTTCAAGAACGCTTTGGCAACAATGATTCGGTCATGACAGGTAACACGATTAACAACAAGAAAGAGTTTAATAGACACAATTCCGGTGCCCCTTATGTGAGGGTATTATACCTTTAAGTACCTCTGTGGCAAGATAAAAACTGGTCAGATATGGCGAGGTGTAGACTAATGTGATTTAAAAATAACTGCACAAACCTACGCAGAACACATCTGCAATGAATATTGGTCGTTTTGGCTACAGTGTTTGTTTGGCAGTCGTCGAATGTGCTATAACACAAACCATGTGTACCAGACTCCCTCGTCCTCCCTGTACTCGTGATAAAATAGGGAAATTGCCTACTAAATAATATAAATGTTAAAGTAAACATTACAGGCTGTGCTCTGTGCATTCATTATGGAGCTCTGTTCTGTTTGTGCGTTTTATCCCAGATCACTTTTTTAATGATTAATGGGGATAAGAGACAGAACAAACAAATGAAGTTGGTTGATTTGTTGAAGTTGGTTATTGAGGTTTATAAAGATATCGGCACATTCTTGCTTCGGGTATGGAATGGATTAAGTAAGTTCCTCAAAAAAAAATTATAATTGGAACTTGAGTGTTTCCATTGGGTAACTCCCTTTTGATCCAAAGGCTAAACCACTGGAGCATTAGCTGACAACTTCTCAATTTTCTCAAATTTACTGTCTACCACATTTTGTGATTTCCCAACAGCCACTTTTTAGATGTTTTGTCTTCGATGCAATCTCTGTTCTGTTTTACCTCTGGCTCTGAAACAATTGTACATGAAATTTTCTTGTTTTCATTTTGTGACATGCATCTCAGCACCAAGTGGCCTTTTAAGCAGATTAAGTTTTTATTGGTTCATGTTGGCAAAGTGGAAGTTGTTTGGCGCTGTAGAAATCTGGAGCAGTGACCCACAGACGCAGAGAGGAGTGCATCTGTTTGACTCTTTCAAGAATGAAGGGAATAACCTTGAGCACCTTGGTAGATGTCCATCTGGATCCGAGCACAAACCTGGCGATGGCATTATTGCTTGGAGAGCTCAGAGTGTGCAGAAAGGAAAGCAGTGAGAGGCTGTGCCTAAAAATTCTGTTCCGTCTAAGTACACTTAGAATTATCCTGTGTACGAAATGTGCTATACAAATAAATTTGCCTTGCCTGGCCTAAGCTGTGTGTATGTGCAAAAACCTGAATTAAACATAAAATAATTTATTCTGTACCACTTTGCGATTTGTCGCTGTGGGTGACGGGTGAGAGACATCCGGTCATATGTCACAGTTCACAGATGTTTTTTATGCAGCTAATCAATATCATTGACAGCATTCTTATGTGGCGGCATCAGTGTTTTTGGTGAAATGTGAATGAAACACTGCTAATAGTCAAGAGAGTATCAAATTATTAGGATTAGTACCAAATAAAGGCTAAATGATCCGCTCAGAAAGCTAAGGTATCAGAACATTTGGCATGAGCTCCAAATGCAGTGGAAAGAGGAATGAAGTGTCAATCGTGAAAGAAATCTTACACAGAGCTCTCATTGACAATCCTCTTTTTGACATCAAAATTAATGCATCAACACTATCAGTTTAACAATTCACGATCACATGGCAAAGTTACAAAGGTTTTTTTCTTTGTAAGTGGACAGAAAATCTCTATCAAAAGGTCTATGATGAGAATTACTTCTGTATCAATTAGAGGGACCATTGAATCAAATGGAGTCCGTTTATTTGTTAATATTTTGCCATTGGGCTTTAGGATTTTATTTAACCTTTGAGAACATTTGAGATATATATTTAAAATGTTGTTAAACCTTTCTAAATGTCACTGCAATACTGAATAAGTCAGTGCTACAAGAATAAAAAAAAATGCAGCTTTTAATTTCCAGAAACACACAGTTGAGGTTTATTTTTCATGTTTGCGTATAAACCATTTTATTCAATAAGAACCTCTTGCTTTCACCAGGGTTGACAATCTCAGTAAGCAACATTAAACTGTTTATTTTGCAACTAGATGTCCTGCTGAGCTTAGGGAAGCCGTGAGAAGTTTTTGTTTCAAGCAGAACAGAGAAAAAGAGAGACAGCCAGCATGAATTACAGCACGCTTTTAGACCATTCCACTAAAGCTAGACACCAGTGTTTATTATCTCACACAAAGCAAATGGGCGTTCTGAGTTACGCTCGCATCATGGGACATGGCAGCTTATTTATGGATTGTTTACCTGCGCCTGTGACCCAAGGGTCATTTCCACACCTCTTTACCTCAGCTCCAAATGAAGAGCACCAGCACTCGTTGATTCACGCCTGCTCTGCAGATTAGACCCTCAGAAAAGCAGTAATGACCTGGAAAATCAGCCAATAAGTAGCACAAGGTGTCCTCGCCACAGCTCTGAAGAGACTTCCTGCCTTCCTGCAATTGATTAACAGCTGAAGCACATCACTGCTTTTTCTCCGGTCCAAAACATCCCAGCCCCTCTAATTACTAGGGCTGATTTGCTTTTCCATAAAATTGCTATTGACAAAAAGGTCATTTCATTAGATTTACCAGTAAGATTAATTGGATTGATTTATTATGTCAATATTTGCAGAGAATCATGATTATTTATATACTAAAGCTAAATTATGCATTTCTTTCTGTGCACACGAACACTTAACAAACTTTATTTGTGTAGCCAATTGAGCATTGGATATTTGCTCTTGTACACGTCTTAGCCATTCATACCTAACAAATTAAAGTATTATTTCACCAACATGAATACATTTTTTATTTTATTGTCATTTAAATTTCTAGCATTTATAAAATGCAACAAAACGTTTATCAGCACTTTGATCATAAAACCATATGAAACCATATAATTTACACCATTTAAGTTACATTTTGTAATGTCTGTAAAATGTCACATGACTGACTGGAAAAGAGTGTGAAACTTTTCACATAATTAACTTAACTTTAAAGGTTTATTATTTACTATTTGATAATTCTTTTTTTTTTTTTTTCTTCTTAATTTTGCACCTTTAAACTTAGCACACCTTAAGCCCCTACAGTAATAGATAATAGTATTGAAGCTGCACACAACATTGATGTACTTGTATAAGCAGTGTTTCCACTTGCATTTACTGTTTTAGGTCTAGGTTTTTCACAAGCCTTATTTTTCTGATGTACATTATATGTGTTTTGTTGTTGCTTGGGGTTGCCAAAGAGAAAATGCTTCTCTATGCTAAATGTAAGTCATGGTTATGGTTGCCAGAGTTTGAAAAAACTTTAGTACATCCTAAAACATAAAAGTGACATTTAGGGTTGCCAGATATTGACACAAGGCTAATGAATGTTAAAATATGTAAAAGTGATGGTTGAATATGTCAGAGATTGAGGAAATGTGTATGACGTTAGGGTTTCAAACAATGTATTTGAAGCATACTGTTTAGAATGCAAAAAAAAATGTGTACGTGTTTTACTTAATTGTTTTACAATTTTTTTAAGGATAAATAAAAATTACAATTTGACCTTATGAAATCAGCAGAAGCCATGTTATGGTGCTGTGTTAAAATAATGTTGACATATGTTCATATGCCTGCAGAAGTTACCGAAAACACATTCTGCAATTGTCAAATAGGGTTAACTTGCATTTGCACTGTAGAAATGATTTTACCCTAATATTTTCTTTGAGTGGGCTGCATCTGCAAAATGTATATTTTTTTGTCAGGCTACCTTTTCATATTGGTTTTCTCATATGGTTTTGCATAACACCACCTTGTGTATTCCAGATTTTGGAATATTGATTAGCACATTAACTTTGCTCATCGTCAAAGAGTTGGCAATTATGCTCACATTAAATTCAGCCTCCTTTGCACAAGCCTATAAAAAATATTTCCTCAATGTGGAAGAAATCTGCATTTTTGCAAAAGTAACGTTTTCAATTTTGAAAGCCATCTGAGAAGGCAGTATTGCTAAGTATTCATAGCATTCACTCCCCCGGGTGGGAGGTTAGAGTTCTTCAAACAAAGCTTTGCTCACATCGATCGCTTCCGAAGCTCCTGGAAGGAAAAGCAAGCCGCCTTGGGAATTAAGCACACAAGAATCCCACTGCAGCCTTTAGGGGACTGAATTATGACCGTCTACTGAGACAGGGGTAGAAGAATCCCATAAATAAGCATTCACTGTGTGTGTGTGTGTGTGTGTGTGTGTATGTGTGTGTAAAAGAGAGAAGCTTTGTGTGTTCTCCGGTTATTTACAGCGGATTAGACATTTTAACATTGCAGAAAAAAACCCAGTGAATCCATGTCCATTCATACTGTAAATCAAGTTAATAGTACAGTACGAGTGTGTGTGTGTGTTTCTCACCATCCCCGTGTGCTCCTTTCACAGCCTGGCGTCCATCATTAGAGGGCAGGTGCTGACTGCAGATGGAACCCCCCTGATTGGAGTCAACGTGTCCTTCGTGCACTACCCAGACCATGGATTCACCATCACACGGCAGGATGGAATGTAAGTGCAATGCGCGACCAAACATGAATCCGTACTTTGTCAGTCACTAAATGTTATAATAATGCATTCTGTTTAGTCATGGTTGCGTTTAGCACTCATGCATGAAATATGTATTAATGTGTTACGTCTGATTGAATGCCAACCATATCAAGAGTCTGCACACGTGTGTGTTGGCTTTACATCATGCTGTTTTATCGACTGAGATCATCTCATGAAAATGTCAGGTGTTTCTTCAGGAAGCAGCGCTTTAGCAAACAGCCTGTTTAAAATGCATTGGATTTATAACGATGAAATCAATCAGTCAATGGGGCACACTCCCCCATACTGTTTAAGCAGTCCACGTGTTATTGAGAAGGTCTCAGGACTGTACCAATGCTAGATATTTAGGAGAATGAGAGGGAATGATGCTGTTACATCAGATACTAATCAATATTTTTATAGTCTTGTAGATAATTCTGACTAATTACAAATGGAGCTGAGTTCGTGGAAGTCTAAACAGATAGATTTCCTTCTGTCACATGAAAGATATAAAGAATTTCATTACAGACAAAGACAAACAATGCTGCTTCAGAAGGTTTTGGGCAGTACTGTAAGGTTTTGTTTGTAATATGAGAGGCAGTGTTGTTTATATAACACAGTCTAATTTATTATGAAACACTTGCACAGCCAGTCTCACGTTCAAGTAAGTGGCAGTTGCATGGTCTCCAGAATAATTTTATAAAAAGCATTTTCAAACAGGATGCTTGGATCAGAATCAGGGTACAGTTATTGGCGCATGGCAGTTTTAGTTGGAATTCATTATTTTAAATGGATATTGGTGTAGAGAGTCAAAAATCATGAGCTGTTACATTTCTAAGGATGGGTGTGTGCCAGAAGCCTAGCAGTATGTAGAAATGTTTGTCTACGTTTTGTGATTTAACCTTTATTTCGGTTTTGTTTGTTTTTTCATTAAATATGTGCATGGTTTGTGTATATACCAGGGTTTTTTTAAACATGCTGTATTACAAAAAAGCAACACATTACATAAAAAGTGCCACACTTTCTTAAGCACACAAGATGAGTTAAGTTTTAAAAACACGTTTTTATTTCATTTTTTGTTTAGTTTGTATTTGAAACAATATAAAGTAAGCTCTGTATTTTAAGTAATTTGTGTCTGCTCATGATGAAGTATTTCTGGTTGGAAATGCTCTCAGGAAGCACAAAACATTATCCGATTTGGCATTTCTGACCCTAGGTCGTTTCCCCCTCTCTTTCATCAATGTTCTCTACATTGGACCCAATTGTCTCAAACAAAACCTTTTATAATTATTTAACTTTCTTAATGTCTGATGACTGTGAAAGCTAACATATGTGTAAGTTAAGCTTCTTAAGGTAATGTTTTTTTCTCAGTTTCCCTTTCCAAAGAAACTCATGGATAGTTAGCGGTCTGTTTTGAGAATTAATAGCACATCACAGATTCTTGGTGGCATTTTTCTCCAGTTCCATATTTAATGGCAGCACTGAGACGATCGGTTTAACGCTGCTAGAGTTGCTTCAAATTGCAGTGTGGTTGTACTGTGGAAAGTAGATCAAGACTGAGAGAGAGAGTCCTGAGAGTGCAAAAAAAGGAGGAAGATGTCAAACATAAGGACACTCTGCCAGCTGTTACAGTTCCTGAAAACCACAGCAGGGCAGGCTTTAAAAGTTGCAGTGGATAATCATGCCCACATCCACTTACTCCAACCGGGAACGAGAGAACCAGCCACACAGCTGTTAGAAGCCAATCAGCAGCCCCTCCATCTGAGCTGCTCAGATGCGTATATGAGGGTTTGTATCTGTTCCCTGATTTTGCTTTCCTCTCGCATCTTTTGCAGAATGTGGGATTATTGGAAGGTACGCTCAGTTCCTGACTCATTTCCTTTACTAATAGGTCTCTCAGAGCAACTCAAGGAGAGAGAGCCAAGGGAGAGTTTTGGCTTTTACACAAACGCATTGATAAATAGGCTCAGGCATATCATCATGCATTTTTCACCATGGCAAGTCCTATGTCAGGAAGAAGAGGGCCTTCTTAGAAATGCTCAGCTCTGAGGAGGTATGCTCTGAGATCAGGAAGGTTAAAGAAAGAGACAATTAAACCAAGTCTAGCCGTCAGCTCTCATTTCTAATTCATCCCAGTTTCCCACTCTATCACCTCTGCTGCACATTACCTGCATCTTAAACATTCATAACGAGAACAGTGTGGCAGCACTGCATGATTTAGTGTTAGACTGGCATTAAAGTTGTGTATGTTCTCGTAGGTTTGATATTCTGGCCAATGGGGGTGCATCGCTGACACTGAGTTTCGAGCGGGCACCGTTTCTGACACAGTTCCATACTGTATGGATCCCATGGAATGTCTTTTATGTGATGGACACTCTGGTGATGAAGAAAGAGGAAAATGACATACCTAGCTGTGACCTTAGTGGGTTCATCAGACCCATCCCACTGATCGTGGCGACACCACTCTCCACCTTTTTCAGATCGTCACCGGAAAACGGACCCATCATTCCTGAGACACAGGTAAGGATCCATTTTGCTCAATAAAGCTCTTTTCATATTGCACACTCTTATCTTATAGCACACTATTTTATTTTTTTCCCAATGTTGAACTTTGAAATTTACAAAATCTTTTTACAAAATACCGACTTTCAGGGCTTTGTCTGTATTTTGAAACACACATTGCATTCTGGGATAGTCAACTGATTACACAGGTGCGATATCTGTCTGGCTTTCATGGTTTTCTCTTTCATTTGTGTAAAGTTTAAATGGTAATGTTTATGCATGACTACTTGTAAAACATGGTTAAATCACATGTTTCTTTTAAAATAGCGTCTGTGTTGTGTTGGTTAACATACTCATGTGAATCTGAAGAGATTCATTCATCACTGGATAGGGCAGTGGTCTTGGAAGCTCAGGCATCCTCTAATGAAGAGTCTAAGTGTGAAGTTTGCAAGCATTAACTGTAAGCATAAATTTAACTGTAAGCATAAATTTTATTGCTAACATTTGGAAATACAGAAATGTTGTTTAGTTTAAAAAATTGTGTAAAATCCCGCAAATTTATTATTTATTTAATATTATAACCGTTAACAACAAATACTTTTACAATACTGTGCATTTATTGTGAAAAAAAAGCTTATTTTCCCTGTGATGGAATACGGCTGGAAGGGCATCCGCTGCATGAAACAAATGCCAGAAGAGTTGGAGGTTTATTACGCTGTGGCGACACTGAAAGCCTTATGAATGCTACTTGAACTCATAGTGTCCTATGCAATACTGTATTTGCAGTAATATTTTAATGATTTAATTCAATATTAAGTTTATATTGTTACAGTAACATGAATCTTTCAAAATCGAATATGAGTTAACTAATTACGTTAAAGCAGCTTTAGCTTATTAGATCAGTCTTGTATGTACAATGTTTTGTTATCATGATCTATTTTCAAGTAAGAAAAGTTGTAGTTCTTGTAATTGTGTTTTTTTATTTTTTTCAGTTTTTTCAACTGTACCTTTAAAGATGTGTGATCCAAAAACTGAGGCACATACCAATCCATGAAATGAGACTGATGTATTGATCTTCTACTGTTGCAGGATATAGGATGAAGCATTGGCTAAAACATATTTAAATTGGTATTTCGGGATGACTTCTTTTTTTTCCCCATTGGAGGGATTTACTTAAAACCAGCGCTCAGTCTACACCTGCAGAGGTCTGAGTTTTACTTTCTTCAATTTACTTCACAAATCCGCAGAAAAAAAGCTCCTTCATAATCTTTGTAAAATAACTCTGGACTCTTTCTGTGTAAATGAAAGCTGGATCTAAATCAGAGCAAGCAAAGAACCGTGCCTTTGGGAGATGAATAGAAAGGAATGTTTGCTTTGTGTTTCACATCTTTCAACGTCTTAAAAGAATCATTCACTCAAAAAATGAAAATTATTCTATTGTTCTATCTACTTGTCATGCAAAACCCAAGTGACCTACTTTACTTAAAAGCACAAAAGATTTTCATAAAAGACTATGAATGCTATGTTTCAATATAACAAAAGTTAATCATAATTAGAGGCGTTTCATCTTTGATCAAGGCTATTTCATGAAGCAGATGACTGTTAAATTTCCTTTGACGTTGAAAGAAGGATTAATCAGAATGTTTTCAGATGGATTTATAAGAATATACACAAGTCACTGAGACTTCTCATTACACTAATAGCACAGTTATCGCACTTCTGCACAAATGTATGCTTTTGTTTTAAGGTAAAATCAGAAATTAGGAGCCTTTCCTTACTGAAGTGATTTAATTTAATACTTTTTGTGCCTTGTGGGACAAACTTGGCTCCAATATGTTTTCTCTTTAACTCTACCTCGGGTCCAGATGTGTATTTGATTCCTTTCTCTCTAACTCAGCTTTTCCATTCTTACCTTTCTGTGGCCTGTATTGAAGGGGACATCCTCTGTAATGCAAGAACTCTTGACCAACACATATGCTGTCTTACCAGTTTGCTCCGAGACATAAAGGAGAAAAATTGTTTCCTTATTCTCAACAGCATCTGTAACAACCTACACTCCTCGTCCAATGTTTCTCCTGGGTCCCAACAGGGGCGTTTGTCCCCTCCGTGGAACCCCACTCATCAAAGTAGATGGCTCCTGATTTGAATTACAGGCTGCTTTGATAGCAACTCTTAGCAGGGGTAATCAGACCCAAACAAGTTAGCATTTAATATGGACCTAAACTCTAATAGCCTCCAGGGTCTTCTTTTTTACCCTTAGCGGCATACATAAATGGCAAACAGACATCCCTCAGCCCCCATCAGCCAGTGCTTGAAATGCTTAGTGGCCATGATACCAAGCATATTACTTCAACTTGGCCGTCATGTAAGGCTGGAAATATTTACTATTGGCTAAAAGAGAACAGCGTTTTATCACTTTTTGGGAAAACTCGCTTACAACATTGGAAAACCTGACGTGGTGAATGAAATATATTAATAGTTCTACGTTAACAAGTACTGTTGCGGATCCACAATTTATCTACTTTTTCCACATCCTAAAAGTATGCAATTTCTTTTAATGTAAATACTCATGTATGTGTAGCATGCAAATGTCTGTAGTGGGACTGCTTGATTGGCTGTTTAGTTAACCATCTTGCATTTAATGGGTTAATGAATTCAGTGTTGAAAAAATAAATATGATAGCTCATTGTTTTTGTTCATTTAAAAATGTAAAAATAAAATGCAACAAGCTAGCTACAGGGAATATTTTGTTACATAATTGTTCAGGTCCATCCCGACCTTTTTAGTCCTGCAAGAGAATTGTGTCAGTGAACTAAACAGACAGGCGGAGCAAACACTAGTAAATATGCTTTTAATGACCGTGCAGAGGACAATCATTATTGTTGCCTTCCATTGAATCCTGATTGAAGAAAGAAAACTTTAATTTTATACATGTATTTCTTTATTCGGAATCTGGACTAGCGCAGGTAAAGGTATCGGTCATCTTTATTTAATTCTAATTACTTACAAACTATTTGTTTGTAGATTTTATAAAAAGCTAATTCTGAAATGGCTCTCAGAACAGGTCAAAAGCTATTTATATTTTAAAGAATTTTTTCAACTATTAATTATAATGAACATTTTGTTTATATTTTCGCTCTACCCTCATAATTTTATTTTAAATATTTGAAAAGAATAAATGCAATAATTGGCATGACTAGTTATATAAAATCCAAGCTTGTGTCAAGCTAAATTCACATCAGCACTATGACTATATAGTGCACAATTTATTTATGTAGCATATAAACTGTACTTTTCCCAGCGATGGGTTGCGGCAGGGAAGGGCATCCGCTGCGTAAAACATATGCCAGAGAGTTGGCGGTTCATTCCGCTGTGGCGACCCCGAAAGGGAATAAAGCCGACATGAAGATGAATGAATGAATGAATAAACTGTACTGTGAGTCATAAGCTGGCCCCTACCCCTTTGAAAATGGGGGTGTAAAAATTGATCTCTCTCTTTCTCAATCTCTCTTAGATACCACAGTTGATTTTTTGTGCTGACTTTCAGTGTTGTTCAGCGACCATTTTTGTAAAATTATTTAGCACATTTTATCCATGTTAGTAGCTAAGATTAAATTTAATGTCATTTAGTGTTATGGGCAATCTCACCCATTTAAATATACATAAAATTATTGACCATCAGTATACATTTGGTACGCTCTTATCAAAATAGAAATGTAGACCTTGGTCATTTTGAGTACTAATTAAGACCGATATTATGCGCATTGGGACATTGGCTTGGCCCTAATTAAGCACAGTAATTGATATGATCGGGTTTCCAGAGAGAAGACTAGCTTCCTTTCTTACAATAACAAAAGCCTTGATGATTAAACTCAATCTGGTTTTTATTACTGTGCATTTAATGGGCCGTATCAAATGAACTTTCAAAGGTTTTTTTACCATCCCGTTCATTAAGTAAATGAGAAAATATTTTGCTTAAATGCTCCATGTGCACTTTTAGACCTTGCCCCATGGCTAAGAATAACATGGCTGCGCACTTCGAGAGACAGCAGCGCATGTGGTGCAACTTATTAAGAGTTTATAGCAGGCAAAGTAAAGCATGTTATTAGCTCAGACTCTGTAATCAAAGTTCACAGAGGGGAGGCCCAGTGCAGCACATGAATGCATTGTGGCTTATAGACACCCATAAGTACCTATGAGGCAAGGATATGCTCACGCACACACATGTGGATGACGTTAGCTGGTGTTGGTGTAGCAGTGTAGGCCCTTCCAATTGAGGCCATGAAGCTCGAGTCATGTCTGAGGGTGTGTGTGAATGTGATTGAGTGTGAGTTTTAAAACCAAACTTGGTTTTAAATAGCTGCGCTTCTATTTCATCCTCCAGCTTCAGTTAGTTTCCTGTTTGCTTGGGATTTTTGTCCCAGACTGCATATTAAAGATTCTCTCAAAGCCATCTAGCCCCCTCTACTGATCCACAGAAAAGTGTTGCGGCATGCAAACTTAAAAAGGAGAAGAAAGAAATTCCCTCTAGCGCTCTTTGTCCTCTGTGTCGCTGGAAAGTAAATGTCCCTTGCGGTAGGACACTTGGCAATAGTAAGAGCTGAAAGATGGGATTACGGTCTTTCCTCAGTGTCGAAAAAAATTACTGTTTTCGTCAAGCACTCGAGGAGGAGGGGAAGATGCAGAGTCTCATTGTAGATCTAAAATTCTCTTCATCTCGTCCATTTCTATTTTATTTCACAAAGGGTGATGAATTAGCATTGCAACATTATTCACAGCAAGGGTGACTTCAGAACCGGTAATGTTAGTTGTCAAAAAATATCTTGAAAAAGCTGTAAGAAATTGGAAAGCAGAATTACTGACATCAAATAAAGAAACCGTTTTTCTATATGTATGCAAGTGTGTTTATATTCTATATAAAGTTAAATATGCATATACCTTAAGATTTTAGTTTTATTTTATTTTTTTAACAATGTTACAATGCCGGAGCTTCTTGATTTATTTATATTAAAATATCAAGTTAACTGTCAGAGGGTTGAAAAAGTCCTTTGAAAGTCATAAACGCAATCTTTAAAGAAAAGTGTTGTAAAAAATATTGATTTATTAAGCATACAACGTTAGAATTGTATTTGCAAAATAAACTGAAACTTTTGACCAATTTGTTGTCCACCAATGACGGGAGCAGTACATGCTGCATCCCTCATGACAAGGAATATAGCAAGAATGAAAAAAATGATAGCAAAAAATGTTGACAACAGACCAGAAAATTGTCTATTGAATTTTGGTAACAAAACTGCTTGTGCAAAAAAAAGAAAAGAAAGATTTTTTTTTTATTTTGATGTTAAAGTATATATAGAATATCATCAGAGTCAGATGTAAACTTAAATCTGATCATTTTTAGGAAAGTTGTAAAAAGTGTTTTTTTATCCACATTTGTTTTTAAAGCTATTTGATAGGCGTGCAGTGAGCGGCATAATAATATAGCTAAACTTCTTTCAGTTTTTGGATGTGATTAAAACATGTTGATTCTGTAGCTTATTGTTGAAGGAAAACTGGTGTTTCCCAATGGGAATTGTTTGGTTACTGTAAATATTAATTTATTATAGAAAATAAATGTTTTCGTCACCTAAGTGTAAAATGCTTTTGACTCTGGAATGTCTTCCGAAATTGAATGGGATCATATGAAGAGAATTTTGTTCCCTTACAGACTGAGTGTTTAAGTAGAGGCGGTCACGTCAGCTCCTGCTGCTCAATGAGAGGAGATAGAAGCATTCTTTCATATCAAAGTCTCCAATAACTCTAGAAAAGCCCCTAGAGGGGTCTTAAAAGACTTGATGACACGAAGAGGAAAACCGGCTGTTGAGTCTTGACTTAGTTTGCGGCAGACCTCATTGAATGATATGTTGTGTTGGGGAGAGTGTGGGAGGATTGGTGAGTCTCATGGGCTTACCAGGGGGGCAGTCAGAGCTTACCTGTTTCTGTATTTCTGTCTATTTTGATGCTAGATGTGTCTCAATCTTGCTTTTGGAGTGGCAGAGGGAGATTATACACAGGAAGAGATCCACAAATTAATCTAAGCAAACTTTTATATGCAGTGTTAAAAAGCATGTATGGGTATCACTTTTTAATTCAAAATGATTGAAACCCTGATTAGTTTATTTATAAATCTCAATTGTTTGTTTGAATTGCATCACAATTATTGGTTTTGGAGCTAATCTCCTGCCAAGGGTTGTATCGTTGATGGGTCTCAGAACCTTAGTGATCAGGCCACCTTTCAATTCTAGGCTTGTGTTTTATCTGGCACGACGAACCAGCTGTCTAAAAATCTGAAATCAATCCAGATTGGACTCTGAAATCTGTAGCCCACGCTTCTGTGGCTGTTGATTAATTCTGGCGGTCGAGCATGTGGAATGTGGTACAGTAATAGGCTCCGACAGGGATGCAAATATAAGCATGTTCCGCCCGTGAAAATCTCCCTCATTAGATCCAAGATGTCAAGTAAATGACGGTCAAAGCAAACACAGGCACAGATGTGCTTTAATCCTGCAGAGAGAAAAATCGGAGGCCTGGTCCTGGACTCTAATGCGTCTTCCAGATGCTCCCCGAGTCACCCCTTTTCTCACCCATCTTCATTTATCTTCACCTCTCCTTCTCTTTGATGTGCAGGTTCTTCAGGAGGAGACGGCCATCCCCGGGAGCGACCTGAACCTCATGTACTTGAGCTCACGGGCTGCTGGCTACCGGCCAGTCCTGAAGGTGACCATGACCCAAGCCACAATCCCCTTTAACCTCATGAAGGTTCATCTGATGGTGGCGGTGGTGGGACGCCTCTTTCAGAAGTGGTTCCCCGCAGAACCCAACCTGTCCTACACCTTCATCTGGGACAAAACAGATGCATACAACCAGAGAGTCTATGGCCTGTCTGAGGCTGTGGGTGAGTAAACACACTCACAACAGACAAGTTCGTATTATTTAATTGAAGCGATGTAAATGCTATTGTATGTAATGCATTTATAACTCAATTTGTACTTTTCAAAGCTCATTTCCTTTTCTAATTGCCAGTTTATTTCACAGTTGGGTGTAAATTAACAAAGCACATGCTAATAATCTTCAGACAATTGTCAGGTATGCAAATCGTTCTTAGATTTGTTAATCAGTATGATAAGCGTGCACCTCAGTGTGTGTTCTTCTGCCGTCTCGAAGAGGGATCGTGTAATTACCCTCAGTCGAAAAGCTGAGTTTGTTACACCATGTGCATAACTCTAGATGTGCTTAATGGTCCGCATCTCTTTGACAGTTGCATTATGGGACATCTCCTTAGACGTACCTACTTTATCCAAACTGGAATTCTAAATGGGAAACCGAGCAGTTATGATTAAGGCCTTCAGTAGCACCGGAAGTTTTCTTTGTAATTTCTCTCAAACACTTTCTCCTCTGAGGCAATTTTTTATGCTGACTATTTTGTAGTTTGCGTACCTATCAGCAAAACCACAGAGAACACTGAGCTTCTTTCAGTTCTGAGGAAGGTTAAGATAAATCTGTGGCTTTGTTTTTCTCTTAAGCATTGAGCAGGATGGCTAGCTGCTGTTGACAGCTCCTCCGTTTATTTTCAGCTGATGATGTGGCAGGCAGCAAGCCAGCCCAAGCTAGACATGCTTTCCAGCGCCCTACAAAAACAAATTCACAAGATGTTGAACCACAAAAGACATGTTTTCCAGTAAAGCAGACTGTGCACTGCCTTAAGGAAGTGAACTGTGTAAAACTGTAAATAGGTTAGCTGGCTCTCATGAGTATTGATTGGCTTTCACCTTCTCATCAGGCTTAGCTTTGCCAATCGCATTAAGCAGGTCATTTTTTCGCTGGATGAAAATCGCTGCGCTTATTGATTCTCTCCAAGGGATGCTTTTGTAATATTATCAGCTGAAAAAAGTTTTTACATTTCAAATGATTTACAGTTGGTGAGGCACAGATGTTTTAAGAGATTTATGAAAGTTTTGATGGAGACTCTGCTGTGTTTATGGAGGCTGGAAGAGAGATGAAAAGGTAGTGTGCAGGTCATATCTACTGCATGAGTTTGGAGGCCAGCTTAACTTTGTAAGGTCGTGTGCGTACATAAGTAAAGTTGTTTTATAAGCAGATTAATTCTTTCTTCTATTTTTTTTATTCTCCTTAAAAACTGGTCCAAGTAAGTTATTCATGAATTATATCCAAATCTCTCTAGTCTTGTTGGCCAATCAAAATACTTTAAACTACAGATTTTTTTCACTGTTATTATCACTTTTTACTGATGTTAAGAACTTTCAGTAAAATATGTGTTCAGCTTAGCATGTAAATAAACAGCCAGATTACATGGAAGAAAAACATTTTGTTAATCTAGATGAGTTAAATAATAACCGAAGTAAGATAAGGATGTATACGAATATGTACACAACTATACGTTTATGTTCTGTTAAGTTTATCTCTGAAGCCTCTTGAAGCCCACAGGTTGCCCTTTCCACATTTGGTGCAAATCTGATGCAAACAGATATTTATGAAAAGCTGGTTTACTGATTTATATATAAAGTGTTGAAACATTTTTTGTCTAATTGTTTTGTGTGTGATATTTAAATTGTTTATATTGCTTTTAATGGAATTGTAAGATGGCTTTCAATAGCCTTATAATTCACATTACCTTATTATAAAATCCACAAACATTGAATGATAACATGATTATGTTATCGTTTATGTATACATTTTAAATTAGCATTATAGGAAAAATTTTTTAAAAAGGTGTTTTTGGGCCATATGAAATAAATTATCTGAACTAAGTAAAGTTTCTCAACTCAAATTATTATGAAGCGAGTGTCATTCTTAATTTCATCTTTGTAGCATTAAAAAAAGTAGAGATTGTTTCCATTAGGGTTTTTTAAAACTAACTTTAGGATTGCATTGTGATTTTTTATTACTCCATCACTTAATCATTTATATTAGTCGTTTATATTAATCTTTGTGGCCATTGTCACTCGAGAGGTGCCAAGAGGATCTTGGGTTTTTATGTTGATTAAATACATTTAAAACGTTAATTCATTAAGAGTCAGTTAATGGCAGGCTATTGGTGTGTGGAACCATAAAACAAGAATCTTAAAACCTCTTCCTTTGACAGCACATGTAAGGTAAACACTGTCCAAAGAAGAGCTCTGAGTCAAGGATTCTCTGAAACCTTATCTCAAATCCTGTCTATTACTTTGTTCTAGAAGCTCAGTCAGAACAACTTGACATTGTATCAGTAGAACAACATAAATCTGGTGTCTAAAATATTTGGTTCAAGAGTTCTGCACTCTCCTGGGTGTATTTCATGTTATTTCTATGAATTAAAAAAGAGAAATAATTACCTTGGCTTTTACTTTAATTACTTTTTAACTTTTAACCAACATTTTATCATCTCTACTGATTCTGCCTTGCCTTTTCTCACCTTATTATATACATTTTTTTCTGAACTCTGTGGTGGACAATACTGTCCTACTTGTAAACAGGAATAAAGGTGATATCTCTCTCTCTCTGCAGTATCTGTGGGGTTCGAGTATGAGTCATGTTTGGATCTGATCCTTTGGGAGAAAAGGACGGCCATCCTGCAAGGCTACGAGCTGGATGCCTCAAACATGGGAGGATGGACACTTGACAAGCACCATGTTTTGGATGTTCAGAATGGTAAGTCTATCTCTGACTTCTCTTAATTAATCTACTTTAGGGAAATACCGCTGAAATACTGTTTGTCCACATCAACATTAACCTATTGAAAAAAAACCTCACTGTTCCTCAGAAGCACTCCATTTGGTGCCTGTTCAAAGTGATTAAATAACACACATTTAAAACCTTTAATAAGGAGTAAATGGGAGCTCATTAGTGTCATCGCTTTTAAATGACATTGATGAAGTGGAGCTTAGCAACAGGGTGTTCTTATTGTCTGAGGCATGTCAATGAGAAGACATTTGACATTTCTACATGAGTGACCTTCACCCAGACGAAGCAAGCTTGAGGGCTCTCAGCAGAACACGTTTAAAGTCACGAGTCGTCAGGGAAGAGACTCTCATCCCTGAATCTCTGGTTTAACGAGTGACCAGAAGAAGCTCCCATATGCACTTCATTAAAAGATTTAACATGTTTACCTTTGAGGGAGTACAATGAGCTTCTCTTAGATCACAGAGTGCAGGGTTTTGTTAATCTTGCCATTTAGAATATCATCTATTTGGGTTAATAAGTTTCCAACTACAGCTGGATTTTTGGTTGAAATGTGTTTACTTATATTTATATTATATTATATCAATGACTATTGAAGTATATAAAATTTCAGTACAATGTTTTTCTACAGGCGCAAAAATATTTCCTTTAATCTCTGTAATCAACTTACTATTAACTTATAATGATTTTAACTTTGTATGGAAAAGAGTAACAAAGAGACTATATGAACTCAAGTCATCCTATTGATTGACTATCTAGCATTTTTTCGTTAATGAGCTGAAAACAAACAAAAAAAGTGGGACAATAAACATGTGTTAATCAAGTAAAATTGAATGTATTAATATCAGTATTTCTGCTATGACTAAATATTGGGGACAGGAGGTTAGTGAAACCCATAAAGTCATACTAGTGGAATGTAGATGAAAACATTTTAGTCAATGTTTATTAATAACGTGTTTTTAGCCTTACAATACCCTCCAAAAGCTGTGAACCTAGTGTGAACCAATTCACATTAATGCCTCAGTAAATAATATTTTGTGCAAATTACAAATCAATCGTGTTGACATTTTGTACAAATTATTTTTATTAGGTATGGAATTTCTGAATCTGTCTAGTTTATTTGGTTAGAGAAGTAATACTATTGATTACTGGTTATTTAGGTCTATATACATTTATATAAAGTTGATTTAGCAGCAATGAAATAAATGAACAAGTTTCCTGTAAATGTCTTAATTTAACATCACTTTTACAATCAAAAGGAAAAATATTCTGTTTTTAAATGTACCTGTAATGTGTGAGAGATCTCACAAAGTTGTGTACTTATTTGAGAAGTCCCCAATTAATTAGAAAAACTCACTGCACATCTCGTAAATGTGTCATGATGATGTTATGTAAACCATAGAACCTGATAGAAACCATAGAGCTGATGATGCATGCCCAATCTTAATTGAGGGATTATGACCTCTAATGCTGAACTGTTGCATAGAATAATAAAATGTCTGAGTCGCTTGTCGCGTTACATTATAGTTATAAATTTAACTCCAACTTTTTCTGTCCAAAGTAGTTCCGTTAATAAAGAACTGTTATTTGTTTGCTAGTCAGCCATAAGAAAGGTTTACCCATAAGATTTAAATGATTCACAAAACAAACTGTATAGCAACAAAAACGTTTAGTTTCATTTAAACTTTTAAATATGGAATGTTTGATCCATACGGTTTTAATAAATGATGGCACATCTCTGGAGTTGACAGTGAGATTCGCTGTGTTTGAAAGGAGCAGATCTCTGTTCTTCATAAAAAGTGAGGGAGTGTTCCTCAGCGAGACAGCTGCAGACAGTGATGGGCAGCTGAGAGCTGGTCAGTCCATGTGGCCAGGCCATAAATTACTCAGTGAAGTGGACCTCTGATGGAGCTGCAGTAGGTGATGATTGTGGAAATGAACTCTCGAGAGCCCATCTCAGAAGGAACTTGTACTATCGCCTGTTTCACTAAAGCTGATCTAGATTACAGATGTGTGCTTAACATGAATGCATATTTTTGGTAAATCAACGGGGCATTTTATTCCAACACTTATGTTGACAGAATTATAAAAACTAAATAAATAATAGAAATATAAGAAATACATTAAAAGCATTTTTGAGAATTAACATAAATAAAAAAAAACATCCAAATAGTCCCTGTGCTCCTGTCATAATGAGATGAGCTGGCTGTCAGTGTTTGGGATGCTTTTTGATACAAAAATAAGATGACGTTAAATCACCTATTTTACAGAGGAGAAAACACATCTTGTCGTCAGGATTGCAGCCTTTTAAGCATTTCATTTAGTTTTTGACTTTTATGTTTGGGAAGAACGAACCCCAGAGGTTAGAATGTTGCTGGCTTGAAGAAAAGCACTTAACTAGAGCTTATCTTGATGTTTTATCCAACTGAGCTATGAAGTTAAAAGGAAATTTGGAGGGATTGCTTTTTGACATACAAAAACTCATTCAAATTAATGATTTGAGATTATTGTTAGGTTCTATGAGGACTTTACTTTATCAAATGCTGCGTTATTTTTCCAGGAATTTGAGAAAGATTTGTTTGGTAATAAAATATTTCATTTTAAACTGAACTGAGGTTACTTTTAAAGCAAACATTAAAAGACATTCTGTTACATAGACTTGTATCTCTTTTTTTTATAAATGGTAAGAAAACAGCAAAGTTCCCAGTTTTAAGTATGTTTTAATTGAAGTAACATTTTAAATAATAATAATAATAATAATAATAATAATTAAATGTAAAAACAGCACAACACTGTATAAAACAAGACATTCTCATAAAGTTAATAGAAGATTTTATTTGTAATCTTTCGGAACATATTAGTTTATAAAAACGGCACTTTACCTTTGTGTTTGCATTTAATGGAAAAGTACAAGGCACATATGAAGCATAGTTATCCAGACGTGTTTTTGAGAGACACTAAGCCTTCTTTTACTGCCCTGGCTGAGAGCCAGCTGTCCACGCAAATTCCAAGGCTCTTTCATCACTAAGCTCGGTGCCCTTCCTTCGTCCCTAACCCCCCTCTACCCATCAGGCCTTTTACCTCCTGATCTTCAGCCTTTCTAAATGTTCAGCCAACAAGACGCCTACCCCACCTAGAGTTTCAGAGTGTGCACTGCTTCTGACCAGTCAAGCTCTGCTGGATGTCATTGATTGATGCTTAGTTCCACAGATCACCATTCACTCTCACCATTAGACGCTCATACAAAGTCCCTCTGTAGGAAGCACAGTACTACCTGCCACCATTTCAGAAGATGAAAGTCATGCCCTTTGGAAATGTTTATTACGGATTAGACAGAGTTAATCAGGAGAAACAATTGAAGATTGAAATTGAAGATTTACCGTGTGCAGCGAGAGAACTACAACATCTATAATTGTAAGAGTTAATGTGATGTGTGGAGTTCTAAGCTCTAATCCTGAGGGCCCTTCAATGTAACATGTGTAGTTGTAATGAAAGGAACAATATAATGAGTGCTAGATCAGAGTCTGCTGGGGTTTGGTGGAGCGTAGGAGTGTTTGTTTGTATTCTCTCCCTGTCTCTGATGACATCACCCTGTCACCACACTTTTCATGCTGTCTCAGTAGGACTAAAATCTGTATCCTAACATGCAGACAATGCCCAACCACACTCTATCTCTCTTTTAGCATCCTCCATCTGTTCACATTCACAGGCTTTTCATAAAGAAACTAGTTAATCTGCAGTCAGCTGCTCTTTATCACAAAATAAAGCCTGACAGGTTGATCAGGGTGATGAAACACGAGACTAGCACAGCTGGGGAGGAAATCTCTGCTTTTATAACGGTTTGCTGATTATTTTAGAAAAGAATTTGACCTTGGTGTTTATACAGGGATTTGTACTGGCACCCTGACAGAGTTTTTATGTTTTCTCAAAAGAATCTCACATGGTTAATATAATCTCAACCGTGTTGTGCTCTTAATAAGTTAAGGCTTATGCTCTTAATTGCCTCCTAAGCATAAGTGTAGCAATCAGTGTAGAGCAAATCTGTTCCAAAAATGAAGTATTAATCAAATGTATTAGTTAGTCTCCACATGCCTAGACGACTTGAAATTGGCTAGCGGTTTTAGATGGCTTCTCTGCAGGGTTTACTGTTGGTGCATTGATGCTCCTTGGCCCTTGAATAGTGCTTAGGGGGTAACAGTCACATGCCCAGACATTTTATAATCATTGTCAGCTTTGTCAAATAACTGATTGATGACACCAACAAGACAAGCTTGTATATTATTTTCATATTCTCCCCTTTCACAATTTCTTCTGCAGCTCTTCTTCTATTTTTTTCCTTCCTCAATGTTTCCTGTTGTGAGGTCGATGGGAGGGTTTTGTTTCATCACACATTTGTCCCAAAATCACTTTGAATACGTCATCTAATAGCTAACTTTCATTGGTCTACTGCAAGACTTTTGCCTTTTGAAAAACCAAGGTGTCAACTTTTTTTTCGAATTGTAGGTTTTTTTTTTTTTTTTTTTTTTTTCTTCAAAAGTTTCAGTTGGATCAGATTTTAAGAAATACAACAAGAGCGTTCAGATTATGAAGAGCACTTTTCTGAAAATTGACAGACGGCAAGACAACGAGGCCAGCAATTCAGCAACCAAAAAAATCGTATTTTTTCAATTCAGAAATTTGTTTTAAAAGACAGAGAGCAAATATGAATCATATTTGCAGTTCATAGTGATAGTGGTATCATATTGCATATAATTACTTCAACTAAGTACTGTAAATTTTTGTAATAATGGTTTCATTTTGTTGAAGTGAAAACCCAAAATTGCAATGCGCCACAAGACCCACTGGCTGTATGACATCACAAGATCCTCTTTCTCAGAGAAATCCCCTTTACTGTCACTATCACCACCACCTTAATGTGCAAATATATCCACCCTAACCTTCTTTGCCGAACATGTACACACATGCATGAAAGTAGTGTAATCGCATTTTGGCTCCATCTTTCCATCCCTCTCAATCTCTTTTCCAGTGTAACCTGAAGGCCGTCACACCCACGTTTGCCATTCACCTCTCACACACAAGCACTCCGCCGGCCTTTCTAAATCCCATTGAGAGCAGCTTTAGTCATGTGCAAGCATGTAATGCAACTTTAGAAGATTCTGCATGAGCCAATCGCAGCTCGCTCTCTGATGTGGACCACCACTGCCTACAGGGGCTTACCTGCGTCCTCGCTCTCCATCTCTGCCTCCGATCCCTTTCATCTGCCCTTATCAGGGCCTGTCAGTGCTCAGCCACTGTACCTCCCCTCCCTCTACAGCACAGCAGGAGGTCAGGGAGAGATTCAGACACCTCTCTTTGGGACCGCAATTACTTCCAGTCAGAACATCTTCAAAGAGAGAGTTTGATTGAAAGAAGGCTGGTTTGCAGATTTCCTTAATGTTTTCGATGCAGTGTTGGCTTTTTGTGTAAAAACATAATGTCTCTCTTATGCACTTTTCCCCCATTATTCAAATTGTTATTGGTCTATTAAAAAGGGGCAACTACATGAAATATTAATATCAACCAAGTGGCAGATGGATGTGAGAAAGGACATCTCGTGGAATTGAAAAATGATTCAATTCTATTGATATGGTGAAAACCTTGACCATTAATTCCTCTCTTTGGGTGTCACAGGTGAACACCCAGACTAAACAAACGACTACACTGATTTATCACTGCTTTTGGGGGGTTTTATAGTAGATTATTACTTTTAAGATTATTGATTACAGACATTGGGTGTATACTGCTATACAGAATTAATTGTAAATTTAACCCTAAACAAAAATGCGTACTGCAGCTGATGCTTCTACTCGTATACCCCTGTTTAAGTGTCTGTAAAGTCAAACGGGGTATTATTTCACATCAAAACGTTGTGGTGTTCTCAATAAAAAATGAAACTCTGATGCATTCCTGCAGCATTGTTTACACAATTAGTATTTGTAATGCTGCTTGTTTTATAGACATATAGTACACATTTGCTGTCATTGTATATTCTCGTGCACAGGAAATAGACAGTTTGGAAAAAACGAATCAAATGTTGTTTTATTCTACAGCATCTTGTCCAAGTTCTTACCCTCGACAAGACGGAGGTTTCAGTTGTTAGTACTTTGAAAAAGAAATTGAAAATACATTTAGTTACGTTTATTATAGTACGTTTAACCATTTTCCTTTCCACTAAACCAAACGGTTGAGCATATCTTGAGATATTTTATTTCACTTATTTTGTTTACAGGTTACAAATTGTATATATACCCCAATTCATAAAGATTTAAAGTATTAAAAATTCAAAGGTTTTGATAATCTTTCAAAATAAATTACATTAAAGTTGATTTTGTGGAATTTGATAAATGTTTATAAAAAAGAAGCTAAATCAAGCATTTGGGAGTCATTGTGTTATTTAAAAAATTGTGAAATTTGGGAAAAAAATGATGTTAGGTCTAAGAAACACATACAAAAAAATGCTTCATTGCATATTTTAAGAGGACATTATTATAGTGAATACATCACACCTGTTCTGATTTAATTTCATTAGTTGCTAGATAAAACTATGCTATTTTAACAAATATTTGTGGAGAAATCGCTATCTTTTTAAACTGCTCCATGACACTTCACAATCTGCACTTTTCTCGATCTGACTTTTAGCTGTTATTTGTTGCTTGAACTAAGCTAAAAAAATAGGTATGACTGCTCAATTTGGGTCAAAGTTCTATTGAATAGTAGCCTTCCAGGCAATATCGGATCCACCTGCTGTACAAAAACATACTGAATAGAGGACAAGTTGTGTTAAATTGGGTTAAAATATTTACGATGCTATTATGGGAACAGCCAATTTGTCACTGAAACCTTTGTAATAACTATTTGTATATTGATAAAATAAACCCGCAACCCTATGTGGAAAACTGAAAATATAGATTTTTTTTTTTTTACTTAAAACATTGTTAAGGTAAAAGTTAGATCAATGTTAATTTAATTCCATTGAGAGTTAAGCTAACCTTCTAGTTTTTACTGTGTACCTCTAGTTATTGGCATTCAATATTTTATGATTATTTTTGGATGCTCTTGAATCTTCTTTGTTCAACTCATTTTATGCTAACACCTTTAAGCCCTTCTATAAGACAAAACATCTTCTCTCAATGAACTCTTTTTAATGTATTGTGGAGGGGTTTGTTCAACACCAGTTGCTTTTAGTTGTTATGTAGACATAATCTTTTTTGTACCATTAGTTCCAATTAACCATTAGTTCCAATTTAAGCCTTAAATCCATGCGTGGCTCATTGCAAGCACACTGTATTTATCAATAGAAAAAGACAAGAAGAAACTAGCCTCAAAAGAAGATCATAAGATGGAGAGAATGAAATTTTTGCACTCCTGCAGACAAAGAGATTGAAGCAGAGTTGTTGAGACAAAACGACTGAAGTGGAAGATGAAACATGAAATGGTAGGCTGAGAGGAAAAGAAGGAGGCAATGACTGATGGTTTGTGAGGCGTAAATGGAAGAAAATTGAGTAGGCTCCAGCTCCAGCTCTATAATCTCATCTAGTTCCTGACCCAGCAAAAACACAACAGCTATCAGCTCTAAACTCCAATCCAGCCCTTTATTGGCAAATAACTGCTGTCTACTCTTGACCTGTTGCCCTCTGTCAGATTTCTACATAAACAAACCCCTCTTCTATGAAGTATGAAACGTATATACACAAGGATTATGAGCTGAGGACTGTCTCTTGGACTGCTTGAAAGAAAAACCCTGCTGATCATGATTGGGAGATTGTCATAATCTGTATAATTGAAGACACCAATTGTAGAGAATATGGGAGTTTGTATATCCGGTTGTGTGGAAGATCAAACAGGTGTGGTGTGGCTTTCATTAAAAATGTGACCTGGAGTAATTTGCCTGGAAAACCCTCCCATAAGTAAGGTTCTCTTTAACCACTGGATTTTTTTGTGTATGTTTGTGTAAAGTCAAGGTCATAGGGCTCTCCCAGAGCCAGCGAGCTTCCCTCGTCCAATTTGTCTTTGTTAGTGGAGAATTGCTACATAGCAGCCTGGAAGTGGTTCAGAAAAAGCCTTCCATCTGTGTTCTGCCATTGCTCTCACTCTTCCGGCCAATCCCTCGCTCAATGGCTTAATCGATGGTGGGTGGTTGATCAGAGGAGGAGGTATATTGAGATTTATGGGGACGTTTAGACCACAATGCGGCTTCTGCGTGGACCGGTGCCCAAGCACGCCCGAGAGGGGGCTTAAGATGGCGTCATTGATCTAACTAATAATTAGCGCACAGAGGAGCTAGATGGAGAATTCCAGCACGTTGCCCGATGTGAATAATTTAGCGAGCACAGCATGAAGTCATCCTTTGAAGTGAGGCTTTGAAGACCCCCCCTCACTTGTCTCAAACACCCCGCCGTTTTCAAAGCAACCTCCAAAAAGCGGCAAACTGTTTTCGTACGGGGGCTTTTAAAAGACGTTCTATTGACTTGGACACTTTGAGTTCACCTGAACACTTTGAGTTGACTTGTGTAAGAGCACTCTCACGCTCTTAAGAACAGTTAGTCGAGCGGTTGACTAAATATACATTGCAATGGAATATATTTCTGACTTTTAGTTTTGACTGTTATTTGTTGCTGGAATTAAGCTAAAAACAAGGATGACCGCTCATTTTGGGTCCATGTTTAAACACAAAGAAAAAAGGAATAGTAAATATAGCAAAAGAAATAACTTATAGAGTTGAGAAAACTGTTTTACAATTTTTTTCAATCTTTGCTTTTGACGACCAAATTCAGAAGTCTGCCTGACTTTAGGAGTACTGCCTGAAGTGAATCTGATGAATTTTCATCCATATGTTCATGGAATCTCCCAGATTTTACCTTCAATGAACATTTTGCTACTCAAGTTCCACCTTATAGGTTAATCCTGTAATACGTTCTGAAAGAGTTAAAAAAAAAGAGTTAGTGATTCGTAAAAAAAACACACACAGCTTATCTCCTTCAGAGCTGATTTATTTTCCAGTTTTCAGAAAAAGGCTGCCTAATATCTGATGATATTTGTAGAAAATAGTTTTAATGAGTTGTTGTTTTTTACATTATTAAGTTCAAGTAATCCTGATTTTAAATTATATTTGTAGCCTTATTTTGAAATGTTGACCTCTGTATTTCACAAACAATCTGAAAAGTAATTCCAAATACATCAGTTAATGTGAATAAAACTACTGAAAACTACGATTGGATGGCAAAAACCATCGTGCACACGTGATGTACATTTAAATGAATGCAGGGTCTGAAAAGTTTAGACTGAAGGTTAATAACCTATCCACCTCCTTAGTTGTGTTTTTTAAGCTAAATTGCCATGCCATTTTACAATGCTGTATTTAAACATTTTACTATATTTAGGAAAACCTCTGCATTCTTCCACATTCCCCTTCAGTTCCTGTCCTAACTCAAAGACATCACAAACAAGAAACCAAGGCAACCGACTTTTATGACATAATGTCATCCAATACTAAACTTGCTGACAATGCTGACCATAGAGTACAGATTCAGACACCGCTAAAGCTTTGATCCAGGCAGTGTTGCAGCTACAGTAGACAACACAACCTGTCTCCTGCTCAGGGTGGAGGGCTTGTGCAGAGAGGGCAGTCAGAAGTTAGTGGACTTCCCTGTTGACTGGAGACTTGTGGTCGGACTCTAATTTGAGCACTCACAGTGGAAGACAGCGGTTTGTGGTGGCACATGTTATTTCTGCTCCGTCTACTATTCGTTTATTTCCCCCTGATGCTCTCTCTCTTTCTCGCTCTCTCTCTCTCTCTCTCTCTCTCTCTCTCTCTCTCTCTCTCTCTCTCTCTCTCTCCTCTCTCTCTCTCTCTCTCTCCTCTCTCTCTCCTCTCTCTCTCTCCTCTCTCTCTCCTCTCCTCTCTCTCTCTCCTCTCTCTCTCTCAGCATCGAGCCCATTAAATTCAGCATGCTGGATGAGTTTTTGAGGCCTGGGTTAGCAGGTGTTATGTACACTCAGCTCTCTTTGTTGTTTCTTCCCATTTAATATGATTTGTGTGCTTCTCCTGAGAATAAAATGTGAATATATATTCCACCTGACACCTGGTGTGTAGAATATTTCATTTTCATTTGAACATTTTGAAAGGCCTTACTCATCACTTCTGGACTTTCATAAAACCGGTTACTTTGGGGAAGGTTGTTTTTGGTGTCTGATGTGTATTTAAAGATGCGTTTTGATGTAGAAATGGTACTGCTGGAATGCTCTGTTTGGTTTATAAGGCTGAATCAGAACTGCTGCTGTCTCAGGGACGTGATGAGGCCATGAAAGAAACAACGCAGCAGTAGAAAAGTGAGGTTTAGCAAGTTTGGATTTGAAATTTAAATATGTCCCTGGGGGAGAGTAATAAAGCGCAACTTGAATGATCAAATGAGAACCTCAGGCCAATGGAGCTCATCACAGCCCAAGCACACACCCCCTGGCATTTCCACATTGCATTTTTATTGAGGAGAGGAAAAAGTTGCTCATAACAACATTTACTTCCATTCATTTTGAACATATAGCTTTGCAAACATGCAGGGACTTTGGCTAAAAGGTTAAGCAAGGACTACTTTGTGGAAAATTGATCGGCAGTTGCTTCTTGAAACTAGTCCTAGAGACACTCTAGGTTTGAAGGCACAGTTAATTTGATATTGTTTACAATATAGTTTTTGACAAGTTTACATTTTAAAATATCAATTATTAACTATTTTATCAACTAACTATTTTCAGGTATCAGATTTAAATTTTTCCTCCTTTAAGGCTGAAAATTAATTTTTAACTGACATACATCTCAAACAATATACCAACTACAAATAAAACATAAGAACAGTCAAGTTTTTGTATGATATTAACTTTTAGGACATCAAACATAAAACCCAAAATCCAGCGCTATAAAAAAAAACATTGTCCGTTGTAATGAGCGCAGGGTAAAAATCCATGAAGCGCGTGAAGTTTAAAGAGTGGTATGGAAATTTGTATTTGCGTATCACTTTATATACTATAAGTATATAATATATATATATATATTATATATATATATATATATATATATATATATATATATATATATATATATATATATATATATATATATATATATATACTAATATGCAGCAGTGTGTTTATCATGTGATTAATCGATTAGTTTAGTTTGCCGTTGTCATACAGTCACTCTTGCAACCTGTGTTTGGGCTGTTTATCGATTCTGAACTCTTGCCAGATGTTCTACTTTTCTCTCTGCTGAATATATTAGCACTCGATGCATCAGAAGCACACATTACCAGGTCGACAGCTTTGTGAACAAGTTTTGAAAAAGGAAACACCCTTTGATAATATTGCATTAGGCAAAGAAAATCTGTGAAGAACAGCATAGTTCTGTTCAAGAAATAACTGTGTTAAACTTAAATCAATTATTCAAAACAATAAAGTAATCAAGATGTTTAGCCAAAGCTCTAACTTTGCCTTGGATTGACTGTTAGATCAGTTTGGTCTTGGAAAAAAAAAGTACGATTGAATTTTTGTTTAGTTTATTTTAGCATTAGCGGTTTTCATGCATTTTGAAATATTTTCTATTTTTTGTTTGCTCCGATTCCTTTCAAATATTGTAAATTGTTATGCAATTTCTTAAGCAGAGTGTCCTTTAAAGTCCGTAAATAAGCTCAACATCCTACATTACATTCCAAATCTGGATTTAACAGTTGTGCGTTGTAAAACATAAACACTTGAAAAGCTAATAAATTCATTGTTCATTCAGCCTTTTACACAATGATTCTAAATTGCAGAGCTCACACACAAACCCATCTCTTCCTGTCCTGCAGGCATCCTGTATAAAGGCAACGGTGAGAACGTCTTCATCTCCCAGCAGCCTCCAGTCATCGGAAGCATCATGGGGAATGGGCGCAGGCGCAGTATCTCTTGCCCCAGTTGTAACGGGCAGGCCGATGGCAACAAACTGCTGGCTCCAGTGGCTCTGGCCTGTGGATCTGACGGCAGCTTGTTCGTCGGGGACTTCAACTACATCAGACGCATCTTTCCCTCAGGAAACGTCACCAGTGTTATGGAGCTGAGGTAGGAATAAACCAGGGATTGAATAGGTATTGTTAACGTGAGTTGGTCTGAACAGTACATGCTCCTGTCTGCAGAATGAAACGCATTACTAGTGCTCTCATCTCTGCTGTAGCTGGAATAAATACATCTTCACTTACCTTGCTTTTTAAAATTCTCCACCAGTCCTTTTTTAAGCCTGTCTAGCCCACATCAAAGCTGTGCCACAGTGTGTTTATGCGCATGTGTGCGTGCGTGTGTGTGTGTGCGTGCGTGTGTGTGTGTGTGTGTGTACGTGCCTGCGTGCGTGTGTGTGTGTGTGTGTGTGTGTGTGTGTGCATGCGCGTGTGCGTGTGCGCGTGTGTGTGTGTGTATGCCATTATTTACAGAGTTCAGACTATTTACTCTCAACTTATTTGTGTTGAACCTTTTTATCCTATTGGTAGCAAAGCTATTTTCAGTTTTTTTTTTTTTTTTTTTTTTTTTTTTTATTCGTGTGTGTTAAAGGTATAGCATGCTTTAACTTAGACCATATTAAATCCACATGCATTGTCTAAGACTAAGTTTTGTTATCCATGATTTTCAGACAATTTTCAGGTTTAAATGAATAAAATCACAAGTCACGTTACAATCTTTCTAGGTGCATCTATGGAGAGCATAGCCTCTATATGCTTTTCATTCTTCACCCTACCCCACCCCACCTCTATTTTAAGTAACATTGTGACACGTAGAATTATATATCTATGTATGCGCCTGTATATGTGTTATCTATTCTTATTTTACCAATTTACCAAAAAAAAACACTTGTTATTGTGCCAATTACATGCTGTTAACGATATATTTATTAAGTCTCCTAGTAACTTGAATAAAAGGACAGACAGAGCATGTTCTCAAGTTGTCATGAAACAAATGTTTACATTAGCATAGGAAATATTATCTGCACTAATAATGCAGTTTCTAGTCTGAGATGTACTTGTAAGCTATAAATACATTTGAGTAATTATTCAGGGCCTTTCCATACATACATGGTTATTTTTAAAAACTTTTTTTTTCTTGCCCTTTTTACAAAAAGAATCTCTCATTTATCTGAGGCTCAAACGGTTCTTTTTCAAAAGTGGTGCTTTGTGTGTTCGTACAAGGTGAGTGCGTCAGTAGCAATAACACACACATTGTTGTGGTTTGACGCATCTGTTCTGTAATTAAACAGTGTAAGGTTACAGTGAAAACGATGATCTGGTTACGTATCGAATCATAATTCAAAATTGTATTTCATTCTAATAAAGTACATTCTAACACAATGTACTTTCACATGTGTAATAAAAAGTGCGTATTCTGTGTAACACAATCTATAGCGCAAGATTGCAGATTGTTAATTAAGAGATGAAAACATGTATAAATACACAACTACAGACCATCCTCATTAAATGGGTTATAAAAAGCTTGTAATGGTTGTAAAATCAATCATAGTCAGTCATAAACAGAGTTGTTAATAATTAACTACTAGCAAATGATTGACTCTTAAAATAAAAGTGTTACCAGAATGGTTTATGGGACCTTTTATCATAACATAGATGCAAGCTTCGACTGGCTTGAAGTTCAGCACAAGAAGACAGACGCGCCATTTAAACCGGAAAATAGTGTCGGAAAAAAAAGACATTTGATTTTCTAGCTCTTTAATGGAACGTTGAGTTTAGATTTTCATTGTTTTCTCCACACCACGTGCTTGGATTTATTGAATGATCTAAACCATCCCAAATATCAAGGACTGACAGTGATGTGATCGTGTGTATAATGGAAACGCCATGAGAGGTGCAGGGCTGATCCATTACGACCAGGAGGTGAACACATGTGCCCTTTTCTTTTAAACCTCAAGACCTGCCATTTCCTTCCCTCAGATCTGGAGTGGGCTCACACATCCAGAAAAAAATAGACACGTAGATATTCTTTCAAAGTGCTCTCGGGGTTCCACTATATGAAATCAGAGCCGTGTCTGGAGTCTTTTATATACTCTCACTGAAATGATCATAAATTCATCCCTCACACCCGCCAGGGCCTCGAGGGCCCTCCATGTCACTCTCCGCTCTCCTGCAGCACCTCATTTGGCCATTCCACTGATACATGACCGCTACCTCTTATCTGCTCTGTTCTCTTATCTCTTTCCCTTCTCTTTCACCCTAAATTGTCTGTCTCATCATTTTAGCTGCCTCTCGTTTTCCATGCTTTCTGTCATCGAAACTTACCGTATTTTTAACCTTATCTTATCATCTTCCTTTGCTCCCATCTTCCCCCAACTTGATACCCGAGCAGAAAATCTTTCAACTGTGCGCTCACACGAGTTTGCTATAAATGGCGCAGCACTTAGCAGGTTTCGCTGTCTTGCTTGTGCGTCTGCTGCTCCTGTAAATTAAATTCCTTCATTAAAGCAGTAAAGCATGCGGATGAGGTGAATGAAATGCTGGTCCTCTGTGTGACATATTCACAGCATGGCTTTCGTGCATCTAAGGGCAGCGTTTAAGGAAAAGCTTTTCATTGTCTAGGACACAATCAGTTTGCTATTATGGGCCAGTTAACCTCAGCGTGTTGTGAGCTCACACTGTTCCTCAGTTCCCAAGTGGAATATTCACACATCCAGTGCTGTTTAAGGAACGAGACAAAGTAGGGTTAACAGCCTTGTCTTGCTGTGTTATTTCTCGTCTGTGTGAGGGAGAGATTAATATATGCACTGCTGTTTTTTTCTGTCCTTGACAAGATTAATGTGCTTGTTCTGTATTTTACACTCTCTCTCTCATCGCTCTTATTTCTGCTCTTTTTCACTCTGCTACCCTAAGAAATAAAGATTTCAGACATAGGTAAGCTGCCTCTCATATTTTGAGAAAGTGTTTTAAATGTGTTTGTCTGCTTTAAGTTATTGTCTGCATATGTTTTCAGATTGCTGTAGATGTTTGTGAAGTTGTTTTTGAGTATTAAATGGGAACTAGTTACATGTGCAAAAGCAATTATTTATAATGTAATGACTAAGCTTTCATTAGTGCCTTTTAAAATAAATTGATATTCTCCAAACAGCCTTAGCCAGTACCTCATCAGAAATCTCCTTCCAACAAGATGAAAAAATCCTTTTGAACCTATTTTGTTTGGCTGTTAAATCTTTAAAAATGAAAAGAAAGTGCTTTGTTGAGGCTTTTACGGTGTCAAGCTTTTTTTATTCATAGTGTATTACATAACTCCAAAAGATACATGTCGCTTAAGAAGCAATCGTTTATTTTACTAATTTTGACTGCGTCTTTGATTCCAGAGCCAAATCTTTGGAGAAGGTTTCAGGAAAATATACAGATGTGGATTTTAGCTGACATTCGTGTAGATTTGTTTTCTCACGCAGGACTCAGGACATAAACGTCTCTTGACAGATCTTCTGTACTTAGTTTAACTGCTCCAAATGTCTCCACCCGGACAGGCAGGAGTTCCCGATAAACACTGAGAATAAGGCTTCATCATCCCACTCGTGTTTGAATAGTTCCAGTCGAGGGCCCGTGTTCAGAGCGCAGTGGATCTTGATATCCTACATTAAGTTCCTTTTGAAACCTCTGAATGGCGTAATCGCAGATGACTGGAAATAAATGTGAGTAATCTGAAGTGGGCAAGCCATTAAAGCTTGTTGAACAAACATGATACCAGGGAATCCCGCAGTGACCCTCACTGTTCCTTCTCAACCCGAATCAGATCATTTGAAATGAAATTAAGAAGCTTCACATTGTGTGTGGCCAAAGAATTTCAGTTTGAGTAAAAAAAAGTTACATTTTTGGACACATAAACTAGTTTTGGCAAACATTTATCTCTGCTGCCAGGAAACACAAACAAGTCATTAACCGTTAATGACCCTAATTTAATAAGTGCTAACAGTTATTAATTCAAAACCACTGTTTCAGTCATGTAAACATTACAGGCTGCCCAATGGTTTGCTTTCCTCTCGTTCATGTCCCAAATGCTCGACTCATCTGTATGTGATCAAGCCATGCAGCATTGAGCCTTATAAACCTAATAGATTATTGACCTCAAACCTCAATGTCCTTAAAACAGACCAAGTCCTTTTCCTTCCTGCTTTGTTACAAGATTACACATTTGATTCAACTGAATGCAACAAAATGTTTTAAGGTTGCGTAAAATTAGTCTTGGACCATTATTTAATGAACGTATTCACTTGCTACAGTGTTAAGTATAGTATAAATACTAAACAGGAACATCATCACATGATACAGAAGTGTTTTATCTCCAGATCAGTCTGAGTTTTGCTTTGTTTTACATTCACTTTATTAAACCAGTTATAATCAATGAGGCGATTTCTGTTGTGCTAGGATACTTTTTTAATTGTTAATCTTATTGGCTAACATGATGAGATTAGGATTCAGGATTGTAGCTTTAACCTCTACTCGTTCACTTAAGTGCTTGACATGTCTGAGTGGATGAGTTTTTATTTAAATGCAAGAGGAAACATTAGTTTTAACACAAAAAGAAAAACCTGTGATCGTTTAAAAGAATAAAATCTACCTAGTCTACCACAAGCTATATAACTGTAAAAACACTTAAGCTCCAAATGATTTTTTTTCCAAACTGAAGTAGATGTGATAAATCCGATTTTATCAGAAAGCTTTTATGTGATGACCTAAGAGGTTATAATAGGTCTATAGAAAACTAACAATAAAATTGATGAAAGCAAATGTCTGCCAGAAAAATGTTGTCACATCAGTTCAACAATGGCCCCCATATCACAGCTCATGCTTCAAAAGCTGTGCCCTGAAGACAATTGTCTTGCCAGATGTCTTGCATGCTATTTTTAGTCCAAAGTCAATTGTAATTGAAACATTGCGACAAGTTGTTGATTTTCTTCAACAGATACATCACTTCATGTTGCTCACTGGCTTTTTCCTGTCGTGGGGTGCGGGTGGGAAGTGCAAATGATTGAAAGGATGTGACAGTTTGGTGGGCATCATTATGGTTGTGTCAGACGATAGTGATTTCCAGTCATAACGCATTAGGTTCACACTGACAAAGTCCTCAACTCCTTTCCCCTCAAACAGAAAAGCCAAAGTACATTCACAACTCTGTAATAGTTGTTCTTCATTATTTGGTTACCGGACAAAGCAGAGAAATAACAAAAATTGTGGTAGTGTTTATATTTATATTAAAGGGTTATGCTTTAAGAGGTTAGCTTAGCCTACATTGGGGTCAGTTTATCACAAGTTTCTGAAAGATTATTTTAGAGGTTTGGGTCAGTATACAATAAATAATGTCTGCCTCCACAGTTTGTCAGAAAAAAAATATTCCCTGCTATTCTGTGGCGAATAGGTATTTCTTTATTAAATATGATTATTATTGTATACTATGTCATTTCCAATTTGTTATATAAAAGAAAAAATATCTTATATAAAAGTAAAGAACTTTACATGATAAAAAAGAATGATATGAAATCTTAAAATTATCTTAAAAGATGTAATCTAGAGTTGAGCTTATAATATATTGACACAGTGTTTAGTTAATGATAAAATGATAGTTAGTTTGTGTGGAGTAATATTAAAAGTGAAGTTGCTAAACTTTTATCTGTACTTACTCTATAGTAGGGTGTAAGTATTGGAAAAAAAGTAATAACAGATACTCACCCTATAAATTGCATGCTCTAGTTTAAAGTTTTACCAGTAATTTATTTGCTGTTAGACTTTTTTTTTCTGTTTGAGTGAGAGTGGCATTGTGTTAATGAAACGTTAACCTTTATCCCCACTAGCAACAATCCTGCTCATAGATACTATCTAGCGACAGACCCGATGACCGGTCAGCTGTATGTGTCAGACACCAACTCACGTAGAATCTTCAGACCAAAAAACCTGATGGGAACCAAAGAGCTGTTGCAGAATGCAGAGGTTGTGGCGGGAACTGGAGAGCAGTGTCTGCCTTTTGACGAGGCTCGGTGCGGCGATGGAGGAAAGGCTACTGAGGCTCTACTGCTGGGACCGAAAGGTAAACATTCGAAGTTGTACATAAAACGAAACATACTATGCTCATTATCAAACTACAAGAATGAATTCACAGAATTCGAACACCCAAATTCCTCACTGTTTAAGGACTGACGAGGAGAAAAACAGCTTCCTGCATATTACTTGCTCTCAAGCTCACTCTTAGCTCAGCAATTATTCACTACCCAAAAGCCCATAGTAAATTATTCAACGAGTGCCACGACTTCAGTGACCTGGAAACCACAGGGGCAAGCGTGACATGTGTACCCGTCGTGTTTTCAGCGGATTGCAGGTGCATTGTGTGTTTCTGTATGCAGCTGTCGCATCTGCCCCTCCTCTCTTTCTGTAATAGGGATTGCTGTGGATAAGAATGGGTTCATTTTCTTTGTGGATGGTACCATGATCAGGAAAGTAGACCGGAATGGCATCATCTCAACAGTGCTGGGTTCCAATGACCTCACATCTGCTCGCCCGCTGACCTGTGATAACAGCATGCACATTGGACAGGTATGTAATTTTACACCTTCACCTGCTCTCATATGGGATTATGTTTCTAAATAACCTGAAAGACGCATGTAAAGAATGGTGTAGAGCAAAAAAAAACATGTTTTTCTTTCAATACATCTAATTCACAAGCTATTCTTCTGGCCCAAAACAGACTTGATGTAAAAAGATATCATCCTAAATAAGAGTTTTAGATTGCACTCTAACAGCATATTTGCTGACCTTGCCATTCTTAAAAGCCCAATGCAAGAACGTTCTAAATCAAGGGAAAACAAAAAGCCTTAGATAGATCTCTGTTGAGGCACCACCCAATAGAGGAACCGGGAATGCTTCTTTTCAAGTCCTGGAGCTCCCCCCTCAGGCTGCTCTCTTTTCTAAGAGATTTTTCTACTTGTATGAACTGACTGAACCATTGGCAAAAATGCAAAGATTGAAGTCAAATCTGTGAGATTTTGTTTAGCTGTGTTCTAAAATAGGTTTCCGGCTGAATATTGCATTCCTGCTCAAAACAAAAGAAAATGTATCAAGTGATAATTTTCCCAAAGTCTTTGATATTAATAGGAAATTGCAAATTAGTGAATTAGAATAAATCTGCACAGATTTTAACACGTTCTGGAACGTTTGATATACTCAAAACTTTACCCAACTTTTTACTTTCTATCTCTTCATTTTTAATTTTATACCTGGGTAAACAGGTATACAATTTTTTGTCTTTTTAAAACATTCAGCCATTTAGGAATTACTTAAGTATGGAACACTTCAGTTAATATTTTGTATATTGTCCTAAAAAATAGAAATTATATTTATAACCAGAATTATGGGTTTTACGGTTAAAGAAGTTGTCAGTTTGAGATGTTGCAGCGTTAATGAACCCAAAACTAAATATAATTATGAACAACATTAATAATGTTCTAAGATATTCTCTCATTAACAATACTTCAATCAATAAAGTGTGGCTCCAAGCCCATCCACCAATACTGACAGAAGATGTTAAACACAGAAGATCTTGTTTGTTTAAATCAACCTCTGAATGAGTGAAAGTAGCAAATCAGATCAGTTGCTATGACAACAAAATCCACTGTGACAAATCAAAATTTATTCTGTGTTCATCTGTTCAATTTATTTCCCTTGTTCTGGTTTTCGTATTATCTTTGAAAATGGTCTTGTTTAGAAGTAGTAATAGTGTAAGCAGTATAATAAATAAAAACACATTTATGTCAGTAAACACTTGCACCAACCTTTTCCTAATAATAATAATATTCGGACCTTTAAAGTAACATAAAATAAAAATTTTGAGTGGAGAAGGGAACCTATTGCGCAACTCAGTATTGTTTTGTTGTGCTTCGTATCATTGATGCGTAGTATATTATAGGTAATGTGTTCACATAAAAAATGGAACAATTCATTAAATGTTAAAATATTTTTATACCAAAATTCTTTGAGTGCAATTGGTATGCAGGAGGAACTTGATTCTAAAAATTTTGAATAGCTCACAAGAATGAACAAAAAGGTCTCTATATGGCATCCAAATTATCTTTGCAATCAATCAAGCAATCAAAAAGTGTTTCTATTGCTTTTGTTATTGCTACTTTAAAGCAGATTCACAAACACATACTGTTTGCCTACTGTTGGTCAACACAATTTAGAAACTCATTCTGGTTAACTATCTAGGAATGAAAGCGTATTCTTGTTCAATCTACGGGAGTGTTGAGAGGTCAGTTCACCCGAAGTAAAAAATAAAAAAATAATATGCAGACCAGGGAGGTTTAAATATAATTCTTATTCTAACAGGGATTTATACCAACCTTTCAATGTGCTTCATCATGTCCTCCCTGTCTAAGTGATTGTGCTGGAAGATGAGATATAAGATTTTTGTGTAGCATTCCTGTGGGTCCAAGCTCAGTGATGCTCAATGAAGTATGGACAGACCTAGACAGGAGGTGTCAGCTTCACAATTACCCAAATGTTTTCTGTAGAAGACTGTTGATGCGCATCGTTAAGAATGTATATACAACTCAACCTACACAACTGTCACCTACCTCAATGAAGCTGACAGGGACTTTAGAAAATGGTATAAGAAGTACTCGGTCTGTTTGTAAGATGATCAAGTAGCCTTTCTGCTGGAGACCTGAGAGTTGATGAAACACTTAAGGCGACATGTTGTGGTGCACCCAAGTAAAATCCGTTTGCCCCAAGTAAAAATCTGGTTTTCAGTTCATGCATAATGTAGCCGGTTGAATCACAGACAAGCCACAGCTGAGCGGAGAAAGCTTTTATCTGTTGGAGCTGTTACCATTATGCTTTAATGCTGTGCTCTTCAGAGACACTTAACCTTGCTGTGTGGTCAGGGTGCAGGTTGAGATCTGCTAAGAAACAGAAGAAATCAGCAGAGGGAAAAAAAACGAAAGCCTCTTGTTGAAGAATTATATAGTCAAAATCTATTGACTATAGTGATTTATCCATTGCCTAACTTCCCCAGCTGTCTTTGCTAGCATTAGTGATATTGTTCAGTATTTTGGTTTTGGGGAGAGACACCAAAGTTGCTGTATATTTTTACATGAAAAATTGTATTCAAAAGCAACTTTACAACTCAAAATGTTACAGTTTTTCACAATTGCTAAGACAGTTTTTTCAATACATTTAACAACATTCCTAAACTCTTAACACAATTAGCACAACATTTGTCTAGATAGGCGATACAAGTAACACATTTTTTGTTGCTTTGATACAAAATGCATTCAGTTAACACAAATTTCAAATGCTTGAACTTCTTTTACACTCGAGCTCCACCAACACCAAAACTATGTCATTTTAAAACAAAAAATTTTTCTCAATGTTTTATGATTGACTAAATGTTGCTGTCGGAAGAAAACATGTGTTAGTGTTTTGAAAACTGTATTATTGTATTTTAAAAATGAGTTTTGGAGTTTTGTTTACAATGGAGGGTTTTGAGAATGAAATTAACTGTTCTGCCAATTGTGTGTTTTAACTGAGTTGATGTGTTAAGAGTTAAGCAAACTTATTAAATGTATTGAAAAAACTGTCTTAGCAATTGTGAAAAACTGTAATATATCCCTGCACCCCTCAGTGAAGATTGCCAGTTCAATTTTAATGCACATAACATGTTTACATTAATCAACAAATGCAGCAAACATGCAGAAATCTGTTTCTAACTATGGGCTGAGGATAATCAGGAGATACTCATCCTGATAGGTTAATTAAACACCTGTACACAGCATCAGCATGTGTAGGAAAACAAACTCAACATTTACAGAAATTTTTTTTCAAATACTGTGTCTCATCTTATCATTTCTACATTCAAAACGCAAAACCGTTGACCAGTCAGAGTGAAGGATTAAGCCTGTTTGCTGTGAAAGGGTTGAACATGTGAATAAAGTTTATAGATAACGAACAGCTCACATTTTAATTTTATACATTTTATTAAAATCTTTATTAAAACACTAATAGTGGACATCAATGAATAGAAAAGTTTTACAAGATCATTCTTAAAAATGTGGCCAAAGCACTTGCATAATTTCTTCCTGGTCTTTTTGAAACAAAATGTCAGATTATTTAGTTGTATTATTGATCACTCAGGCTGTCCTTGATGGCCATCTGGAAACATCTTTCAAGTCTTCTATAAGGACAGTGCTGTTCTCGTCATGCTTTTGTTCTCCAGACAGTTGTTCCCTGTAGCCGCTGAGGAATTGCATCCCCTTGCAAAATAAATGACCCAGTAACAAACAAATCGAATGAACTTGAGGCACCCAATGTATTAAGCCCCTAAAGTAACAGATCCTTCTTCATCAGTGTCAAAGCCAAAATTCAACTTCATACAGAGTGAGAGTGGAGGCAGGACATGCACTGTAATATGTGTCTGTGTTTTTTAGATTCCTTAAGTGATCGACTTCTGGCTCTGCTGTTTCCCCAGGTGCGATTAGAGTGGCCCACAGACCTGGCAATCAACCCGATGGACAACTCCATCTATGTGCTTGACAACAATGTTGTGCTCCAGATAACTGAGAACAGGCAGGTGCGAATTGTGGCAGGCAGACCTATGCATTGCCAGGTGCCAGGCATTGAGTACACCATGGGAAAGCGTGCCATCCAGACAACTCTCGAAGGTGCGACAGCGATTGCGCTGTCCTACAGTGGAATGCTCTATATTGCAGAAACTGATGAAAAGAAGATAAACCGTATCAGGCAAGTTAGCACGGACGGTGAGATTTCTCACTTGGCAGGGGCTCCCTCTGACTGTGACTGTAAAAACGATGCCAACTGTGACTGCTACCAGACAGGAGATGGCTATGCCAAAGATGCAAGACTGAATTCGCCTTCTTCACTTGTGGTCTCTCCTGATGGAACCCTGTATGTGGCAGACTTGGGAAACATTCGCATTCGTGCCATTCGTCACAATCGGCCTCCTCAAGGATCGTCAGGTCTTTATGAAGTGGCCTCACCAGCTTCGCAAGAACTCTATGTGTTTGACTCCAATGGAACTCATCAGTATACGATGAGCCTGGTCACCGGCGACTATAAATATAACTTCAGCTATAGCAACGAGGATGATGTCACTGCGGTAACAGACAGCAGTGGAAATACCCTCCGGGTTCGCCGCGACCCGAACCGAATGCCAGTGCGTATAGTTGCCCCTGATAACCAGGTTATTTGGCTGACAATTGGGACAAACGGTGGGCTTAAAACATTAACAGCTCAAGGACAAGAGTTGGTTCTCTTCACCTATCATGGTAACAGTGGCCTTCTAGCCACCAAGAGCATCCAAATTGGCTGGACCACATTTTACGAGTGAGTGTTTTCGAATTTTGTTTTTACTCTTAGTACAGTCATTACATAGTTTATATTGCTCATTTTTAAATGTGGTTTAAAGTCAGTGATTCAAGATTTTAAAATAAACATTAGAGCACAGTTCAATGCAGTTTAATTTTACTACACGCTACTTAGATTTTTTTGTGGACATTTTGATGTATTCAATGTTAATAAAATCTTCAGCATAACCCCAAGTAGGGTGCCCTTCCCAATCATAATCACATATATTTTAGTCATTTACCCTGCATTCATAAAAAGGTGTTGTTCGTGAATTGCCAATGAATTGGTTTACATTTAATTGATTCTGAACATATACAATATCAAAGGTTTTAATCTCTGTACTTTCATTTTCAGCTATGACAGCGAGGGACGCTTGACGAATGTAACATTCCCTACTGGGGTCATCACAAGTTTGATCGGAGAGATGGACAGAGCCTTAACTGTTGACATTGAGACCTCGGGACGGGACGATGACGTTAGCATCACCACCAACCTGTCCTCCATTGACTCTTTTTACACGTTAGTCCAAGGTATAGTATCTTACATTACAATTACATTCGGTAAATAATAAATATATAATTATTAATATATTATAAATAAAATAATAACAAAGATGATTATTTAGAGTCTTGCTATAATAGCAGAAGTGGAAACAGACTGAAAGAAAGTGTATTACAAAACTAATTTGAAATGAAAAATTTTTAAGTAAAAAAATGTTGGACAACAATTAAATTGATTTTACTTACCATAAAGTTTTAAACATGGCCACTTTTTAAAAAAAAATTCCATTGAGTTCTCAAATAGTAAAAACCTCTGAAAAGGGAGGTAATCAGCAGCAACAGAGAGAACCGTGGAAGAAATTGATGATGTTTTTTTTTTATATTTTTTATCACGAATCCTGATACCAGTATTACAGTGTGTCCTCATATACTCTGCTTCTCTTAAACATTATTCACCTCCTCACAGATCAACTACGAAATAGTTACCAGGTGGGCTATGATGACTCCATGAGGGTGATCTATGCGAACGGAATGGACTCTCACTTTCAGACTGAACCTCACATTCTTGCCGGTGCATCAAACCCAACTGTGGCCAGAAGAAACATGACCCTGCCTGGGGAGAATGGACAGAACTTGGTGGAATGGCGGTTCAGAAAAGAACAGAACAGGGGGAAGGTTGTGGTATTTGGCAGGAAACTCAGGGTGTGTACAATACTATAGAATTGTTTGTCTCTGTTATTCCTCTTTCAGTAATCCGGTACCTTAAAGCTGCTACACTTGGAGAACAAAATATAACTTTAATTTTTAAACCATGAAGTGCTTGTCAAAGTAAAACAAAAAAAATCACAAGTCAGATTTAAGCAACATTTTTTCTAATAAAATGATTCTTGTTTTTAAAAAGGTCAATGGAAGAAATCTGCTGTCTGTGGACTATGACCGCTCTTTACGGACTGAGAAGATATATGATGACCACAGAAAATTTCTTCTGAAGATTGTTTATGATGGCTCTGGTCATCCAACCCTGTGGGTTCCCAGCAGCAAACTGATGTCAGTTAACCTCACCTATTCCAGCACTGGCCAGGTCACCAGCATCCAGAGAGGTCCTACAACTGAGAGAGTAGAATATGACAGCCAGGGACGAATCGTCTCTAGAACCTTTGCAGATGGAAAAATTTGGAGTTACACATATTTGGACAAGGTGAGAAGCCAAATTATGTTTAACTCATTTATAGTATGACTTATGATAGCGTCTCGCAAATAAGTGTAGTTCGGAAGTCTCCTGGAGGAACACTAGTTATAAAGAACAGTCCACTATTTCACAGTAGGGCTGTAGCTATCGAATATTTTTGTAATCAGGGATTCTACTGAAATTGAATCTATTAACTGAGTAATCGGATAAATCATGTGTGATGTCATCCTGATGCCTTCCACTATACTCACCCATAGACATTCGATGATAGAAGGCACTGAAACGGTATTATTATTACATCAAAAAAATTTTTAAATCAGTTTAAAATGAAGCAAAACATTGTGTAGATTACCAATAACATGCCATAATAAAAGTTCATCAATGTGTCCTAAAAATGTTTTTATTGCCATTTGTGTTTTTGCCAACACTCGCATAATTAAGTTATTATTAGGGCTGCATCTAAAGATTATTTTGATAATTGATTAGTTGACCAATTTTTTTTTTTTTTTTTCAATTAATCGGATAAAAGTAAATGCATTTTTTATTTGATGTTTTACTTTTAACTATATAAAACCATAAATCAGGGTATTATTTATGTGTGGAAGTTAACGTTTTTCCAGTCTCTACATCTTGCTTTCACTTTGCCAACAAAAGTAGTATGGATGTTTAATATTGTGATGTCTTAATGTTTAGTGTAGATTATGATGTTCACATTATTTTTGTGAACATTAACATATTAAAGATAATATTATTTTTTGTGGTGCAAACGCATTTAACATTACTTCTATCTGGTGACACCCTTCCCATGGAAACCATAAGCACTCACTGTAAAAGGAAAGCTAACAAAGTCATAACTGTTATAATAACAATCTTTTCAATGTAACGCTAAGGTATTTCAACATGAATAAAAACAGGTGAATGCCAATTTGAAGCTCCTGGTTTCCATTACTATGAAAACAAAATGCTCTGCATTTCCTGATTGATGTTACTACAATCATCTCTCTTCAAGATTGAATGTTTCTCAGTTTCAACCCAGCAGACCACCACAAACAACGATTGGTGTAAAAAAAAAAATAGCCATACAACTTAAATAATACGCTTGCTAAAATATAGCCTGCGCATTGAGTGAAGAGTGAACAGCGCAAGGATACAGTGAACAAACCGACCTGGACTAACAGCCAATCAGAATCTAGTATTCAGATAGAACACAGCATAAAATAAATTAATAGAGGTTTCGAGGTGGAGTTTTTTCCCCAATTAAGTTTTAGTAATTAAGTTATTCGAGAATTGTTTCAGCCCTAATTCAAAGTAACTTTTTAATTTCATGATATTCTCCAGATGCATTTCATTATAAAGGTACAAACACAAAGGCTCAGTTATTAAAGGGGAATATTTCTAAATAGAGAAATTTGTCCGCACGTATAATTGAATGGCTTATATATTAACTAGAGCTGGACATTTAACATATTAATTTGATTAATTAATCCCTGAAAAAATTACTTGATATTTTAAACATGTAGCTTGATCATAGGTGTCTAGAAATACATCCACGTGCTCAGAATTATTGTATTGTAAAATAAAAGTTTCTATTTCAGTATTTATTTCAGTCCTTAATTATCATAAAACTATAGAATATACATTATTGTTGTGTTTATTATGTTATGTTATATGTTAACATATAGATGTTGCTATAGTAAAACTTACATTTATTTACTCATTTTCTTTCTGTTCAATAGATTTCACTAGCCATATACTGTAATCTAAGTTGTGAGTTTGGATAGCATTATGGGTATGAATTCTATAATAGATAAATTAAATGCATCAAGACCATTAATAATAAGCACATTTAACACTCTTTGAACTTAACACCGCTGGTGGATGTATTTATACATTATGCAATTACTGTTAAAAGATAGCAATATCCATTAACTGATAAGTGATATTTCGCACTTAGCTTGAACCATATAAGTTCTTGAAAGGAAAAAAGCACTATTTGCAAAGAGTACATTAAATATGCATGGGTGGCTTGTCACTCCATTGCCTACCACATGCCCAAGCAGCGTGACCAGTGAGAGAGAATATCAAACATATGCCACCAGCAGTGCCTAGGGAACCTGAATAATATCTGTGTATCACAAGTGTGGTTGACAAGGTAAAGTCTCTGGAAGACTTGACACCCACTGCAGCAATTCCCCAGGATGAAGAGACCTCATAGTATAGGAGACTACAAATCTGCAGACGTCAGTCTTTGTGCTTATTTTACCAGGCAAGACATGAATAAATGTGGAGTGAAGTAGCTGCTCTGAATGCCACCGTCTCTGATCTATTAAATGGAAAGCTTCCAGGGATGTCAGAACTTAATCCTCACTGCAAGAAACATTTCTTTATCATCCTTTGCTTCAACTCATAATGCCCAAAACAAGCACAGAATAAACATGGGACCTCAATCATTCATAACTTTGACAACTTGCTGACTTGTTTGTTTGCTTGCTTGAAACTTCCAAGAGTGCATAAAATATTTTTAAACACCATTTTTACTTATTCTTTCCTTTCACATTTTATATCTGATCAGCTACATGGCATGCATTTAAAGTAGGACTTGGTTGTTCAAATTTAGTTTTTTATAAAATTTGTGAGATTACCTCATTTAAATTCAATGTTAACATTCTATTTATTAATAGAATGTGCTGGTAGCATGTGAAACACTCACCTGACCAACAGGTTTTTTTTAATGTTACACAAATCATCTTTAGGCCTTGAGAAGATGCTTTGAACCAACCATTTAAAAATGTTAAATAAAATAGCCATTAGCTATTTTTCAATATATTGAGATAAAAAGTCATTTGATTGACCTGAATATCTGAATAAATTATTAATAGTAAATATACTGCTATTGAACAAATGTATGGCTGCTTGTGATAGAACGGCTTGGTGTCTACCTTAAGATCACAGATCCTTTAAATTTTATGTAAACACATCTTCAGAGACAACTTTTGTTTTGACTTGCATTGAAAAACGTTTTAAATAGTTTAAAGTGAGGAAAAATCAAAGGATGTTTGACCATATTGGTCTGCCATACTCACGGATGCTGCTTAGAGCTTGCTGCACAGAGAAGTTGTCATCTGTGTGCAAGCTGCTCTATGAGAGAAGTCCAAGCATGCAAGGTAAAACAACATAATCACTATTAGCTATTTGGTCTGAAAATCTGTTAAACCTAGTTGACATGTTTTGAGTGTACTGAGATAAATGAACATAAGGGAGAAGGTGAGTGAACTGAGTGGACAACAAAGTATATGTGACATGGCAAAGCATCTAAAAAATGTATAAAAAAAAACATGGTTCCTTGGTTCTAGCCCAAAAGAAAGCCTTGTGACAAAAACAGATAAACTGACAATCACTAATTCAAAGGTTAAGGATCTCAAATAGGAAACACATGAATACTGAATAAAGTGTACAACTTACTTTGATGCACAATTTGTACTAACAGCTTAAAACTAACCCTCTTTTCCCCTCTTTTCTCAGTCTATGGTGCTGCTTTTACACAGCCAGCGACAGTACATCTTTGACTATGACATGCAGGATCGGCTCTCTGCCATCACAATGCCAAGTGTGGCCCGTCACACCATGCAAACTATCCGTTCGGTTGGCTACTACCGCAATATCTACAATCCCCCTGAAAGCAATGCCTCGGTCACAGTCGACTACAGTGAAGATGGCCAACTCTTACGAGTAGCACACTTTGGAACCGGCCGGCGTGTCCTTTATAAATACCGGAGACAGAACAAGATCTCGGAGATCCTATACGACAGCACACGAGTCAGCTTCACCTATGATGAAACAGCAGGTGTGCTAAAAACAGTCAATCTCCAGAGTGAGGGTTTCATTTGCTCTATCCGATATCGGCAGATTGGTCCACTGGTGGACAGGCAGATATTCCGCTTCAGCGAGGATGGCATGGTCAACGCCCGATTCGACTACACCTATGATAATAGCTTCCGTGTCACCAGCATGCAAGGAGTTATCAATGAGACTCCACTTCCAATAGACCTTTATCAGTTTGATGATATCTCTGGTAAGGTTGAACAGTTTGGGAAATTTGGCGTCATTTATTACGACATTAACCAGATCATCTCCACAGCTGTTATGACTTACACCAAACACTTTGATGTCCATGGCCGCATTAAAGAAATTCAGTACGAGATCTTTCGCTCACTCATGTACTGGATCACTATCCAGTATGACAACATGGGCAGGGTCACCAAAAGAGAAATAAAGATCGGACCTTTTGCGAACACCACCAAATACGGTTATGAATATGACGTGGACGGGCAACTGCAAACAGTTTACCTGAATGAGAAAATGATGTGGCGCTATAATTATGACCTGAATGGAAACTTGCATCTGTTGAACCCAGGCAACAGTGCCCGACTTACTCCTCTGCGCTACGACTTGCGCGACCGCATTACACGTCTTGGAGATGTTCAGTATAGATTGGATGAAGATGGATTTTTGCGACAAAGAGGTGCAGAGATCTTTGAATACAACTCCAAAGGTCTCTTGGTTAGAGTGCACAGTAAAGCCAGCGGCTGGACAATCCAGTACCGCTACGATGGGCTTGGAAGACGCCTAGCCTCTCGTAATAGTCTAGGCCAGCACCTTCAATTCTTCTATGCAGACCTGAACTATCCAACTCGCATCACCCATGTGTACAACCACTCCAGCTCTGAGATCACATCGCTCTACTACGACCTACAAGGCCATCTGTTTGCAATGGAGATTAGCAGTGGAGAAGAGTTTTACATTGCTTGTGACAATACAGGGACACCATTGGCAGTGTTCAGCAGTAATGGACTGCTGCTGAAACAGGTCCAATATACTGCTTATGGGGAGATCTACTTTGACTCTAACCCTGACTTCCAATTAGCTATTGGATTCCATGGAGGCCTTTACGACCCTTTAACAAAATTGCTGCACTTTGGCGAGAGGGACTATGACATTCAAGCAGGGCGTTGGACCACCCCTGATATTAACACCTGGACCAGGGTGGGCAAAGACCCAGCTCCCTTCAACCTCTACATGTTCCGGAATAATAACCCTGTTAGCAAAATCCATGAAGTCAAAGAGTATGTCACAGGTGAGAGAAGTGGCAGGAGATATTTATTCTTATTTGACTTATTTTGTGTCTATACATCCGCTTACAACGTGCTTTTTTTCTTGTTCATTCTATCTTAGATGTCAACATATGGCTTGTGACGTTTGGATTTCATTTACACAATGTCATCCCTGGGTTTCCCATTCCTAAATTTGATCTCACCCAACCCACGCTGGAAATGAAGAAGAGTCAACAATGGGATGATCTACCTGTATGTAATTTATTATATTTTTCTTTTCTCTCATTTTACTTTACAAAAGCTTTTTTTATGGGTGTACGTATTATGGATAAAATGAAAAACTCACCAAAGTATACTTGATTGCAAACATGCTAGAGAAGTCTGATTTGGAAAGGTTTGTCTGCATAGAATATTGTTGTTGTTTTTATAATTGCTACAAACCCTGACCAGTGACTTCTCAATAACTACATTTAAAAGGGTCATGATTTGGATTATTTGCTTAGATGTAAATCTAAATCAAACATAATTTTTCAATAAAAAAAAGTAGTTTATCTTGGCATTTTTGTTATTTGATAGGTTTAAGTAGGTGCGTAATTGATTTTTAGAAGCTTCTATGATCATCTATGATGCACATACGCAAATATCCACAGCGCCAATAGAAAAAATCATATATGTTTTGAAACACATTTTCCAAGATAGATACATTTGTGTTCCTATGTTCATGATCACTTTAAAGTAATACTTAGTAACCTTTTGCTCACTACTTAATAAATCAAATTCATTAATACAAAAAAAGTGGGTTTGCTCTTTGACTACAAATCTGTCCACAAAAAAAATAGTAACTTTGTTTGTTTTTTTGTGTGTGTAATTTTAGTCCATCTCAGGGGTCCAGCAGGAGGTTACAAGGCAGGCCAAAGCTTTTCTATCTTTTGAGAGGATGCCTGAAATACAATTAAGCCGAAGGCGTCCTAGCAGGACAAAACCCTGGCTGTGGTTCGCAACAGTCAAATCCCTCATTGGAAAAGGTGTGATGCTTGCCATTACCAGCAAGGGACAGGTGGCTACCAACGCATTAAACATAGCAAACGAGGACTGCATCAAAGTCGCTACAGTCCTCAACAACGCCTTCTATCTAGAGGACCTGCACTTCACCGTGGAAGGTCGCGACACGCACTACTTCATAAAGACCAGCCTTCCTGAAAGTGACCTTGGAGCCTTGCGACTTACAAGTGGTCGCAAAAGTTTAGAAAATGGTGTCAATGTCACAGTTTCTCAGTCAACCACTGTGGTCAACGGTCGGACACGTCGGTTTGCAGATGTGGAGCTGCAATACGGCGCACTGGCTCTGCATGTGCGCTACGGGATGACACTGGATGAGGAGAAGGCTCGTGTCCTAGAGCAGGCCCGGCAGCGAGCACTGTCTAGCGCATGGGCACGGGAGCAGCAGCGTGTGCGTGAGGGAGAGGAAGGAGTGCGGCTCTGGACAGAGGGTGAAAAGAGGCAGTTGCTCAGTTCTGGGAAAGTGCTGGGTTATGACGGTTACTATGTACTCTCGGTGGAGCAGTACCCTGAACTGGCCGACAGTGCCAACAACATACAGTTCCTGAGGCAGAGTGAGATCGGGAAAAGGTAACAGCCTGCAATCCACAGACTGTTAAACAGACTACTGCCGCTCTGCTCCCCAAACTCCTCAGCAGAAACACTTCCCCAGAAATGACAGGTGTTGTGTTGAAGAAATGAGGAGCCGTGCCTAAGTGCCACAAACAAAGACACTACAGCTAACACTCAAAAAAAGAGCCCAGAGGCACTTCCTCCCATTGACAAAGTCGCACCACTATCCTACATATTTGTTCCCGTTATTGGATTGAGGACTCTACAAGAGCAACCATAGGAAAAAAACTCTTCTTTTTATATAGAAACCTTAAAAGAGAATGTTGGATCAAATGAAGAGAAGGAAAGTGTGTTTACAAGCAAGCAGAGATGAACTAACAAAATGGTGCAAAAATAATTTCACAGTATAAAGCAGTGGCTGACCCAGTCCTTGGCATCTATATTTTGCGGGTGAAAAAACAAGTGAGCTTTCAGGCTGTATGGGGTTGATCACTTCTTTCTGCTTTGGTTTCTAAAGGGACAGAGCTGAGGTGATCAACCGTGAGCGTACAATCTGGAGATGAGAGTGGAGACTGACAGAGCAAACTATATATCTCAGAAATGACCTGTTCTTTGACAAGAGATGTTACACTATCTTTATGGAGTTTTTTTGTTTTTTAAGTAAAAAAATTCCACTTATCCGTGCAACAATATTAGTCTCAGAGAAAGTAATTTATGTACAGTGTTTATACATAAAATAAAATCTTACAATTATTGAGACTTTTTCGTCTTGTCATGCATTACTGTTAATACTCTTGAATTTTAACAGTTGATCAAAATTTGTGGTAATGCTAACTGAAATCAAATAAACCGTACCGTCATGGCATTGATTCAACTCTTTTAGCCTTTTGACGCTGATGTCATTTTTCTGTTTTTCAAACTGTCTGATTACGCTGAGTGTTTTTATGGCTGTACTGCCACTATAATCATCAATAGGTTTAGAGTAGCTGTTCTCCAGATGTGGGTTGAAGAAATAATACAGCCAAATAAGTGTTTTGCAAGAACTATCAAAACGATTTCTTTACAGTCTCATGTTCTGTCTTGAATTCATTTAGCTTTAGTCCTAATCTTTCTGACCAGTGCCAGTTTCAAACTTTGCCTTGTTCGTGCGGGGGTCGTTTTGTCAGACGCAATCAGGTAAACGAATTATAAACACTAAAGGGGAGTTTTGAAAATACTCTGAATTTGAAGACAAACAGAACCTTGAAAGCCAGTTTAAAAAGGAGAAGAAGATTCTGGATTTCTTTGAAATATTTCCTCATCTGATTTCACCACATTGAAAGGATCTTAATTTGTATGCCTAAATGGACTGCCTCCTTCAGATCCTGTTTTGTAAAGGCTTTTTAAAGATTGTATAAAATAAAATGTCTGACTAATGAATGAGGAAAAAGATGTTTCCAATTTAGTTTGTTGTTTTCCTATGACAAGTTTTTAAACCAATCATGTAATTGTACCTATTTTTCTATCGGTGTGTAAATGGATGTCTGAAGGGATAAGTCCCACCTGTGGGTTGTGAGGATGAGGGCGGGTTCACTGATGGTCTGAGCTTGTAGCTTGTAGGGTGAACTTTTCCCTCTGGAAAGAAAAAAAAGTCAGCACTTAATTAAACCACGAGTAATAACCAGAACAAAACCACTGCAATAGTGTTCGTCTTGAAACCGAGACACCGCTCAGGTGCCTATCGATCAGTGTGCAGGACCAGTTCTGCATTTAAGAATGAACATTCAAATTATTCTACAAAACATGCAGAAATACATTGAACAGAAGCAGGTGTGAGGGAGACAGAGGTGCAGTGATTGAAAAAGGTTTTTGACCCTCTGCTGGTTTTGTTAACTCACAAATAATTTTGCAATCAGTTTCTCAATGTTGAAGTAAATCTGAAATTAAATATACCTCCATGTTTGAGGACAAACTTAAAAGTTTCCAGGGGGTCAAATACTTTCCCTCACTTTAATGTAAGAAGAGTGAGAACTGGCCTGATATCTTGCCTACAGTAAAAACTTATTCAAGTCAAAGGACACTTTTCTTACTGCAAATTGGTGCCAATATGTATGATGTTTTGATATTTTTTTTGCACTAAAAATGACTTTTAAAAGGATGCCTCAACATTATGCATCACTGCAATCATCATGAATCTGATCTGGGGAGATTGTTCGATGATGTTTCTTTCCCATTGAGAAAACGAAACCGTTTTACACGGAGCAAGATCTGCATTTCATTTTAGCTTTCCAAACAAAGCCTTGATCACAGCCACAAAACCAGAACTCTTCTCATATCTGATCTGAAGTGGGATTCATTCAAACTGGGTGATATAATTTGTCTGAGGGTTTTTTCAATGCTGTATGTCCAAATCAATCATTTTTGATCTTTGTTGCTTTGTGTACCTTGTATGTTTCACATAGATTTTGCAAACAAATACTTTCAAACGCAAGTGGATTTTACCTGTACATTCAATAATTTATCTTACAATCTCTTGTTTGTATTGAGGACATTAAAAGGAAGGTGTTTTGCTGATATGTTGGTTTTTACTTCATTTTAGTTTTGTAATGTTTTTTAGCTGCACACTTGAAAAAGCTCAACAATTCCATAGTCACGCCTGTTTAGAGTGCAATATAAGTGCAATTTTGATGTAATCGAAACTAGGTCACAGCTGAATTCATTACCTTTTAACCTCAACATGCTTCATGCTCCACCGAAATCAATCAGAAAAAAATAAAATGTAATATTCAAAAAAGTGTGTGTATTTAGTAGTCCATTACATTGCATTTTTGATTCACTTAACCAGATTTTAGCTTGTTTCATTCACATTGTAAGTAGAGATCAGACATTTAAAAAAACATCCATTTTTACAAATCATGCAGGTTTGTGAACAACATGCAGATATATCAAGCTGCAGTGAAGAGCGGTGGGGTGGGGTCAAAGTGAAACTTTGATTGGCAGAGGAACAACCTCTCTTTACCCCAACACCATTTCTTTAATATCCGCTTTAACACTTCATTTATTTATTTGCGTATCATTGAGCCAATAATAGACTAACAGCAACATTTTAAGGCTTGTCCTTAAACCATAAGTGATGTTAATCTGAGGTCAAAAACCATATATTTAATGACAAATGAACTAACATATTTCACTCTTCAGCTGTCACTCAAGTAACCCCCCCCCCAATTAATTAAGCACAAGAATGTAAATATTTTTTTTAAACCTATAAATTAATAAACACCCCTTAATGTTAAAAATGAGCAACAAAAATAGGCAAAGTTCTCATTTTGATTGGTTTTTATACTGTATTGGGTTTATGTTGTATACTGGGATCAGTTTTGTTCCAAATATTATTGCAACATCAGAATGAGAACAACTGCATTTAAATATAAACAAGATTAACTTAGTATTAACAGGGGAAATAACTTGCATATGACTATTTAAAATCATCATTAAACTGATTTAAACTATTTTTGTTGTTCTTTAGTGTAGTTGTTTACTGCTAGTAACTGTAAACTGTAACTATCTATTAATTAAACAGTTAAGGGATTTCTTTCAATTATTTCATTTGTTCAATCTCTGGAAACTAAGATTAGATGACATCAAATGAAAATACAAAAGCAGTACACTATTTGATGAGCTAAGATTTGGCACTTTGCTCATAGAGGTAGATATAAACATAGTAAACTAGAGGAAAATAAAAGTGTGAAAGTATTAATATAGTGCATTTACAAGTTTCATATCAAGTGTCTGATCTGGCAACCCTGCTTGGTCAACCCAACCCATCTAATTTAGTTCCTAAAAAGGATTTAGGGACAAAATGGAAAAAAGATTTGATGTTACTTTGAACTTTTTATGTGATTAAAATATATGTGTAATATGTATATGGCATTATTTCAATAAGTTTAATTCTAACCCAAATATTGTAAATCTTTTTCCAAATGTTGTAAATATTCACAATTCACAAATGATCGATTGAGAATGCATAATTGCGTAATAGATAAAATAATGCTGAAAAAACGCCAAATAAGATAAAACTACACTGCACAAGAACAGGTCACCGAGAGCGGAGACTCACCCGCCTGAGGAGGAGCCGCACGTGGTGGACACGCTGAGGACTCAGACGCCAGGAGGCAAACTCACAAACTGCAGAGATTTTGATGATGACAGTATAGTTTAAATCAAGGCTCAGAAATGTGAGATGAAATACTCCAAACAGGATGACGCAGAGACACGAACGACGAAAAAAAGACCGTCCAGGTGCGACGCGACAGCACACGTGCGAGAAGCGTTCCCAACCCGGAAGTGATAAATCAGTTTCTCCATACCTAGCCTTACTCTCTAAAAGTTAGATTTATTCTACTAACTGTTCTATTTCATCAAATGCAACAGGAATGTATATTCCAACGTAATTGGAAATATGTTTTCCTGTTTTGAAAATGTTCTTTTACAGATATTTTTGGCACAGTGTGTGTGTGTGTGTATATATATGTGTATATATATATATATATATATATATATATATATATATATATATATATATATATATATATATATATATATATATATACGTTGTTTTATTCGAATACTCAGAAACAGGGATAAAAGCTGTCTGGAATCCTGTGACAGCTCTAGCTGTTTGTGAAGGCGACTCAACAGTGTTCTCTGAGGGACAGACTGGAGATCTGAACTCTGCTTTCACAGTCACAGACTACCATCAGCTCTTTGGTTACACTGAAGAAATATCAACTAATGTTACTATAAGAACTGAAAGTTTTCAATAAGAAAACTCATCCAACTTTTAGTCAAAGAACTAAACATTTTTAACACATTACAAAGCATATAATAACTCTCAATATGCCAAGGAAATAAGTATTTTAATGTTTCAGCCTTCTCCAGCATGAAAATAAAATTCACCAAAATGATGATAAGAAGAAAATATGAAACTCAAAGTTGAACTCGGTTTTCTGGCTGCTCCCACGTGTGATTGACTGAATGACATTCGGTTTGCTTCTCCAGCTTTGCTGACCAATCACAGAGTGATCTTTACTGACCTCTTCACACATTTGGAATTTTATAATACAACACAACACACAAAATAAACTATTTACAACAATGTTCATTATTAAAGTACATTAATTAACTTTTTATTTTTAAATATCTCAAATGAATTTATTTAAACAGTTTAAACATTTTGGTTTTCTTATAACATTGTTATATCATATTTATTTATTCATAACATGTTTTTGCATCTTTTTAATATTTTTTAATAATAGAAATGTAAAAATAAGCTACAATTATGTTGACGGTAACTGATTATACTCTTTCTTTTGTTCAGTCATATATTGTACGTTAAGTTACACACGCAACAATTACTCGCACCATTCTCAACCAAAAGGCCAAAAACAAGATCAGTCCCAGAAGAACTTTGACGTGGACACCTGAATCTATATCGAAGGTAAAAGCTCTCTTACATTAACAATAAACACAGGTGTCAAATTAATTAATCCATAATATATATAATGTATGATCTTATTATATCATAATTAGTTTTGTCAAAGTAACACATTAACCCATGCATTTAATTTTGGGATATTTTTTGGGGTAATTTTTAATGAAAATGACATTCATGCCATTAATAAACCCTGCCCTTCCCCAAATGGCACACTTAAGACATCGATAACGCCGTGAAGACCCCACCTAAGGAAGCAAGGAGAACAGAGGTCATATTTTTAACTCTTGGTCAGAAGACTCCTTTGTGTTCTGTTCTTACAAAGCTTTTATTTCTTTTACACATTTTAAATAAAAAAAGCTTGATAGTCAGTAATTGCAATCAACGTCATTTATTTTAATTAATCTCTTTTTGCATATACTACAAAACATAATTTTCATCAAAGTGAAATAGTACTCAATCAATGTAGAATAAAGTTTGTTGTTGGTTCTCAAAGCAAAAGTTTGTGGTCGTCCATCAGCTGCTTCTCTGGCTGCTGCATCTCCCTTCGTCTGAATGGAAACTGTGTCTTCATCTTTTATTCCCCTGATGCTGCAGTCTGAACTCAAGAGTTCATTGGCTTCTGCTTCAACTGCTGTCCATGGTCTAAGTGCATGCGCTGGGTTGTTCACTAGAGCCTCCTCTGGCCATAAGACAGACTCACAGATACCCGCAGTTGACTACCCTCTACATATCTGACCTTTCCCCTACACGAATGCATTTAAAATCCCCCTTTTTTCCAGATAAAATTAACACACTTTGTATTAGTACTACAGTATCTGTAATATCCCTAAAGTAGGCATAAAAATAAAGTTCAAAAAGGAATTGCAAATCAAAAATATGGAGGCGTCCACCCTGCTAAGGTGTTTTCACTCTCCTGTTACTTGATCCTAAAGAAGAAAACAACAATATCCCAGATGATGTAAAAAAAAGTGTCTCCTTTAGAAAAAAAGAGTGTGTTGTTCTGAAGGTAAGAGACAATACTCACGAAATAACTAACTTTTACTTTACTTCAATTCTGGAACCAATTTCTTCAGTTTAACACAAAATTACTATAAAGAATCCAGTGAAACAAGAAGGTTTGTTTTAATACATTTTTATGAAAAACAATATTTTTGTGTGGCGAACATTGATTGTATGATGTTTTTATTGATGGCTAGCATTAACAATAATATAATATGAAATATTTGTAAACATAGTAAAAACAAATCTCAATCTTAAAACATCCACAATTCTAGAACTTCTAACTAATTGTTAGTTTTATTATCATACTTTAACAGTGAATTTAAGATCACTGACACTTTAATTACAGTGCCTATACTTTACTTTTAATGTGTTCTAACCTAGACGCTCTTATGACTTTGTCTTATTAAACAATGCCAAAAACTCAAAAATTGTGAAGTTATGAAAATGTGAAAAGAGTAAATGTCAGAAAGGCACACAGATGACCATTAGCTGTGATAACTGAACAGACATTTGAGCACACTCCAAAGGCCAGAGATAAGAAAAGCTAAATATTGTTGGTCCTGTCCCTAAAATCTGCTTGCAAATATCTGAAGAAATGTCAGTTTAAAGTGTCTCACTTGGCAGCCGAAAGACATATTAATGCAGCAGCCTGTTTATCTTCTCTTGGCAAGCTTTAGAGTAGTGCTTAAATGTGGCTGAGAGACGCCAAGCTCCCTCTCCACTTTGGTCATTCTCCATAAGATGATAGCGTTATTCACATTAAATAAATGAGTTTGTCACCTTCAAACATATACATAAAAGCGCAACAGTTGGAGAAGTGGCAGACGTCTGAGTGGGATAATGTACAAATGCTCTAAAGTAAAAGAGATGGACTTTTTCAGTCCATTCAACACCCACTCGTCAGCTGTCATCATTGTTACACTTGCTAAGCATGCAAACAGTGTATCAGGCAGACTGCATCACGCGGGTTGGAAAAACATCTGCCTACACACTGAACAAACTCTTTACTGGCATTAGAAAGCTCTGATGTTGAAGCACTGTGATGCTTGGAGATGACACTAACAGGAAACACAATCTTTGGCATTTAGAAAGAGGCAGAACACGATGGGGTTCCAGGTTATTGTATGCGGATTGTATAAATTGAATCTCTTTGAATTTTGGAGAAGTTGACTATAATTTAATGGAATATAAAAATTTATGTCAAGGGGTGAAAGAACTGGATTTTTTATTTGTATTTTATTTTTTCAAAATGACACTGTTCGTAAAGTTTCTATTATAAGTTAAAAAAAAATGTTAAAAGATTTAGTTTAACTCTTTGATCACATGATGTCTTGTGGTTATTTTTATCACGCACTTTCAGAATAAAATCAGAAATAAAGACCAAACAAAAAACCTTTCAATCTAGATTGTCTTTTATTCATTGATCTTAGAACCATAAGTACAGAACAGCTTGTGATATTATACAGACCAGACCACAACTCTGACCCCCGCCCCCCCCCCCCCCCCTTTATCCTAGCTAACTGTACAGAAGTGATATCAGTTTACATAACGTGTGATAAGCAAATCATGCAGGGTCAGACCACGGTTTGCACGATTGGTTCATAGAAAGTGTCGTGCTTGCAATCTTGAGAGCCAGATACAAAACCTTTTTAGACTATTCTTGAAAGCCAGGCTGATATTTTTATGACCAATTTATGAATTAAACAAACTTTAAGTTAAATCAGTCAATTGCCATAACAAAAAGAGTCAGAACCACGATCCTCCTCAACCAAGCTCAGGATCAGTCCATCTTCCTATCGCATAACTATGCCACATCATCACATCTGCTTCCAAAAACTTGTCCCTCTCCCATTGGTCCATGTGTACCTGATTGTTGCCCTGCCCTTCATCAACTTCACAAAATCAACAGCTTTCCATTTTGAGGCTCACGGTGTTATCTGAGCTTTGTTTAAGGATTTTCTCTCTGTTTGAACACTTGACCTTACATGTTTCATTGACTCTGATTTTGCCCAGCTCTTCACTGATTTGACCGTGTTGAAAATATTTTGTGGGTTAAGTGGGGAGTTGGACATTTGAATACTGTGTGTGTTTTAACTGTTAATATAATGTTTTACACTTCAACTCCTGAGGTTATTTGTTGGGCTCGCTGTAAATAAACTTACTTGATTAGAAGACAATTTATTTCTCTGTAAAGTTTATCTTTTTACACCTGCATCCTAGACCGGGCATAACAGCCCAGTTTGTTTCAGTAAAGCATCTTTGACAAATAAATACTTCATTCAGCAAAGATTGATTTGGAGAGCGTATTTCTAAGTGAACAGTTAGAGTTGGTAACTACTTTGATTGGAATAGAATAGAATAAGTTTGACATAGAAGTGGTGTTACCTGCATGGTTCGAAATGAGTTCAGTTGTTTAAAGTTCTTTCTTCCAGAAAGTGATTTCATCCACTAAACCATCTGACAGAGCAACAGTCCCTCATCTGCTTCAAATTTTTCTTTAGAGGTATTTCATCAACTCTGTTTACAGAAGAATTTTTCTTTTAAAAAGACCCATGCTAGACACAACATGGACCTTGAAGTGGAAGGAAACCTGATTTCATATTTTTACATTGCCTTGCAAATCTATGTTAGTATGTCTCCACCAACTTTCCCTAATTTGGATTTTGCCTCTATCAATTTGTCAAATATATATTTTTACTTATTATAGTCCCACTAGTTTACAGCATCTCTCATATCTTGTGTTTCCAAACGGAGCATGTTGAATACTTGCTCCTGAAACAACATTGATTACAGTTGTCCCACAACAAATCTAGTTGCTTCTCCATTTTGGAACAAAACATCAGAGTGATGGAAGAATAGTTATCTGGGAAGATCATGAAAATGTATCTGTTAAATGCATTCCCTGTTGCTCTCTTTAAATTGTAGACTTCCACTCCAAACAAGGCAATCTTTAGTAGACTTTTTTTATTGTATTAATGCAATTAGATTAATTTGATTGTGTTGTATTAGAGCATGTCTGTTTAAAAAAAAAGCCAGTCTGTTGTATTTTTAAATGTTGTGAAGGTCTTTGTTTTCACTGCTGCTGTTTTGGACCTCAAGGTAATTTTGTTTGTATGGACAATTTAACAATAATACAGTTCTTAGATAAAAAGCAAGGAATAAGACGTTAAAAAACATTAAAATTCAAAGAATAGAAACTCATACGATTAAAGCACAAGGCTGATCGGACTGCAATTTTCAGTCTGTAAACACATATTTTAAAATATGGGTTTATAGTCTGGATTTAAACTTTTAAGATGGTTCCAGCTGCGGGCAGCATAGAAACTGAAAGCAGCTTCTCCCTGTATAAATATATAAAAGTTTATTTAAGTTTAGTCAGTGTCAAGCAAGGAATCATGTGCAGTGATACCCCAAGATTTAATTTAATCCTTTCCGGGGAGGCTTGACTTTTTTGTATGTCGAAGCAAGAGGAGAGACATGACCATAAAAGTAGCAACACGAAAATATTCATGAGTTTAGGACACCAACAAAAAACAAAAGTGTGCGTGAAGAGAGGGAGAGCTCTTCTGGGAAGGTTTCATGGGGTGCCAGGCAGCCAACAGGAGAGCAGGATACTATGCACGAAAACCAATAAGAGTGCAGAACATTTGGTGATGCGTTGAATGCAGTCATTGTGAATGCCCAGTGATGTCTTCTGCACAAATTTCAAATATGTACATCTCATGCCCATTTTTCGTATCCTTAATTTTTTCCCGTATCAGGAAACAAAATATTCTTTGCGACTTTTATTTCGAGGTACCACGGTACTTGATTCACAATCAAAAAAATGTTGTTCAAATGCTTATTTATCTCTCATGAAAGAGTATTTTCAATAAATTGACTGAAATATTTGGCCTGAGGAGTTGCATTTCATTTGCATTGTTAGTTTGTAGGTCATTAGCTGAACATTTTAGAAACCCCTGGTCTAGAGGAGATCATTTTTGGATCTACAGTTGAATTACAATGCTTGCTAATATTGCTGTTCAACTCCAGCTGGGCTTCAGTTACACACAGACAGCCTTTAGAACTGATCATTACCCGAATGAAAAAAGTTCTGAGATTCAGTTGAAAAACAAAATGTAACACTAAATGAAAATATGTATTCACTCCATTTTATTTTAGTGTAATGAAGCACAATATTCCGAAACACAATATCTTTCACTTTGTATTTAAAGGGAAGAATTCTGGTAATACATCTAACAGCTGCAAACAACTACAAGAAATACACACAAAAAAACTAAACTGTGGACTCAACATAAACAAGTATTTTATTTGCACTAGTAATAGCCTTACATGGCATAACCTTTATCACTTTTTATAAAATAGTACATGATTTTAACCTCTTTATTTAGATTTAACTCTGAACATATACCCAGAATGACCATACAACCTATTCAGCCTCATCATTAAGTGCACAAATATAACGTTGGTATTCAGCTTGACTCCTCCAATTAACAAATATCTGATTTAAAGGCAAGGGTAAACAAACTTCCAGTAGTAAGCTGGCAAAAACAAATAGTTAATTCTCTCAAATTATCACTCAACTGAATATAATGATTTACTTCTTCTTCCCAAATTCAGGAACAATATATCCAAGATGTGTATCTTCACAGTCTATGTAACAGTTGTTAGAAAACATTTGAATCAAGTGTGTTAGTTTCTCACAATCTCAAAGCTTAGTACTGTACATGCAATATTGCCTTATAATACTTAATAAAGGTCTAAAAATAAATAGTGAAAGTAGTGTGTACTAAACATCAGATTGTAACCTATTCATTCTATATTTTCATGTTCTAAAGTGCAATAGAATGATCCATTAAGTATTCAAATTAGTTACCTTAAGGTCCATAATGATTTTTATGATAAAAAAAACTATTTTAACAGCCAAGTTACATTCATTTGCCAATAATAAATCTGCATACATGTTCAATACTCATTGATAAACAATGCATATCCTCCCAGTTCCTCTGTCTACGATGACTGAACGTTTTTCTCATCGGAGTGATTGATCGAATTAAAGTCAATCACAATCCTTCCTTGCTTTGGAGTGAACTGCCTGCAGGATGGGAAAGGGACAGAAAACAGAACACTAAATGAGCCACATAATTCTTAAATAGCTCGTCATTCCTGTCAAACAGATTGTGGCAGAAGACGCTGGAGATGGAGAAGGATCCAAAGCAGAAGTCCCAGCAGGAGCCAAGAACCCAACATCCCAGGAGAAAACACCCTGCCAGCAAGAACCAAACCAGCAGGTGGGAGAACACTTCTTCCCCCAACTTTTAGCCTCATCTACTTCACAAACTCTTTTATTCTTCATTTTTCTATTAACCCCTCTGTCTCAGCAGGGGAGGAGATGGATGTGCTAGAAATCTATCGCTCCTCATCAGACCGTATTAACAACAGAGGCGAGAACCGACAGAATCTCTGCTTCATCGACAGCCAAAGTATTCAAAGACATGAACTAGCACAGAGCCTTCCTTTCCATCCTCCTAAATGCTGAGCTAGCTTCATTTGATGTCTTTGCAAATCGATTCATGCTCTCTTTTAGAATGCAGAATTCTGAACAGTATTGCACATGTTTAATAATAAGTCAGCGGATCTCCTGTTTTTGTTTTATTTCTTACAAGTACGTAAAATAGGACAGCTTTCCCGGGACAAATAAATTCATAGAAACCTTTAAATAAAGGTGTACTCTGCAGTTTCGGGGAGCCAGTTCTGCCAGCAAATAGCAAATAGAAACAATCTAGACCCATAGTGTTGAACTACTGCCTATAAATTTTGACTCTCACAATCTTGGCTGTTTCTTTGTTTTTAGTTAAAAGAGTATATTGCATTTATATAGCATCTATTTGCATTTATGTTTAGTGACTATGTTGATAATTAAGGAATGTAATATTATTATTTATTTGCAATTACCCGTTTTGAAATGTATTTGCAATATGTTACAGGAACAAGTTTTATAATCATAACGTGTTTCTGACGGAATCTATTGACTATTTATGCTAATTCTACACATAAAAATTAAGCAAAATTCTATTTTGAAAAAAAAAATTCCAACTCAAATTTGCTGAAAGCAGAGTATTTCTGACAGAAGTTCAGAAGAAAGTTACCATTTTTTTCTTTAAGATATAAAATTACACAAAAGTAAAGAGTATGTTAGGATAATTATAAAATGTGATTTTCCCATGTGATGTAGATACTAAATGTAAATTTATCAAATGCATTTATGTCTGTGGTCCCTGTAACCGCCTCATGTTAGGATTAAGACATCTCTTAAATTGAGGAACATTTTGTATGTGAGGGGGCTGCGCTTTTATTTCTCGTTTCACTTTTTATATGATGTGTTGTGTCTCCATTCGCATTCAATCTCCATCATTAAAAAAAAAAAAGATACTTAGTCTGTGGAAATAGGAAATTGAAATGATCTTTCATTTTAATCCGTGCCCGTTTTAGGGATTTTTTTTAACATAATATAAATTTTTAAATGAGATTAGCATTAGAACTAGGAGAAGCATTGGACGTTAGAAAAATGTCAACATTTCCATGATTGAACAGTAAACATGCCATGTTCAATCATTTATATACATGGAAAGTATTCTTCACATTGGTATTAAAATAGCTTGGATGTAGCCACTTCTGCCTGAATGTGAAGGTCTAAAGATAAAATCACGTAACATGGTATGGAGAAATCATGGCAGGTAATGCAGTTTCTGGGCTGCAAAAAAATACACTGTGTTATTTTAAATTCATGTTTAACAAAATTAAGGTGACAAGATCCAGATGAAGCCATTTCATTAATAAAATATGTGTGTTTCCCAGACCATGCAAAAGATTTTGACAACAGAAAGTCTGTTATCAAACCCTTGCACATGCATATGTTATAATGCATGCAACATCAAATCATGAGGTAGAAGATATAGATTTGTCCCAGTGGTTTAAACACAGGATCAAAAAAATGAGAGGTTATAACTGATTTTAATATAGGCTTCAATAAATAGCATATGGCTGTGCAATCAAAGAGCTGAAGTGATGCAGAAATACAGAGCTTCAGCAGGCCAGATTCAGCGTCGCACAAGAAGTATTGGAAAAAAGCCTTCAAAACCCGGCAGCAGGGGAATTAACCTTGCTACCCTCAAAGACAGGCGCGAGGCATGAAAGTATCTCAAAAGATTTCCTGATTTTCATCTTCAGGCGGATCTCTTCCTTTTGTCTCCTCAGGCTCATGTCCCCCCGGTCCTATTTGATCTGAATCTGATGAAAGGCTTGAGAGTATATTTACTGTGCATCTATATATAGTGTGTACATACAACGGGGGAGATGAGATTTCAGTCCGGTCCGGCTCCCGCTGGCTCTTTCGATCATGAAGAGGACTCTGTTTGACTGTAAACCCCGTGGAGAGTTCAGCTAAGCTGTCAGCTAATCCTGGATCTCATTAAAAACGAAGGGAATTCTTCCTTCACGACGTGTTTAAGAGTGTTAAATGTTTGCATTTACATTTTGCTCTTTTAAACCCATTGTTCCAGGACTTTGTAAGCATGAAGTTCTTTGAAATTCACTGTCGACTGCTGACATGTTCCTGACTGAAAGGTGTATTATGTTTGTAACATTGCTAGATTAGAAGACTCATTTTGGATGATGTTCAACAAAATGTCAGTTTTGATGGAATAAACCAAAAGGGGAGGTGTGCAGTTATTAGAGTAGGATCTGTATTAGCATCCCGGTACTTCCAGAACAGCACTTCCTATGTGAACGAACAATACTGAATTGTTTAAAACACAACGAAACCATGATTTTTTTTATGTTTTTTTTTATTATTTGATAAAATGAGTTTTTTTCACTGCCAAATACTGTTTTAGCTTATTTAAAACAAAGATCTTACAAGTTTCTTCAAGTTAAATTTAAGAATTTAAAGACCGAGTCTATCAAAAATTAAACCAATTTCCTGGCCATATTCCAAGCCCGACTGCCAAAGGAAACAATATCCTTGAATTTCAGAACAATAACTCACTAAACGAACAGAACGAGGTGATTGATGGAGTTTTTTTTCTTTTCTTCTGACATTCATCAAGTGTTTTGTAGATTAAGGGTGGAAGTCTATTGCCTTAAAACTAATACTACCAAGTTGCATTTTACTTTTGCAAACTGTACAATACCCTTTAAATAGTTTCCCAGCATCGGTATTAATCAACTCCAATAACGCGCTTTTCATTTTCCATTCATGCTTTGTTAAATGTAAATGTCAACAACTAGCTTCTTGCGCAGTATCGCTAAAGTGACCGCTTCTTTTTTCCCTTTTTCGTTGTCTTTTGTTTCTATTTGTTCTTCTGCTTAGTTTTCCTTTTATTCTTTTTTTTAATAAGCGAAACTGTTCACTTATATTATTTTTTCACAATAATTCGCTGAACACATTTTGAGATAATTTGAATATAATCATGTCACACAGATTTTTCACTCCTTAAAACACCCATTAAGTCTCTCGATCTGCCATTGGGGTGAAGGATGTGAATTTTTCACCACAACAGAATCACTGAGAATGACAAGAAAAAATGTCAATAAGACTTAAATCCACATTATCGTCATCTCTGTCAGAAAGCTCCTGTTCACTGAAGCACATGTTCTAAGTCTCAGGTTTACGCATTTTTGGGGTTGAATATTCCTTTAAACTTTAAACCATGTCCAACCAAATTATACATAAAATAAATAAATGTTTGTCTCCTGAGGCTTAAATGTTAGATAATAACAACAACAAGGTTGTGGTTTTGAATCTCAAAGAAAACTAAAAATCTAACAATTTTAAATTGAAACCAATCATTAAACTTTAAATATTGAGGATCGGTGTTAAATATTATCCCGTCCAATTATAAAAAAGGTTCAAACACTATATCACATATAGTTACTTTTAAACATTGGATTCATGATCACAAGAGTTTTTCTTTAGGTTTCGTGTGGATTTGTTTACTTCAGTGTGTAGAGCACATCCAGAGACTAAATTCTTGTTTTTTCTCTGAAGCTTCTGGTCAACCTTACACCCACACATCTTTGTATCAGGCTCCATATCAGCAATTGTTGAAGCCAGGAATCATTGAGAGGAATCCAAATGATTGTCTCCCAAAACAATATCAACCCTCGAGTAAGTTTAGAATAAAAAGACTCACTTGTATGCGATGCCCGCCAAGTTGAGCAGCCGTCTGGAGGCAGTCATATCTGGTGAGTCATGGTATTTGTCCGACAAATAGATCACATCTTTTATACCTGTTAGGTAGAAAGAGGGCAGGAAAAGTTTTAGTCTTCACACCCACACTCAAACACATGAAGAAACTCAAACAAACAAGTAAAAAAAAGTGTCGCTCCAGGTTCAAGCAATTTAAATCCATCCCAATTTAGATGAAATCCTCCCTGTTGGCATCTTTAAAACACAAAGTGAATTTAGCACCACCTTCATTCAATCCTGTGGACTACTCGTTGGGGCCCCGCATACGCCCAGTTCTATAAAGGGCCCACTGAAATGAGAAATCTGGTGAAACCACTTAGGCACCCCTTGCCTTTATTGCTTTCAAACGTGAAAAAAGAAGTCCAGCGCTGCAACTGTTCTTCCAACCCCAGATGAATTTGGCAGAGGTACACCCACCAGCCCACCCCCTAAACTACACAGCCGCTACATCATCAGCTTTTATCTGCACAAGAGGAGAGAGTGCTCTGATCGAAGGAGAAATGACGTGCACCGAGTGAATTCCACCCATCAATAAAAGCAGCCTTTATAAATATGGGACTTCTCTGTGGTATTTCTTGAACAATTTTTGAGAAAGGACAGATAAAATTACCACGGAAAAGCTAGAAGAGTCCTAAAATCAATTCTGTTGATGAAACTTTACAATTCAGAGCAGACAAAGTGCCTTTCTGGCTTTTTGGAGTATGGAAAAAAAAAATTAAATCAAACCATTCAAGATTTTTTCAAAGATGTTAATTATTGGTTCTTTAAAAAAGTTATTTAATCTAATGACATGAACAGAACAAGAATGAACAAGCTTACAGAATGAACTCACTAGTCAGTAAATACAAAGATCAGGAGTATAAAAAAAATAAATACATAAAAAAATATATATACACGCATACAGTATATTGTAAGAAACTGAATTATGCCTTTCAGTGATCTGCTTGAGAAGTCCTGGTCATTTGCTTTGAATGCAGGAACCAACAGAGACGGTCACCCTTTTCAGATGCATATTATGCAGAGGGCGCAGATTGAGCTGAGATGCCTCTGACATGATTATGCAAACTAAAAAAAATGAGCTGTCCTTTTGGAACAGAACCGAGAGTGTTCTCACAGCTTGACTCAAACATTATAATGACAATACGCAGAGCCACAATACTGGGTCTGGGTGCTGAGTGATCAACGTCTCACTGTGTATTGAATCTTCATATGATTTTATTTAATTAACCAAACCCTTCAGCGTTTTGCTTCGCACCACAATGCATGGTCTCCCACAATTCTATCGCTCAAAGAACCATTCATGCACAAGAGCAACTTTTAAATTATAGGGTATTTCACAGAAGGACAGCCTTCCAAACTCAAAGAACCAATCAGTGTAATGATGTAATTTGATATTGATATCTCGGGTATTTGAAGGGACTTGTCCCTAAGCTCCCGGAGTTTCTGCAATCAGAGCTCCCGCACCAGGTCATGTGGTGCGCAGCCTCTCTCTCGTCAGGTCAGGTAAATAATGATTAGGTTTTCTCCTTGTTATTGGGTTATTCAGAATATACTTAGTTGGAAAGTAATTATTCTTATGAGTGATTTGTACTTTAAACTGTACTGAACTGAATGTATTTAATGATTCCATTTTTCGACTGCATATTTGTGAATCCCATGAACGATTAGAATATACTTCTGAGACGGCTCTTGATTGTCAAAGGCTTATGAAAAATTTAAACCTTTGGAAAGTGACCATATTCAGAACCTTAAGATAATGATAAGAGCCACATTTTAAGAATCATTATGTCCTCCTAAAGTAATATAATTTATTAAAGAAACTTATATAACGAGAGAAGGAGAAAATAACATGACCATAATTTATTAATTTTAATGGAGTCTGATTTAAAGGTTTTATTAGTTTTATCCAATTTTTAAACATCACTACTCAGTTAGCGCATTCTTGTGTATTTCTTTGTTCTCGCCATGTTCATCTAACAGAGAGCAGCAGCACGCAAAACCACCTTCGCGCCACCTTTGATTCTGTCTTTGGGCAAAGGAATGGCGCCTTACAATATATATAGGTTACCAAATGTTATACAATGCGCAAAAATAATTAAATTATACAAATAAAAAATATAATATGAAAAATAACTACAGATCTATACACTACTGGTTGATTAAAGCTATGTTGTAGTGCAGAAAAAAAATGTCTTGCTTCTTGATGTTCTGATTCAAGACTATATTCAGAACTTCAAACTCATATCATGTTGTAAACATACACATGTGACAAGTATAAAGACATGTGCTGAAATGTCTTTGGAAACACAGAATAAAAAAAATTAGTTTATCAGTATTAAAAAGTTTTTATGCCATTTGACCCCCAAAAGAATGTATAATTCCTCCATTGACTTTCTTTGAGATGTTAAGCTAATCTACTAAGTTCTAAAAGTCTCAAAAAGAGTTCACTTCTCAGTCCCTGTTAACTTATACAACATATACCCAACCAATCCATAGAATGTCAAGTCACATGAAAAGTAATGAAAACAATCATTTACTTTTTAAGGGAATGCATCAATATTTAAAAGATTTCTTGAAAATGTAGTTTTAGTGATTTCACATTTTGCTCATAGCAGTACTTTTAATGGATTACTAAACACGATCAGCTCACAGAACCTGAAAAACAATTGTAATTGATGTTTCAATTAGTTAGCAGGCTAGCAATTAGAAACTATATTAAAATATTTTTTATGATCTCATCAATGGGCTCCACGTTGACATTTTGCTTGTTTGCATAGACGCATCCGACAATATTTTTTTTCTTCATTTAACAATTCAGTTATTAATGTAAATAAGAAAGTTTGCCAAAATGCCTCAAATAGATCTTGACATGATGCATAAAAGAACAGTCATGACTACTGGTGTATTAACATGTCTTTCCGTGAAAAGAGCAAGAGAAGTAGCAACTGGTCTGTTCCAAACACTCCCAAGAAGACAGGCTGTCCAACAGAAGGGAAGGCAGTGATGAAGGTGGAGCAGAACTCTGGAGATGCCACAGTTCCAGAATGCTCTCTGGAGATGAGGTGACAGTACAGTCCTTCAATCCCTCCAAAACCAGTCACAGCAAGTGACAAGATGGCAGCTGCTTGAGCTCTGAATACTTTCATTCCATAGAGAGAGTTGAGGCCATGCTTCAGAATCACCAGTCCTTGCACCAAGAAGGCAGAGTGCAGCAAGGGCACGGAAAATGGTTTGGAGTCATTTTGGGAGGATTGAAAGATGGACACATATGAAATGTATTCAAAAAAAAGTGCAAAGCATTCCCACAGGATGAAATCATATCGGTCATCACTTCTTTCTTTCAGCAAATCTTTTGCAAAGAAAGCAAAGGTGAAACTAACTTTAAAAAATGTTAAAATGGTGCCTTACAACAAAAGTAACAGCTTAAGGCAAACCAAAGCTCTCCTAAAGGTTTAAAGATCAACACTAATGGGATGGAAATAAAAGAAAACCATCCTTTTAATAAATCCCTCTGGTTATAATTAAATATATCGGTTTTCTGTTAGACAAGCACAAAAGCTCACTATCAAAAGCTTTTGTAAAAAAACAAACATGACAGAGCCCAGTTGCCTTTATAAGAGAATCAGAGTGGATTCCTATTCCACATCTCCTAATATTCCCTTTATCCTCATGTTTTTTCCATGCAGAGGCTTTTCTGTTTCCTCATATTGTGCGGCTTTACTACTTCTGGTAAACAAACACAGCCATAACACCTTCAAAATGAGCAAACAGTGACACCCTCTCTGACTCAAATCTTTTAAACACAGCATTCAAACTATAAACATTGTTAAGCTCCATCTGATTGGCATCATCAGAGTTTTTAATGAGGTCGGATGATCATTTTCAAATGTGTTCTGTTGCATCCTATAGAGCAACGAGGAGACGAAAGGCAATGAAAGTGATGTGTGGGTTTGTTAATGATGCCGAATTATTGACAGGAAGCTGACACCCCGCTGGGAGATGGGCCGGGGCAAGGCCGACCATCCTGAAGATCAGACAGCATTGACGCACATGTCGTGCTATCTTCAGCACACAGCTTCAGTAGGTTTTGCCACAAGAGCACCAGAAGGGGGCTCGGTCAAAGCAAACCAGAGACGGGGAAAAGACGATGACAAAAAAAAGAATTGGAGGAGAGAGACTGTTAAGAGAGTTCGCCAGATAAGAGGAGATTGAAAGTAAAACAGAGCAGCATTTAGACACAGAAGAGGATGAAGATGTCCTTTAACTATCGGCTCACAACAAACTCGGCTATGTGAAGTGACACTATTCAGTAATCTTTAGTTTTTTTTAAGCCAATATGGACAACATGCTGCAAACATTTGCTGTACAAAAACAATATAGTAGCACATTACTCAGAGATGATCAAAAATAAATTTGTCAAAGTATATATACTTTTTGGGATATATAACAAGCAATAAAAGTTTTTGACTTAGGCTTGACTGAATATTGAACAAATTTGTTTGGCTAGAACACAAATTATGGCCTTTACCTGACTGTAAAGTATGTAAAGTCAAGGTTATTTATATCGCACCTTGCTACAATCAAAGAGTTTAGTGGGGCACCCAACAGAACGTAAAAGCAAAACAAAGACAGAGAAATAAAAAGTATAAATACATGCAAAGACTGCTACAATAACGCAATAAATATAAAAAGACCCTCATTAGTTGAAAGCCAGACTAACACTGTTTTCCCAAAAATGGCCCTTTTCAGATGTAGATCTGCAGTCATAAAGGAAGATAATTTCAATCAAAATGTGAAGAGGCACGGCTACCTCAACAATAGGAACAACTAGTAATTTGTGGCTGGCTCAATAAGAAGACCAAACCCAGATTTAAAAACAAAAATAACTTATATTACCATACTGGCAACCAGTGAAGATCAGCTAAAATCACCATTATGTGGCAGTTATTCCCAAGTCTACACCATTTTAAATGGCTTGAACTCAAGCCAACAAAGCTTCATGAATGCCAAAATGTACAAGTTACTAGTTTGAAATGGTTACAATAATATAAGTACAAGATAGTGAGGGTATGGATGAAATATTCAAACTGTTGCCTATCCAGGCAAATACTCACCTTCTAGAGCAGAAGAAGCTGAAAGAATGAAGCTCTAACCATGGTGGTTTGTGAACATTAGGACACTATTCAGTAAAACTTAAGTTACACACCACCATATTATGTTGAAAAGAGATGCTAACATCTACATGGTATGCATCACCAGAGATTTGTTCAGATGGAGAAAATTCAAACTAGCATAGCATACATGTCATCAGCATAGATGTGATGTTATACCTCAAACTTTGGATTTATTTGTTCAATAGGCAGCATATAAAAAGAAAGTCAAAATTAGCCAAGGATGGAGCCCTGAGGCACCCCCCTGCACAGGGACTGAACCCATTTCACCCATGAATCATCTCGGTTACGGAACTAGAGACAAAATCAGTCCTGTGCAGATTGATCACCCAGCAAGTAAGCTACTTTGAATTAAGGTACAAATGAGTTTTTAAGCAAAACTTTTAGCTCTCTGCAAATTTTAGTTTTATTTTCAGTACAGAAAAATTATGGATAATCTGAGTATCCTGATAAGTGCATTATTGCTAAGGGAGTAAATAGTACTGCATTTCATTTGCTGAACCCTTAGAGCAAGATGGCTAAAGAGCATTCAACCATTCAGCAACACGAATAGCTTTCAAAAGCAAATGAAAACTCCTTTCTTCAAGGAACTTACTATCAAAAAATCCCTTTTTTGTATTTTCTCTTTATTTTCATCCTGCTATAGTTGACTGATCAGCTGGTACAACTTTTACTAAGAGAAAATTGAGTTAGACTTTGACTGTGTAACAAATTGCATAATGTCTCTCCCTTCAGCTAAGTTGCTTTGGATAAAAGCTTCAGCTAAACGCATAAATGTAAATGTAACTCAACCACGTCAATAAACAACATTTACCTTTACAGCTGTTTTGAACATAACATAAAGAGAAAGAGAACAATTTGGAGATGATCAGATCAGCTTTCAAGTTTTTCAAGTTTTCAAGCTCATTGGGGATTTGCTGCAAGGCATTGAAAAAGTATAGTTCTTTTTGTATATTGGATCTTACGACTTTCATCCCACAAATGCAGATGATAGACACGCTGCAGTGATGACGAATGTGCTACTGATGCTAAGACTGCTTGTACCACCCAACAGACAAATAAAATAAACTCCATAGTAGGGCAGGACCATATTGTATCATCCAAGATAATACTGGTACAAATATTAATGTGGTTGAAAATGTTCATATCTCGGTACTCTGATGTGTTGCCTTAATGACGCCATACATTTTGCGTAAGTCACGCAGCTCACGTACCCACTGCCCAAAACTCAAAGGAGGATGTGAAAGAACAGTGCTGGAGAGCTAGCATGGCTTTAAGAAGTTCAGAGAAAGCGCTAAATCCCAATACTGAATCAACTTCATGGTGGGAGAGTGTTTTGAATACAGCAGACCACTCTCGGAAAATAATACAAACTCAATTGAAAGGGCCATTAAACAAGTTAAACTAAACGAGGAGATCATACCCTAGTGCTTCAGGTACCTTCACAGTGAAACCAGGAGCTTATATTGAGTTATTTGTTCCTGATCACATGTTAGTGTAACATTATTTATCATTCGCTAAATATTTAACTGAGTCAAAGCATCAAAAATGTGTGCATGCGCTGTGACGCTAAATCCTGATTTATACTTCTGTGTCAACTTTTCTAATTGGCCACTGTCAGCAAAGCTTTTATTGTTGTGCGCTCCATCTGTGCTGTCTATGCACTGATCAATATCGCTCTGATAAGAATGTCAAGTGCTAGAAAACCATAATACAACACAGATGTTAACAAAAGATGGGTTTTATTTATTATTTACCATCATAAAACTCCTTACATACATCCGCTGCTGCTGCAGAAGCACTGTCTCTAAACGGATCAATATCACAACCTGGCAGGATGACCATGCTAACTTCTAGCAAGCTAAAACTAAGCACAGATAACAAAGAAAGATTATTTACTTTATCACCAAAGTTTTACTTCACTATCCAGAGTATAACATGGAGTGAAAGCCCAGAAAGAGAGAGGAAGAGCTTGCTCAGCTCCACTTCAGCCAATGTAGCTTGTGCAGAGGGCAATTTGTCGAGTTGACACAGAAGTATAAATCAGACTTATGCATTCTGGGTGGTGTAGTACTTATAATGCACCGTTATCAGGAAACATGCCTGCTAAACATATAAAAAAAAAAAATAAAGCCTACAAACTTAATATCAATAAAGCAATATGGTTTCACTAAAACCCAACCACAGACAAAAAAAATATAATTTCGTTGGGAAGATAATGGTTTGATATTTAACTGAATATTTGAAGTGAAACTTTTATTTTAATTCTGTTACTATGTTCTGTTCTATATGCTGCAGTGTGTGTGTGTTTTATGTGAATAAATTAATGGCATTTATTGAGTAGGGTTGTATTTTCTTGAAATTGCTAAAAACAATGCCATCCAAAATATCGTCTCACAGTGTTATCGCCATAATTCCCAAAAATAGTGTGATATTAAATAAGGCCATATCGGCCACACCTACTCAATAGTGTTGCTTTAAAATCCAAATGAAGAACTGAGTGAATCCAAGGTTAACTAAATCTCGCTTGGGTTTGATTTTAAATACATTTTTTGTTACTGCCACCTTAAATGACTTCTGTGCAGCTACTATTTGATAAATATACTGCAGCAAAGCACCTTGATTGTAGAACTAATTCTATTAACACTCTTTCGTCTGACTTTGAAATCAATGTTAAGTACCTATGAGGCAGATCCTGTGGGGTCATCAGTGCATTGACTGAGCAACCAGACCAGCAAACACAAAACAATCACTCAGACACACTCACCTGCTTGAATAATGAGCTTTGCACATTCGTTGCAGGGGAAGAGTGCAACGTAAATGCTGCAACCCTTAACATCAGCAGAGTTCTTATTCATGATGGCATTCAGCTCTGCATGGCACACTGTAACAATAGACATAAAATAACAGCTCAGAGGTCACAGAAAAATCCATTGTTCTTCCTATGATGAAGAATTCTTCTTCACAACGATCTTTGATGGTTCCTCTGCATCATAGCACTTCAGAACAAAAAGGCTCCTTTCACCGTTGTAATGTGGAAAATGATTTGATTTTGAGCAGATGTGAGCTCTCCACAAACATCATCCAGAAAAAGTAATTTAATCATTCTCTTCACATCTTAATTATGCTGAATGAATTGGCCCATCGATGGTGGTGCATTACTACTGCACCACCGAACAGCAGTCTGGCGAACGTTCGTTTGGCAGAGCATCAGTGCAAGGCAGGGAAAGATTTATGAAGGTTCATTGTGAGTTGTAACTGGAAGAAGACACTCACATTTGATACTCGTGATGTAATATGATCAACAGTGTGATCGTAGGACTAGGAACGGAGCTCTTTAATCCATCAAAACAGCATTCAATATGCTTTTATTACTATTAATCTGACTGAACTGTCATTTATTTATTGATAGCAAGTAAGAAACTCTTATTAACGTACTGCAGCAAAACAACATACATTATTCTCTCCGGGTAGAACAAATAGACCTAATCTTCTGTTAGAAAATAAGATAAATCAAGTTCATAGAAATCAAAGTTGACTCCTCTGATATCTGGTGTTTCAGCACTCTCTAGTGGAATAACGATTAATGGACCTATTAAAGAAAGCTTTTATCCATATCCATCACACACATACTCCTAGGGTAAGAAAAAAATGAATAAGTAGAATTATATATATATATATATATATATATATATATATATATATATATATATATATATATATATATATATATATATATATATATATATATATATATATATATATATATATATATATAAACGAAATGCAGTATAAACTATTGTTTTATTCCTAACCTATTTTTCAAACATTGTAGCTCCATGCGTGAGGCTGTTTACACACTCCTGCTTTGAGTGAGAGAGTAAGCATACTTCATTTCGTCCATCGCAATTTAGTAAGAATTAAACTAATTTGAGGTACATCCTTTTCCTATTACACAACATCTATGCACCGTTTCATTTCTTTATTTCAGCATTTCTCTCATTTTTAACACAATTACAATTGACAGTTTTCACAGCAATAACAGTTCATTATATTTTGTCATTAAATATTGGATGTTTACAACCATTTTTTTTAAATATCAATGAATATACACAGTTTTGCGTTTTTAATGTTAATAAGACCATTTGCTCAAGCCAAATAGCAGTTACTTTCCAAGCATTTGATTTTCTTAAAAACTAAAAACGTAACGTAAAAAAGAAGGGAAAAAACAACAATGCATAGTCATTTTATGAACGCCATTCAGGCTGAAATAATGCGGATTGCATAAACCCTTCAACTGAAAATGTTTTTCTTTAAAAAAAATTGTCGTTAAATTCAAAGAAGCAGCAGATCAAGAAAGAGTTCATGGATTAAACCCATGTATGTGAAAACATCGTTCTTTCTGTTTTCTTGAGGGAACTTTGAAGAAAAATATCTGTTAGCCAAGCTAAAATAACAAAAACATGCAGCTTCTCTAGTGACTGGAATGACGTTAAAATCTATAACTTCTGGAACATTCAGAAGCCCAACAGACTTCAAAATCAAACAATGTTCCTGGGAACACAACATGTGTAAAGTCCACATTTTTCCCACGACTTCTTCAAGACCTACAGCTCATTTCGATTATTCACACTACGGGCTGAAACGGGGTGACCCTGTCTCACCACAGACCTTTATCTCTTGAATCAGGATCATCCAAATGAAAGCTAATGCCCCATGTGTCCAAAAGAGAAGGCCAACAGAAACCTTCTACTGCCCGTGCAGTCATTTCTGCATTTTTTTTTTGTTTGTAGTAGTTAAAGTTAATATTAGTGATTATCACCAAGGTTCAAACCCAGCACTCACCATAGGGGTATTTCGTGTCCAGCTTGTTCTCTGCGTTCCGAGACCAGGGTAACAGGTCATCATCACAACCATTGGGCATGCCATTGTAACCAATCCCCACTATCTTGTTCTCTTGATTCACAATGCATGCACCAACCTGTAATGGAAGTGAACTATTAAAGTGGATCCCCCAAAAACCGAAGCTGAAATTAACAGGAACTTCATACTGCAGACTTTCACAGGGTGCAATACTAAAATAATCAAACAAACACCAAAAGGCAACCTCGTGCTTTCCCTCTTGATGCGTGATAGGAAGTGACTAAACTGTAGGACCCCGAGCGGCCGCTTGAGGACAACTCCAAAAGAGAGCAAATTCTCATTCACTTCCATGTTAAAACTGACCAACAAAAACTGAAAAAAAAAAAACATGTTTCCACCCCTTGGCAACATTAGGTTTATTGATTCAGATTGCTCATTTCGATCTTCATGAACACTCTGAGGGGGGTGAATTGTATTTAAATTAGTTTGTTTAAGATATATAAAATGTAATCCTTCAGCCAATAAGATGTCTCCACTACGGCCATGACTCGCCTGCATTTTCGAGTGCTGGCTCCGCCCTTTTTGAGCTTCATTTAACTTTGCCATAACCTAGGGGTGACATTACTAAAACTCTGTCCATGTTATAAACAGTCAATGAGAAACACTCAACTTTCAGTCCATTTTGAAATGTAATGAGAAGATATGCATCATAAATGTATCTATTCATCTTCTGGCCTTGTTGATCATTAATCGCATTTCACTTACAAGTCACAGATGAAAGCAGTTTTATTTTATAAAAATTACATTTATGTTGTTGTGTGCCAGTGCTACATTGAAACAATTTCACTTTCTAGACATAAAATGTCTTAAGTGTTCAAACCCTGATACAGAGACACCTTCAAATTTAAATGATATTTTTCCCCCAAACCTGTATACCACAATTGTAACAACGTTCTGGAATGTGTGTTTAGTTTAGAACTTTTCTGTGTTCCATCAAGGGGGGCGAGATTGACCTCGGGTTTCGGCGAAAACGTGCCGAATATTGCCAGCAATCATGATCAGTCAAACAATGTTTATAGTTTTATTAAGGATTTAATGTTTTTTTTACATTTCAGTTGCACCTTAAATCTTTTCTGCTACAGTTAATAAAGCTATTCCTTGTTGAATATTTCATTCTTTTTTCTCTTATACGTTAATAAGGATACTGTGTTATGCAGAGGTGTACTTATAACCAATTTAAAGACAATTAATACTATTTATAGTTGCGTGGGGGGGCGCAAGATGTTTTTCTTCCTAAGGGGGGGCGCAACAGAAAATAATTTAGAAACGCTGATTTAAGTCATCAAGTTTTGAAATTTTCCTTGTTTCTTTGACATAGTCGCTTTTTAAACTTGTTTTGTGCAGCAATTTGGTCAACATGAGTTGTTTTAACAGTAAAAAATAAGAGACATCAACAATCCGCGAGTACATTTCTAAACACTTAAACTTTTAAGTCAAAACTGAAGACTTTCAGGTTTTCTGAGGCTTTTGAGCCTTCCTGTTATACCTGTGCTTAATTAAATTGTCTCCATCTTCTGTTGTGTTCTATTCTTTTTCCTTGTGTTTTTATATCCAGTTGTGTCTTGTGCAGCACTTTGAAGAGCAAAAAATGCTTTAGAAATAAACATGTACTTACTTTTTCTTCTGTAATTCAATTCAGAATTTTTTTCAATGTTTTCCAAGAAACCCACAACTCATTTTTTGATTGTGTCTTGGAAAAATAAACCTTTTCTATGCTTTTAATATCCTTTCAGTGCATACTAGTACTGTATGACGTGTTAACATAATTCCTTCTGCATATGATAGTATCAAATATATGTTGTTTTGTAACAAGAGACAGTTCCGCTGTGCAAACACAGGAGCGAAATGAGAACATGGATCCAAGGCTCATGCTTGACTGAACTTTAATATCGCACTTAAATAAAAGGAGTGTTTATATTGAGAAGGAAGCCACTGCACAGCAAGGGAGCCCTAAAATGAGATGAAATTGTATTACAATAAATGAAGCAGATGAGAGGTTACCTCTGCATTAAAGAAGCTAGTGGTGTAGGAAGTCTATGAAGTACAAAAGATTCTAGGAAGTTCAGGGCAAGGCATTGTAAAACCAAAACTTGCATCATTTTGACTGAAAATAAGTTTGACTTAATCTACATTTTGTATGAAGCCAGCATTTCTTGGTACCTGAGAATTAGGATCCTTGCTTCTCTGTGCTGATAAAAAGGCCACAGCCATGAAGTAGTCTGGCCACTCCAAGTAGTCCAGTCGCTTCTTTGTCTGAGCATCACTGGGAGATCTGAATTGATGAGAAGAACAATGCTCCATGTCAAGAAGAAAAGGTGAACAATTGATTCTATTCCAATGAAAAGACTTCGAACACACTGTAGGAGCCATTTTGAGTAGTGTGATTTTTCTGTTGCCCACAGTGTGGCGCAATGTCTGTATTCCCATGGAAGGTTTGACTGGAATTGGGGAAGTGCAGTTTCTTAACCGTGCTAAAATAAGTAAGATTTAAAAAACGATTGAATTATTCAATAATTAAGGAATATATAATTTTGTAAAAGAAGAATAAAATAAACAACCGAAAATCCAGAGCTAAGGGTAATTAAGTGTGTTAAGAACTCATGTGCACTCGCTCCGAACGGTACTCAGTCACAACAATCACTGTAACGACTTAAAGGTTAGTTACACACACTATTTGTACAGAGTGGCTTACATAGGATTTTAATTTTTGCCGCTCCAGACATTTTTGTTTTTGGGTTTTTTTGGGGTCCAATATGGTTCTTTCAACATTTTGGGTTGCTGACTTCTGACCTACATGAACACTGAGGGCAAATTTGCCAATTTGCTGGATTAAGATATATCAAGCCAGAAAGGACTTATATATCTTATATAATATAAGGTCTTATATTTAGTGATCATCATACATATATATATATATATATATATATATATATATATATATATATATATATATATATATATATATATATATACTCAGTCACAACAATCACTGTAACGACTTAAAGGTTAGTTACACACACTATTTGTACAGAGATAAAACAATTAACTGCAAATATGAGGTTTTAAAACACAACGTTGTTTTCAGTGGAGATATATGGGCATTAAGTTAACATTTGCATGTTTTATATTCAAGCATGAAGGTCAAAGACAATATGTTTAGAATGAATGCATTGTAAATAAATTATGCTAAATCAGTAAATCCTATAATTTGAAGAGGAGTGGTCAATAGTTTTGCAGTTTAGCAGTGTAGTTGTGAGTATAAGTAAATAAATCTGCAATCAAATAATGATTTTATGCATTTTTTCACAGCTCAGTTTGTCGGAGCAGATTCAGATTATTTTTTTCAAAGACTTTTCAGAAGACATTAGAATCTATGTACATGCTTTAAAAGGATAATAATATCACCAATAAAACTCAAGGAATATAAACGTTTAATTTGAATTGTTAGAGAAAGAAAAAAAACTCTCTGTTAGACCACAAGCTTCATTTAAAGCCTCAAATCTTCCTCAGAGGTGCACGTGTTGCAATTACAGAAAAAACTGTTTTCTTTTGACACTTCATCAGACTGAGCGGCAGTTCCATCACTGGCCACTTGAGTCTGAATCCAGAAGTGAGCAGGTTCTTATTCACTCTAATGTTAAAACTGGGCAACTTTTGAGCTGACAACCACCTGGCAGGTTTGACCTATATCAGGGGTCGGCAACCCGCGGCTTTAGAGCCGCATACGGCTCTTTAGCGCTGCCCTAGTGGCTCCCTGGAACTTTTGCAAAAATGTTTGAAAATGGAAAAAGATGGTGGAGGTAAATATATTTTTTGTTTTAATATGGGTTCTATAGGAGGTCAAATATTCGTAACGTTTTCCAATGCTGTAAAAGTGTGTAGAATAAATATTTAATATCAACATTTCTGTCAGCCAAGATTTATGTCATAGCTTGCAACATACGTTTCTACCAGCAGGGCAGAACGCCAGGCGGGGCTGTCGTAAACACACCGGCGGCTGTGTGATGGGCCCTGGACCCCAAAGACAAAAATAACTGAGAAGAACTGAGGATTCAACGTTTCTTGGACCGAATCATCGTTTATTGCACTGCTTTTTGCCCAGATAAGGGGCACATTATGCACATTCCATTTTGATGTTGTTTTTTTGGAATCCTCAAAATAAAAATGACTTAATGAATCTGATATCTTTATGGAATTTCTTTAATTTCATCAAAGCAATGAAACATAATTCATTAATATTGTAATGAAGTTAAACTTGAGGCGGCATCGTACAACAGATTAGTCATGTTGTCATTCTGTACAGGATGCACTGCTGAGAAAATAAACATTTAATCATGAAGGCTCTTTGTGTATTTGTAGGCAACTTAGTCTTTTTTATAGTAGGCTAATATAGCTAATATAGATGCATACAGCATGTGTTGCCTTCATAGAAAGGCTTACATAGGCTTTACATTTTTGCCGCTCCAGACATATTTGTTTTTGGGGTTTTTTGGGGTCCAATATGGTTCTTTAAACATTTTGGGTTGCTGACTTCTGACCTACATGAACACTGAGGGTGAATAATTTGCCAATTTGCTGGATTAAGATATATCAAGCCCGAAAGGTCTTATATATCTTATATAATATAAGGTCTTATATTTAGTGATCATCATACATACATATATATATATATATATATATATATATATATATATATATATATATATATATATATATATATATATATATCAAAATACCCCAACTGACAGGAATTAACAGTTACTTTTCCTCCTGGGGGTTTTTATCTTAAGGTGATATCGCACTTTTATGATATGACACATCTCAGTGATTGTCTCTGAACACCACTGGGACTTCAGTGTGAACATTTAATTGAGGCACTAGAAAAGTAAAATTACATTTCGAATGTCTCCTGTTATCCACTCTTACTGAACAGATGTATGTGCATTGAGAGGGAACTAAGGACAACTTTAACCGCTGATCTGAGACGATTTTGACATTACAGCATTAAACAGCGTCTCAAACACACTGACACTTTTAGGTTTAGAAGTTCTTTTAAAAATCTGAAATGGATTGATTAAAATCAACAGACCAAAACAGCTTTTGATCACCTCTACAACAGTCAGTAACATTGGACTGGAGGATTTGACGTTAAATGGGAATGTGTGTTTATTTATTTGATAAAACATGACGTCCATAACAAAAAGAGTTTTGTGATACTGGAACATGAGCATTTTGTACCACTGCTTCTCTGCTGAAGTGTTTAAGGTTAAAATTCAGAATTATTGAATATAGAATGAAACTGTTATTTTATTTAGACCCATGTTAAAACATAGTTGTCACACATGCATTCAATTCCATTTACATTTAATCTACATAAAAATATTTGAAAAAAAAAATTGAAAAGCATTTTGAATATGCACAGCCATCAAAAAATACTTTTAATATTGACATGTGATTAATTATAATTAAAAGTCAGTTTTCTCTAGAATTAAGAACTTTTGTACATATGTCAAGTGAGAGAGAGAGAGAGAGAGAGATTAAGAACGTTGGGAGTTAATAACGTCAAGAAAGTTAATGGTTCGAGTATTGCAGTATAAAATACTTACCCGTTATGTTGTAGTTTATCGTCCTTTATTTGGTCCATGTATTTTTGTAAAACGTAGTGTCTTGTCAGAGTTTACGGAAAAAATAAACCTGTTTAACTGCTTGGGTAGCAAGCAGCTCATTCGGAAAAAGCTTCCCGCGAAAATGTCAAAATCTCGGTCTGCACTTCCTGGTGTGAGAACGTTCTTTCATTCCAACAGCGCCACCTTTGCCTGGTTGACTGAACTGAACCAAAACGTCACTTGTGTGCTGGATGAGCCATCGATATCAAAAGCAGTTTAAAAGTTTTAAAACGAAGCTCCGCTCTAAAAATTGTCTTCGCAAGCAAGTCATTAATTAATTATTGATAACTATGAATCATTTGTGTAAATTAATTATTTCTTAAACATTTATTTAACTTTATTGTTACCTACAGTTATTTGTAACTTACAGTTACAAATTTGATTTCAAAGCAGACTCCTTTTACTTTTATGACTTTTACTAACAGCTTCCTTACTGCCCATTTTAAAGTCATTAAGCTGTGCTCAACAATTCGAAGTCAATCCCGAATGTACAAGTGATGACTATAAAAAGAAGACACTCATTTTAAAGAAATTAAGTAATTGCATAATTTGAAAATGCATAAGGAACACTAACATAAACTGTCCGAGGGCCATAAACTCTTTAGTCCCTAACCCCGTTCTGAGAAAGACACCCCGAAACACAATGTAGTGTGAATGCATATAATATATAAAATTATGGCCAGGTCGCTTTAATTGCGCCATCAAAAACCAGACTGTCCTAAACAAGTTTCACACATTCTCTTTTCGCAGACCTTTTCTCATGTTTCCTAAAATCCAGCCCATCACTGGAATTCACAGTAAATGGTTGCGCTAAGCGGAAGTGAAAGTGAAAGAACCCGTTTCGAATCTCAGCCGACCAATCAAATCCTTCTTTCTTTCACTTCCGGATTATCTGTGTATGCGTTCTTTTCGAGTATTTTCCGTCATTAGAATTACAGAGAATTTCACGTCAGCCATGCTTCTTAAATATGGATTTTAAAAACAAAAACTTGTTCTTTTCACAATGACAGAGAGAGTGAACATTATGATGTCATCGGTATGACCGATAAACGCCATCGTTATTTTATTTAAAATAATCTCATCGAAAGTTGGGTTGCCTCCCTTTCAGGTAACGTAAGTGAAAATCCACGCAACTCAGCTGAAATAGACTTTAGGATATACGTCTTAAAACTAAATGTTTGTGTTACAGGGTATCTTGACTTCATTTCATAATGACTTCACATTATGTTTATTTAACGTTAAATCACTAATATCAGACGTGTTCTTTATTAGCAAATTTCAAAATACTATACTTCGGCTTGTTATGTGTCAAGTTAAAAAAAATTTAAGCCATTGTAACAAATATGTTCGTACCCATGTTTACTTAAATTGAAAAAATGTGGTAAAGATATCAACTATACAATAAAACACATTATTTTAAAGCTGCATTGAATAGTATACAAATAAGATGTTTCAATCGTTTTGAACACCTTCCTGCACATGCAATAACTTCCCCCTAAAAACTTTACCTGCTTTTTTCTGTTGCACATACCTTAAGGGTATTCTACAGCTGCCTGCTCACATTGGTTAAAAGATGGGTTGCGAGTTGATCACAGAGCCACGTTGACCTTTTTTTTTTACATTTTCAGTTTGCTCAAATCATGTTTTTGACCGTAAAGGCATGCCAGAGTTTTTGGAAGTCATTCTCCAAAGCACCCTCCTGATTGGCCTCAAACCATCTGTCATTTTTAAATACATCACTAGAAAAAAAGCTCTTTTTTTGAGGCAATTTTGCAATAACATTAATGTTGTTCATGTTCCACAAAGGGGTATTTTCACATAGATGTGTGTGTTTTAAACAATGTCTTTCTCTATGACTGTTAAAAACTCAAACATGCTTTGTTTAATGTCAGAATTTATTTCATGCATGCTAATTTGTTTTCTGCAGCCTCAAGATGCCAGTGGACAGAATGAGAATGCGCCCCTGGCTGGAGCAGCAGATCAACAGCAGGGAAATTCAAGGTCTGCACTGGGTGAACGAGGTGAGTTTTGAGATGTTGTTGAGGATTTATCTTTGACCAAAGTTTTTGAGTACGTCAAATGCATTTATTTTTTTTGTTTTGTTGCTTTTGTAAAAGAGAAGCTTTTTTGACTATATTTGACCTCTTACATAACAATTTGTTTATGTACCGAGTTGTAGAATTGGATTAAAATGGTAGCATCGATCCCTACAGGAGATGAAGATATTTCAGATACCATGGATGCATGCTGCCAGACATGGATGGGATCTGGAAAAGGATGCACCTTTATTCATGAAGTGGGCTATTCATACAGGCAAGGTTTTATTATGTTTTTAACGTCAAATATTATTATTTACAAATTGATTTTTAATATATTTGTTTATCACAAACATAAACATTTGTATGCTTAAATTCACTAACAAGCTGAATGTGCCTTCATGATTATTAGACGTGATATGAATACATAGTATTGTAACAACACTCATATTTTTTACAATCAAATAAATTGTTACTGATAAATATAATGAATTGTTTTTGTTTTAGAACAGATCTTTAAGGTGCTCATTTGTGTTCTTTCAGGAAAATATTGTCCAGGAATTGACAAACCTGACCCTAAGACTTGGAAGGCAAATTTTCGATGTGCTATGAACTCACTTCCAGACATCGAAGAGGTCAAAGATAAAAGCATGAAGAAAGGAACTCATGCCTTCAGAATGTACAGGATGCTCTCTTCGTTTGAAAGAGCGATTAAGAAAGGTAGGCTCACATGTTAAAGGGATTTTCACGTTTTGTTGAACAAGAAAGATGCAAAAGACTGTAGGATTTAATTAAACTCACATCCATTCATTACAGGAAAAATTTTATTCCGTTAGGTCACATTATTTAAGGATTCTTTAGTTCCTGTAAACTTATCAAGGTGTTAATTTGCTAGACAGATACATTATCTAAAGAATACAGTATTCTATAAAATTCCATTATAGAATAAATATTAGAGTCCTTTATACTAGTGCTGTAATGTTAATTACATTCAAAATGCAATATTTTTGTTTAAAACAAAAAGTCTTTGAATCATCTCTTTTTTTTGGCAAAATGTGCTTTTTACACCGGTCTCTCCCACAGACGTGCTTTCGGTACGCCCCCTACTGAATTCAGCCAAAACACACACAACGATCGTCTTTTAAACATGTGTTATTGTATTAAAACATTATAATTGACGGACAATGCGCGATGTATCAACACCTTATATGTGTGAACCAGAGTCTGACACAGAATTTGAGTCCACAGAATGAACCACTGTCCGCAAGGACGTGTTCTCAAGGTAAATCAGACAGGCTTACTCTTACACTGTATGATTTCTAAAGTCTGCGTACTGTTTTATGAATTATTTATTTTGTTATAGGTGTATTTGTGACAAATCCAGTAAAATGCCCACAGAACATTTACTTCATTATTTGAGGCGTGTGTCACAAGAATGTGTAGCAACATCCTGTAGTATTTGATGCGCAACAATTGTTAAAGATTTGTAAAAATAATGTGTGTGTGTGTGTGTGTGTGTGTCCTTATAGGATTAACTTATAAAATCGTGTACGCTCAGCTTGATAGGTGCAGAATTCAAATTACGTATTTCATTTTCTTTGTATGTTAAGCATAGCTTACTGCGTGGATCTCCAAATCAATGAACTCAGGATAGTTGGAAAAGCATCTGTTTTTAGAGCCAGCCTCGTTTACAAGTCCTTTGTGGAACTCTTCTTTGTTGACAAACAAGGTGGAAAATGCTGCTCAGAAACAAAAGTGATCTTTCCAAGTTTTCTGTGATGGACAGACACAAAATCAAGCTTCGAACACCCGAAAATGCACTTCTCTAGCAATGTTTACCCACCGTGGGTCAAACTGTGCTTCTGCTCATCATAGAGGGGTTATACTAGCAATTCATATGATGGGAATAAGAACTATGGGTGGTGTTAAGGAAAACAAGTTGTTTTTATCCCACAAAAAAGGAATAAGGGTTGCTCAACACGCGTGAACTAATCTGAATACTATTTGTGCATTTTTTTGATGAGGGAACAACACTTAAATATGCCAGGAATGTCAAAACTCACGTTATCATCATATGACACCTTTAAGTTTTACATTAAGGGTAAATTGATGTAGCGTGGAAGTTGATGTCTCCACAAATATTATAATGTGTGTAATATGTTATTATAATATGTGTATTTTTTGTTTTTTTAGGCAAGAAAAAAATTAACTTGGAAGAAAAAGCACAAGTATGACTCGACACAAAGAGAACATTGTTGCATTTGATTCTGCATATTATTAAAGATCTGTGCTCAATTCTACAGCAGGGTTCACAGAAGCGGAAAGCTAGCACCCCTAAAAAAATGAAATGGTTAGAAGAGATGAGTGAGCAGGTGATGAAGGAGGAAATTACAGCACCAGACAGCACCATGCTTTTGGCTGGTAAATACCTGCTTACCTTATTTGTTTCCTTTTCTAATATCAGCAATATGGGGTCATATCGTATTAAAAAAAAGTTTAGAAAAATGTGCTTGGCTTTACATTTTGGTGATGAACAGTCAGTTAAAGAAGATAGTATATGATTAAAAGCAGACTTGATTTGTACAAAAAAAGTAAAAGTACACAGACACATGCATATATATATATATATATATATATATATATATATATATATATATATATATATATATATATATATATATATATATATATTTATATTCTATTGTATTAAGACTCATTTGAAAATTAAATATTTTAAATCTAAGTAAACCGTGTTCTACATTTCACACAAAAAATACATTTTCCATCTTTATTAGTATTCAAGATTGATGCTTTTTACAGTCAGTGATGCACGTGCATTCTCTGAAAAAATAAATTAAAGGTAATTTTCAACTTAAACACTAGAGCTGGAGTGTATTCCGGAAAGCAGAGTTAAACCTGAACTCTCGGTAGATCAACCCTAAACATGCTTCCTCCGGGTGTGTGTGTTCCTAAACCTGCTTCCTCCGGGTGTGTGTGTGTGTTCCTAAACCTGCTTCCTCCGGGTGTGTGTGTGTGTTCCTAAACCTGCTTCCTCCGGGTGTGTGTGTGTGTTCTTAAACCTGCTTCCTCCGGGTGTGTGTGTTCCTAAACCTGCTTCCTCCGGGTGTGTGTGTGTTCCTAAACCTGCTTCCTCTGGGTGTGTGTGTGTTCTTAAACCTGCTTCCTCCGGGTGTGTGTGTGTGTTCTTAAACCTGCTTCCTCCGGGTGTGTGTGTGTTCCTAAACCTGCTTCCTCCGGGTGTGTGTGTGTTCCTAAACCTGCTTCCTCCGGGTGTGTGTGTGTTCCTAAACCTGCTTCCTCCGGGTGTGTGTGTGTTCTTAAACCTGCTTCTCCGGTGTGTGTGTGTTGTGTCTTAAAACTGCTTCCTCTGGATGTGTGTGTTTCCTAACCTGCTTTCCTCGGGTGTGTGTGTGTTCCTAAACCTGCTTCCTCCGGGTGTGTGTGTGTTCCTAAACCTGCTTCCTCCGGGTGTGTGTGTGTTCCTAGACCTGCTTCCTCCGGGTGTGTGTGTGTTCCTAGACCTGCTTCCTCTGGGTGTGTGTGTGTTCCTAAACCTGCTTCCTCCGGGTGTGTGTGTGTTCCTAGACCTGCTTCCTCCGGGTGTGTGTGTGTTCCTAAACCTGCTTCCTCCGGGTGTGTGTGTGTGTTCCTAAATCTGCTTCCACCGGGTGTGTGTGTTCCTAAACGTGCTTCCTCCTGGTGTGTGTGTGTGTGTGTGTGTGTGTGTGTGTGTTCCCTAAACCTGCTTCCTGCGGTTGTGTGTGTTCCTAAACCTGCTTCCTCCGGGACAGCACATATATAAAGACATTATCAATTGACATTAAAACTGTTCAATTACTGATTTCTCATTAACCTTAGAGTGAGAAGATATCTGGGGGAAAATTTATAAACTGATGACATGAACTTAGTTAACCAAGTTTGTCAAATAACAAAAAAATAACTTATTATATGTTCAAAATTGAAGTATGAAAATTTTTGGTAAGCATAATTGTGTTGCCTTTCTTATTCTGGCTGCTACTTATAGGCAATAATTAGCCATTTTTAGATAACTGAAATTCTCATGAAGCCCCTAATTTAATTCTCTATAATCAAAATTCATTAGTTGATTATAGCTTAGTTAACATTTTTAATTGACGCATGTATTTCACAGAGGCAGGTTTGAAGGTATTGATGTTGGCTTACCATAACATGAAGTCGATTTTTATTAAAAGGTTATTAGCTTCTGAGAAATTACCAGTTGAGTAAATATGTACATTTATAACATTAATAAGTCAAAACATGATACGATACATGGAAAAATAATGTTTATATTTTACTTTTAAATGTGAAATTTTTGTGGAAGCCATTAATAATAACAATCATACTGGAGATTAAGGTGACAACACATTTTAACAGTATTTTGTTTTGTATATGGAGACACAAATTATTAAGTCCAGCTTTGCGTTCCTTCTCAGAATTACAGAGAATTAGCACTTCACACATCTACGAACAGTCACACACAAACAATTTTTTTTATTAATTGACAAACGTGTCTGAGTATTCGGTCATCTCTTTGTTTTTTTAAGACTAGCTCCTCTACACCATCTTCACCCATGTATGTATGGTATCTCTCCTCTGCTAGTGTCAATGATGTGTGACGGATACTATAATGAAATATGAAAACTTGCCTTCAATATTCCTATGGTCATCTCCACCAACTTCATCTCCTTTTACTTAAGGAAGGGTCTATAAAAATGCTGGCATCCTGAAGAGAGTTTTGATGAGCTGCCGTCACATATTATCTAAGTTATCGGATAGAGTAAATTATTGAAATGATTTCAAAGACCAAGTCATTGAATCATATCATTGAATTATCAATTTAATTATTTCAACAATAAAATGAGTAACCTACACATTGTTTCAAAAGAAAGATTTCCTCTGAACATAATACCCTTAATGCCAGAAGCTTTAAAAGGAATATGGTTACCATCTGTGCAGCCAATAACATTTGGGAATCCTGAAATGTAAAGTGGTCATAATATGTGACCATATGAATGTTTGTAAAATGGTGTCTTTCACATAATTTGTATTAACCATAAATCTTGCTAATTGGGGAATTCTTTAAATCTGCCGTTATCCACTAAATTGCCTTCAAATACATCCGGTTATGCCACATGACCAGGTTTGTGGAACACCCCCCTGGAAAGCAGCTCTAAGAGGTATGCGGCTGGAAGTGATGCTCCAGAAGTGTGTGCAGTGGTGGAGGTTGGAACAGTTCAAGAAGAACCTGCAAAACAGCAGCTTCTCCAGGACTCTCATGTGTCCTCTCACAGTGGTAGGTGTCATTCTCAGATGTTTATGTGAAATAAGAATTTATTTGACTGTTGTCTGTTTTGGTCTTATAAGCACCTCCTTATTTGATATGTGGTTTATGCTTGTTCTCAACAGACAGCGATACGGAAAGCCTGTACAGTGAAGAAGAAGTGGTGCAGGTATGAATGACAATGAAACACGTCATGACAAATTATTTTTATCGCCGTTTAAGTTGCGATATTTAAGATTTTAGTTCAAGCTATTTGGTGGTTGGCTCTTAAATTGTACTTAAAATGTGATTTTGTGAGTTTTGTTTGAAATACCAAAAACAGTCATCCCCAAACCAAAAACATTTTGTAGGTATTTTGACAGTTCTTGCTGATTGATTTCAAGTTTGTTTTGATACCCGTCTTGTCACCCGTTGAAATTCTTCTGATGTGCTTTGAAAATTGTCACATAGCAACTTAAGGAAAAAGTCTACAAATGCTTTTCCCCTCATGTTTAACAATAATTGGTTGCTTTTATGTAACAAAAGATGACCAATGGTGCACAAACTTATGGTCAACAGTTCAGTTGATAATGAATGATTTGTAATATTATTTTTATTCTATAATTACAATAAAACTGTATTGATTTTTATTGCACTAGGGTACATTAGTTGACTAAATAAAATTATACTGCATATAGTGTTTGTGATGCTGCCAGTGAGTTACTAAAGGAAGAACTTGAAGCCAAGGACCCAGACTGCCTGTTCCTCAACAATGTTTCAATACTGGACAGTTAAAAATAAGTCTACATTTACTCTGTTGTTTTTAAAAATTTGTTTAAGGTGCCACATTGTGATTTGGAAGGTTCCTTTTTTATTTGGAAGTTTACAACAACAGACGGACACACATGCAAGGTCGAAAATGCTTTACTTTTCTTAAAAAAAAAACAAATAAAAAATGTAATTTTACTAGATTCCGTCGCAAATCCCAAATGATTTGCTTAGTGTCTAACTCATAATAAACTTCTCCTCTACGTGGCTCACCCAGAAAGGCTTAACATAAATGACAATCAATTAATATCTATCTGCCCATGATTGAATAAAGAGTTGAGGTTTAAGTCGAGTCTTAATCTTGAAGTTATATAAGCCAATCAGAAGCTACAGAAGAGTTTTCCCAATGTTTAGATAAAGCAGCTCACACAAAGAGAATAACATCTTAGAAAGACAAAAATTCTCTCAGCAGGGTTTAACAAGTTATTTTGCTTTCAACTGAAGCACAATCCAGTTTTTATCCAAAACTGACAGTTTTTTGTCTGTGTTGAACAAAAATGAGTGTGTCAGCAATATTTACCTTCATATTGTTGCAATTCTGTGATTAAAACATTATTACATATATTAATTAGTCATGGGGTCTTTGGAACAAAAGCAGTCCCATCAATAGCAAACTACGCATATTACCCAAAAGTGGAATATTGCTTTTTAAAATAACATCAAGAAAGTAAACATCGTGAAGAGCAGAAAAACATGGAGCTTACTTTTATGATAATTTTGCTTAATATGAATGCTTAAGCATTCATATTAAGCAAAATTATTATAAAAGTAAGCTCCATGCTTTTTCTGCTCTTCACGATCAATAGGATATGGTACATTTGCAGCCAGCCTCAAGTGGCCAGACAGTGAATTGCAGTTTTAGTCACAATAAAATAGACTTTGCAAAAGATAGATTGATAAAATGCACCTTCATGGTTTCTCATTTCTCTCTTTGTTTCTTTCTCCAAAGCTTCCTCGAGACCTGTCTTTGAAACCATCTCAAAGTTCATCATGTGGTTCTGTGTTACGGATTCCTTCTGCAAAGTCCTCACCAAGCTCATCATTCACAGCAGCAAAAACTAATTTCAAGATTACCAGCTACAGAGAAGACGCGCCTCTCGTACCATACAACTCTCAACCCTGGTTTTCTTGTCAGTTTAACTTCATAGAGAGAGAATGCAACCCTGCACATCTCACCAGCAGCACAGCTCCTCAAGCAAGCGTTAGCGCTAATGCGGTGGACCTCTCTGTTGCCAAACACTAAGAACAAATACATGAGGCTGTTACACAAGGATAACTCAGCATTCACCAAGAAAACAGAGGACATACTGTTCATTCTCAACAGTTTCTGCTAGGTTTGATAAAGTGTCTGTAACACACTACCTCATATTTTCCTAAAATCTACCTCACAGATGAGGCAAACGATCACAGATTTTTTGTGAAAGCTAGGAATAGTGCAACACTGCGAGCACAGATTTTGCTATGTAGAATAATCCACGTATCCATCAAAATCACCTTCAAATCAGAGTTTATTTAAATTGTGGAGTGCTTGTGTGTATGAATCTGGAAGTGTTTATCAAATTTACTTGAAGTTCTCAACTCTCCCCCATGTGAGTGGGGCTTAAAATACTTGAACAGAAAGTCTACTAGAATTCAGTCATTTTCGAAGGAAGTTTATTGTGACTTTTGTAAAGTTTAATGTGATAAAACTGTTGGAATTGTTTGGTTACACTACTTGTAAATAACAAATTATTAAAGAAAAGCAATGCTAAAACTTTAAAGGCAAATATAAAAACAGGTTTATTGTAGTGTGGTCGTGATTATAAAATACAAAGTACAGACTCTTTTCAACACTTGCTTTTATAGCTAAAACAGTGGTTTAAAGTGTTAGTAGTGGTTACTCGAATAAAGAAATGTTGATGCATTAAAAAAATGGTACTGTTTTTCCAACAGCAGTATTGTGCATTTGGTGGCTTCAGTAGCCAATCATTTTCATTCTTCCTTCGTGACATTTGTTTTTTTTCATACAATTTTTGTGGCAAAGATTGTATGTAATTCATGTCGCTTTATCCAACACAACTTTACACAGTAGGGATCACAAATCTGGTCCTAGAGATCTGGAGCTCTGCACATTTTTGTTTCAGCCATCATGAAACACACCTGTTTCACTGATTAAGCACCTTTTGGCTTGTCTGAAGCAGGAGCAGTATGCATGAGAGAGCTTTTTAGTTGCACATAAAATGTGCAGGGCTACAGACTATTTGTTTGTATGTTGGTTTAGTGGTTTTTAGCCAAAATGACATCTGGAGTCATTTCATGACTAGTGAATTAAACTCATTTGGCATTTTAAAAAATTCCTTGAATTTTTTTTATTTTTAGGAATTGGTTTCAAATATGGTGCCCGGACCGTACCGATGATCCCTCTTCTACACCAAGATGTGTAGAATAAAGTGAAGAACATAGAACACCTTTCTTTTCATCTCAAGACACAGCAGACTCCATCAAAATATGCCTACATCACAGCTAAAAACTCTTCAAGGTAAGACTTTTGACTAAATTGACATTTAACAAAAAATATCAAATTAAAAAAAAAAAAACACTGGGGTTAAAAGACACGACACGTCCTCACTTCATTTTTCGGTTGGTTTGAAATGTTCACCAGTCCAGACAGTCTCTGAATGATGTGATGAGGAGAATGCTGGTTTACTTCTCAAAGTACGGCAAATAAAAGAACTTGAATCCTCTTCGCCCCCGGACTGCACAGCTTATATAGATCACATGATAGACTGAGGAGACAAGCGAAAGAGTAAGCCTTGATTTTCTCTTTACAGAATTTAGTTTTCATCAACAAAATATCATAACACGGCATCGCTCACAAAGTAACTGACTTCACTACAATCTTACCCCCAGGGATGAAGAGAAGAAATCCAGGGACAAAGAAAATTGCACTTGAAACACCTAAAAAAGCAGAAAGAACAATATCAAATAAAAAATATATACATGTTGCTCATTTTTGCAATAGTTTTGAATGCATTCTGACCATTATTTAGGATAAAGAGATGGTAGCAAGGCAATAAAAATATGGTTTCATGCAAGCCTTGCATAAGATTTTTTAAACACAACTGCAATGTGTGCGAGTGGTTGTGCAGAGAGGGGAGGTGAAGGATGGGTAACAGAGGAAACCAACTGCACAAAGTTGACCCCTGGTCTAATAGATGACAGTGGCTGAAAAGGGTTGGACAACTGTGAGTTCGGGTTATGCAGTGCTTGCCATAGGAATGCCCCGATAAGAGACTTTGTTTTTTTGCCGATCCCAAAAATTTCCAGTCCGGTTGGAAATGTATTAGTATAGGATCTATTCATTGCTGAAACATCAAATATATACATTACGTTCTGTTTATTGGTGTAGTAAAAACTCAAACTCAACACATACTAAATACAACCACTATTAGCATAGCATGTACCATTAGATTCTTTGATCGATAATATGTAATAAACATTACTTCAATTCTTAAAACTACCAAAGTACATGAAGAAATCAAGGTCAAATCAGTGATTTTGTTTCTATATTTCAGTTGAAATTTATATATGAACATGTCTGACGTCTTCTCTGGATCCAAGCTATGCTATTTTCCATATCTCCATATTATAAAAAGTTAGTGTGCTAAAGAAAGACTTTTTAGGACTCATCTCGATCAGCAAAACAGATCTTACCTGCTTGTGGGTTGAGCTGTATAACAATGCCTGTAAAGATCAAAGCTGATCGAGGAAAGAAACAGAGAGAGAGAGTGATTTATCAAACAGCCATCAATCACATCTTCATTCCTCATCTGTGCCCACAATCAGAGGTGATGGGAAGATAAACACTGAGCACTTCTCCAGCCAGAGACAAGCGCTCAGAAACGGCTTTGATATCTGTAGTGCTTCTGTTCAAAAGGACTGAACGTCTCACCAACTCCAGTGATTAACAGCAGGAATGAGGCGAGAACCACTCGACGGTTCTTCTTCACTAACGGGTGCGACGTCCACCTGAGGAATCGTTTGCAAAAGTTATATTCAGCTAGGACAACGGGGTAACTGTTGATTTAAACTAAAATTCCATAACAACTAAATAGCAAAGACTGTGAAACTATTTTAATGCCACAACAGCAACAATCAAAATACACTTGAACTACACAACTGTAAAACAACATACATTCTATATAAAGAATATTGCTAGTGCTTAAAAAGGATAAAAGAGTAGGTCAAAACAAACACTCAGGCCCAAAGATAAGGAGTTATTCTAGAGGTAAATCAGGACAGAGCTAGTTACCCGCAGCAGTGTGCAGAGAGCTGGGTCACTGAGCTGAGCGTGCTGAATGACCACTGAGAGCTGCAGTAGGACAGGGTCGCAGGATCACTGCAACACACAGACACACAGAGTGATTTTAAAAACTTTTCTAATAGTTAATTCACTAGAGCTACACGCAAGAATAATTGAAAAGGTATTTGCCAGTTTTAAGACACATCTAGCTGAGTTGGTTTCATAAGGTCAAATTTTGGATTGTTAAAAATCAAATTTAAGACCTATATCATAACATCAAAAATACATAGACAACTTTTGTCATAATAAACAGTATGCTTTTATAAAAAGTTTTCTCTTTAACCATGTCTTTTACAACGTTGAACATTTGTGAGCATTTTCTCAAACTCTAGGAATCCCTAACCGTCATTTTTAAATTTAGGAGCATTTTCTTAATATCTGAGAACCCAACCATCATTTTTATTTAACATTTAGAAGGATTTTGTTTTTTCACTCTCTGGCAACCCCAACAATCCATTTTAAATTGTTTTAGTTTTATGCCGATATCTGGTAACCCTAACCATAAAACTTTGGCACACTGATTAATAAAAATCATATAGTTGCACTATAAATCAGCTTCTCATAAAGTTTGTGTTTATTTGGGAAAGAAGATTTGACAAAAATTAATCAAGTGCAGAAGAGCAGCTTTTGTACATTATATTTATTTCTAGTTCACCTCGCAAAAACTCTTATTATGCAAATAGCTTTTACAGCTGCCTCAGACAATCCATGGTGATATAAGCACCTCCACCACATTTAAATATTTTAAAACCTAGTAAAATATCTAAAATGTTTTTTTATTGAAATATCGCTTTGCTCATTCAAGAGACCCATATTCTATGTCTAGAATATTGCTATATTCTGTTAACTTTTAACTTCAGCAATTTATGTATATAATCTGTGTTACTGTGCAAAGTTATTGTGTCATTTTTTTTGTACCAACACTGGTACCACAACAAATTCCTTGTGTGTGCACATGCACACTTGGCAATAAAGATCTTTCTGATTTTGAACAGTGATATCACCCCATGTAAAAAGGGCACAACAGAAGCCCTTTATTCTTGTAATTAACACAGCACCAAACCTGATCTTGAAGAAGTTGTTGAAAGAAGAGTTCACAGTGGCACCTAAACCATCTTCGTTTTCAAGATTCTGTGGGTGAGCACAAGAAGCATCAGAGACATTTTGGCTAAGCTGATTCTGAAAGGGACCGTAGCAAGCGGGTAACCACCTGACCTGATATTTGAGGTTACTGTGATCGGGAGTCCCCGCCGAGCCAGATGGAAGGCATTGTGCTTTGGTAAAAGACAGAGGACCAAACGTCATCTCCCCTTGGCCATCCTTCTCTTTGCCCTTCCATTCCCCTACATCCTCCTCAGGCATCCCTCCTTCCTCCTCCCCTTCTAGGACGAAGGCGTCGTCAATGGTGAACTGTGCTGCCATGGCTAAAGGCCCTCATACACGGAGCAGATGTTAACTGGTAAGCACTGTTAATGGATAAACACAGCTTAGTTACTGATCTACTAGCCTTGGCCACTGTTTTACTCATAAGGCAGTGATTAAATCGCACCGTTTAAAAGTTCAAGTGTCTTGAGTGGGAGACCCATTTTGTGACATCACAAGCAACATCACAAACATAGCACATTTGACAACTTTAGTTACACTTTTCAGGTGATTCAAAGTATGACATGTCATAATGGCTAAGGGTATGGTTAGAAACAGACTCAGTTTGGAGAAAACAATGCAATATTTATCATTAGAAATGATCAACATTAATTTAATAACATCTCTTTTCAGTAACTGTAATAATTTCACATACCCATCATCAAAAACTTTATTTTTATAGCACTATGGTGAACAGATACAGTTGACAATGGCATAGCATTCAAATAAATACAAGATAAACATAAAAGCAAAGTAGAACGGACAAAAAAACAGTAAATGAGGACAAACAAAATAAGAGCATAGGAGCAGGTTTTGTTTTACTTCAATTTAAAATAAGTGATTTCCAAAGATTAACCCGAAAAGTCCCTTCTTTTGTGACTGTAAAAGTGATTTGATCTGTTATATACAGTAAAAGAATTAGATCTGATATTCATCAACACCAAGTTTATATTATTAAAACACCTAAAAAACTAAAAATTACTTTAAACTGCTTTCCATTATCCCCCAGTATAGTTTACATCAGTGCACCAGTTTTGATTCATATGTTTTTGTGAATGTCATTCCTTTGTTTGAAAAGGTAGTTTAGTAAGACATGTGAAGTTCTGCTAATAGTTCAGTTGTAACAAAAATTCTCTAAATGAAAACTAGATGTGAGAGAAAGTGTTCTGAAAAACTTAAGTAAATATTTAAACGATAAGAACGCTTTTCTTTTACTTTTAAACAGCTCCTTTAGAATTTTGAGTCTCCTTTACAGCTAAAACCATTATAAATCACCTCATAACATCATTATATGACACTAATATATATATATATATATATATATATATATATATATATATATATATGTATATATATATATATATATATATAGGGTAAATTTTCATTTATTTTGGAAAAATAACATCTTACTATGACATGAGCTGCCCCGAGAAAGCATGTGACTGCCTCTCTCTTCCGCTTGTTCTTAACAACACAATGTTTGCATCCACCCTAAATATCCTTTCCTGAAATTCCTTTGTGAGTAAGGACACCAAAACTTGCATTTTAACCACATTAAAAATACACATTTGGATGACTTAAATTTCAATGTAATATATGTTTTATGTTCTCAGGCAGAGGTTTCTAAATGTTATTAAGAACGACGGCAAAAAAAAACCGTTATCAACTGCAACAATAGCGCAAATCACAAAGGAAGAATCGTTTACTCACTTTCCATCCCTCTTTATCCTCGTCCGTTTCACTCACACATTTCTCCCACAGGTATTCGGTTGTTTCGTTTAAAAAAAATAAGTGAAACTATTTAAATGGATTGCTTGCTCTCAATAAAAAAACTTTTTAACTTGACTTCGCTGGTTATAGCTGCTTCTCTTTTTGTGGGTTGAAGAGTGAAACACCGCGTTTCTGTCTACAGTGCCACCTAGAGGACTGGAAGAGTGAAATATGGTAGCGGCAGCAGAGAAAACGCAGTTTGTTTTTCTTCACTCAAACAATTGAAACACTTTTCACAATTTATGTTATTAAGGAACATCAACACTGGTGAATTTATTTTCAAATCTCTGCTGGCTTTGTTGAATACTATTTCAATAGTTATCCATCTCTTAAACTTGTAAAACAATACAATATTTTATTAATCTCCTGTAATACTAATTCAACAATTAAACCTTGTTGACGTATTTAAACATTACGCACAATAGGATGTATCTTATTTGCTTCACATACGTGCTTTATGTGCACATTAAGATGGAACACGTGATACAATCCTGTTATGGGGTCATGGAATTAGTGAAATAAGTAAACAAAGAAAGCAACAGCTGAAATGGTCAGACTTTTATTCAAATAATCTCATGCAAATAACTTCTTAATGACTTATACTAACGATTATTCATTTTCTGAACATTTAACACTTTCTTGTCATACTTAAAACTGAAACATTCCTTTTGTCTTCGCTAGTTTTGAAAGTTATTTAAAGCTGTGGCCACTAGATGGAGGCCCAGCTTAAACGGCCTGACTAAATTAAAAATGAAAAATAAAATGTATGTTTTATTACATTTCTTTACGATTCAGTCTGGAAACTGTACATGTCATTCAATTACGAAACCCTTCAAAATAAACTTCTTGTTCAAAGTTTGTCATTCAACTGATGGCATTCAAATATGCAAAATTTCACCTGTTTGAGATACAATCAGATGACAATGTCTGAAAAATCAACACTTCTTAATCCCACAATGCACTGCAGTATATATCACCAACTACAAAGCACTGAAAAAGGTGGACCTACAATCACATGTTTGATTTTAATGTATGCCACTTTTATCCTATAGTAGGTATTGTATGACCCACCTGGAGGTATTTAAAATGAAGTATCTACCTCCTTAGTGTGCGCTTTCAAATGGTCCCTGTGTGTGTCATCAGCCAGTGCATGTAGCCATCAGTAACAGGACTCTTCCAGCAACCAGAAAGGAGCGGTTTAGTTGTCATTAATACACATTTAAAACAAAGTTCTCTGGTTTTGCACATTCTCAGCTCTAGAAAGCAACGTAAGTCTATTTCAGATCTTGGCGTAATAATCATTCAGACAGGCCTACAGCTTTTAAATAGATTGCAATAGGTTACTGACCAAAAACATTTTTTATATTTTTATAAGTTTTCCCTTTGCTACACATAGAATGAGTGAAAATCACAAATGGATGACATTCTGATGGTCTCAGGACACAAGACATTTCAAATATATAACCAAACATGTTATTTTATTGTCTGCAAAAGTAACACAATCTCCCACTGGGGTTTATCACAAACACTAGCACAATGATGGAACACCGTCACTACACAAATAGGGATTTCTTTTCAAATATTGTAGACATTACAAAAAGATCCCTCGTCTGTCTTGTCAAACTTATTCTAAGCATGGCAGATTGATTCCAGTCACTAAATGATACTGTACACCGTCACCATTTAGAATCAATGTCGTCTGACATGGTGCTAAAATCCATAATGTTAAGGGAAGACATTTCATGGTCATTTTGATTTCATATGAAATATTTTTTTTACAATATAAACAACGCGTCCGTCTTGGATGGACAGCAACCAGAGGCCAGGCATTTCAGTGCAAACATTTTTTTACAAGGCAGTCTTGGCTGCATTACTCCATCTGTCATGATAAAAACATTTTATGACATGAAAAGAAAAGAATGATCGGTGGTGATTTGATTTGATAAAACCAATGATGTGATTTGATAAAAAATTACAAAAATGTGACAAATACCCAAAATGCATATTCCGTTTGAAGCTAATTGTAATACTTAATGCAAGTTAATATTATTGAAAATAATATAATTGAATAAAGCAGACATGTGAGGTGCTTGCCATCTGTACATTATAATCTCTAACAGTTATTTTACCCCTATATTACATCTCAAACCTCTCCCCATCACTCGCTACAGGGACTGTTTTGTGGCTTGTTCAAAACTTTTAAATAAAAAGAAGCGTGTTCGATTTGGACACCAAAAATAAATCTGTTAAGTTGCTTGTTTTAAAGACAACTAGGAGACTCATCTTCTGGAGTTCCATAACACTGAACAGTTTAGCTTCAACTGTAAAGAATCACATCTCATCACTCAAGCTGTCGTCATGCCTTTTCTGAAGCCAGACCGAATTGAGTTGCAACTAAAACTTGAGACTCCATAAAAAAAGGCTGCCTAACCCATCTTTAGATGCATTTTACTTAAATAGCTTTGATGCAGATAAACCCATTCTCACCAGCAGGGGACAGCAGAAAACCCCAAAAAAAACTAAACCTGGAGATTTTCTGATTGGATAGATTTATGCACACTTCTGATAAAAAGGGAGGTATAAAAAAGCATTTGACGATGATTGTTTCAGAAGTCTTCAGACGATTGTTTCAGACGATGTCTGCCGCTCCTTGTCAACATTCACAGAGAAGAGGCAGAAATCCGCACATGTCCATACCTTGCAAAAGCACAGGTGGAGGAGGTAGCTAGTTATGTGCATGTCTGCGGGCCGGAGGGTTGTTTGCATGGCTGATTATGCAGATAGTAGCTGAAAGAATGTGGAATACTCACCTGAAAATAACACAACACAACGCACTCAATATTGTGAGCAAAGAAAGAGTAAAGTGGAAGAAAAATCTGTTATGCTTTCTTGACCACAAACAGTTAAAGCCAAAGTCCAAATGTTCAAAGCAAACATTTTAATGGTTGTTTCTGGAATAGCGACCTGTTTTGTAGCTCTGAGACTTCCTGTAAATAAACAAAGATTGTAGGGGAGCAAATTAATTAAACACTGTGATGGAATCAGTTGTTACAACCTAAAAGAAGCATTTATTGACAAGGTGGAGAAGATTGTGAAAATACAGAACATACTGGTGTAAATCCGTTCCATTTTTAACACGTTTTAGATCTTTGAAAAACTGTTCAAGTTCCTAGATAAACATATGAGGAAATGTACATAAAACATCTCTGTGGTCTGGGTTCATCTAAATTAGATCATCTTTGAAAGTAAAGGTTTCTCAGAGCAGCAAACAGGCCGAGTCTTGACTTCCACCGGCACTAAGGAAGAGAAGTGTGTGAGCTTTCCATGGAGTCTTCTGGATGCTAGCATCCGTCATTCCCGCCATTTTCATTCTCGACATCCTTCTCCTTTTAGTGAGAACAAACAGAGCCGTCAAGCTACACAGAAAACGAGCATGTTTCCAAAGCAAGGATGAGATCCACGAGAGTCCAGCGATCAGATTCGCATCGGCATCAAATGCACACCTGCTTCCATTTCGAAAGGGAACAGAACAAACTATCTACATCAGAGATAACGTAAGAACTTCAAGCTTTTCTTTTTCCCTTACCAAACAGAGATTGGAGAAAGAATGGATGGAAAGATGAGCGCTGACGAATGGATTATTTCACCTCTTCTTAGGAGAGTTATCTATTCATGACCTGAGATTAATTATGAACTTTAGTAAAACATAGTTTAAGTTGTGTGAAGCTGCATACAAATAACTGTATGCTCAATGCATTCGAGGAAATGAACAAAAACTGTCTGGAAAGGAAAAAAGATCAATTGTTACCAGTTTAGTCTGTGTAGGGTGTATATTATTATTATTTTTTCTAAATGTGATAAGCAAGAATGTAATTCCAGTGGACTTCATTCATTCCTATTCAATACTCACTTTTAGGAATTTAGAGCTGGGAGATATATCAAATATTATAAATGATATCAGTGATGATGAAATATGTAAAATAAAGTAAATTAAGAATATTTGAAACTCAAGAATGCTTTCTGAACAAAACTTCTTGACAAGTTGCTTATTGGCCTATTGCTCACAAGGCCAGGTCCCATGAGTCACTACGAGAGATTTGTTTATTAATTTAAGACCTATATCATTACATCAAAATCACATAGAAAACTTTTTGCATAATGAACAGTATGCTTCAATAAATTATTTGAAACCCTAACCATCACTTTGATGTTTGTTGGCATTTACGAACATTTTCTCAAACTCTGGCAACCTCAACAATCACTTTTAAGCTTTTGAGCATTTATGCATGTTTTCTCGATCTCTGGTAACCCTTACAATTACATTTAGAATTTTTAACATTTATGAGTCTAACGTCAATCAAAAAGTTTATGAGCCTTTTTGTCCATATTGAAAAACATTATGTTGGATAGTAAAGCTCTACTATGATCATTGATCATAAATTTGGTTCAGATTAGGTCCCAAACATGTAATTTACATGCATTTAAATTAAGTGAACACCGGATGAGACATTAGCTGAGGGGGGTCTTCCATCATCAAGTTTGGATGAATACCATGCAGGAATACCAAGCATATGCCACATAAGTTGTAATTTTTGAGGTAATTTTTTAAGAAGATTTTTTTCGTGTTTTTATCTTGGTGTTTATCTTGATAGATCAATAATATTGTGTATAATATATTTAATAAATGTAAACACATGCATTTACATACCTTCATTTAAATAAACCTTAACATATCTTATTAATAAGATAAGATAAATACATATTTACTTTTTTTCATGAAAAACAGTAAGGAAAACAAAAAAAGTTGTGAATGTACAGCTTGTGTGGCAGTGTCGATATTTCCCCTCAATTTTTAAACCTTTTTAAGAAGATTATTCGGGAGTTTTGCAAATGTAAACATGTCAAGGAATTTATCTTGATCAATCTATAATATTTAGATACATCACCCAGCCCTAGCCGCTGAACAGGTCATTGTATTGCAGCACACACTCTCATGATTCACACTGTGAGGATCGTAGAATCACTAATCTACCTGACTCATGTATTTTTTGACAGTGGAGGACATTCAAACCAGGGACCTCCTCAATGAAAGGAAGAGATCCCAAAAATGTGGCCCCTTGCTGCCTGACAAACACATTTAATTTTGGATATAACTTTTATGCTTGGAAATCCTTTTAACCTCTGTAAATATTTGCAACCTTAACTCATTGCCTGGATCTCCTCTAACTGTATGTAAAAATGTAACTGAAATCATAATAAGGTAAATAACCAGTTAGTTTGAGCCTATTCGTAAATAATGGTTGATTACGACTGAAGAATTTCCTGATTAATTGCTTGTTAAGGTAAATCCTATAATGAGAATGTCCCTTGTCATTTCTTCCCTTGTTCTTTTTTTGTTGTTGTTTTTTTGCAGTGACCTTAAATGCTGTAGGAACAGTCTGTGGAAGCCATGCCTGTGGGTTTAACAGTCCCCATGTAGTGGAGGAGCAAGACGGAGGGATTCCTTTTGCCCCTCTGCATCCCATCGTGGCAGAACTCAGCGGAGCACCTTGTGTCAGACGCTGGTGATGGAGGCAAGGCAGTTGGGGGATTTCTGCAGTTTCTCAGGTTGTGCGGTGGGGGGTTCAGGGATTGCACGAAAGCTGAATGGAGGGCCGATGCTGGTGGTGCCCATGTGCCCTGGACTCAGGGCCGGATTCTGTCGCCGGTTACTCTCCACGATACTTGAGGTGTTGGATGCCAGGCTCTCCCGGGTGCTAGAACAGAGGTGGGAAGTCAGTGATGGTGAAAAGTAAAGAAAATAGGTTTTGCTGATTTGTTTCAAGAGTGATCAGAGAGGGAAGGGTTAAGAACGAAGCTGTGTATGTTCTGAACCATTAGCTGGTAGTAAAAATGCTACAAAATAAAATGCAATCACTGGAGAATATTTAGCTAGAATTAATTTTAGAAATGTTTAGAAACATTAAAAAGTGTATAGATACACGTCTGGCATAGTTAATAAACAAAATACATGCGTTTACCTCATTTAAACAATTCTTGGAGATATTTATGATTTTTCCCCCCATGTAAAACACGATGGACACTAACACAAAGAAAAACTCTAATAAAGTACAGCTTGTATGCCAGTATAAAATTTCCCCACAATCAAAACACCTTAGTCCAAATCCAGAAACACACTGGCTTTTTAGGTCTTGCTGTGCAAAATCAAATAACTCTCACATCAATCACAAACGAAATAATGTCTTTGCACAAGAACTACGCTGGTGTTTTTCCAAGAGCTGTGGAATGACATCATCGCTAATGTGATGAGTCATCCAGAAAATAGTGAATGATTTTGTGTGTATGCGTGAAAGGTTCACTGGAGTTTTAAAATTAGAGCCTTGAAGCAGCTTGTAGACTTTATATCTCATATTTAAATCAAAGGGAAGCTCTGATCATATTAAGCTTTAAGGGATAGACAAAGTACAGTCAGATCCCAAATCTCAGGTACGGGGTTTCCTCCAAATACACATTGTATTCCTGAAAAAGGAGGAAAAACTGGCTCTGTTTTTTTTAAACAATACACACCACTGGTTGAAATAGTAGAATGTTGAAAACAGCGTAAAAACTAAGCACCTCAACATCACTATGCTATAAAACCTGGAGCCCCAGTTTATAAATAATAAATAAGGAATAAGGAGAGTTAATATCTCCATTACCTTAACAGACATTTGCTTCCAGTCAAAAAACACACAAAGCCAAAAGGCCATACACTTATAGAAAATCTTTTTTGTCAACAAAATACACTTTTCCAGTGCATCGATTATAATGTGTTGTGAATAAAATGTGCAGAACACATAGGCTCTCTGTTACTTTACCCCTGCCATATCTCTCTGAATGAGTCATACAGACACTGGGACTATTTTTAGCAGGTGAAAAAAAGGACTAACCCTCTCTCACAAAGAGCTTCTACTAACATATACACAATCCTGGGAAACCCACTTTAAAGCGGTCTGTTTCCTGTAAAATGTATACAATAACAAATAAAGCTCAACAAAAATTTGAAGACAAGTTATAATAGTTTTCTAGTGTTGTATAGAGTATTTTCTTCTTTAAAAAATTATCTAGTATTTAGTTACTAGTTACTTATGATAAGTTCGAGATTTATGCAGAAAACTCCCTTCTGTAGTGACTAGTGATGAGCACTGATATACGGTAACAAAGTTCATAAGATTTACGATATATAATATACGATAACAAAGGTCAGTGGTTAAAATCAGAATAATTGAACACGCTTTACCACTCTCAGTTATACCAGAGCTTGAATTATTTCCATTTTGTTTCATTCTCTCATATATTAGAGCACCCCCCACAGAATTCCATGGAAATGTACTCAAATTCTGCCCAGACATCACCAAATGTGCAAAATATCTTAATAAAAGTAAAAGTCTATAGAAAACATAAGCGTCACCAAGATGCTCAAAAAGAGACGAGTAAATGCTTTTGTATAGTTTAACTTGAATTTTAGGACAGTTTTTGCTATTTTATGGTTAATTAAAATAATAATAGTATAAATAATTTTACATGACATTTCTATAGTGTTTTTCTAGAAACTCAACACACTTTACATCTTCAGCGGGCTGTCTCTAAGTCCCCCACCAGTGTGAAGCATCCACCTGCACCCCTCACAACCCACCAATGGTGAAGAGGAGACACCGGTAGCCAATCAGAGTAAAGTAGCTAATTAGAACTAGTAGTACAGTAAGTGCTATTAAGACAAGAATAATTAGTAACAAAGCACCAGAAAAGATTTGTCATCAGATGTGTTTACTTGAGTCATTAAAATCAGAAAACACTTTTCCAAGTATTCATACTCTAAACACCTCTGGAGACACCACATTTAGGCTTTCATTAACTGTAAGCTATTATAATGCAATTTTCAAAAGATGATGGTTATGTTAGTTTTGGGACTAACAGCTCATATAATTAACTAATGGAACCTCCCAGCTCATTAATGAAACAGTACATAAGCAATTCCTTTGCTCAGCATCATTGATACAGTAACCCCTCATCCAACCCTACTTGAGTATATTGGGGAGTTAACCAGGCTTAGGACGCTTCCAGGTACTGTTTCCCCGCTCCTAGGACAGCTTGTCTTGTGCTCACTATACTCGCCATACGTGCTTGTGACTCTGGGCTCTATATGTAGATGTGAACTCTTGTAAAAAGGCCTGAAGTGTTCAACCTGGTAGGAAAATGTATATATTATGGATTTCTTGTTCTTAAATATTTAATAAAAAACATTATTAAAGATGTGCTTGGATGTCTGTGTAGACTATGGTTCTTTATTTTTACCAACAAAAAAAACATGCCAGCAATTTGTTTTTTGCATAGAGTAATTGAAGTATGTACTTGTTCACAGTCATAAATTCTAATCAGTGTTTGTTCATTTCAGGAATTTCTGTAAAAAAGTGAGCACTTACCGAGGTGAGTTAAAGCCGCTGTCTACAGTGACGCTGCTGCTGTCCATGCTGTCTAGCCGTGCAGAGTGAGCTGACTTCTGGCTGTTATTATTCTCACCCTCCTTAGGGCTAAGCAGAGTCAAGTTGTTCTCAATCTTTCGCTGTAAATCTCGTTCTTTATCCCGTTCCAGCAACCACTGCATGGTACCTCCACCTCCGCCACCCTCAGATACTGCCCGCCCTTTTGTCTCTGTTGGAGCCACCTCTTTATGTGTGGCCTCCTCCGTCTCCTCCTCATCGTCATCATCTGAGACGTTGTAATAGTCAAAAGCAGCTTCAGATGTGGAGGGAGCACCTTGTTCTGTGCCTGTAGGTGCTGGGGCAGAAGCAGACAATGGGGTGGGATTTGAGGGCTGTTGGGTTTCTGGAGTGTCTAGGACTTCGGATGATTTCATGTGGGGAGTCTTGCGCAAAGTGCCCGACTTTGAGTAGCCACTGTCCACATAGCTGACAGTCAAAACATTGTGTGGTGGTTTGAACAAAGTGTCCTTACTGAAAATCTCTTTCCTCTTGTCAACCCCACCACCAGCGCTACCACCACCTCCACCACCCCCTGGGTCGGTGTTGTGTTGGTGTTGTATCAAACGTCCATTGGGCAAAGGCTCAGGTGTCTGGCTTGGTGTGGCTTTGCTAGCACTGTTGTGCACCTTGCTAGAGGAGTCCTCTTTGTACTCCAAAGAATGAGGAGAGGTGTGATGTGACGCCAATCGATCAGCTGGAGAGCCCTTGCGTATTCCATCAGATGGGGTTAAAGTGTCATGATCAGATTTGCCCAGAGGTAATGGGGCAGTAAGGATTGTTTCGTTCGATGTATTGCACTGGAAATAGTCATCAGCCAAAGGCTTTGGCGACAAGGCCTTCATGTCACTGTAGGCTGGGAGGCTGTCCCTACTCTTGTTTCGTTCTAAAGGACTACATAGCCTCGATTCGTCCAGACTCATTTTGCCCATTTCAGTTACAGACATTTCAGAGCTAAACTTGGCAGCAGAAAACATGATGCATGAGTAATGTGATGCCTTTTGAGAGGAGGCCCTAAGTGTTCCATCGTCCGTATAGTAGCGGCTTCTGTCATCAGGACTGCGATCATAATCCTCACTCTTACCAAGTGTGGAACTCCCACCTCCCAGTGGACCCTTGGAGTTGTCCATCGACCGCGATCGCTCTTTGGCCTTGTCGGACCGCTCATTGCGGGACTTCCGGTCCTGAGTGTGACTCTGGCTCCGGTGCACTTTAGAATGCGAGGTCCCACGCGAAGGCTCAGGGAAAGGCATCTCTGTTCTCCTCTTTGCAAGTTCCCCCGAAACATCCCACTCCGGGGTTACCGGAAAGTGTGACTCAGCAATGTTGGGGTTGCTGTGGACTAGGTAACCACCGCTTCTACGCTCCATTGTGTACATTCCCTCTCTTGGTGAACGTACTAGAGAGTGGCTAAAAAAGCGATAATCCCTTTCCAGACTGACAGCTTGCAGGTCCAAATTGGAGCCCTCCGAAGGTTCTCCCCTTGAAGCCCGTGTCTTACTGTGCGAACGTGACTTTCCATGGGGCACACGCCGGTGGCCTCGGCTACGTCGACTACGAGCACTGTGTTGTGCAGAGTTGGCCTTGCTGCGCTGAGCTCGCTCCTCCTCTAACCTCTTCATGACTGCTGTGTGACGGGCAACGTTCTCCACGGTCAGGTCAGGATTGATGCGCCGGATGATCTCCATTTCCACCTCGCGAGGGATTCCTGTAGATGATGGCATGTCCTCATCCCTCAAAGGCCACTCCTCTGGAGGGAACTGTGCTGAGAACGTGGCCAGGTGTTTGGTCTTTTCCTTTTTGAAGCTCAAGCGGAACAATTTCAGCCCAAATTTTTTAGATTGCCTCTCAGTGCTGCCTCCACCACTGCCCTCCTTCTTCTTGGTTAGCGTGTCAGTTTTGTAAGAAAAGTTGGTGGTCATTATCTTGGCCTTATCAATTGGATCTACTGGGTGCGTAACAGTAGTTGGAGGGGGTGGGGGTTGTTGGTAAGAAGGGGGATCTCCTTTGGGCTCTTTTGGGGGTTTCTTTTGCAGCAGGGAGCTATGGTGGGTTGGAGCATCATCACGGTAAGTATTATGGGAGTCTGAGTGGTTTTTAGGATTTGGCCTTTCCCGTATGCATCCAGAGGTGGAGGGAGTTATGATTGCAGATTGTGGTGATATGCATTGCTGTTGAGCTGTTGACTGCTGTTGTTGCTGTTGCTGCTGACGCTCTTCCAAATGGTACCACTTACTGTTGGTGCGAATGAGAGAGGGAGTGATGTAGTAGGTCTGTGGTGTAACAATGAAGTAACCCTCTGGTGTGGGGTAGATCTTCCTTTCCCGAACCAACATATTCAATGTGTGCCGTAGGATCTCTGGACTTGGACTGGGTACTCCTGGTGAAAATACAACCATATAAGTGTGCCATTAGTTTTCATTGTGCTAAATTAAACCAGTTACCATCCCTTGAAAAAAGGGAAACTTGAAAAAAATAATACACTACGTATACACAGTGATTTTCTAGACACTCAAGAGGGGGTTTAATAATCTACAACTATTGCGCAACACCCATCTGGATGATTTGAGCGCCAGAATTTTCACCACACATCAACTAATGGTGGACAGGAAATAAATGTAGCCAATCACAGCAAAGAGGTTAATTAGAGTACAGGGATCAGTTTGGGGTAGGTAAATTTAGCCAGAAATGGCAGGATTACACCCTAAAACCTTTTAATATAACAATGTGGAATTATTGTTGACCACAGAGCCAGGACATTCAGTTTAACATATCATCTGAAGTTTCTTTGTGCTGGGGAGGTGACTAGCACCTGCCTCAGTCAGCGAGGCTCCCAGGAACCTTACAGAGGGAACTCCTATTTACTCTACCTGATCCTCACTAGGACTTTGTCAAGCTGCTTTGAAAGCAACTGCTAAAAAAGTGCTATATTAAAACTTGATTGATTGATGGATTGATTGAAGGATAATGCTCCCATAGCAATTTTTTTTCCATCGAGGTCTCCCATCCAGGTGCTAACCAGAATTAGGCCTAATATAGATTGCAAACTCAGTTAATCACACAAGAGCTTTCAAATGTGTATGCAGATGCTTTTAAAGTGGACAATAAACTAAAGTAATATGAAATTGGTTCGAATCTATATAAGTAGGGATATTTAGCAGCAACAGCTAAGGTAGGGAAATGTGAAGTAGGCAGGGGATGTTATATTAACAAGTTAAAGAAGTTACAGAGGAGGGAATTAGACCATTTGTTTTTATCAATACAAAAGATACAAAATGTTATGTAACAACTTGGCCAGAGTAATTTCCATCATTAAGAATAAAGAAATAAACTATGAATTTTATCTTGTTCAAAATTTGAGCTGTGTCCAAACAAATCTGTGTGTCCACCTGCTATATAAATGACATAAAGGTGCAGTTAAACTAAACAGTTTCTTGTGCACAACACAACTCTATATCATAGTCAGGGTTGCCAGATTGAATATTGAGATTCACCTCTTGAATGTAGAGCTGAGGTTGCCAGTGATTAATTAATCCAGAAATTAATATTACTTTTTTTTGTTTAACGTCAAATTTTGTTGTAAAAAATCCTTCCTCCATTTTTTTCAAGTGACTCCCCAAATCTAGCAGAGGTAATGGCTTGTAGGGGGATTCAATTTGTGAGTTCATATATAATATAAACACTACATATAACCAGGGTTGCAGATATCGATTATTTTGATTTTGAAACATCCATTAGTTGTGCTTTTTAATAGATTATTTTCATAGATTTTATATTTTTTAGTTCAAGTACTGTACAGAACAGCCAATGAAGTTAACAAAAATCTGAAATGCTAAAGGATTTCTAACCTTCAAGTTAAAATAGATGTAACGTTAGAGTTTAACATTAACACACTACAGATCACGAAAAAAATAAAGAAAATATAAGTTTTCCAACCTGAATTTCATCATCTGAACTCATCATCAGTGAATGCTCTGAAACATGTTAAAGTAAAAAAAATCCCTGAAAAGGCTTACTTCACTTTACCTCTGCTATGTTTTACTGAGAATGGTGAACCTGAAATATATTCTACAAACCAGAAGTTGGTATTTTTATTAAAAAAAGCTTTGTTTCATTAAAATTTTAATCTATAATTTTTGTAACCAATTAAATTGATTAATTCGATTAACTGCCCTACCTACAACCGTAGCAACGCAAGATGTACACTTTCCTACTTCTGAAAGAAAATCTTTTCATGTGAAACATTTGTAGAGAACAGAAACCAGTATAATATAATATAAAATTACACGTGAATTACCAAAGCCAATCGAATGAAGAGCAATGGCTGCTAATTTCTAGTCACCACCAATCATAGCACACAGTGCATAATCTTCCATCTCAACGTTTGTAAGCTCTCATTGTATTATTTGTTAAATTCTGCTAATGTTGTAACAAAAGGTTCCTTCATATCAACCTTAATGTAATTGTTTACACTGCCAAATTGATAAAATGTTGCTCTCTGGTAGTAAGAATAATCACAATATGTACACTTTTACAATCCAAATGATTCACAGACCTCAAAGAAAAACATTAAATATGTAATACTTCAGAGAGAACACAAAGACAATGACAACCAACACCATAGACCTCACTACAAAGTACATGGAGTCCTCAAAGGCTTCAGTTAATTCAAATCAGCTGCTCAACCCTCTCAATCAGACAAATACATACACAGCAGTTAAAGGATCAGATAAGCAGTAAGTAGTCAGGGTTAAGTGTTGCATACCATTACAGCATACATCGGCAGTTGCTATGCCAACATGACGCAACCTCAAATCTTTCTTCCTTTATTCTTTAAGGGAAAGCTCTATTCAGCTAAAGTTTGCACATCTTGCACTTTGTCTGAACTCTAGGTGGACCTGGCTTCTGGAAGGAATGCAAAAAGGCAATTTTGACTTCTGTTTTTCATTTCTCGTTGCCATTTCCAAAAATTGCTGTATACAATCAGGCAGATTCATCCAGATTCGTGTTTACATGGGTAAAGCAGACATGTTTAATGTAACATTTTCAAGTTGATACAAGTTAAAAGTTCATTTAAAACTTGAGTTGCGAGGACTGAGTTCCATTTCTCTCCCTTGGTCCTAGCCCTTATCCCTAACCCTCAATTTTGCACCTTCATGTGAGGGGTACGATAGTCACAATTCTCTTTTGAACTAAGGGTTAGGGCTTTACTGAAGGGATGTATACCAATTCATCCGACATGTGGATGGACCCGCACTTACACACTGAGGGATTTAGAAGGATTTCCCAGCATGCAATACTCAAAGGAGGAACAACTTTGTTTATTCAACATGGCTGCCAAAGTGAGGAAATACAAGCATGCTCTTGTCATTTATAAAAGTAAAAAAATCTAGAAAAAGATAATTTTATGTTCATTTTCATGTCATATGTAAATATATGTCAGAAAAAGTAATAACACAAAATTAAACACAAAATTATTAAATTATATTTAAAAACTGTGGTTTATGTTATATTTCATGTCATAAGTGCTAATTTGGGTCAGAATAAGTGTATATAAAATTAATATTACATAGTAGACATGTATGACACATGTTTAGGGCAAAGGGAGAGTCTCATTGTGTTCTTTTATGTTTATCTACACTTGCTTAATGCTGATGCACTCACAAAAACCTCCCTTCTTGTAAACGTTATCTTTTTGAAACAAACATAAGTGTTTAAACAGTGTTTAACTTATTGTTTCCGGAGAGGTTACCTGGAAAACAGGTAGCAAGGTGCTCCATCAGTGCATCTTGAGTGACCGGCTTGCGGGCCGAGTTCATGGCAGAAATGGCCAGACACAGAATCTCTCCCAGTGGAATGAACTGAGATTGACTGATGGGTGACATGCTGATTGGAGATACATCGCCTGGAGAGAGAGAAAAGAATTGTGTCGTGTTACAAATGAAAACTTGGAATCCACCCTCAAGACAATTTTGAGTCAAATCCTGTCCAAAAGTATTTTAAGAGATCTGTAGACTTCTTTTCTCATAATTCGGTTTAATACTTATTTAGTTTTAACATTTATTTTTACTAATGTTTTTGATCATTTATATTTAGGCAAGGCAAGTCTACTTGTATAACACATTTCATATACAATGTAATTCAAAGTGCTTTGCATAGGAAACAAGGAATAAAAAGAAATCATAATGATTAAAACTTGAAAATTATGACAGATTAAGATAGTAAAAAGGAGCGATAAAATTGTTTCGGACGTTGGTGCTCAGTCGACAACTGCACATGGTAACTAAAGGACTATTTACTCTGTGTGGAATCAACCCAGGTAGATCTCATGTCTGTTAGGTATTTAGGTGCTATTTTAAGTTTGGACTTGGAGCAGCAGGATTCAATTCTGAAGGAGACCAGCAGCCAGTGCAGAGACTTAAGAACAGAATTTTATAGTTTTGGTTAGAATTCGAGCCGCTGCATTCTGAACAAGCTGGAAGACCTGTGAGAAGAGCGTTACAGTAGTCCAGCCTGCTGGAGATAAAAGCTAGAATCAGTTTTTCTAAATATTGGCGGAAACAAAGCATATGATTCTTGCAATGTTTTTAAGATGGTAATAAGCTGATTTGGTCATTGCTTTAACGTGGCTGTTGAAACAGAGATCAGAGTCCAGAATCACCCCAAAATTCCTGACCTGATTTCCAGTTGTTAGGCCCTTGGCATTGAGATAAGCATTAACCTTAACAACCTCGCTTTTGCTTCCAAATGCAATGACTTCAGTTTTGTCCTTGTTTAATTGAAGAAAGTTGTTTTGCATCCAGGTTTTAATTTCATCAAGACATTGGCAGAGAGAGTTTATGGGGTTGTAGGCTTCTGAGGAGATAGCTAGATAAATATGTGTATCATCAGCATAACTGTGGTATGATATCTGGTTCCTTCTCATGATTTGACCCAGTGGAAGCATGTACAGCATGATTTGACCCAGTGGAAGCATGTACAGGTTAAATAGTAGAGAAGCAAGGATTGAGCCTTGAGGGACTCCACATGGCACAGCAGTTCACTTCAACATGTAGTTACCTATGGTCACATAGAAACCTCTTCCTTCTAAGTAGCTCTCTGTTGTCAACTAAAACAGCCAATTTCCACCAAAGTCCTCTACCTTAAGACACATTTTTGTCTTTCCCTGTATAGAACTCCCACCTATGTTTGCTCCTTTCTCAGATAAAAACAAGTTGTTAAACATCTTTATGTACAAGTTGAGAGGTGAGCCATTGATTTAACTATAGACAGAGAAGGTCCAAATATATTCAGAGTCCATATAACTCTCTAGATTTTGCTGGGTATCATTATTTATGTTTCTATGATTTTTCGCATGGGTGGTGGCTACCTTAAAGCAGGGAAACAAAGGCTATGAATAACACAATACAGGCATTTAAAATAAGCAGCACTATCTAGAAACACACTCCACTGAATCACTGACCGTGCCAAAGAATAAAACACACAATTAAAAGTGAACCTCTTGAAATCAAATTATCAAATGCATCCTTATCAATTTCAATGTCAGCTATTCACAGAAGAGTTTAGTATCGATTTCATTAAACAATAACACAACTACAAGAAGCATACGCTTGGATCTGTCTTAATCAAATGTCAATATTTAAACCATTTTTCTTTGTACAGAAGATACAAACTGTATTAGGTTAAAATGATGTTCCTAAAACATTACACTGTCAGAAAAAACTAATATAATAACAAATAGCATAACAGTATCAGTGTTAAAATGTTAAAACACTTTTAACTCGAAAAAGCATGGGTAAGGAATAAAACATATGATGATCCAAATAAGCAGACATTCATAAAAAGCTACTGAAAATCAAGACTGATCATCTTGTTTAACACCACACATTGTTCTACCCTCCTCTCCCTATCTCAGCATGCTAAACGAACCCCCAGAAGATGTTTGAGTATAGCATAAAGGGCAACAAAGGGTCTGAAGCTGTGCTGCTAACACTGCAGGATGCAGATAGGATGACATCATCCACACAGCGCTGCTGCTCTCCTGGTGCGTACGTGTGTGAGTGTGTGTGCAGGCAAAGGACCATCACTCAATACCAGCCTATGTCTTACTGTTAAAACCGAGTCTGCAGAGACAGCGACATGCTGCTCATAACCCTCGAAATTACTCGGGGAGCATTAGTAACTATAAGGTACTGTCGAAACAGTTTTTTTGATGTATCAGCAAGCTAGAGCTAATTTCAGTCATTCTCCATGATGGATTTTATTGTTTTTACTTTAGTAGGAGGAGGATGGTGGGTGTGGGTGTGTGTGAGAGAAAGAGAGAGCAGGATAGAGGGAGGTGCGCAGAGACCCCTCCCTTAACTCCAGTGCTGCAGCCATCAGAAAACCATGGACACTTGGCCAGCACTCCAAACAAAGACGCAAGAGGTGTGACCAATCACAAGCAAGCTTTATGCACACCTTTTTTCACTTTCCTTCACTACTCACCGACACAAGTGCAGACACACACATCTGCTTGTTCTCTCACACACGCACAAACCAGCTAGTCGGTAGCCTGCAGAAATTGTTGTTATGGCAACGCATCCCAGTTGCTCCCTCTCATGTTCCTCAGATGTGAGCTACTCCAGGATTTCTCTCTTTCTGGCTCTCCAACTCCTGCCTCACTGTTTCTACTTTCCTGTCTCATTCCCGCTCTTGTGCTTCTTTTGTTGATGGCAAACTGAGCAAAGCGTGCTGACTGCATGTAGTATCTGCACGACCAAAAAGATCGGTTGAGTTGTGAATTGTGGCGCTCCGATCAGCATTGCTTGAATCAATCATTGAACCCTGTGTCAAACAATATTGATCAGCATTCAAAATGGTATTCTGGACCTCTCACAGGAACATTATTTATTACATTTTTCATTTATAAAATAATTCACAACAATGAAAAAAAACCTTTAAAATAAATGTCTTACATTTTTTCATATTCTTGCTAAATGAAGAGAAGATAAACAAATAATGAGATTTAAATGCTTTAAATATTAAATACGAGTAGCCTTGTCTTTCAGTTGAAATAACTTTAGCAAAACCTGCAGCAACAAAACAACAGTCAGACTAGTGTTTTTATTTTAAGGACCACAGGAAACAACAAAAAATAAAAACTTTGAAGTCAGAAGTATTTTAAATGAGCATTAAATTGTAGACTGTAAAAAAAATCTGAAAGTACTTTCACAAAATGACCAGGTAAACTCTCTGTAAACTAAAAAAACCCAACATTTTCTGAATTTGATAGAACATAACCAACTGAAAATTTAATAACAATTGCCATCAGGTATTTGGGATGTAATGGCCATTTTTTTCTTGAAATTAAAAACAAAAAACCTAAACACTAGACGTCCTTAAGTGGAGGAATAGATTTATTTGAATAAAAACAATACAACCAGACAGAAGAACTCATTTTTGTACCACAAATTCAACAAAAAGATTTTGTTCACACAATAGTGTATTGGCTGCTTCTCTCTTGTTTAGCATCAGAAGTCTCTCTTTCAGTTATCTAATACTATTATAGGTGCTGAAAGAAATGATTTGTGCTGCCTTTATTAGTCTCACCATTCTTTAAACATATTTTGCAACAGGGTTTGGGTTGTTTAATGTCTGAAGAAGAAAGCCTGAACCATCTCGAGACAACTGGGAAAAGTTGTGGCAATGTCTTTTGTGTTCGCACACTAAATTATGTTGTAAGTTGTTTGATCACACATGAATTACGGAAGTAAATTGCAGTTGCAGAACAGAAAGGTGCCATGTCAATGTAAGTCATAAGAAATAAAGGAGGACTACAGTAGCTTAGAGGCATACAGCATTTTTGACTTTCCATTTTTTTTACAAAATAAATCCGACTTTGGGTTTAAATTAATTAATTGCACAGCCCTAGCTATGATCACATATTTCATGGAACTCAGGAATTCCCCTGCTTTCACATGTCTGTAAATCCAGATGCAAAAGAACCATAGAACCATGGTGTGACGTTTTAAGCACAGCAGCTAATTACCATGGAAAAAAGATCCACTCATGCTTATTGTTGAAAACCTTTTGTGGTTATGTTTTCTTTCATAAGGCTGCCAATATGAGTAAACACACACACTTGTATTAGTGTTGAAACCCAGTCATGAACTGAAACAGATGAGTAGGAAAATAGAGTTTCTTGTCATGGCAAGATTGAGCACAGCAACAAGACGCACAGACTTTCTACTGCATTAACTAGGATCTCTCCCAAAAACTGGTTTAAACGCAGATGTTCAAGATGTGAATCTTTCACATTTAAAAAATTATTAAAAATTTAAATATTCTAGTAATTTTATTATCGTTCAATTTATCTCAGTTTCTGCTAGAGTACCACTATATGCAGAGCAGTCAGCAAGTTGTTATCATAACCAACACTCATGAGGAATAGGGACACTGTGACATCTTTGAACAAAAAGCTGGACTATGAATAGCACAAACAAATAACAGATTTAGCAATGACACCGCTGATTCATGTTGTCATTTACTGTTCTCGATGCTCTCTGATAGATTGTAGAAAAATATCTGAAACGCTAGCTTAAGACAAGCCTATGTGTGGTCAAATCAAAACACATTGTGCTTTACACTATAGAATACAGCACTGTGTGACTGCAAGCAATTCTGAGGTGACATCATCCCACAAGGCAGGGACCGAGAAGAAAAAGATACACCATGTGACTTACAATCAAAGTCAAATAGCTTCTACAACTACATAAAAAACTGATGTCTTGGTCCTGTTGGTAGTCAAAGGAAAACTTGAGATGTTTTGCCTTTCTCAGTGGTCTCAGGATGCAGTGAGTGAAACATCAGACCTACTCCTCCATTCAGCAGAGGTAAAAAATAAAAATAAAAACATTTTGTTCCAAAAAAAAATCCCATCTATATGTAAACAGGCACTCTCTGTAGTAAATTGACAGCATATGTGGATCAGGATATTTCTCAACATAAATTAGCGAAGCAACTTAGAGTCGCAGTGTATTAACACTTGCTGCTGTATGACAGCACACAAGCTTTAAACAAACACAAGACTCAAACAGATCTTGCTCAGAGGAGAGTCAGAGAAGAGGAGGAGAATCTGGTGAGTACAAGATTCGTACTTACATTGGAAATTTAATGACATTCTGTTTAAGCTGGCATTGTAGTGCTGAGAAGTACTTATGTATCTGTAGTTGAAGTTTGCTAAAAAGTGGAAAATCTGAGGTAATCTGAAGGAGTGGAGAAGTGACACTGAAGCCATGTTTTTGGCAGCTCTTCTGCTTTCTGGTCTGAGCAAAAAGTTTGTTTCCACCAAAACCAGATTTTGTTTACCAGCTAGATTTAAAGCTTAAGATTTAAATTAGTATTTGTACATGAGTTATGAGTCATTTATACATGTTTCACCAAAATATAGCTCCCAGAGACAAGCCTCAGTTTTACCCTCTCGTTACTCATTGGTGTTTCACATGTCAATCCAACTACATCACAAAACCAGTCCCTCTCAGTGGAGACTAAGACCAAGCCCAACACATGCCTGTGTAGACCAAGCCCAAGCCAAAAATCAACCAGATTTGTTAAGTCTTAACAGGGCCTGTCAGGTTCTGCAAATATCTTCAGTTCTAGTCACCACAAACACTAAGCTAACATGAAGGATGGGTCACCAGACTATTCTTTGAGATTTTATGGTTGTTTTGAGAATAGATTACACTCAAGGAAAACATATGCCCTTTAACACATGCTTTAGATTTCCTATTCTATAAGGCCTCAAGTGTCATCATTCAACTCACCACATCAGTGCTGAACAATCAACCACAAATCGTTTCAAACTATTGTCAATAACTCAAGTACTCAACTCCACAGTGAATTCCATTTATCTAAACAATGCTCCATTCATCAAATGTCCTGAATTATTAGCCCGTCGTTCATCTCAGGTACATCTTGTACTTTATTTGTTCAACTTCTAAAACAGTATGAAGAAACAAAGAGAGACAGCACCTTTGCCTAAATCCTCACAGCTGCCCACTGAACGAGAGGTGACCTCATTTTTTTGTAGGAGAGGACACAAAAGATTTGTCTCCATGACGACAAACCTAAAAAAAGTGTTTGCTTGTATACACCCAATGTGGCCAGCACTCATCTCGGAGGCCTATTGTATGGGTCGAGCTTTGTAACTGTGCTTCTTTTGCTGAACAGATCAAGAGCCAAGTACTAAATCAAATCAATCAACCCCTAACACACACACAGACAAACCTTCCTTTCCCATTCTGCTTCAATGTGCTTAACTTTTTTCCTAAAGACAGATGTAACCCTGATTTGGTGCATTTGTTTAAATGAGATCAAGCACACAGAACAACACTTCAGCCTGCTGATTAGAGAGTATTGTTGTGCAGTTAGAAATACACAAATGCAAAGGAAATACACATTAAGCTGCATTTAACACAACATTTTGCTGAATATAAGTTTCACTGACAGTCTTTAGTCATTCTTTAATGATCACATTCCTCTACAACCCTGTTCCTGGTGGATATTCCCTGAACATTTTAGTTGCAACCCTGTTCTAGTATGCATACTACTCTAGCTTCAGACCAACCAAGAGGACCTTACTTGAGCATATGAACATGCACATTTTGGTATTTTCAAACACCTTTACAAAAGACACATTGGATTTCTCACACACAATTTTTATGAAACGATCCCCCAAGTTAAAACATAGTGACAACAGCCATGTAAATTCTGCCCGCTCATCTTTTTCTGCAGTGTAACGAGAGCGATTGGCAAGAAAATACACGATTGAACATCAAAGTTGCTAATGAATTGCAAGCTGTTCATGATCATTTACTTCATTGAGTCCTGAGTCTGATTTGTGTTTTAACAATATTCAAACTATTGTCCAACAGGAATAAGCAGGTAAAGACAATGGGTAGATTTAATTAAAAAAAAAACAAGTAGCTTAAGTAGCTTAACATGAACCAATATGTACTTTATAGAGAAAATGTTTACAGTTCACAATATAACTAGAAACAATTTGTACTAAAACACTTTATTATGAACTAATCTATATATAAACAGATGCTTTATGTAGTAAATTGACAGCACATGTGGATCATGACACTTCCGGACAAATAGGTTAAATCTAAGCTTAAGTATATATGTCTTGCACCAAATTCCTTACAATAATAGATTTTTCCAACCACCCTGTGACTACTTCACGATCTTCTGTAGCCTGTCTGATGGCATTAACTACTATACACAAACAAGTTGTAGCATAAATTGTATGCTAGGATTTGTTTGTATGATTTGTTTTTGTATATATGAATTGTTATAATAAACAGAGCTTCATAATCCTATGATCACGACATGCTGTCTCTAAATATGATTCTCTTTCGCTGCTTTCCAAATTTAGCCAGGGGAAATGTAGCCCTAGCATCACGGTGACGCAGTGGGTAGCACGGTCGTCTTACAGCAAGAAGGTCGCTGGTTCGAGCCTCGGCTGGGTCGGTTGGCATTTCTGTGTGGAGTTTGCATGTTCTCCCCGTGATCGCTTGGGTTTTCACCAGGTGCTCCGGTTTCCCCACAAGTCCAAAGACATGCGGTATAAGTGAATTGAGTAAGAACGATTGTCCATAGTGTTAAAGAGTGAATGTGTGTGTGAATGTTTCCCAGCGATGGGTTGCGGCTGGAAGGGTATCCGCAGCGTAAAACATATGCCAGAGAGTTGGCGGTTCATTCCGCTGTGGCGACCCCGAAAGGGAAGAAAGCCGACATGAAGATAAATGAATGAATGAAATGTAGCCCTTACCAAAAGCAGGCCCTCCGAGTGTCTGGGGCTAGAGAAGCAAAAAGACTTAAGTAACACATCGTAGAAATAAAGCATGCGATGGAGCTCTCTGAGAAATTCAGGTCAGGAGACGCGTATCATTTTACTCTAATCAGAACAAACATTCACAGAGATAACGCCATACACATCAGAGAAGTGTGAGGACAGCAAATGTATGTCAATCAATGTTTATATTCTGAGCCAAAGTTATGTTGCTAAAAGAATATGGTTAATTAAGGTACAAGTATTGTATTGTTAGCCAGTATTCCATATGCCCTGTTATTTGAAACCTTTTTAATTCAAATGTAAATTCTAAATCTGTTTTGATGATGAAATGCCCAATAGGCATCAAAATGTTCACACGAGTCACTTAACATGAACTGAAAACAAAACGCTGTTCAAAGTAATACTAAACTTGGTATATTGGTTATAAGTTAATAATGATTATCACAAACACATGTTCTTATTTCACTAGATTGACTGATTTGAGTGATTATGGTAATTAAATGACTGAAGAATCACAGAGATTTAATGCACTGGATTTGACGAGTTAATAAAAATCGTAATGTAAGGTCATGTAATCTTGGTTATTTCCCAATTAATTGATTATTTATACTCATTATGTTAATTAATTGGCTATACAGAAGTTTATCTTTTAGCATTACCTGTTTTGAAAAACAAAAAAAGTAGTTCCCATCAGGAAGTAGTAAAATGCTTTCCTTTATTCGCTTATATTCAATTAAAGAAAAATGTCTTAGAGTCGAACCTCAGTGTCCCTTTACCTCACATGACATAGTCAAACCAGCAGAGAAAAAAGATTTGAGAAAACAGCATTCTCACACATCTCAGACAAAGCTTTTTTGTGTGTAAGAGTTGTTAAATCTTAATGCACATTTTGTTTTGCATTTACCAAACATTTCAAATATTCTTTCCAATAAGCTTGTAGATTGCTAAAACTAGCCTGTTATTGTTGCGAAGGGTCTGTGAAAATAATAGAAGCGGCTTGAATCATTAACAACTACATCAATTATCAACAGAACAGGGTTAGCAGAAACGGTTACATTATACAGTAGTACCCTGATTTATTTGTAATTATTATTTTGTAGAATTGCAAGCAAAGATCGCAAACAATTGAGAAGTTATCTGCAAGCCAAGAGATAGTGTGCTTTAACATTGAAAATTGGATGTTTAGTTTGTGCTTTTACAAATGTTTTAATGCTATACTTGATTAGTAACGAGCTAAAATAGAACCACTTATTTAGCAGACAGTTATAATGCTGCAGTCACACAATGAATACAATTCCATTGAATGGGTTTGCAAATAATGCAAAACTGGAAGTTCCAGCCTATACAGTGAAATTTTGGATTCCGCTCCAACAAAAATGGACCTGGATTCAAATTTGACCGGCGATACCAGGTCACGTGGTACTGCTACAAAGCAATGAATTAGAGATGTGAGAGCATGAGTTTATTGAAATTTTATTTTATAGCTATATTTTACTTTTTAGGGCTTCAGTGTTGATGTGTAGTACATTAGAGTGAAACCAGCTGCTGTTTGGATCATGGAGCTCTCAAATGCTAATCTGACCGGTGAATAAGCTTACACTTTTGTTAATTAGTACACTAATTGCTACTTGACTTATTTAAATAATTGTAAAGAAGTGTAAGAAATTATTGAGTCACCTGACTCAATGCTTATTCCTCAATAAATAATCAGCAGACAAGTAGCTTTGTTTGTTAGACCAACAGTACAAAACTAATATGCTAAAATATCAGAGAAGCAGCGGATTTATCTGTGGATCTTCACGTGTACACTATAGATAACCAAACATTGAGATAAGAAACCCCTGGAGAAGGGGGTTCAGAGTGGAAATGAGGTCAGCACAATGCCTGATGAGATATGTAGTCAGGTAGAAGTTGACAGGTGCTGTAAAATGAAATACACCAATAACTTTCTTTTCTCAAATTGCCAAATCCCACAACTTGGAACTACAAAGACATTGGATCACAACTTTTATATTTTAAGATCAAATTGGTTGCCTTTCGCATATATTTATTTAATAAGAACACTGATTGATTTTCGACAGAATTTTTAGGAGAGATATCATATAGGGCCCGGCATTATTGCATTTGTTTGATCCTAAACTTTTTAGTGAAAGAGTAATTATATGAGATCAATCAACATGCAGGTGGATTTAGATATTGAGAAACTTAGAGAACTTGAGAAAGATATTAGATATTATGGTATTGGTTTGACTAGCCCTGCCAGACTATAATGATTGAACTGAAGTATAGCTAATTGCTTAGGCTGGTCTTATCAGACTATATAGTCCCTGATTCTCTGCTAACCTACTTTGAGCTGAGCAAAAGAAGAACAATCGTACTCCAAACAAAAGCTGAACACACAAATAATGAAGGTACTATCATTCCAAATTCAATGGCCTCCATGTTGCTTTATAAATCTTTTGTAATTTGCTTGTAACCTGCCGACCCAGTGAAAACTGAGCCTGAAAGGTCCAGCTATGCTATATGGAACAGACAAAAATGATCACACGGGTCAATGCAGAATCCTGATTTTGTGCAGTATGCTAGCTTTCAGTCCTGTTCTGCTCACCATCCCTTCATCCCTCCCTCTCCCGTGCTCTCATTCTCTTCTCACTCCAAATCCAGCACTTACACACATACACGTACTCACAGTCCCTATAGTGATGTCAGCATCTGGGATGTCCAGAACTGGGCTGGATATTTTTAGCCTGGTGCAATGAGTGATAGTATGCGTAGAAGAGTGAGAGAGAAAATAGAACGCCAGAGTGAATGATGAAGTGTGGTCAGGAGATAATGAGATGGTCTGTATCAAATATGGGTGCATGTGTTTTTTTCTGTCGAAAACAATGCTTTATTTCTTTCACACGTACATTTCAATGTATTATGCTAAAGATCCCAAATGCTTAACTGAGCTCCTGGTGATTTCTACAAATCTGTCAGCTGACTGGAGGAGGAGACTGATGATTTATTGAAGCCCAGCTCAGTCTCTCTCTTCTACCCATAGTGAGGGCAGGCTATTCCTGCAACAGCATGGCCTGGTTTTTCTCTTCTGCATCAGGGACTCGCTCACAGCTGCCCGGTGTGGACATGCAGGACCGTGAACAAACTCTGTGCTACTGCAGCTACCCATGAAATGTTTAAGTAGATATGTGGTAAAGGTAAATCAATTTCAAGTTCCTGCTTCAATTTGGGGACGAACAATGCAGAAATGTATGGATTATGATTCAGACAGAAAATATTACACTTCTGTAGAGGTAACTAAGCCTAGAAGAAATCTATGGGTGAGGAGTAAACGACAGAATTCCACAAACGTAGTGCTTAGGGATGAGCACTAATATAAAATACTAATGTGACTTTGGTGCTGAAATCAGATCAGGTGGAGTGTTACCACACTTAACACTCTGGATTCTACTCTCAGACCTTGAGTTTTTTATTCCAGACATTAAAAACCCTTCTTCAGAAATTCCACTGAACTTTGTTCAGAAATCAACAAGAAATTCCACCTGGCCCTGGCTATTGGGCAATGTAAAATCATATGCATTGAAAGCATAAAGCCTCAATCAATCAATATTAAATGTATTCTACTATTCATAAATAACTCCCTCTCTACTATGAAATATATTTACTTGCTTTCCCATTCCACTTGTCCAATGCATGAACAATGTTTGAGATTTTACATTTGTTGTAGTTATAACTGGCTGCATAGTGGGCCATTGGATAGCAATGCCTTGCAACAAGAACAAGAACACTTCTAATAAAAATAAATTGTTTACATTCACATAGTAGTTTACACCTGGAGACAGGGTCTGTTAATCTATCAGCAGTGTGTAGCATCCACCTGGACGACGTAACAGTTGTCATACTGCCCCCGAACACTAATTACACCCTTGCTGACTAGATCAGAGAACATTTGGTGAGGATGCTGGGGTTATATCTCTATTCTTTTGTACATAGAGAACCTTGTTTTAACCTCAACACTGCTCAGTCCTGCTTAACTTTATCGGTCATGGGTTGCAGAGTGATATAGTTTTGAAATGAATTCTAGGATGGAATTCAGAATTGTGGTTAGAGTTGGGTTGTGCTTCAAAGCCCAAAAAATGTGAACTAATGTGACGGCTGAGCTTGGCCTTGTGATATAGTTGGAAGTGGACCAATGGATGTATGGATGACAGAACTGAGCTATAAATACTAGGGCTGTAGCTATCGAATATTTTAGGAATCAAGTTTTCAATTGGAATTTTTACTAATTAACTGAGTAAACGGATAATTTTGCTTAATTAAAAATTTGTAACCTCAAGCGATATGTCCAGGGCCTGCAACTGCACTGGTCCATTGACATTCATTGCCTCTGAAACTTTGGTTATTATTAATACATTAAAAATGCTTAAAATCTGTTATATTATGTTAATTATTATGTTAATATTATGTGTAGATTAGTAATAATGTGCCATAATAAAGGTGAAGCTGTCCTAAATTATAAGTTTAAACAGTGGAATGTGCTGTTCCGTGGTATAAGTTAGAGGAGAAATTCACATGAGAAACAACAGTGTTTTGTTTTTGAACAGCAGTTTGCACTTTATAACACCTTGACTTTAACTTAACTTTTAAACTTAACACATTAAAAGGAAATAAAAGCGGCTTCCAGGTAGAGGATTTTTACTCAATTGTTTTTTGTAATTGAGTTATTCAAGTTACTCAAGGAATCGTCTCAGCCCTAATAAATACAGTAATACCTGTCGAAATTGAGAGAAAGACAGGTGACTTCTTTTAATTAAAGGTCATGAATAAGAGGTCTGAATGGTGTGAATTCAGTGTGCTGACAGCAGAAAGATGATCTAAGAAGTTGTCTTTGATGTGAAAAGGAAAAAAGTGTTTTCATGAATAAGTGAGACAATAAAACAAGAATATCAAGACCATACTAAAACATCTTTGTGTTTGATTGTCCACATGTTAGTGATGTTATTAGTTTTTCCAACATTAAAACTAATACTAATATATTGCCACAAATTAGGGAAACTAGGATTACAAAACGTGTTTACAATGCTCTTTACTCCTAATATTAACCAGGCACCCGTAAATTGAACATTGAATTGTTTTTCCTTACCGTAGTTAGCCAATATGAGTTATGATTCAAGTTGTGTCTATCCACAGTAGGCCTCTGCTTGTAAAGCTGCTTAGAAGCAACCAAGAAAACACATTTTGATTGATAGATTGACATATTGTACAACTTAGAAAAACCCTCTGTGAACATGAAACATAGAATCTACTGCTTTCCTGTTTATTTCAACCGCTTTTAAAATGCTTGTTGGATTCTATTTTTTTATTTTATTACTATTTTAGACATTGAATCCAATACTTCTCAAACACATGACCATGCACAAATGAACAACTGTCTAGTATTTAAGTATCCCTCCTCCACATATCTGACCAGCACTCTGGCAGGAAATTAGGAATATTAATAAAATAATAATCAGAAAAATGCAATCATTATCATTGTGACTCATCTCATACTCTTTCACAATAACCTCTCACAAAGGAAACCAGCACAGAAACTGACATTTATGACATAAACTTGCAGTTATACCCTTGAATGAGACCAAGATGGCAAATGATTCTTGCTTACTTCTATGCCTTTATCATAAGCACCCATCAATCAAGCAGAAATCCTACACACCAATGGACAACATAATGCTAAAGCTAAAATCATTCAAAACGGGGTTTTCAAAAGCACTCCAACCAAATCAAGTCACCCGTGCAAGCAATTCAAGATGTTAACGTTGTAAATTGCATATTGACAAAGATTTAAGCTAATTCAGCGAAATAACCCTAATTTACAGCTTCTGGTCCAAGGTGAATAAGAGGTCCTGGGACCCACCTGGTGTCATGTAGCCCCTTGGAGAAGGGGAGATGTGGGAAGGAGGAGGGGCCAGAGGAAAGTGCTTATGGTGGTGGTAGTCCTTCTCACTGCGAGAGCGGATGCGCTCCAGTGCCCGCTCAGGTAGATCTGAGCTGGGCCAGGCCCGCCGGAGGTTGGTACTGCGGGTCTTCTTCATGATGTCAGGTCACACGTGGAGGTGGGAAGAGGGAGAGAGGGAAGGGGTTAAGGGAAGGGAGGGGGCGGGGAGTAACCTGAGGTTCAGTCCTTCCCCCACATTGGCAGGGGACACCCCAGTCCAGGTATCAGGCCAGCGTCATGGTCAGGGCGCTCTGGCACATGGGCACGTGTGCAGGCATAGACATACATACGCGCAGACACACAAGAAGACTAAGGCAGGCGGTGGAGCTCAACAGCTGGAGGATAGTGTGAGAGAGCTGGGCCAGGCCGTCCTCTGAGACATCACCCTTGGCTGGAGCAAATGCCACTGACCCCCTGCCAAACATCCGGATTCATGTGCCAACAAGAGCACATTATGTCTGCGGGCACAGTGGGATGGGATAAGAAGGGGACGGTGAGGTGAGAATGAGATGAGGAGTACAAGACCCTATACGAGATGACTTTGGTCAGCACGCACCCCAACCAACACACACGAGTTTGAGCAAGGTGCACAGAAAATGATGGAGCGGTGAAAGGGGAGGGAGGAGGGTGAAGGTATTGTGAAGGATGGAAAGAGAGAAATAGAGGCCTGACTGTCCAACAATAGCCCAATTTAGCACAGCGGTGGCAGCTCCTCAAACAAGCCTGGTGAAAAACAAAAGGCCTACCAGGGAGAGAAAACACAAAAGGGAAGGAAAAATACGAATGAAGCGAAGGGACTCTGAGGTGACCTCGAAGCTGTGGTGATCTCAGTCCGAAGACAAGCCGTGTCAGCCTCCCTCCTCTCCAGCCCCCCTAACCTCCATCGAAAACGACGCCATGCGAGAGGGGAGGGCAGAAAAACCACAACCGGGGGGGGAATGGTAGCCGCGGATGCGGAAGAATGGTCCTTTTTTGTTCCGTAATTCCACCGTGAAAGAGGATGGAGGATGCATGCACATTCATCCGACTACATCTTGTCTCGAGTCTGGCTCCTCTTTCAATCCTGCCGCGGCTTCTGCTGCTGATGCTAACACTGCTGCTGCCAGCACCTTATGAAAGGGGTGTGTGTGTGTGTGTGTGTTAAAGAGAGAGAGAGAAAGAGAGAGAGAGAGAGTGCATGTGTGAGAATGAGGGAGGGGGGCACAGGAGAGCAGCAGAGCAAGGGATGGAGTGTGTGCATGTGTGTGAGCATGCAGCAGAGGCTGTATGTGAGTGTGCTTCTTTCATAGTACCAATAAGAGTGAATTGGTACAACTGGAAAATGGAAAGGATGTAAAAGCCAGCTTCATAAGGGGGAACAGTATAAATGGAAAATACTGGAAGATGTTACAGTATGTACTCCATATCTTTTATCATGGCAGGGTTTAGTTCTATTCTAATTGAATATTCACATTTGTCCCAATTGTCCCAACTCATCTAAAGGCTATTGCTGAAGACTTGTATACAATGTATACATCGGCTGCATTAAACTATGGACATATTGTCCATGTTCCATGAAGTCCATGTAGTTCCATGAATGTATTGCTAATTTTGCTGTATTTTTTATGGTTTCAGAGAGATGTCAATGTAATGTCAAATTGAGATCGAGATGTTGACTTTATTTTGATTCAACAATTTAGTTTTTTCTAAAACTTTTCCGGTCTTTCCAAACTTTGACATCTATTTGATGCCAATTTTAAGTTGAGGAGCCCACTGGGAACTAATAAACAGTTTCTACCTACTCACATTTCTTAACAACCCAAAAAAAGTATTATCTATCTTCAACTTAATTTGACATCTGCTCAACAGTTAGGAACTTGTGTGTTGAGTTTCGGTTTCAGAAAATTGCATTTCAGCCATTTCCAATTTTGCTTTGAGAGGGAACGAGAGGTTGACACTTGATCATGTTCAATGCATCTTTGAAATCACAAAATGAATTGGGTATTCCATTTCACAGACAATCATAAAACGGTGATATTGTTAAGAGTATTTTTGACCCATTAAATGCTTTTACTTTAGGGGAAGCAAGATCCAGGACACAACAATGTAACACAATAAAGGTACTCTATTAACAAGAGATAGAATTCTTAAAATAAACAGCATATTTTATAACAATAAACCTCATGTATTAATGCCAATTTTTTATCCATTCTTTTCCACTTGAAGATGCAATGTAAAGTACTGCTTCGGCAATGAACTTAAAATAAACAAAGTCTTCAAGTGTAAATACTATTAAACCATTTCAAGTCATAACATATAATAACAACATGTTAAAATAGGAGTAAAAAAATAAACCCCATGAATTGGGTCCCACAAACTACATATTTTAACCATAATTTTGGTCCCTTACATGTCTTTTTGTCAAGATTGAAGTCAAGAGTTAAAGACCCCCTAACAGCAGCAGGGGTCATGTGGGGAATGTTTCGTTTTGTGTGAAAATAAATGAAGATGGAATAGGTTAAAGGTCAACAAAGCTTGACAAAACATAACGTCTCCACCCCTTCCTCCACAATTAAAATGAGGGAGAATGTTAGAGGGCATTTCCGAAGCTGAAAGCAAACAAGCGAGACGCTCGTTGACTGTGACACAACAAATGAACTGGGTCTCAGTGGGTTAGGACTGAAATTGGAGGAATGTGTTTTGCTAGTTTCCATCTTTCTTTTTTTTTTCTTACATTTTATTGTTTTTTTATGGTGAGGGGAATGCTATACAAATTACTTGTGCTCTTATGTTCTGAATTTCACAGTTTAAAACTATAAAAGTAAGACTAACAACAATAGGATAAGGAGTGTAAAAGTTTGAATACAATTTTTTAAAAGTTGTTTACAGTTTTAATCCTGTATATAGTTTGTAAGTGATTGGCCTGTGATTTTATTGACAGAAATTCAAGTTTTAAATGATTTTTGCTAACAATTAATGCAAGTGGATGAAGTTCTAGTGGAACTGCTAGTAGATTATGGCCATTGAGATAAAAAAGGACCACATTTAAATTCTTTTACATTATCTCGAAAAAATTTCCTTGCCAAAAGTTGTAAAAGTTGACAAGTTCACAAAAAATCTGTTTTCACACTTTCTATCAGACAACCATTTTTCAATGCAGGGCCTCTGTACATTTGAGAACTAGACCATTAAAAATCTAATTAATTTCCATTTTGTGAGAAAGGCTTATCTTGACACGTGTCTTGATTATGCCAAGTGGTGGTTGTTCTGAGCCCATCATTTTGACCAATGGACCCCGGGCAACATAAACCTGTGACAGAGCACAAGTTTGAATCATCAGATAAATGAAATAAAGTTCCCAGCTTAACCAGAAACTGCTGTTTAATCAACACACACTATCTGCAGTGACCTGTTTTTCACATAGTAATATCCTTCAGTGGTAACATCAGTAGCATGTACGCTAGGCTAAAACTATATTGGCTACATTCTAATCAAGGTAGCTTTTATTTCACATCTTATTCTATTATTATAATTATTCTATTCCTATTCTAATTCTTTAAAAGGGCATCTAAATAAACTTGGGCATCCATTGATGCTTCTTTTACATTATCATTACGAGGTTTGAAGTCTGATGACATCATAGCCTGTGTTTGGCTGGGGGAAATCATAAAAAAAATTTCAATTGTTAAAAAAAAAAAGGTTTCACACCAAGAACCAAATGGCAAAATCTGGACACACTTACCTTCATGCTTTACATCTAACAAGAAATGAAAAGAACTGCTGCTAATAGCAAAACTAGAAACCAACAAGCAATCAAACTAAATTCCAACTCATCCATATTGTTGCAAACTCAATATAACTGAAGATTATGATCGTTATACCTAAATAAATTAAAGCAAAATCAAAGTTAACCTACTTTTGAATTGCACTCATTGAAAAATACACAAAGAATGTAAACATGAAGTTTTTATTTGAAGTTGTTTTATTTTTAAAAATCGTTGTTGGGAAAATGTCTTCAATTTTTACGGGCTCCATAAGTACATGATATAAATGTCATGGTTTCTCATTTATTTTATCCATTGTCTATGACTAAAACACTAACATACACTCTAGTGGTATCTCTGTGCTACTACAAGTAAAAGACTGACTTACAAAAGATGTAAAATAAAACATAAAAATATTGAGTTAATTACATTACTAATAATAATTTAATACTTTATTGAACCTACATGATAGGGTCACTTGCACATCATTAGGTTTTATTATATTATATGGGAGAGACTACTAAATTAAAAACAAACAAATAGAACTGAAACAAAAAAAGCTTATTATACAGTGTCTCGGAGACTATGAGCCCAAACCTTAGTTATGAGGGCAGTGGGCTGGAGGAGACTTGGCCCCTGGTTGACAGTTCTTGCTAACTATTGTAGGACATATGGCTAGCCTCGATTAAACAGAGTGCGTGGAAAAAGAAAAGAGTTTAAAACGTTTAAAATGGGAGGGGGGTATGTGCTGCTTCTCTGGTTCATTCATTCAAAAAGAATGGAAAAAATGTCAGCCATCTTATTCCTGAGCCGCAACAGCAGCCGTAACCATGGTGACGCTGCTTGTTAAGCTCATAGGGTCTGCTCTGCTCTGCTCTGCAGTGGTGTGTCTATAAAGGTGAAGGAGTGTAGCTGTAAAGAATAGCTCCAGGGATTTTTAAAAAGTTATTTATTTATTTTAGACTGAAAGAAAATATTTTTTTTATTTGTTCAGAGACCACGGTTATAGAGAATATGTATTTACATTTTAATTCATCTAAAACTATTTTATCTCCTGAAAGCAATCCAACTTCTTCAGATAACAAAAAAATACCAGTGCAATAGAGGATTGCTTTAAAGTTACAAATTCTGACTAAATAGTAGCAAACGTTTAAATGAGAATATTTTACCTTTTAATAGATTACAAAATAAATCCTAAGAGATTACAGTTTGTTTACTAGAATTGAGCGTTAGATTATCAAAGCTATCTAAGGAGTGAAATATGAACTTTTTATATTTTTCAATATTTCATAAAATACACATGAATTGATGTTTTATTAAGGCAGTACTTCAGTTCTATTTACTGAGATACCGGCACAAATGTCCATGATTCACTTTGAGGCTGCATGATGATAAAACTAACTCCATGTCTCTAGATGGCACCAATGTTTCATTCTACATCATGAGCAACATTTATGATTCTCTTTATAATTCACTTTCACTCAACACAATCAAAGAAATGTTGTTCACTCATGTTCTACACTGGGTTCTAAATCTTAATCAGCCTCACAGGGATGCAATGATGCTTTGCCTACTTGAATATAATGGAAAAGTAAAGTAGGGCACCAACAACAGATTAAAAATGCTTTCATAAACCATTCACAAACACACTTTAAGTCATGTAAATTGTAGGTTGCCAGTAACCCCTAGCCCTAACTGTTTACATTTTTCAAAATTATTTTTATTTTGTTTCCCAGCGATGGGTTGTGGCTGGAAGGGCATCCGCAGCGTAAAACATATGCCAGAGAGTTGGCGGCTCATTCCGCTGTGGCAACCCCGAAAGGGAAGAAAGCCGACATGAAGATAAATTAATGAATTAATTTTTATTTTGCCATTTAATTTTATTTTTAATGAAGCCATATTTTTTTATTACATTTCATGTGATTGTTCTGTGGAACATTCAGTTTGAGTTTAGAATCTGAAAGTGCTCCATGTGTCTGGATAATTGTGTACTATCGAGCTGCGCTTTCTAATCTGTGGTTTCTCAAAAGTCCCTCTTTTGATTTTGAGCATTTCAAGACTTAAAGGTGCCAAATTTTGGCCAAACGTGGGACAGCTGTTTTAATGTCATCTAAACATTGCACAATAATATTGTTAACAATGATAACTAACTCTTAGAATTTACTATTTATTAACTCGTTTTAATAATAAAAATAATAATAGTGCATTCAATTTATAAATCACTTTTTCAGAGCTCAAAGGTGCTATACAATGTTTAGTACATTATTCTTTCACACCTCATTCTCACTCTGGTGGTGATAAGCTACCAGGAAAAATGTGGTACCTTCAGCATCGCTTTTCATCTTCTTCTCTACCTTCAGCCATCTCCAGCTTTCAAAATTATCACCAATGCATATCCTCATCTTCCTTCTCAGTCCATTAATAAACTTCTTTAAGTTTGGTACAGAAAAATATATTACTTTGACCGTTCTAAGATTGGACAACTCAAGGGAGGAAATACGTTAATCATCACTTAACTAAAGTTCGGTAGGAGCTTAGCTGATAATTGACCATCCAATCATTAGGTAGCCTCCTATCCATATTTCCAGTATGTAAAACATAACCTACGAGAAAACAACTACATTGTGCACCCCTTCTCCACTTGGGGGAGCATTCCCCAGGCCCATGTTTCCCTCCTGCTCCCGAATTCCTTACTCGGACAGCTCCACAAGTAAGCTTCTTTATTGCACGCCAAACACGCTTGCAATACTAGGCAATTATAAGCAAGAGCGAACTTGTGAAACAGACTATAAACACATTCTAAAATAAATAAAGTGTTTTTCTCGTGCATGTTAACCTGCTGTTGAAGCTTTCAAAAATTATAATAAGTGAAATAAATTACTTTCGGGTGAGAGCTGTCAGCGTATGTTACTTCATAAATAGTAATTTGAATGATAAAATGCTAATGCATGTCTACACTGTCAGAAATGTGTTGAAATATGAGGTATATTGTTACACTAGTTAACATTTTACTTATAATAACCTAGTGTTGCAAGTCAAAGTGGCCAGAAATGAAGAAGCTTACTAGATGAGCTGTTCGAGTAAGAGGTCCCGTACCAAGAAGAGACCTTGGCCACAGAAGGGAGACAAAGCAGTGGAAGGTTGATAGTAGAGATACACTGATACCGATAGCTCTTTCGGCCTCGATACAGTATTTTTAAAGTACTCGCACTAGTTTAAAGACCCCTGATACCAAGGACCGATACCACCATCTGAGAAATGTCTATGTTTGAGGGCAGTGTAAGGGGTTAATCACAGGCGCAGAGTGTCCACCTCCACACTCCAGATGAAGTTCTGAGCGAGGAAAAAACGAGGCGAGACATGTCAACCATGTGGAACAATTTCAAAGTGAATGAAGATGTGCTCAGCGAAATTGTCAAGAGTAGGCTCAAAAGGTAGCAGATTTAATACAAGTAATTTAATCGAGCACCTAAAATCCCAACTCAACAATAAGCACAAAGAGTTTACCAACGCTTCTAAACCAACACAACCCACGCTGCAGCAAACTCTTGCAAGACGACAGAAAATGTCCAGACAATTTACGTGCTGTGAAAATAACACAAGCAATTATCAGGTACATCGCATTGAATGACCAGCCACTCTCGGAGGAAGAAACAGTGGGGTTCCTGCATCTCTTTCATGAGCTGGAGCATAGATATGATGTCCCAAACCGCCGCTACATGACTGACATGGAGTTGCCTAAACTACATGACTCGGTGAAAAAACATAATTTTCCACAGCCTGCTGCAGACTTCTGTGTTTAGTTTCACCACAGATATTTGGACAAGTAGTGTCGCTAATTAACCTAACCTCCCACAGTTTCACACTACAACGAGCCATAATACATGCGAAACAATTCTGCGGCTCGAACACCAGCCAGGCTTAATTTATAAGAATTAAGATTTAAGCCCTTATTTTTCTGCATTTATTCTGCATAAAACATGCTTTTCCTCATTTTAGGATTACTGATGGTTCTAAATAAACAAAGCTACATTTGAAACAACACAAATGTAATGTAGAGTCTTATCTTTTCAACACATTAATGGGCCTTTTACAATGATTCAGAAGAGTATCTGGCTGTTGTCTTGATCACTGTAATTTTCCCTTTTAAAGCTCTCAAGAAATGTCAGAATAACACTTCAAGTGGGAACTTGCCAGGTTACAGAGTCTCCACAGGCTGTCTTTCATTTAAGAGTCAGCTCTGACTGAATGGTAAAGTCGTAGTGTGTACTTTCTTTTTTTAAACTAGTGATTCAGAAATCTCAGTTTTTTAAGAATGAAAGTCATGACATTTAACTCAAGAATAAAATACAATAAAACACTCCAAAAATGGTCGAAACTGTGAAAAATGCCCAAAGCCCTATTACTTTTGACCAACTAACAGGAACTGAGATGGGTTTGTGCACTTTGTCTACACACAAACTAATTGATAAGGATGCAAGTCAGAGAAAGTTAGAGAAATGGGACTCTGAAGCATAAATATCCCTGTTACGATTTTCTAGGTTCATAGTTTGGTTTTGGGGTTCTCCAGCAGCAGATTAACACATCTGTGACGTCAAAAAACACTTCAAATACCTCAAATGGACATTACCTCCACTGATCCAGTCACTGGAATTGGTTGATGAAATAATGAGCAATCATCACAATAAATGTGAAAACCTGCAAACAGCTATGTTACAGATACAGTTTTAGTTTATTCTGACAAACTGCCTTATACATTGATTGTGACTGAACCAAGTTGTCAACACATCTCTGCATGATGTTGATTTGTTGATTCATTAGCTATTTCCCTTCATTCTCTTCGGCACTCCTCCCTTTCCTCCAATTGAAGTAAAGGCTTGTGGGGTTAGCCACAGAGCTCCCTTTCCTGTCCTCTAGCCTTCCTTCCAAACTGAACCAAACACAAACAAGCCCCTATAGTCCATCTGTTAGAAAAATCTTTATCAACAATGTGCTATCATGGTTTCCGACTTGTGACAAGTCGGTGGAATCACTGCCATTCCATGGAGAGTGATCTGGCTGGATACCAACTTAAAAGGGATGCTCACATTGCATTGAAAATACATCCTTAAAATATTATAAGGAGTTGTGAGAATGAGTTTTGGGTAATAACGAACCATCTAAAAACACAGCACATATTCACACCCTCTTTTGCCAAGATTATAGACCTTGGTTCACATCACATCAGATTTGGACAACCTATTGACTATACATTTTTATTTTGCTTTTTTGTCAGATTATAAAAAACACCACTAATGATTGACGTGGGTCTCCCAGGCAATGGCCATATAATGTGAATTACATGCACTAAACAAGCAGGAAAAAATATTATTTATTTAATTAGTACATTATTTTTTATATAAAATTATAAAAATTATAGCATGCTTATATATACATCAGTGAAATAGTTTCTAGAAAAAAAAATATTTTTTAAGAGATGTTTTAAATCATTGATTTTAAACAGGCACACAATGGACAGCTCAAGGGCCTTGGACCAGGAAAACAAGGAAAACAAGCAATATTTCTTTACAGTACCTGCAGATGGAGATCCTTTTTATTTTGTATTGATTTTGCAAAAACTGCTTGACTCAACACAGTCACATGAGTTTTAATGTCAATAAAAGATTGTTATGGACTTTCTGTCATTGTTGTATAGAAAAGTCCAGTCTTCATCTCTCATCCTCCTTAGCTCCTTGGGTATATGATATTCTCATATAGAATATAGATTTTTACTGCTGCAGGCATTCTTGACTAAATTGGACACGCCCCCAAAATTGTACTTTTTAAATCTGATCTGTATTTTGAACTGAATCTTAACAAGCCCAGGAGACCAATAAGATTGATATTAAATCATGTTAAAATGCCACAATATGTGACCTTTAAAGTACAACAAAGTATTAAAAGACAAACTAAAGCTTGACTGCTACAGAAAACTCAGAGACTGTTAAAAGTACATCTAATAGGCCATAGGTTACGCTCTAGAAGATCTCAGAATATTACAAAAACTCATTCATTCATTCATCTTCATGTCGGCTTTCTTCCCTTTTGGGGTCGCGACAGCGGAATGAACCGCCAACTCTCTGGCATATGTTTTACGCGGCAGATGCCCTTCCAGCAGCAACCCATCGCTGGGAAATATTACAAAAACTACTTCTTATAAATGTTTAATAAATCTAAAAGGATCCAGATTTTACATATACCAGATTTAAAAAACTAAAGACGTGGTGAAATATTTTTTAATATGATTTAAGTCAATAATGAAGTATTAACTTGGGTTAAATATTTAAATTTAGACATTGTGTTAGTGAAATTGCCCTTTTTGTATCTGGAGTGAATCTGAAAAGGTTCTTTTGAAAAAGAATTTGACAAAACAAACTATTTGTTCCATCGTCCATATGATAGTTTCCATCTGCATTGAAGTATAGATGTCTTAAAGTTTTTATAGCATTCAACGAGGAACTTGGCCATTCACTTTAAGAGGCTTGTTTGTGCTGCTTTGGTCACTCAAACTACATAAATACAAGAAGAAAACTCCTCCACAGATTCTGAAAGGATGGAAACAAAAAAGTGCACATGTATTTAAAAGTGTTTGGGGCATAGAAAACGTGTTGGCCAGAAACCTGTTCCATCTCTGGGTTTAAAGATAACTCAAGCGTTTGCTACTCTTCGATAAGAAGTAAAAAAACAACTGCAATTAAATTGTTCCAGATAGCGTTGAACGTTTTAAAAATAAATTCTTGAGGGGAGAAAAATCTTCCTCAGCAGACATCATAAGCACAAGCTTTCCTTCCACCTCTCACACAAACAGGTGTGAACTCTACTTGACACTACTTGTTTGTCATGCTTATGAGAATCAGACACCTTAGGGAGCTCTTTTTTAGACATTTTTAGACGAATAAGAAACTTTTACGCAGGGGTGAAGTCTAAGATATGCAGAGAAAGAAATGCATTGTTTTAACTTTCAAATTCAACTTTTTGTGGGCTAAGCCACAGGAGGAAATGACTAATAAACAACACAATCCTTCCTACAATTACTTTCTGTGGGTTCTGAATCGTGTGATGGTTAACAGGAATAACATGCTTTTGATAAAAGTTTTATGTATATTAAAAATTAATATAAAATAAAATAAAATATAAAATAATTGATAAAATAAGATATGTTTTATCTTTGAACATTTTTCATTAATTTCCCATTCCTTGATTAATTATTAGTTGATGTTTCTGCTAGTGCTTTTCTCTAACTAATTTTAAATTTAAAAAAAAGTTAATTTCCTTGCAATTAAACTGAAATCCATGTTAATTGGTAGCAAATAATATTTTTCAATGTTTGTAAACCATCTGTGTATTTTCTGGTCAGTATGACGGTCTTGCATAACTCCTTTTCTTTAGAAAATCAACCACTGGTAAAATATAATTTAATAGAAATTTACTTTTTATCTGTCTTTTGTGAAAATGTGAAAGACAAATTGCAATCACTGTAAAAAATATTTTCACAAAAAAAATTAAAAGAGAACTGCCTCTCACATGACCTGGAATTAAATTAGTGGCGAAAATCTAATTGACAGTTTGCTTATAGTATAAAAATCCTGATATCTCTGTGTTTTAATCCGCTGGGATTAGGACTGTGCTGGATGTCAGGAGACCCCTGCTACCCTTAAACCTCATTCACATCGAAATCGTTTAGATCGCTACTCGTCGCCAGTGAATGAAGGAGTGGTCGCTAGGGGGCGTTGTACTGTCAAGTCGCTTAGTAATGGTTGGGTGACTAGTAATGTGACGTATGTGATAAGCAACAAATCCGCTGTCTTCCATCTAAGAATCAGGTGAAAATGCTTCTCTCCTATTGGTTGTCGCTCGAGAAAATCACTTCTCATTTGCATAAAGTTGAACATGTTTTAACTTTTGTCTCTTGTTGTTTGTCGCTAGCCATCACTTCCGCTTTTGTCACCAGATTCAGTCACCAGTCCCTGCTAGTCGCTTTTGGTGTGAACGAGGCTTTAGGGTCTTAATGAAAGAGATTAAAATTCATAAGTGTCAGTTTTTAAATGGTTTAATGTTGCATGAGAATGGTAAGTTTTGAAATGTTTTGAGATACTGACAATAATAACAAGATGGCAAACTAGCATTGAATCAATATTAAATCCGCGTTTCAGTCTTTTTTTCTGGCCATAGAAATTACAGTAAGCCAATCTCATGATGGAGAAACAATTTTATGAATAAAACTTATCCATTTCCTTAATATTGTTTTCCAGTGAAATATTTACATATACGTAGAGACTTTTGAAAGTTTTTCCTTTAACGTCTGAAATATGAATAAATGGACTAGACTCAATTGTTTAGGCTTATTGGTTATTTTAGTCGGTGTGAGATTAATTAGATTGAGCTGTTCAGTTGTTTTGGAATGTTATTGTTTTTCAGAGATGGATTTTAATGATCTACAAAAGTTGGATAAGCATGTACACACATGTATACTATGTCTGCATGTGTCTTCTACAGTCATAAGAGATTCTTGATATTGATTCAATGTTTTTTATAAAAACATAAAAAATAAATGTTTGCTTTGTATTGTCAATAAAAAAATTGTTCAAAACTTCAGTTAATGGTCATGTTCTTTCGATTTTCACTCAAGAGCACAAACCTGCTTTTACTTGTTCAAGAAAGAAAAATTTGACAATACTCTAATTATCTATGACTAATTATCGATATCGGCCGATATGACAAAAATGATCATTAAATATTTTTGACTACATCACCCTGCCTTAAAGTTGGCTATTTGGATATGTACTACTAATACAAACACACATATGTTTGCTGACAAAAGTCAGTTTTTTTTTGCTATGCTAGAGTTCAAACTATGCACCTTTTTACCTGAAGAACTGTCAATGCAAGACATCCTAAACATCCCTGTTGTGTGCACAACCTTGAAAACATACAAAGAGCCAACATTTCCACGGGAGGAATCTGGAATATATCACATTTGCACATCAACAATCATTGAAATAATTCAATTTTTTTATCATTGAAAAATCAAGTTTTAGAGTTTTAACCCTTGTATGGTTTCAGTTTTCATCAGAAGAAAAATTAAACAAGCATTTATTATTTGAAGCTGAGATTCACTGGGCTTGGCTCATTTCCTGTGAAAAACATATATCAGAACAGATTTTTTATGACCCCACACGTACGCTCCCCTACACATTTATATTACACACAAGGTGTTTGTATCTACTGGACCCGGGGCATGTTAAAGTGTGAAAATGGTAGATTCTTTACCTTAATTCTCTCTTTCCACACAAATATAAATCACACATAAACATAACATTTTACATTTTATAATAAAATTGTGTGATTGTGTGAATTAAAAGCACCTACCCTGCCAAAGTAACAAAAATGAGAACACCACACATGGTTCAAATTATAAATGTGAAGAAATCAGGTTAAAGAACAATAAATAAAGTATATTTGCTGTTTATATCACTTGTTTCTTGGCTAAAGGAAATATTGTTTAAGTTTTTAACATAAAATGCTTTGATTGGGTGAATTAAAATCTGCAAAAGGCAATGGGTCCACAAGACCCGCAAACACCGCCTGAGTAACAATAATATGAACACCACACAGGGGTTAACATAAGAAAAGTACAGCAATTTCATCCCTGAGAAAATGGACAACCAACTAGAGTGTTTAAAACTTCAAACCTGGTTTTCCTTGAAGCTGGCATTAAGATTTATGGAAGTGTTAGAGCAAAGAATCAGTGAACCGTTCTTAAAGGTCTGAGGCATGCATAAATTATTTGGCCTTTCATGAGGTTTATGCAACATGAAAATGTTCATTTCCCGTGTTTTTGCACTTCGTGAGTAAGCCCTGAGTGGAAAGCACTGAATTCTTAAACATTTACGCTATTGACAGTTTGTGCTGCAAATTCCTGTCATGAATGTTGAGTTGTCCCATTTTTGGAAAACTCTGCTGCCTGAGAACCGGCTCCATACCTCACTGGTTCCATCACCTCTGGGGACTTATCTGAGGGGAGTTCTCTCTGCTTACCCAGGGTTAATCTGGGTGCAACAGATTCCTCTCAAGGGCCAAACCATTTGATTGATAAGTGACTGTGCTTAATGTAAGTGTTTATGTAAAACTAAACTACAGCTAAATGTCTTTTCTGAGTTTATTTGGTTCTTCTCTGTATATATTTAAATTAACCCTGACCCTCTCCACTTGTACATTTTGAAGGTTATTAAGGGTGTAGTGATGGTCTAGAGGGGCATCATATGCATGCCACCTTTAAAAGTTGTTTTTTATTGTATTACTGTCTTATTGTAAAATTAACTATATGGGAGAATACCAAACACACCCTGAATAGACTACAAAGAAACTTAAGTTTTTTTAAACCATCGCTTCTTCGCCTAAAACTTGTCCTTCGTAATAAATGTTTGTACTTCACAATTTTTCCTTTTACAGTTTACTTTAAGGTTCATGTCGAGAGGCTCCTGTTAATGTAACACATTTGATTTTACAGTGTACAAAACATAAATATATGGAAATGAACGTTTCACCAGTAATTTCTTAACTTTTATACAACATATATTTTATTTACAGGAGAGAGGAAAATAATCCTATGATGCCAACACAAAAGTGTTAGCTCACCAATCCTTGGAGATGGAGAAGTAAAGACACTTTGAATATGTTAAAATGAAACGTAGGGGTGTTAATTTGAACGTGTAAAAAGTTTGCACTCTAAAGAGAAGATATTAATAATTTCTTCATTTGAGAGCCTTCAGAGGATAGATCTGTGAGAAGGCTCTCTCTAAACCCACAGGACCACATCATGAAGCCCATTCAGTGCTTAACAGATGTTCTCTTAAGGTGTTTGGGTGCGTTTCCATTCCCAGCTGTGAACCCAGCCTTACCTATGCACTTGATCTCGAAGCCCCGAGGTGGTTTGAGGGCCCTCCGCGTCCAGCCTTCCCTCAGGACCTCCAGATGATCCTCCTTGCCTTGGATGAGCAGGACATGCTCATCTATCCACCCCAGGAAGAAGGTGTCCGATATGGCGTCCGTCACTTTCTTATTCCAGAAGTGCTGCATGTTCTCGGCTTTGAAGTCGGCGAAGATCTCATAGCCGGTGTGGTGCTGCTGGAGCTTCTCGGTGGCCACGACCGCGTCCTCGGTACTGACCCGCGACAGCACGATGGCCAGGGAGTGAGGCGCGATCTGCAGGAACTTCTCCATTCTCCGACACTTCACTCACTGACAGGCCACCGAAAGAATCGCGAGCCTGTGCTGGACTCACGCGGGCTTTTATTGCGCACCTTGTAGAACTTCCAAAACGAGCACATTGTAACGTATGTCAGAGGATGTCCAGGTACCGAAGCGCAGCGCGGGAAGGCGAAGGCTTCGCGGGGATAACGGGCAGGAAAGACATGTATTCATCAGTCTCACACTCGGCACGGTGCGTCCATAAGCCCGACGCTGCCAGCGCTCAGGTGAGGGACGTGAACCGGTGATGGGAAAGCGGCTGAGCAGAATAATAAGCAGCTCTTGTTTGATTTAGCAGCTCTCAGCCTCCATATCCGGCGAACGAGAGCGAGCGACACCGATTCCTCCGGCGCCGAGGCCTCGGGAGGGCTGGTTGGATCGATCACTGCATTCCTCGGTGATTTTTGCTGGCCATTGAGAGGAGATGGAGAGGAGATGGCTTCATCTCGTCTCATTCATTGGTTCTTTTGGTGCTCTCCAATGAGCCCCCGGACTCGTTTATGATCGTTTGTTGGCTCACCGAGAGCCGGTACTGGTCTGCTAGTGGCAAACTTGTCTCTGGAGGCGAAGGGGTCCAGAGCGATTAAGTATTTCAATAGATTTGTGCGAGTAGTGAAAGAGAGAGAGAGAGAGAGAGCGCAGGGCACCAGATGTTTCCCAGGCTCCACCTACCGGCGGCCTTGAAACATCGCGAGTGTAGAGGAGCACGATTCTTGCAACAGGTGAGGCGAAAGCGCGAGAGCATGATGGCGGGAAAACAGGCTTCAGTCAACAGTTCATTCATGTTGTTTTTTGTTTGTCGATGATGAAGAAAAAAACAAACTGACTAAAACCCTCATCCTTTTTGGAAAGTTCCACAAACGCTAGATAGTAAGATGTACTTTGTATTCAAATATAAGTGGTTCATGGTCAACCTTCAATTAGATTTCAAATCATTGTCCTTGATTCAGTTTATAACTTGCAATATCTATCGTAAAATGTCTTTGTGGCTGTGCGCCACCAAACGAGATGTGTATATCATGTTCCTCCCACTGCAGTGCATACAACACATCCCGGCCGGGTTTTACTTAATGCACACTGAGTATCCCCCTTTTACAACTAATGCGTTTAACTTCTGGTAAGCCAAAAACACTTTTGGCCAGGTACATCTAAAAACACACTTTCTTTTCATTGTTTCTTTTCATCCTACTACGGTTAGACTTCTGCTAAGTCAGCGCATACGTTTTTTATTGAGATGAGATGCATTAGTTGTGGCTGATGGGTATGGTTTTCTCAATATAATACTTCGTAAACTGAGAGGAATCTATTTGATCGAGTTCTTTAAAAGGCCTTGAATGTTTGTGAATTGTTATCTGAAAAGAATGTGCCCTTGTTTGCATTTGTATGAGGTTCTTTTCTCTAAGGCCTTGATCAAATAACTACAACAGAGCGAGAGAGAGAGATCTGGTGTCAGCTTTCTCTTCTTCTGGGTGTTTTCTCGTTTCAGTGATTTGAGGATTAATCTGTTAAAATGCTGAGCCAGTGTTGAAAATGTTGATATATGTAGGCATTATATATATATATATATATATATATATATATATATATATATATATATATATATATATATATATATATATATATATATATATATATATATATATATATATATATATATAATTTTTTAAGGGGGGGGTGCATAAAGGTTCAATAGTTAAGTATATTTTGGTTTATTGGGGTACTTGGTAATCCTGATTACTCTATACCCCAGAGTAAATACCCTTTTATGAGTAATGATATCCATTTAAAATGCTTGCCTGACCATCTCCAAAGTGCAAAATAATAATAATTTAGCTAGTAATAGCAAAATAAAAATAAGTCAGGGTTTCATTTCTCGTCCTCTCACAGTTCACCATCTTTTAATAGAGTTTTCAGTATAAAAAGTTTGGATTGCCACTCGATCTTTCTTCTGAAGACTTTCTGGAGACTGGAGTTTCATCTGGGTTATGAAGTTAATGTGAGTCAAAAGTGCTATTGGTATAGTGACATCTGGTGGCAGTCTGGTTAAGAGAATTACGATTCAATCACAGGGAGGCTTGACACAAACAACATACGAGCACTTTCATCAAGCTTCTTTATTATTCTGTTCATTTAGAATAATTATGACATTGTTTTCATCTGAGTCAACTCAATAGTGCCCTATAAAATGCCCACATAGCAAAATTAAAAAGTTATAGATAATTTTCTTACAAACAAAACTTTATTATTTTCTTTTAGGAAAGTATAAGGAATTTCAAGAACCTGTATCAGTACTTAACAATGGCAGCACACACAATTAGAAAACACCTTTTATTTTTCCCTCTGAAACAAAACTTTAGAAGCACCAAGAACATCTACCAAGTCTCAAAGTCAATTCCTGGAGGGTCGCGGACCCTGTAGGTTTTTATTCCAACCCTATTTCAAGAATGAATTTCGACTATTGAAATCAGGTGTGTTGCATGAATGTTGAAGTGAAGCTGTCTAGGATTGTTACACTCCAGGAATTTACTTTATTTATGTTTTCTTATTGACGAAAGGATCTCAGTACACATTCTTTCCTCCTGCACAATGCAGTCTGTGATGTCTATGCTTTCAGTGGTAATACCTATTTTCAAAAGCATTTGTGAATCTCTTGTAAGTTTAATTGTTTTGAGTTACAATTATTAGATTAGGTTCTATTCAAAACAAGTTGCTAAAACTTCTGCAAGATTGTGATTGCATACTGATTTAACTGTACCTAAATATCATCATTAAAATGTCAGTCCATTGCGACCACTTCAAATATTCAGAACAAATGTAGTTTTTTTTTAGTAATAAACCTGACAATCTCAACATACACCAAACAGATTGAGAAAAAGACGGTGTATCGGCAGGATCTTTTCTGCCTTAGCAGTTGTCTGTTTTAATGTTAATAATAATGTAGGCTCTATTGCATCTGCTCCGCTTTAAACTGTGTGTGATTATAACAATGTTAAAGGTGTATCAGAAATTATTTTTAAGAGTAAGGGTAGAGGAACACAATCTTAAATCATTCCAGTGTCAATGTTGGTAATGGTAATAATAGTTTAAATATTTCTACCATATTTAGAAACCGTCATATCCAGGAATCTCAAAATTTTTGTTGATGGACTGGATGTTTAAGATAAACCCTCTCTTATATTACCGTCATCTTAATCTGCAAAGAAGAGGAGCATGTCTTTGTACTCCAAAACATTCATTCATTCATTCATCTTCATGTCGGTTGTATTCCCTTTCGGGGTCGCCACAGCGGAATGAACCGCCAACTCTTTGGCATATGTTTTACGCAGCGGATGCCCTTCCCTGCCGCAACCCATCGCTGGGAAACAGTCACACACACATTCACATTATGGACAATCGTTCTTATTCAATTCACCTATTCCGCATGTCTTTGGACTTGTGGGGAAACCGGAGCACCCGGAGAAAACCCACGCGATCACAGGGAGAACATGCAAACTCCACACAGAAATGCCACCTGCCCCAGCCGAGCCTAGAATCAGCGACGTTCTTGCTGTGAGACGACCGTGCTACCCACTGCACCACCGTGACGCTTACTCCAAAACAAAATGTAGGTAAAAATATTACGTATTCAGTTTAATAAGTGGAGTAATAGGTGTCAAAACGTTATTTTCTTTTGCCAGTTCACTCCATTTTCAATGTTTTTGTTTTTATTTGAGTTTTTGGTACAGATATTGTAGAAATACATCTTCTACTAGTCTGATGATTTGCTGCTAGGCATTTATATCAAATGTTAATTTAGCTATATATGCATCCACATAAACACATGACAAAAGAACACTAACATTAAAGACATAATGAGCACTGATTTATTTAAATAGATGCACTTAAAAAATGTTTTTTTAAATGAAAACAGTAACATTGAAATAGAATGTGTTCTCTCACTGGAAGACATTTCAGCTGAGTGTGTTCGAATATTTATTACCATACTAAACTGAAACAAAAGAATGTTATTGGCATTTATTCAAATCTTGCCCAATTTTAATAATTCCTTTGTTGTTATAGCATCAATAACTCTTTTGAGGCATACACACACAAAAAAACTTTCATTGTCACATGGACATCAATGGCAGTATCTTAGAACATCATTTTTTTTCTAATAAATTTTGTCTGTTGGTCTTTTTCCATCCAAAAGCTGAAGTACAACAGCAGCCATTTGGAAAAGCCTCAGCTAAGTGCATGTGGAGAAACTTTTAACACACGATAAACAGAAAAATCACCGCTCCCCAACAGGCATACTCTCACTTAAGGCACTACCTGGACCGCCTATCCTTCTTGGCCCTATCTGCACTTTTTTCCATAGTCTTTTCATTGTCTCCCCTACATTTGGGACAATACCATCTACCCTTGGGTTTGTAGGTGAGTCCAACACAGGAGAAATGAAACCACTCGATGGGACACTGCTCATTGTCGCAGCCGATCATCTCCCCGTAGGACACCTGGTGGCAGAGGCAGTACGTGGGCTCGTTGGGGTCGATGGTGAACTCCACCGGTGACGCCTCCCGCTCTTGCTTTGCCTTGGACCGCTTCTTCTTCTTGGCTGACTTGGATTTCTTCTCCCGGGGCTGTGAGGGCGGTTCTTCACACAGATCCTCAAGAGCTCCATTGGCACACGTGTCTCGGCTTTCACTGTTGCGCTGACGCCTGGGTCTCCTGGTTGAGGAGCGCTCAGGCAACACATTGGCAGAGGTGCTGGCAGGGTCCAGCCTCACTTTCTCGACCGGTCTCTCTGCATCTCCTGGCTCCAGAAAGCACGGCGAGTGGGCTTCGATTTGGCGAGAGCGATTTTCCACCACCTCCATCATCTGAGTGACCACATGGATCTTCTCATCACCAAGCTCTTGACTGCTGATGAGCGCCCGCTGAAGGTGGACCTGAAGACGCTTGCGCTGTCCGCTGTCAGCCTCCTTCTTGTACTTTTCATAAATCTCATCCACCTCCTTCAGGACCTCTGAGAGAACACAGAAAAAGAAAGAAAGAAAGAGAGCGTGACAGAGAGAGATTAATGATTTCAACTGGTATGCTGGAAAATTGACTGTTCACAACTAATATGTTTCAGAACATTATGGGTTTGGTTGTTTCTTTTCCACTGATCATACACTGCAGAGGACAAACATTATTTTTTTTCATAAAGTAGATTTGACTATTTATGGTATTTATCCTTTAGATAACTAAAAATACATTAGTCAATGGCATTGTAATCCTGATCAGCTTAAAACTCAGCTGCTGTTGGGAGTAAACGATTACCGATGCTTTATTTAAACATTAACAGCACAACACACTCATTATTTATATATTGCTATATGGTACTTTTTCTCCTAATTTTAAGTAACAGCATGGCTCGGCTTGTTGAGGCTTAGTTTGACACCTTAGTTTTTCCACTGACTTTAAGTCAGTCTAGTTTTGAAGGGTAAAAGTGAGTCTGTTGAACTAATTTAAATAAAAAAACAGCTGACACACAGCATCTAGACTTTAAAAACAAACATTTTTATGCTGTGGAAACTTTTACTGCTCAAACTAAAACTTTTAAAACATTTGCTTAATAGATGAATGTCGGCAGCAAGACAAGAAACCAACGAAAAGCACCAATCGACAGAATGGGAAGAAAGATGTGACGAGACAATCAGAGAAAAGTATAACTTGGCTTTGTTTTGAACAAGGGGCAACCTCCTGATTCCTGCTTGAAGCTCTATAGGAAGGTACTAAACTGTAGGACCCTGAGCGGCTGCACTCCAATGTTAAAACTGGTTGATTCAGATCTCTAGTTTTGATCTTCATGAACACTCTGAGGATTAAATTATTTTTAAATTTAGTTTAAAATATATAAAAATGAAACCTTTGGGCCGATCAGACGCCTCCACTATGACCATGTCCCTCCTCTGAGGACGCATTTTCAAGCACTGGCTCCACCCATTTTGAGCTTCATTTGACTTTGCCGTAACCCTATGGCTGACGTCACCAACACTCTTTCCATCTTATCTACAGTCAATGGTTTTGACCAATGTGTAATAGTAAGTGACTAGGCTGTAGTTCCTCGATCAGCCTCTTGAGGCTGACTCCAGAAGTGAGCAGAATTCACTCCAATGTTAAAACTGAACAGCTTTGCAAGTGAAAAAAAAGTGTTTCCACTCCTGACTCCTTTTTGTTTGTTTGTTAATGGCTTGTTAATTAAAAAATTTTATCAGGTTTGACAGTCATTAACATTACGAGGTGGGTGAATAGTTTATTTTGTTTGTTTGTTTGTTTGTTTGTTGTTGTTTTGTTTAATGTATATGAAAATTTAATCCTTCGGCCAATCAGACATCTTCAATACGACCATGTAAAATACTGCTTATGTTCATTCACTGTATATAACATGGACAAAGTGACCATGACACCACTCATAGATTTCAAGCAAAGTTAAAAATAGGCTCAAAGTGCGTAGTAAGTAACCGAAAACACATCCACAGAGGAGGGACATGGTCTTAGTGAAGATGTCTGACTGGCTGAAAATTTGCATTTTTATACATCTTAAACAAACTAATGTTAAAGTATTGTTTAAAAGCAACCGAAGAGTTTTTTTCAGCTCTGCAGTTGTTGGGTTTTAATTGCTCACTTCCCTGTCAGCCTCAAGAGGCCGGTTGACGAACTGCAGTTCAGTTACTTCTTGTGACGCATTGAGAGGGAAAGCTGGGAAAAATGTACTTTTCAAAACAAGTTACGTACACAATGTACATGTTATTTTCAGTCAATGCTCACTTTTAGAACCTTATCTAAGCGGTTATGAAAAAAGTACTGGGTTCAGGGTGCTGCGTAAAAATCTTATTCTAAATACTATAAGTTTGTGCCATCTTAAAAATTAATGTCTACGTAACTCTCAATCTGTCTTTCTAACCACCCATCCATCCATATACATATAGACAAATACACAAGTTAAACATTATTGATAATTGCTTGTATAACTAAAGCATTCTGGAGTTGTGGTGGTTAACTGAAAGACGTTGATAATTTAGCTGTATTTTTATACACACCCCTTTATTAAGCAGTAGTTTCATTTTAGACACTCGACAAAATGTGACGTTCGTGTGTGTTCCCCATTGAAGCTAAAGAGTAACAATTTTGGTTAATTCCTTTAACAGTACATGGTTGACACGAGTTAATTTTGAGTATTTTTGTAAAACGAGTGTTTTTATATGGCACAGCTTACCTAGCTGCAAAGCGCGGTGTATTCTTATGACAATTAAGGAGTTAACAAAACCGTGTGCTTTGCAGCATTGAATATCCTCTGTCGCTACATGAAACAATTTTGCACTTTCACGATCACACGTGAACTATAAAGTCAACTTGGAGGTGTTAAAAGTCGGCGGCATCGAGACGTTTCAGCGTGTGGCGAACAAAACACTCCCCGACTGAAGCTCCATTACGTCGATACTATGGCAACTAAGCGAAGCGGTATGAACGAGCCCAGCCAAACAACAGTACAGAGTGTGCACTAGTCAAAATGGCTGATCGCAGGCGGCAGGAGGGAAACACAAACAGAGCCGAACACGCAAACGGCAACGTACAAGTACAACAAAACACACACCGGAAAACGTATTCGTTTCATTTAACTGTAAAATGTGCTGAAATTAAGCAACTGCGTTAAACGGTTGCCTGATAAAAGCACATTCTCCCGGACAGACGTTGACGTTTTGCTTACCTTGATATTTGTTGTCGATCTCGCGTAACAATGAAACATTCCTCTGTATGTCCAAAGGGAGAGATTCGACACATTCCAAATAATCCTCCACGTAGCTGACAAGCTGCGATTTTTCCACATTCGGGTAATGCCCTAACATAATGATAACGATGCATCAAACAGTTATGCGCTTTTTCGTTGAGAACTCTTGGTTAAAACCGGCTCCGTTTTACACTGATTCTTTTAAATAGGGAATTTAGAAAGCATCCTCATAAAGAGCCACTCTTCCAATTTCAAGCTTCTCCAGATACGAGAACTCCTTCAAACAAAACTAGCATATTTGCGCATGCGTGAGATTAACCTATTAAACGCCACCTTCTTCAGTTTCAGACCATTAGACCAATTGGGTCAAGCATTATTAGGACGTGGGCGGCTGTTTAGATCAGCTGGACGCGCCCACGGATCATATGGAAGTTTGTTTGATTCACTAAAAAAAGAGAGGAAACATTCACGTTCAGTATAAGAAACCGTTGCAATGACTCGTGGAAAGGGATTTTATTGTTGATTGTGAGACGATTCAATAGTGGGAAATAATCGAGTTTTAAATGAATGTCTATTTGGTCGGAAATGTCACCAGTGCAAGCGGGATAGCACGATCTATTTAGTTAGTAATATCCCATGTCAACGCTTTAACACTTAATATAACAACAATATATAACAATAGGTCAACATACAGAGATTAACGACAATTCGCTTTCAATATTAAAACCAGCGAATAGACTTCTAAACATTCGGCTATGGTAATGCTTTGAGTCCAGAGTAACAAAAGAGTGATTCAAGTTTAGGTTTGAATCTCAGAAACAAACAAGCTTTTTAAATATATAAATTAAATTTCCTATTTTTGTTTTAACTGTATTTATAGAGATGTTGTACTTATCATACTTTACATGTTATGTTGGCTCACACATGGAAATAGTGACCATAGTCTCACACAGTTAGACATTTTGGCAAACAACCTATTCCATTTAATTTCACCTAGTGTCATGGTTCTTTTTTCGTTGAAATGTCGCTACAAAAATGTTTAGCTGTTCATTATAACCACTCATTCAGATACACTCGCTTCTCTCTAAAATCCAAATGAATTCAACCAATCAGATCACGACTTAGGGATTCTTGAAGCGTTGCCATAAAATTGCACCAAACCCATCAGACGTATAGCCATAAAAATATTGAGTTTATCATCAAACGTGGCATTTGGTTTCAGCCAATTGAGGCCAGTGCCAGAAGTGAACATACATACGTAATATACATTGACACCCATGTTAAAACCAAGCGGCAACCGACTGATTGTCTGCTATAGAGGCTGACTTTGGGGCTGAAAATAACATGGCTCCATTAGGTATGTTGAATAAAATTGCTAGCTTTGAACTTCATGAACACTGAGAGAGTTATTAGGGGTCGAGCACCAACGAACAGTACCTGAACATTAACGAAAAGTCCCAGATTTTTGCACACGCCTCAGACCTGGTGAAAATGTACGTTTGATTGCGTTTCGAAAAATGAATTTAAAAATGTCTCTATAGCGCCACCTAACGCGTATTTGCAGCTGTTGCGCAACCAGTTTGTCGTAGGCAGATGAAATTTGGTACAGATGTGTAAAATACCAAGCTGCAACTTTTGCTAATATAAAACCTGTTTCCAAAATCGACCGGAAGTCGGTTAATTCCCAAAATCCTCTAAAAATGGGCGTTTTTGCTCGTTCTACTTTTTGACGAACTTCTCCCACAGATTTTGTCCAAACATCTCCAAACTTCTTGAGTATCATCATAAGGCATACGGCATGTGATATTGAGAAGCTTGTTCGACTATCATAAAGTATGTGGTGGTGGCGGCGGGCCAATGTCCAAATTTCGAATCGAAACAGGAAGTTGTTATAACTCGGGCATAGAATATCCGATCCGGCTCAAACTTGTTTCATTCTCATCGTAGTCCAAGCCTGAGAACAGGTGTATGACAACTAACGACATCCGCCATAGCGCCACCTAGTAGGGAGCATTTAAAGCGTGTTTTTGATAGTTTCACGCTTCTATTTCAGGCACTGTATTGCATACACACTTAGAACTTTTTGCATGCGTGAGGGCCTTAAGACCTACAAAAAAGTTCATCGGGTCGAGTTTCGAAACCGAACGGAAAACCGGATATTTTAGGTTTTATGTAAAAAACACAGACTTCATACTTTGACAAACTCCTCCTAGGCAAAATGTCCGATCCAGCTGAAAATTGGTGTAGTTAGGTGTAAGGCATTAGGAAAAAAAGTTATCAAAAGCTAAGAAGTACGTCAAACGGCCTTGGGATGGCGCTCTATAGCGCCACCTGAAGCGGTTTTGTAGCTGTTGCGCAACCAGTTTGTCGCAGGCTAATAAAACTTGGTACACATATGTAAATTACCAAGCTGCAACTTTTACTAATATAAACCTTGTTTCCAAAATCGACGGGAAGACGAATATTTCGCAAAAACCTCAAAAAGTGTGCGTTTTTGCTCATTTCAAACTTTGACGAACTCCTCCTAGGCGAAATGTCCGATCAAGCTGAAAATTGGTGTGGTTACTCATAACACATTAGGGAAAAAAGTTATCAAAAGCTAAGAAGTACGTCAAATGTTCTTGGTGTGGTGCCACAGCAAAGTTCACCCTTCAAAATTGTGGAAAAATATTTACATATTTTGGTCTGTATCCCTGTTCAAGATAATCCACTATCAACAAAAACAGCCTGGTATGATTAGCATTAACAGGCTCAACAAAAGCATATAAATCACTGTGACTGCACTCCCAAAAATTGGCTTTACAGCGCCTCCTTACTGCCCCCTTAAATGTGACCAAAATCTTCTTTTTAGCTGTTTTGACCTATTGAACATGTTAGAAAGCCCACCAAAATTTGTTCGAAGGTCATGTTCAATAAGTATAATAAATGAACACTGTCACTGAAATTGAATCTTGGATGACACCTCTGCAGCGCCCCCTGGAACGCGAAAAAAAGCTTAATGTGGAATTTAACGAACTTCTCCCAGGAAAATTTCCATATCGAGCTGATCTTTGGTCTGGTGACTCTTAAGGCATTTGGGACCAAAAGATATCAAAAACGTAGAAGTTTGTCGCACAGTCTTGCTGTGGCACCTTAACGATCTTGACCTTTTTTAAATGTGTAGGGCTAAATGGATTTGTTAATGTAGCACTCGCATACTTTATCCAAACACTATGAAAAAATTATGGAGTTATGAGCCTACCCTTCTGACCAAGTTGCTATGCTTAAGTGACGATACGCTTATAGCGCCACCTACTGCCTGTGTACTTCATCCAACGTACGTGAAAAAAATGAAGCGTGAAAATCTTGATATTCTGAACAGAATGATATGCTAATCTTATGACACTGACTCTTGTTTTTATACGTGTTGTTTGTGTAACAATAAGGATCGTCTTCACGTTTAAAGATTTGTAATGTTGGATACGAGGTAAAGTGCCTTTTCACCTTGTTTCGAGCTCTCGACGACGACGAGTGAAAAAACTCGAAAAAGGCCGGGAGGCTGTGCCTTCGCTCCGGCGGATGCATCTTGCGAGACCCCTTCCATCGCTGCTTGCAGCTTTAATTTTTTTTACATTTGTTAAATATATTTTCAGCTTTGAAGGTATGCATAATTAAGGGAATGGTTGCTTGAAAAGCAGATGATTGACAATTCTTCAGATAGTCTCATCACACGATACTTCTGTGTTATTCATTCCAGGTAATCTCATGAACTTATCTTCTTTGTGATTACCAGGAAGGTGACTCACTTTCATGGCTGGCTATCTTCTCTCAGAGCCTCTTTTACCAACATCAGAAACCTACAAGTAACATCACAGACACTATGTCCATTTTTAACTGTTTCAGTTAGGTTTGATCTTGATGACAACTCAGAGGAAGGTAATTTGTTTTACTACTTTTCAAGGTTTTTAATTTATTTTTTTAGAATTGTGTATCTGAGGAGGATTGTCTTAAGCAGTCTTTAGACCAAGATTGTTAAAATGTGTGGAATGCCCTTAATTGGACGCAAGAAAATAGCACCTCGAATTTGCTGTTCACCAATACCATTGTTTGTTTTTCACTCGAGAGCTCATGAGAACTCCACAATACTTGCACCATCATCTTCACACGGACTTGAGATGAGGTCTTCTGATTGACTTAACATGCAAATTGTTCGCAATCCAGGTAACCAGGTTTCTGCTGTAAACGTGTTTTTTTCTGGACCTTTTTATATGGAGCCTCTAGTATAGACACAATGTCAAAAATAAAGGCTGACCTTGTCAACTGTAACTCAGACACTTTTATGGAAAGGGTATGCATAGATTACATTTACATTACATTTATGCATTTGGCAGACGCTTTTGTCCAAAGCGACTTACATTAGGGGAGAGACAATATGCAATTTGTTACACCGTCAAAGTCTATCTCAGCTTCTCATAATAGAATTATGCTGTTTACCTGCTATGAGACGTCACATGACATGATTCAAGCAACCTGATTGGAGAGTCAACCATTGATATGTTGTATTGGAAACTGTAAGTTTTAAAGTGCCCCTGTTGTGATTTTAAAAGGTTCAATATTTCCTTTTGAGAGTCTACATCAAGAGGTTGACAGTCATCTAAATTCACAAACACTTTTGCTCTCTTTTAATATGCATTTAAGCTTACTGGATTGTTCAATGACAGTCAGGCTACGTTCAGACTGCAGCCCAAAGTGACTCAAAATAGATTTTTTAATTAATTTATTTTTTTTGCCTGTGTTGTTCTGTATCAGACAATTTCATGACAGTCTGAAGAGTTCAAGTTCGATTTTTTCAATCACAACCAGGTCACTTTTATATGAGATCCTGTTACCTGTTTTTTGCCATACGACCTCAGTCAGAACAAAATTTGAATTTTTCTGGGTTTTGTGTCATCGAGCCTAACTTAAACACAGTTTCTCACAGATACGAATTGCTGGAGAAGAAACTCTTGTACTGAAAAAGATTCAAAAAGAGCCCAAAGAATGCGTATGATATTGGAGCCGCATTTTGTTTACACACACACACACACACACACATATATATATATATATATATATATATATATATATATATATATATATATATATATATATATATATATGCTCTAAGCAGACTCTATTGCTTCCACATGCATCCTATGACTAATGATAATTAGTTTTAACAATAGACTTAAATACTTAAAAAGCTGTCTATAATTTTTTGTAGGTGCTGTATTGAAGAGTTCTGTTGGACAGAAGATGTACCAGTTTCAGTAAGAGCTATACAAATTTGTGTAGGCATGGATTTATTTTGAGGTTTTCAAAAGTCAAGGGTCGAGTCTAGCTATAATACTGAATATTGCATTTATAATGAGTTGGTTTAATCCTCTCTCGTTGGTTTCTAGCAAAACAACGCGTATGCTGAAATGAGCCCCGTTGAGTTGAAGTACATTGTACTGCACTTGCGTTTCTATTATGCTGACAAACTCGACTTGCCAGACGCTCAGCTCGGTCGTATCGACTTCTTAGCAAAGAAACGCGTAGCAAGTCGCAATATCTGCGCTGTATGCAGGACATCTCTGCCCAGAGTCCGGGGACTTTCCCCTAAGCATGCGTGGCGAAACTGAGTTCCCTGGACGTCGCTTAGAATGCAAGTTTTCAGGCATGCGCAGTGTAAAAGCACATTCAAACATAGTAATAATGGGTGTAAAGTAGATGCGAGTCTGAATGACGGTAAGTATCAGGTTCAGTATCTTTATTTTTATATCAGTTTATTCCTGTTTTCTTGAAATACTACAAGTGTCACCACATTGTCACTAAACGTACTTACAAATAAGCATGCTAACAGGTTTATAGTAAGTACACATCAACTCCAGTTTGACAACTACAACATGTAGATGAAGCGTAAACGTCACCAATAAAGCGACCAATGCGACGACAGCATAGACTTAAAATAACGTACACAACGAAAATACACAAAATATATATTTTTTTAATATCTAAAGATTTTACCGACCCATCAGATTATGGATAATACACATAACATACCTATATTCTAAAAGTTTGTCTCAATGTGACATGAAATTTGATCTGTAGGCATGCGCTTTTCCAACCGCTGCAATTTACAAAAAATGCCATGTTTACGCCCCTGCGTTATGCACGGAAAAAAACTTTATCGGTTGCGAAGGCACAACAACTTCGGTGCTTTGGTGGTCATTTACAGAAGGTATGTACCGCATACATCTGAAATAAGTTGAGAATGAGATGACTGCACCTTTTACATATACCTAAACTAGTGAATGATCTTGTTTTACTTTCCAATTAAATGTACTCTAATCTATAGAGCTGATGTTCTATTCTTTAATTGACTATTCATTGTAATGCTATTAATTCATTTTTAACGTCTTTTAGTTTGGCAAAGCAAAAGAAGAAATGGAGTCAGTATACTTTCCAGTATTTCTAACCATCCTTCTGAGTTGCTATAAGCACTTTAGTGGATCCCACTCAGTTTTGGCAACTGCTTCCCTTCAGGCAGTGTGCAGAATGAGGCCTAACCCTCGAATAGCAGCCGGTTTGCCTCGTGTGTATGGTCACATTTTATTCAGTCAGGCTGGCCCTAAGGAGAAGCTGAGTGTGACTCTCAGACTGCATGGATTCCCTGCGGACAGTCAGCAGCCCAGAGCCATCCACATTCATGAGTATGGAGACTTCAGCAAAGGCTGCCAATCCACAGGAGGTCATTACAATCCCTTCATCGTCAGCCATCCACAGCATCCAGGGGACTTTGGGAACTTTAAGTCTGTTAATGGGAAGATCCGTCAGTCACTGGCCTCCAGTGCAACACTCTTTGGGGAACACTCCATTCTTGGTCGTTCTGTTGTCATTCATGAGGGAGAGGATGATTTGGGAGGAGGTGGTAATGCAGAGAGCTTGTTGACGGGCAATGCTGGTGGGCGACTGGCATGCTGTGTTATTGGTTTTGGCAACCCCCAAAATTAACCGACAATTGTAAATCACAGGCTTTATATACTGAGAGGGTACTTTGGTTATGGTCTGGTTGGATTATTTTAATAAATATAATCTATTATGTCAGCTTGTGAGATTGACTTTATTCTAAAACTGATCCATCTCTTGTAGAAAAAGGGTCAAATAAAGCATTGAGTCACTGGTAAATCTTTGATCATGCTTCTACTGTTTAGAGCAGGGGTGTTCAAAGTAGATCTTGGCAGGTCCTACAGCATCCGATCCCATTGGCTTGTCTGAAGCCGGTGCATTGTGTGCATAGAAAAGGGTTGCATCCTCCAGGACCAATCTTGGACACCCCTATATGGTCTTGAGGGACCAATAAAGTAGGAAAATCCCTTGACAATATGATTTCAGAAGTATTTATGAGCTCACAAATCTCAATAGAACAAAATGTACATCATCTTCATTCATCAATAGTCCTGATCTTAATTATATAAAGCAAACATGTGAATAGAAAACCCAAGCATAATCAAGATGCTCAAAAAGAAACTGGATAACAGAATCTTTTCCAACAGAAATGTAAAATGTTTTTTTTTCTTTTTATGGTTACGTTCAGAGGTAATTAGAATCTAAGCACCTGGGAAGATACTTTTTACTCAAGAGAATAAAAGCAGAGCAAAAGTAGTCAGAAATAGTCAATATTCAAACTCAATACACTGCCTTATCTAAATACTTTATTGGGATTTTGAGACAAACATCATACTAGAAGCAGACAACACAGAACAATTGAAGATCAGCGCTTAACTAAACCAATACAGTTTCTTAACCCTAACCTACACAGTACCCCAGACACATTCACCACTGAAAGGATGGAATTTAACATGAAGTAAAGAGAGGGAACTATATTTTATTCGTATGATACAAATTACATATTTTAACGATTAAAACAATATAAAATTAAATGCATTTTGTTAAACACAGTACACTATTACACACACAAACCTCCAGCATTACATGCCATAGAAGAACAGATAGAAGCATGTACTCTTGTGGAGAAGAAAGAAAATAATAACACCAAATATAGATAGAGTATACATGTAATTGAGTATTACCATCAAGTGAATTACTTGGAATTGAGCATTTACAAAGGGTTAGTCAGGTACGAGACAAATTTCACCAATTTAAGAAAAGGAGATTGTTTTATAAAATGTGTATTTCGAACCTCAAATGTTTATATACTAGATATAATTCTGCTCCTAAATTCACTTGAAACAATTCAAACATTTTGTATTGATTGAATTGAACTTGGACAGCGCCCTCTACCCTCAGCAGTGCGAAACTGCTCTTCGTAATCTTTGAGAAGAATGGAGGAACTCGCTGCAGCGCTGAGAGCGGATGGCATCCAGAAAACAGTACTTTCCCCCGGTAAAGGGGAGCTTTCCTCTTTCCCTGACGGTACAAAGGTAACGTAAGACTCCGAACTCGATGTTGAGGTTTTTCAACGTCGAGGTGAAATGCTCGCGTGAAGGGTCAGTCTGTTTTTAGCATGCTAGCTTCATTTGTGAGCTTTGACGCATAATTTTTGGTTCCCACCCAAAAAAATAATACGTGGTTTGGGATTGATTTATCAAATAATAAACGAGCACAGTAACGGTGTAAGTGTATTAATTTATCATTTGTATAAGAAAAAACTGAAGTGAAGGGAGTTAGCCGTTAGCTAAGCATAGAGATGTAGACCTGATGTTGCCATCAAGGTCTAAAAAAAATATAATCTCTGATTGACTGCTGAAGCTAACTTAATATTTTTTAATAGTGTTAACTTATTAAAACATTCGCATTGTGGCGAATTAACTGCGCATGACGGGCAGTGTCAAAAGCTTTGTGCAAATGAGTCCTAACTGGATGCAACGATTTTAGTCTGAGAAGTTATCGCGATTATTTTCCTTTCAAAACGGTATTGGCTAAGAATATCATATGCAAAAATTATTTGTTAAGTACTATTAGTTGCTGCTCAGTTAAAAAAATAATGTAGCAGAAAATATAAAATAAAAACAAACAGCAGTTTTTAGAATAGAAAACGTTAATTGAAAAATACGAACTGGCTTTTTGCTAACAATTTAGCTGTGATTTGAAAATAAGTAATAGAGTACTCTGAAAAGAAAATTAAAGAAACCACATCTCTGGTACTTGGTAAGCTAACATAGACTTGCGGTATTCTGGACACTGGCAACAGTTTATTCAGTATATAGTGCTCTGGGTTGCAAAGACAAGCATGATTCCACTTTAGATTGTCGGGGGAGGGTCTTACGAACTCAAGCATACTTGATTTGCATATTTTGGACCAACCATTTGGAAGAAAAGGAGAAAAAGAAAAAAAAAAACATCAAGACACACAGTGTCCGGATTACTGTGAGTGCTCATGGTTCTCCGGACAGGTGGACATTTCAATTTGTGGTATTCTGGACAAAATTGTACAATCTTTAATCTTGGTTAATTAAACTATATTTGAAAAGTCAATATATAATCTTCAACTAATAACGTATAACTTTTATGTTTGACTGCAGTTACATTTCAATTAAATATTTATTCGTTGCTTCCCCACCCCTGACTATCTTGTCAGAAAATCTTCTCCATCCCAGCAGCCACCTTGAGACGGGCACTCGCGGTACATTTACGCTAATATCTCACGAATATCTGAATGAAATGCTTCTCTGAGGGTCATGAATGAAAGGGAACATACAAAAGTTAATGGTGAATTATTGCATCTCTAATCACACCCTGATTTTTTTTTACAACAAAAATATGTTAAATACAGTGGGTATAAAGGCACTTGGTTATAATAAGCTTATCTTTTACAGAATGTACCACTAATAATTAAAGATAGGAAAGTAACATATAGTTAATGGCTCTTCTTGGCTTATTTAAAGGAGCTAAATTTGAAGGAGGTTCTGCTTGAGAAGAATCTAAACTTTTTTGATGATGTTAAAACCTGTTTTATATTGTGGTGTTAGTTTTCTGTTTAATTCATTTAAGCTAAAATCATGCTGAAAAGGCTAATTTAGTTGTAGTAAAAAAATGTAACGTATGGCTAGCTATTTTCATATTAGATTTAATGTTATATTTTCTTAATAGAGTTTAAAGTTTCAGTGAGAGATTTTTTGAGTTAGTGTTATTATTTGGAAGTTAATCGAAACAAGATGTGCAAAAAAAAAAGTTTGTGATTTTGGACGTTATTCAATTAGTGTATTTCGGAAGAAATGGTAAAGAAAGGCGTTCTGGCAGGTACCAAAATAAACTTGTTGCCTGGCAACTAGAGATTCTGGGTCCAACATGTATGGAAGAGTATTTGTAATGAAAACATTGTTAAATAAAGAACACAGTTCTTATGTCTGGAGGGTTTGAAAAGAGGATGATCATTTTTAAGGTGGAGCTATTGTTTGTTGTAAACTTGTAATAGATGGTAATTCAAGATTTCCCACTTTCTCGTTATAGGTGAAGTTTCATTTTCGCACAAGTCTGTGTGATGGCACAATGTTGGATGACTCCAGGACGATGGGAGGTCGCAGCAAACCGATGGAGCTGATCCTTGGAAAGAAGTTCAAACTTCCTGTGTGGGAGAAAGTGGTGGCCACTATGAAAGAGGGGGAAGTTGCTGAATTCATTTGTGATGTAAAGGTTAGTTAGCGTTTTCAGTGATCTGCCAATTACAAAAAATACCATCTCCCCAACCAAACGCAGCACAAGCATTCAAATAAGGCAATAGTGATTTTTGACATTTATCTATAATCACCTTCACATGTTCTTTGTTGTTCTGCTGGAATAGCACACAGCTGTCTATCCAATGGTGTCTCTGTCCCTACGAAACATCAGCCAAGGAAAAGACCCACTCGAAGGCCAGAGACACTGCTGCGGAATCGCTCAGGTCCACTCGCACCATTCTTTGGGTCACCATGATCTAGATAAGTTGCAGACCAATCCCCAGGCTCTGGTCTTTACCCTGGAAATGTTACAGGTGAGAGGGAGGAGCAAGACCTGGTTCTAGGATCTAGGTTTGAGTAGTTAGGTTTTGTTTGCTGATTATACCTTTTCACATCCTGTACTCTAGGTTTTGCCACCAGGCTCCTATCAGGTGGAGATATGGGCCATGACTGATGATGAGAAGCTGGGGGCCATACCACAGATTCATGAGGAGGGAAATGCACTTTTCAAAGCTGGAGATATTTCCGCTGCTGCAGAAAAGTATTACAACGCCATCGCCTGTCTCAAAAGCTTACAGATGAAGGTAAGTATTCAAGTAGCTTAGCAGTAGTTATAGCTTATAGGGATGTAAAATACTCTTATTTCATATTATTGCAATTGCTGGTTTAAAAATATGCACATTCAAAATATTATGCCTGTGTATCTTCATTTGGCATTCTCGCGTCAATCTGGAGATGTATTCTCTCCAGCATGTCAAAGATCTGAATAGATCTATCTTCTGAACATGCTCAAAAAAACCTGTCCCAGGAATCATCCAGGTGGTATTAGACACAGATGCCTGAACCACCTCAGCTAGCTCCGTTTGATGCTGAGAAGTGCAGAAAATGTATTAGAAGCAATAATGAATATCAATATTCATTAGTTTTACGACTTCACTTTCTTCCAATGACTGCTTTCAGCTCTGTCCTCAGCCATGATTGTAGTCAAACCCTTCCTCACACCAAGAAATGCCACGTCTCTTCCCATACAATGGCATAAAAGTTAGGTCATTGTGAGCTGGCTGTGACTGAGGTCACATGGCAAAAAATCAGTTTAGACCACGTATAAAAAAAACGACCTGGGTCAGAATTGAAAAAAAAAAAATTTTTTATAAATAAATAATAAATTCATAATTGAGCTGTTCAATTTGCCCACACATATGAACAAAACAACATTTGGGTCACTTTCTGCTGCAGTCTGAACATATGCTAAGGAAAATTAATTTCAGCTGCTTATATCCCATATTTTATTTAATTGGTTATAATTTAAAAACTTGACAATAAGTGAGAGTAGGCACAAATTGATTAGTCAAGCGCTTTACTTCAGATCAGAAGACAAATTGCAGCAGACTTGCTCCTATGAGAGGCATTTCTATTTTCTTTATTTTAAGTAAATAAAAGAAGTTTAACTGTTTACACACATTTGTTCTGTACAGGAGCGTCCGGGTGATGAGCATTGGATCAAGCTGGATTTCATGATCACTCCTCTGCTCCTCAATTACTGTCAATGCAAGCATCTTCTGGGCCAGTATTACGAGGTGCTGGACCACTGCTCTTCTATCATCAACAAATATGACGGTAAGCATTAAAATAATGAGTATCTCAAAAAACTCCTACATTTTTTTTTGGCTTTAAATACTGTTGCACTATAAATTTCATATACATAATTGAACAAGTATTGAATTAGTTAATATTTTGTGAAAAGGGAAAATTTACAAATTCATTTCACAAAAACATATTTCCATCATTTTAATGTTCTATGCTAGCATCTAAATTTTCATTATTAGATTAGACATTGTTAGGTTAATGTTGTTGCTTTTTCCTCAAAGATAACGTGAAGGCGTTTTTCAAACGAGGGAAAGCTCATGCTGCCGTGTGGAATGAAGCCGAAGCAAAAGCAGACTTCGCCCGAGTGGTTGCGCTGGATCCTTCGCTAGAAACCTCTGTTACACGGGAGCTGCGAGCGATGGAGGAGCGCATGCGGGAAAAACAGAAGGAGGATAAAGGACGGTACAAAAACCTTTTCAGCTACACCACCAAAGCTTCAGCAGCAGCTACCACGGTTAGTTTCCTGAAGGAGATTTCAACTTACTTGCAGAAATAAACTTGGTTAAACAAGTTTTTTTTCTCTTTCAGGGCTGACTCAAGAAAAAAAAAATGCTGCACTTATTATCTTTAATGAAAAACATTGTGGCTGTGCGCTCTCGTTTTCACCCAGTCACTACTTCTCGTAACCCACGCTCCTTATAAAGCATCACTCTGTTTGTTTATCAATAGACTGTGTGTAGAGGAAAAAAATGGATCCAGAGTGTAGATTTAATTACTCTGGTTGTCTTGTTTACCCACATGTGGTCAAAGGGACTTCTTGAACCAGGAAGAGTAAAACCAGCATACTGCCTTGTTGCTTAAATTAACTTTTTGTATTGTGCTGATGTAAAAACCGCAAGCCTATACTTTTGCAGCTCCTGAACAAGAGAAGGTTGACTGACCATGGAAGACAATCCTAGATTGGCTTTAAAGAATATTTACGTTCATATGCTCTGCTTATTTCCACATTATCTTTTGTATTTATCACAGAATAATTGTATTATCACCCTTATAGTCTTTAAAATGTATTGTACATTGTAAACTTGTGCTAGCACATGTAAAACTATTAACAATTTCCACAATTAAAAGTATACCCGCTCGTATTTTATGCAGTCCATGATTTAGCATTACATACAAGTATAAAAAAAAATCAAGCACTTCTAGCATGCAGTGTAATAGAGTTAAAAGGCTGACAACTGTTTAGTTTTCCTTTTTTATTTAAATACAGAATTGCAAAATTGGGCTTAAAAAATTTATTTACGAATTGCAACACTACATGAAGTGTACATTAGCTACTGATGAGGGATGTCAATAAGACATGTACAGGGAAGATGGTGTAAATAGCTTGGCAAAGAGCAATGCATCTGAGAAACTGAACAAAAAGGGAAACGAGTACCGGAGGAAGGGAGGCTGTGAGCGCGTGTTATGTGCGAGCACTTCGCTCTGTCTCTGCTAGACACTCTCGGACAAGAGCTCGAGCGTGGATAATACCTGAAGAGAGAGAAAAAAAACATGCAATTCATTTTCAAATAAACCACATGCAAAAAAAAAAAAAGGGGACAACACGGATGTAAAAAATGTGCCAATTTTAACAATCCCTTAAATTGATTGGTTTATAAGTCTTCTCCTTATAGAAAATTTAATGGTGAGTGTTTATCTCCTCGCAATTATTTGAAACACTCGAGTGCTAGGATTAGCTGGTCTAGAAACCTTTACTATAAACAAATATCAATACATATTACATGACAATGAGATTTTTTTTTCTGTGGAGAATCCCCCTGGTTACTTGTGCTCCACAGCTAACCTTCTCTAGGGCAGGTTATCTTCTGGATTAGAGATCGCAAGCTTACATTCGTCCAATCAGTGGTTAGAAAAGGAACTTTTAAGTGACATTACACCAGCATCAGAAACATGAGCTTCACTTTTTCTTCCCAATCCTGTGCTTATTTGTGCACAAACTGTTAGATGACTACATAAATTGTTAATTTTAGGGAGAGACAAAATCCCTTATCTTTTCCTGACTCGTATTTTCATGAAAGATGCATGTTTTCCATGTATAGAATAGCTTACATTTGCAAGCTTCGATCACTCACACAAAATGTGACAAGTGGAAGTCACGTCCTTACTGTACAGCAGATGGTGTGTTATACAGCAAACCTGCTCCAGACCTTAATTTTATCTGCTGCCATGACCATTCAGAGTTAGGGTTACATCTTCCAAAAAAAAAAATATCTAGAATATAGTATTTTCTATATATTTAGTTTAAAGCAAGATAAACATTGATTTATTTTGTAATACAACCATAAACACATTAGCATTATATAAAAAAAGTGAAACATATTAGAATTAAAACTGCAAAATTATACTGTTATCATACCTATATCACACACACAAAAAAATCTATTTTACATCAATACAGAATGTGCTTCTTTGACATTGCAACAAAAAAAAACTATTTACTGACAACAATCGTGTCTGACTTTTGCAGCAGCCACAGCATTACTGAAGCAAAAAATATATGTTTCTGCTCCTCCTCCCCAGAGAAATAAACCATTTGGATCTATCCATGTTCATCAGGATTGGTTATTCAGTGGCTACATCAGTCTTTTACGTGCACGCGCCTGTTTACTCATCAGAGCTTCAGGATCAAAGCCTGACTCGACAAAGAAAGTTGATGAGCTGCTTCATAGCACCCACTAAGCCTGATTGAAATGGTTAGGTTTTGTCAAATCCAAACCGTATACTGAGTTTGTTCAGCCACATTCATGGTACAGGCCCCAGCGCAACGCAAATTTTGTTTTATTTAAATCTGATCCAGTTTGTTTTCATGTGAAGTCCTGAATCACACCCGGGTGCTAAGGGTCCTCAACAATTCAAGAGAACGGAATACCTCTCTTCAGCCTCTCCATGGCACTTTTGCTGCCGGCGTAGGTAGGACGAATTTCCCGGCTCATCTCCTCAATGACTGAGAGCAGTTCACTATAGGTTGATCCCTGTGACACTTTGACTGGCTGCAGAAACAAAAAGCATTCTTGAAATAACCAAAAGCTAGTCCGCTTTAAATGCTTTTCAAGGCTGTTAGGCTTTTGGAGGCTATTAGGTGTTGAAAGTAACTCTGGTATGTGGGTTTGTTGCTTAAGAATTGGACTTGGCAAGTTGGTGAGAAGGGTCACATTAATGGTGTTATGTTACGATGTAGCCTTTTGGTTCCCAAATATTTTATATAATGGGCCAAATGATGTTAAATTAACCACGCTATGGGATTAACCATGCTGATATATAACTTACAGAATTTCAAGTGGGCAACCCATGAACTTGGCATACTCTGCATGCACCTACAAAATGGACAGCAGTTGAAGCCGACTCCAGTGAACTCTTGAGTTCAGACTGTGTCATAAGAAGTATAATCGATTCAGATGAGAGAAGATACAGCACTCGTCCCTGCACCACAGATGATGGCCGACCAGAACTTTGAGTGAAAATTATATTGATTAATGAAGTATTAATCCATTAAAAAGCTTAAAACTATGCAGATTCAATCACCTAACCCAGTAAAACTGATTTATAATGTTTTGACTTGGCTGGTGTTGGGGTTTCCGTGGAGTTCTGTACCTGGTAAAGGTACTTTTCAGCATCATTGGGAAGCGAATGCGCGAAGTAGGCTTATTATACTGATAATATATAGAATAATTCTGATTCGAAAGAAAGGTATTGCATCTGCACTTTTAAGCTATTCTATGTCTTTACACAACAACATTATTATTGCATGTATGCAATCAGTAGATTTGCCATTTACCAGGAAAGTGTAACTAGACTAAAATAGTGGAGTGATGCGACTAGTACAAGCCCACTCAGAACAAAAAAAGAAAGTCGGTGGAAACACAGACTAACAAAGGAAGGTTGAGTGCAGGCAAACCTAGTTTGTCGAGCCACTTTAAAAGTCAAATTGAAAACTGGTATAAACTTGGAAAATATGGATTATCCCTTAAAAACCAGACATCTTTAAGTTCTTTTTTTCTGGGTAGGAGGTTTAGTCACAAATCAATCTATATTTGGAATTGTCTAACACTTTGCTTATTCACCTTTAAAGTGAACTGCTGACCAGTGAAAATGCAAACATTACAAGAGCCTATGAGAACTCACCGTTACCTTTCAAGAGAAATAACTGCAAATAACCGCTAAAATACAAACAAGAAATGTATATGTACAAAAATAAGCAAAACCTTGCTGACAGTGCAAGTACAAAAATGACCTGAAAAGCAAACAGCACTAAACGTACAATAATTACAACAATATATTTCAATGAAACCTTTTTACAACAAAACTTACTTGAACAAAGCCCATTGATGGTGGGCCGAAGTCATTGAACACTGGTCTTAAGCTGGAAGAGGAAGCCAGTGATGGAGAGGAGCCACATGATCCTAAAACCAGAGAGAAAGACCAATCACAAATCAAGGAGATGTCAAAAGGAGGATTCAACCAATGATATCTTGCCACCGTGGGAGTGTGTGTTAAGAGTGTGAAGGAAGTGGAGAAGACAAAGGCAAAAGCAGACGCTCTAATGTGTTTGGGAGGGGTGTCACACTGGGATCACAAACAGCTCATACTTTGGATAAAAGAACACTCAGATCCACTTTAAGATGCGCGTATCTCGTTGTTAGCGCATATTTTAATGCGCAAGACAGATGGCTATGGCTCCTTTGACTCCTCCCCCTTTTATCCAAGCCTCTGACCTCTTTAACTGTAGGTTCACTGACCCCTTTCCAGGATTAAAAGCGGTGTTGGAAACGGAACACGCATAAAAATACATTAAGTGACTACAAGCCAAGTAACGAATGAGTCGAGGGCACAATGAAACTCACCTGGAGGAGTGTGGTTCGAGCCGGTGGGTGCGGGGGCGATCGGCTTATAACTCATATTCACACCGACGTCGATTGAAGACTCGGCTGACGAAAAGTTTCTCCGTGTCTTCTGCGTGCTAGCTCAATGTGGCTCGCTCTCTGAAGCGGAGTCGATGTTGTCCTGATGTACAAGCAGATAATAGATTTAGAGATTCGTGTAAGAGGTGAACAACGAGATAAAGCCTAGCGGACTACACAAACGGTCCCCTTTCAACTTAACCGGTACGACGCTCCGGGTTGTTCGTTTAAACCGTCCACGTTTGACGAGACTTCACAACATTTAGCGATAGCTTCAAATAAGTAGACCTATTACATATCGCCCTGTGAGTATCCAATATACTGTGGGTTAAAGATGTCTGTGATTGTTTATAAAAGGTAAATTGTGCTACCCACCTCTTCCGCCAACTCGCTCGACAGCGACACACGCTAACTGTCCAACAAGCTGACAAATGTAACCGCCAACAACCTCCGTGAACACTTTGTGAGACCTTGGGAGGGTCAAGGTGGTATTTAGTACGCGTCTGGAGTTGAACGAGTCGGTGAATAAGGAATATTACGCATGGGACCGGGTTTGTTACGCAGCGGTTTCGAGCGTCCTCCTCTCGCCTGCGCGTGCTAGCCTGCTATGTTATTTTCCCATGATACTCGGCAAAAGCGGGGCTGCGTCATCAGGCACGCGCCTTCACTCCCTGCCACAATGAAGATGCCATTCTGGGACCAACTTGGTGGAGAATAACAGCGAGATGCTCATTTGAAAGAAAACGAATTTATGTCGTTTTGTACTCTAAATAGTTATGAAGTATGGACAATAACTATTATGTTAATAATTGCAATTTAACTAAATGGTGCCATATCATGCTTCTTTTAAGTGAAGTGAAAGGAACCAGTTGGCCAGATATGGAGTGACCCATACCCTGAATTTGTGCTCTGCATGTAACCCATCCCAGTTTACACACACAGCAGTAAACAAACACACCGTGAACACACACCCGGAGCAGTGGACAGCCATGGCTGCGGCACCCGGGGTAGCAGTCCAGGAACTGGTGCCTTGCTCAAGGGCTCCACAGCTGTGATTGTTGAAGATGGAGAGCAAGTGTTTCATCACTCACACCACCTTAAACTGGGGATCGAACCGGCGACCTGATCACAAGTCGATCTCAAAATCAGCTTTATTGCCATGTGTGTGTGGGTGTGTGCACACGCAAGGAATTTCCTTTGGTACAAAGGAGCCGTCAGTGCAAACAACAAAGTACAATACAAACCACATAAGTACAGTAAAGTGCAACACAACAAGCAGTTAACAGAAGGCTATGAGGTAGAATTAAGGCTTGATGAAATGTAAACAGTTGAACAAAGTCTATAAAGTGTGGTGTGCTTAAGTTCAAACTGCAGGAAGAGGATATGTGCGAGAGTCCAGGAGCAGGTAACAGATGACGGGGAGATAAGAGCTAAGAGTTCAGCAGACGGATAGCTTGTGGAAAGAAGCTCTGTTTGTGCTGTCCAGTCCTGGTGTTGGTGGCAAATTGCAATCTAGCCGGTTTCAGCTCCCAGAAAAAGCTAGGTTGACACAACATGCATTAATTAATCTGAATATAATTTGATGCATGCTTTCGGTGAGGGAAGAATACTAAAACATGCAAAAACATTTACTGAAAAGTCAACTTTAAATCCCACCCATTAACAACATCTTACTGGAGTTCTAACCAAAACTTTATTGCATTTTGTAATCATATTTAGGTTTGATATTTAAACAAGAGACAAATTACAAAAAACAAGGCCTGTTGCAAGTTTATGGTTTGACAGTCATAGTCAAACATAATCAAAGTTTTCAGAGAAAAGTCATATGGTAGCATAGTAGTGGACACATTGAGGTCTGAAGCGGCACTCAAACTAAGTTTGGTTCAATGTGCAGTAGATTTCAACTCACGTGAATCTTCCACCTACAATATCTGCTGCATGCATCATTGCTGTTTTCCCTAATGTGATTACTTGTCAAAGAAGTTTAATTAGTTGGATTTTTTTACAGTTTTGGCATTAGAAATCTTTTAAAACTCTAAAAAAATGAATGACATATAGGTGTAACTTGCCACTTTAGCAAACAAAATATAATCTGCAGTAGCTGCATAAATTAACCATGGGGTTAGATTATCATTGATTCTGGTTAATTAGAGAAAACTTGTTTATACAGACAGATTTCGGAAACTCAATCAAGTTTGTTTTTTGATGGTTTCCCATGAGTTGGTCCGTATTGATTTGCTTGCAGTGAACTTGCCCTCTGGGGGTGCTAATTTGAGGCCCGTTGATGTTCTGGGAGTTTTCTGCAACATTGGAAACCTCTGATTTCCATAGTAAAAGTGCAGATTTGCTGCAGTAAGCAATTTAACCCTTCTATATCCAAGTGCCTTCTCTGCAGACGAAGCACTTAGAGGCTGAAATCAGATCCGCTTCTAAATGATTAATGCCCAGCCCTTTACTTGCAGCCAAAATTATGTTTATGATTGGTTTTAAATGCTCATCAGACGAAAGGAAGGGGAAGAACAACATTCTTCTTCTCCAAATGTTATTTTTTAGCTACACATATACAGAAATTTCAGAAGGTAACAGTTGACCCAACATTAATACAATTCCATATGTTTTTATTCATTCATATTTACATTTTTGGTTGCAGACAGTTTATTTACAGTACTTTAGTAGTTTTAATTGCCCCAATTTCTTCTTAAAATGGATGGAACAAATGACTGGATGCATTTAGAGGCTGGTAGAGGTTAAGTACTTGGAGCAGCGTTATTGGTCAGGAGAGGCGTCCTGCAGTGGGACAGTCCGGCTGTGACCGCATCACCAGCTCCCAGCTCCTGATCTGATTCCTCCGCTCACTGTTTTCCCTGCGCGCTTCCCGACCGGGAGCTCGAATCCTCGCCGAAGCTATGGATTTAACCAAGTACAGAGTGTTTTCTACCCGCAGCTGTGTTTTGGTAACTTTACTGTTCGCTAGTTTCTTTCACGTGTCCCGACCAAAGCGAGTGTTCAGATGTCCTTCAGGATGCACTTGCACGACAGATTCAATCATTTGCATCGGCTCGTCTCTCATCCCGCGGTCGGTACCCAGCGACATCCACTCTCTGTGAGTCCAACATCCTGCTCGCGTTACTATCTGTGCGGGGAATATGTGCGTTATTAAATATTTATAATTAAGTCCGCGAGATAAACGTCTATTTGTTTCTTATGAGAGGTACTTATTTTAGTTTTTTTTGTGTGTGCTACAAACCGTTAACAGAAGTCGCGTTTTCATTAACTATTTGCTCTTATTTTTAGGAGTGTTGTTAACTGCAGTTTCCCAGAAGTCAATGCTTCCATGTTCTCGCTCATGCCCTCACTGCAGTTACTGTAAGTGGCTGCAGCACCTTTGAAATCCAATTTTGTTCCCAGAGCATGCGATTAAACCTAGTTGTTTCATGGTGTTTGTTCTTCACAGCCTCCTCAGTTCCAATTCATTTTCTCAGATAAAGGAGGATGCATTCTCAGGGCTTCCTCGGCTGGAGTATTTGTAAGTGTTTTGGTATCTTACTCCATTTACAATAAACATATAGGAGCACCCAGCGATGGGTTGCGGCAGGGAAGGGCATCCGCTGCATAAAACATATGCCAGAGAGTTGGCGGTTCATTCCGCTGTAACGACCCCGAAAGGGAAGAAAGCCGACATGAAGATGAATGAATATAGGAGCACTCAATTGTGTACCAATTTCAGTGCAAATACATTTGATTTAATAGTTGTTGATGTAGTATTATCATCTCTCCAAATAGATTTATTGAGGGAAACAAGATTGAGGAGATAAACAAAAATGCCTTGAGAGGACTCCGGGATGTCACACATTTGTGAGTATTATAAGGACAGAATTTTGTGGAATTACTACAGAGAGAGAATCAAACCAATGTTAAGTTTCTTTCTCTTACAGATCATTGGCAAACAACAACTTAAAAACATTGCCTAGAGGTCTTTTTTCTGAACTGCGCTCATTGAACGAACTGTGAGTAATAACTAAAATAAAATCTTCACATATAAGCCCCTTTAATAGACATCTTACAAGTGTATATGCTCAACTTTAGCATCTGCCCTGAGTTCCTTTTCCATCTTTCCAAAATGGTACTGGATACCTTTCACAAAGAAATTACTTTCACGTTTAAAAATGTAGAATTTTTGGCATCTAGAACTTGAATTTCTCATCCAATCCCAACTCATTATCCAGTACTCTGCAATCGGTGAAATTAAAGGTTGAAGAAACTGATTTGAGAAGATTTTCCTTTTTCCATAATTGAACAACCTGAGCTAGTAATTAACACCTGAGAAATTCTCTTCATTCATATGATAAAGAAGTCAACATTTTCACAATTTGGATATATTTGCACTAGATTGCAAACTAAACTGGTAATTTAGCAAATTTATGTTATTAATATTAATTACAAAGAATATTTTTAATTCATTGGGATGGTGCAGTGCTAACCATCCACATTTGACACATAAACAAGAGATTCCCACTCTTCAGATGTCTTGCAAAATTAAATTATGTAGGGAAATCATGTTTTATTTAAACTATTTAATTATTACTATAATTAAATGCCAGAAATGTACTCTCAAATTATCTCAGAGTTCTCCCAACTCTGCTGTCCTCTTACTTTCTGCTGCTATAGGTGTTCTACTTCAAGGTTTCAGATAATCTTTTAAGTAAGTAATTAATTAAGTTAGTCACTCAAACAAAAAAAGTCAAGCACTAGTGTCCATTTTTTGCCAAGTTTTTTCGTTTTTATAATCACAAATATGTTTTAAGTCCCCAAAAGCTATTGAAACACTTCATCTTCATTGTCGATATCAACTTCATCAAACCTTTATCACCAAAGGGCTTCCATGAAATTTATTGGGATACTTACATTTGTCTATTAGATGCAAATAAGTGCTCAATATGCAGGTTTTTAGAAGAAAAAAAAGATCAAAAATTGTAATACTATGTCTGGCCCAATAGAGACCTGCGAGGAAACATATTCAGCTGTGACTGTGAGTCGATGTGGCTAATGCTGTGGTTGAAGCGATCCAATGCCACAATCTCAGATGTTTTCTGTGCCAGCCCATCTGCAATGAAGGGTGTCCTATTAAAGGATGTCCCAGAAAAACACAGCAAGTGTGTCTCTACAGGTAACTATTTTTATCAGTCCTGCATCTTAGAATGGCAGTAAATGTATGTCAAAACGGCGATTAAAAAGTATCCTGTCAAGGGGAGAAGCAAATAAATATTTTTCAATTCCATTCAGATTTTGTTCAGCATCAGATAGTGAACACTCAGTCAATGTCAGCAGACATCTTCACTCACAAAGATGATATATACGCCGCGATGGCAGTTCCAAATTCAGACAGCTGCATCATAATGGAGTGGGACCACATTGAGACTCAATTCAGGCCTTTTGATGACATCACAGGTCTGACTCTACAATCTTTCTCTTAACATAAAGATTGAATGCACTCAACGTTTTTTAATTTGCTGTAATGTTTCAGGAAGGACCGTCGTCGGGTGCCGATCTGCTCTGATAAACGACCAGGCGTTCGTCATTGTCCTCCAGCTCTTCGATGGCTCGCTCATCTACAAGTATGACCAAGCACAGAATAAGTTTGTCAAGTTCCAGGAAGTGGAAATGCTCAATGTGTCCAAGCCAAATGACATCGAAGTCTTCCAAATTGAAGATGACTGGTTTTTCCTCATTGTGGACAGCTCCAAAGCAGGACTGACAACCCTCTTCAAATGGAACGACACCGGTTTCTACCCCTACCAGTACCTCCACGAATGGTTTCGTGATACAGATGGGGAGTTTTTTTATTTGGATGGCAAATCTTTCCTTGTGCTGGTGAGCCGATCCCAGGTTCCTGTTGTCTACCAATGGAACAAGAGCACTCAGAAGTTTCTTCTTCATGATGAGATTGCAAATATGGACGACATTGTCAGTATCAAGGCCTTTAGGATCAATAATGTTCTCCATCTTGCACTCGCCTGCTACATTGGTGACTCAAAAGTTATGAAGTGGACCGGTAAACACTTTGAAGAAGTGCAGGGTTTCCCATCACGTGGCGCTACTGTGTTACAGCCGGTCATGTTTAAAGACCAGCAGTATTTAATTCTGAGCAGTGATTACTCCTTTTCTCAGGTCTTCAGATGGGACGAGGAAAATAACCGGTTTGTGAAATTTAGGGATATATATGTTCAGTGGCCTCGCTCGTTCACAGCACTCTCTACAGAGCAGCGGGATTTTGTCCTGGCCACTAGCTTCAAAGGCAAAACTAAGGTTTTTGAACACATTTCAGTGGATTATAGCAAATAGAGTAATATCCATTGCTTATGAGTAATGCTACAATTATATACAAACATCCATATAAGTTCTGTGCAACTGTAATATTAGAGAATGTTTATCAGCTTCTCAACAAAATGGCTGAAACATTGAAATATATATTTTCATCCAATATGTTCTAATTAGTTTCCCAGTGACTGGGAGGGCATCCGCCGCGTAAAACATATGCCAGAGAGTCGGCGGTTCATTCCGCTGTGGCGACCCCGAAAGGGAAGAAAGCCGACATGAAGATGAATGAATGAATGAATGTTCTAATTGGTACTACATTGAATGCAGCTACATTTATTGAGATGCTGTACTTATTGGACTGTTTAAACTTATCAGGGGCCTTTCAATCATTTATAAATATCATTTATAAATATGATATATCAGGTTAAGAGAAGGATGTAACTCAGGCTTTGGCTAATTAAACTGTGGACTTAAGCTTGTCAGCTTCAAGTCAATTCATCCTATAAAAAGCTGCTTTGACCTCATGTTAGCATGCTCTTGGTGCTGACTAGCGCTGATTTGCCATGTTATTGCCTTTGCTAAAATATAAGCGTAATGCTATTTAATTGCTGGAGAATATGGAATGACAACATATATATATATATTGTGGAAAATAAACATCTGTCGATGAATTGATGAAGAAATTCCTTCAGGTTTTCAATCTTAGATCCTACAATGAATCATAAATTTGCAAGCCATACTTTTAAAAAGTGACAATTAAAGCTGTGGGCATACCAAAGACAGTGAAAACATTTCCAGAAACATGACGTTAAAAATGGCATTCCAGATGACACCTAACTCATCCACAGAGGAGAACCGCTTGTGTTCAAATGGATCACTTTACCAGGCAGTCAGCAGCATCATTCTTTGTGACAGAGCACTTAGGGTCGGTAAATAAAAAAGTGCACAGAGTCAGCAGAAACTCATTACATAAGAACATAATTTCTCTGCTTTAATTAAAGCATGTATCTATCTTGTATGCTATGCATAATTTGAAGACAAATAACAATTCATTAGAAGAAAATAAATGTTGTAGGAAATAGTTTTAGCTTACAATTTAGCATACATTCATTTCAGATTAAAAAAAGTATAAACAAAATTTTGGCTATGTTATTTACTTTTAGAGTGAGTGTCTTATTAAATAATACTTTCTTTAAACTACTTTTATTTTGGGTTTTGTGCACAACAATATTTGTTAACTAAAAAAAATTGTTTTGAACATTTCCGTTAAAATCCTTTTCAATAGTTAGCTATATGGAAATGTTTTCAAGTTTAATCTTAGTGTAGCGAAATTAAAGTTCGGCGTTATAATTATTTTATTCAAGTAAGGTTTATTGGTAAATTCATGATTTTTGACTACGCAAAATACACATGTGCCCAACATTACAAGCTACATATAGTTATACGAGACAACGTCTACAAATAAATACATACATACTATAAAAATACATCTAGCGTACGTTTATTGTTTGCCTTGCGACGCTGTCAATGCGCGCCCCCGGACTGCTGTCGACGTCACCCCAACCGGAAGTGACGTCGGATACGTGATATTGATGAAACCAGAAACATGTAACCGTGCCACCTCGTCACAACACAACTGACGCTTACATTTTTGTCAACACATCATTTTAAAACTGAATAAAGTTGCAAGACAAAAATGAATCCTTCCCGCAGAAGCGAGAGTGATTGGCAGGGTCTGGTGAACGAGGTAGGTGACGCCAATTACACGCACAATATGAATCATACTAGCGTTATGTTACCTGCAGCTCACTATCAAAGATGCTTTTGGTTGTTATTCTGTTTAAACGACTTCCGGTGCACATTTTAACGTCAACTCTGTCTCTGTTTTTTAGGCTTGTTGGAACGATAGGATAAAGTTCACATTTTCAATGCGTGGGTTAAAACAAAAAAAGCAACGTTTCTTACTGCAAGCAAGACGGCTCTGTCGGGAATAAACTTAATCTTTAATCTTAATCTTCTTCAAATGCGTCATTGAGGAATTCTGCAACCTATTTATAATATCACATGGTTGCTTTAAAAACCTCCCTACACATAAAATAAGTTCAAATGAACATTATTTAATCATATTACCCACTGTGAAATAATGGATTAATGTAAAGTGGCAGAATTGTGATAAATTAATTACATTTAGTTGTTTTTGGCATAAAGTTAAACATATATACCTTGGTTTTTAGAATTTATTCTACAGGTCTTGATGACAAAACAGTTACAATGTGGTGTAGTAAAATATTTGTTTCCTTCTGTATAAGTACTATTTATCTTTTTAGCTGTCACTTCATCAATCCTTAATAAGACCTTAAAGTTTTCACAGTAAACATTTTTATTGTCACTTAGATAAACGACTTGTCGTTAGGGAAGCAATTGTCACATGCAAATTAGACTTTACAACACTTAGAATGTTGAAATTAGAACATTTCCGAAAGTTGTTTTCTTGAGAAACGTTTTATATTAAATAGGTTTTAGAATTAGTAGTATTCAAAGTTAAAATTAGAATGAGATTAGGGCTGAACAATTCTGAACCATGATGCTTAACCAGAATCACAATAATGTTTTACAATCCAAGTCTTTTTTTTTGTTATTTTTTGTTCAAGGAATTTTCCATTTTGGAGGACAGTAAGATGAATTAAAAAATTATAGCACTATACCAAAAATAAAAATAAGTATTGGAAGTCTTATTAGAGGAAAATCTAAATTAACTTACACAATGAAATACTGTGATGCAAAATTTCACTCAAACAGACTTTCTGTTGTTCTTCCTTTTTTCAAACTACTTTTGGAGCCTTGATTTAATTCTCAAAATGACCGATGCATGAAATGAGCCTATAGCACCGAGTAAATTTTTTTATATTGCAATTTGATTGCATATGATATGATTTGTTAAGCTCTAATAGAGATTTAGCTATAAGCTAAAAAAAATTATATTCTCGCCCTTCTTTAGTCCCTATAGTACAAAGAGTTGAAGACTAAAGCATATACTGCATTATATAATACACAAATAATTCAAATTTGCTTGTTATTAAGCCATTCAAAATTTAAATGTTTGCATGTTTAGCTACTGTCCAAAAAGCAGCACTCCTCAAATTGGTCTTTATCTACAGTTGTGAACAATCTACTGAAAGCCCCTATTCTTCTTCTGCCACTGCCTAGTTCCTGGTGTGCAAAAGAAAGCTGGAGAGTAAGAAGGAGGCTCTGCTGATCTTATCAAAAGAGCTGGACACCTGCCAACAGGAAAGAGACCAGTTCAAACTGATGGCAAACCAGCTTCGCGAGCGCCACCAAGGCCTGAAGAAAAAGTACAGAGAGCTAATAGTATGTTCTGTTCTGTTCTATTATTTCTAATGAATCTCACACATCCAGTCTATTCTTTTTCAGCCTACTTAAGTGTTAACGTGTACAATTTTGTGGCAGTTGTGGTCTGGTGGATAAGGAGATCGACTTGTGATCGGAAGGTTGCCCGTTCGATCCCCAGATCCACCAAGTTGAAGTTGGTGTGAGTGATGAAACACTTGCTCTCCATCTTCAACAATCACTGCTGTGGTGCCCTTGAGCAAACCACCAGTTTCCCGACTGCTCCTCGGGCGCCACAGCCATGGCTGCCCACTGCTCTGGGTGTGTGTTCACGGTGTGTTTGTTTACTGCTGTGTGTGTACACTGGGATAAGTTCCATGCAGAGCACAAATCCGGGGTATGGGTCACTCTATATCTGGCCAACTGGTTGCTTGCAAATTTTTCTCAGCTATTATAATTTTCTGCAGCATTTCTCCATGAATGAAAGTAACTGAGAACCAACTTCTGTGCTTTATTATAGAGATGTGTTTTAAGCAACCCGTTGTTATGTGTATTTCATAACAGGACGGTGATCCCTCACTGCCTCCTGAAAAGAGAAAACAAGTATGTCCTTGCATTTCTTCTGAGCAGATTCTTTTAAATGCATAGTAAGCAACAAAAGTTGTGACGTTTGTCGCAGGTCAATCTGGCACAGCTGTTGCGAGACTCACGCGAACAGAACAAGCTGCTGAGCGAGGAGCTGAAGGAACTGGACCAGCGTTTAGCAGAGATGCAAGGCGATAACAAGGTATAGTACAAGACATCAATTGTCACATATAAGTGAAACATGAGAATCTTGATTAAATGTTTCTCCTGCAGCTGCTTAGGATGACCATTGCGAAGCAGCGTCTCGGGGACGAAGAGGTGGGGACTCGTCACTTTCCAGCCCATGAGAGAGAAGATCTGGTTCAGCAGCTGGAAAGAGCCGGAGAGCAGGTGCCTGGACCTTAAGATTCTTCACACTCACTGACTGTTCAAGTCTAGGTTTTTCCTTTTGTCACAATTTTTTGAATGTTTGAAACTTGTAGCATCTAAAGTAGAGTTATTAATGAATTATTCAAATACAAAAAAAGATCAATTGTGTTCGAAGCACCACTTTCTGTTTGAAGAATTGATTTCCGGGGCATCCCAGCTGACCATAAAGCGAGTGAATATAGATAATTAACATTATTAGAATTACAAGACTGTTAGCCCTGATTTCATCCATGATTCATCATGACATGATTCTCATCATGATATTAAACAACACTAATCAAAATGATTAGACACAAATTTAAATCTTGACACTAAATCCTATTTTCCTCATTAGGCAAGGGAAGGCAAGTTTATTTATATAGCACATTTCATACACAGGGTAATTCAAAGTCATTTACGTTGGGAATAAAGAGTAAAAAGAAAGTACATTTAATAAAATCAAGCATAAAAAGTCATATAAAATCAAAGTGATTAAAAACTGAAAATGTGCAGTGCAAAGATAAAATAGATGTTCAGACGTTGGTGCTCAGTCGACAAAAGTGCAACTAAACAGGTGAGTCTTTAGCCTGGATTTAAACGTGACTAAAGTGTTGGCCCCCTTGATCTCCTCTGGAAGCTGGTTCCATCTGTGGGCCGCATGGTAACTAAAAGAATATTTACCCTGTTTGGAATTCACCCGGGGTAGATATAATGTATTTGATCTGAGGGATTTCACGTGTGTTTGGTGTGTATTCACTGATCATGTTTGTTAGGTATTTAGGTGCTAAGTTATGTTTGGACTTATATACGAGCAGCAGAACTTTAAAATCTATTCTGAAGGACAGCGGCAGCCAGTGCAGAGACTTAACAACTGGAGAAATATGTTCTGACTTTCTAGTTCTGGTTAGAATTCGAGCCGCTGCATTCTGAACGAGCTGGAGCTGTTTAATGGTCTTTTTGGGAAGAGCGGTGAGAAGAGCATTACAGTAGTTCAGCCTGCTGGAGATGAAAGCATGAATCAGTCTCTCTAAATCTTGTCTGGAAACAAAGCATCATGTAACTCTACTTTCTTATATGGTGTTTGAACTGTTAAATACCTATCGAAGCATCACTTAATATTTGTCATAGACTGAATTTATAGATTTCTTCTCAGGTGGAAGTTATATTGAATTTCTGCTCTGTGGATTCTGCTTGTACCTTTTGGGTTTGTAGAATGAAGAACTGCAACAGAGCCTGAAGGCAGCCACGGATGAACTTCAGGATGTGAGAGCAGAACGTAGAGTTTACCAGGAGAAATCTCACAGACTCAATCTTGAAATCAACCACATCTTGGGGAGCACTGAGAACCGCGTCCTGGATATAGATGCTCTGTGCATGGAGAACAGGTCAGTGCTTGCTTGGTATAAGTAGAATGAGATTAATTTCTGACTAATACAAAAATTTTACATTGGCAGCAAGAATGGAACCAACAAACCGAAAACAAATGGCATGAAATCTATCAAGAGCTAGAAGTAAATCAAACCATTTTAGGAACCAGAAGAGATTAAATATTATTCACCAGATGTTGACGAGGGCACTCATTAACTCATAGTTTTCTTCTTAAAAGAGAGACAATGCCTTTACATAGACATTGCAAATGTATTTTATCTATTAAACACATCTTGATTGAATGTCCAATTTATAATTCCACGAGGAGAAGGTACCTGATTGGACAAGATTTGAAATCCATGCTTAAAAAAAGTTTTTACTAAGGACAGACTTGTGCTGGGAATTGTTTTTAATGATCCTATGAGCTTTTAAATTGAGACGTTAACTACATTTTAGGGATAGCCATGAAATGGCCATGTTGCTGTTAGGGCTTTAAAAAGAAAAGAAAGTAAAAAAAAAAATTATCGATCATTGTTTATCAATTTGGTTCTTCTGTTTCATTGTTTATTGATGAACGTACGTTCTTCACTGAGATGCGTTAGCGCTTTATCTGATTGGTGAGTGAGTCAGCTATGGCTGATGGGAATTTTTATGAGAGTTTAGAGCAAGGGTCTCCAAAACTGGTACTGGAGGGCCAGAGTCCTGCACATTTTTGGTTCAACCATCATCAAACACACCTGTGGCACTAATTATGGGCCTCTGATTGTCTGAAGCTAGAGTAGTATGCATACTAGAGCATGGTTGCAACTAAAATGTGCATGGCTGCGGCCCTCTAGGACCAGCTTTGGGGGTCCTGGTTTAGAGCTTTCAGGAAAAGAAAATAGGAATACACAAACATGCATGAACAAATCTGAGTATGACTTGAGGCATGTTTTTTTTATAAATATGGCAATGATGCCATAACATTTTGCAAATAAGATATTTTTGTAAATCACTCTGGATCATTTTACTTAAGACACAATTTTTTTAAGCCAATTACAATCGTTTTAGTAAAAAGGCTGTTTGGATGTCTCCTATTATATAATTATTCACAACACTCATTTTAACGTTACTTATACGAATTCTCTTAAAATTATTTAACTTGTTAACACCCTTTCAATGTCCGGTTTAACGTTAGTCGAACTTGACGTTAACGTTAAGTCACTAATAGCAACGAAATGAAATTTGCTACGAGTTAGAAATAAAGTGTTTTATTTTGATAAATGAACCACTCATATACACCGTTTATGATTTTCGCTTACATTATTGGATGCAAATTCAAAGTTAAAGGCAAATTGCGAATGTAAAGACGACGTTTGTTTTTAACTTTGTTGTTTTCTAATGCTGTTTTCGCGCCTTCACCATGTGCTTCTGTGGTGAGGCTGACCTCTAGTGGTTTGGTTTTTTCATAAATCGATAGAAAATCACTTTTAGTGCTATAAAATGATTGTATTGCTGTTTCTATCTTCTCAACTTGTGAACAAAAATGTATATTTTTAAGGTATCTACATGAACGGCTTTTGCAACTTCAAGAAGAGGCCAGCCTCCTTAAATCAAATGTTATGAAATACAAGGTATTTATTAAACATAACCTATTCTCTAAAAAGACGTTTCCTTCTGATAGCAGTATTTTTATATTTTCAGAGTGCTTTGGAAAGCAAGAAAAACTGTAAAGCCTATGGCAAATCCAACAGTAGTGCTCTGACCGGTGTCCTCTCTGCGAAACAAGGTTATAATTAGAATTTCTGCCATAATTTGATGTAGAAAGAGAATCTGAACTTCTCGTCTCGTGCCTCCAGTTCAAGAGTTGCTGCTTTCAGAGGAGAACGGCTGCAGTCTCCCGGTCACTTCTCAGTCCATCAGTGACTTGAAGTCTTTGGCTACAGCTCTGCTGGAGACCATTCACGAGAAGAACATGGTCATTCAGCACCAGCGCCAGACCAACAAGTCGGTGGCCTAACCAATTATCTTTATTCTTCATTTAAAATAATAAAATTAAATTAGTTTGCTTACTCATCTTTCATATAAGATGAATATTCAGAATAGTTTTGTACACCAAGTAGCCTATTCTGAATGTAACTTTTGAACTAATTTTAAGACGTGGAAGATATTCCACTTTTTTTCTGTTTCATTAAATCAAATGTTTTCTTATATCTAACAGGATTCTGGGTAACAGAGTTGCTGAATTGGAGAGGAAGTTGAAGACATTAGAGGTTTCTGGCTTATGGAGTCTACCAGGTATGCCCCCTACTGATAATATTTGAATAATACTTTGGTGGTTGCTCACATATGGTTGATAAATGTATTTTTAAGAAATTTAAAAAGGGGTTTTCTTCAACTGTCAAAAGGGCTTCTTTAATATTCCTCTGTTTCCACTTTCTACTCTCTTCTCAACTTCTTCTTTCACCTTTCTGAAGGCATCACCTACAATGTGTCTCTTGGACTTGGGAGTATGTTTTTTCCTCTAATTGTTCCCTTTCAGTACATTTTCTCGTCTTTGATAAATATGTTGTCGATACGAAAGCTGTTGTTAGAAGTCCATTTGTTCTTTTCAGGAAGGAAAGCTGTTATCGTCCTGAGTGACTCTCAGCATGTTCAGTGCGGCTCTGAACAGTCAAATCTTGCACCCGATTCAACGGGTGAGTCACTGACCAAAGCAGGCCTTCAAGACAAATATAGGAACGAACTTTATGAGCCAAGTGTAACTGTAAAATTATGTAATATGTATGCAAGTGTAATATGTTGCAATGAGAGGTCACATGCTCAAAACAGGCATAAACTAAATTTTTTGACCAACAGCATGTGGGCAGGAACAAAAATCTGAGTATGTCGTCAGCCAATAACTGGAGCTAAAGATGCTGCATAGTTAAGAAGGATTACAATGAAGATAAGGGAAAGGAGTAATTTCAGTCTAGCTAGGGTTTTAATCATTTAAAATACCAAATTCTCAAATATTCTGACTTTAAAAATCATATAAAAATAAATAAGTTGTTTGTTATTTAAAGGTTGCTTATTTATATATTTTTGTGAGTTATGTAAAGAGCTGTGTTCAAACAAATAACCTTCACATACTCATTTCCATGATAGAAATTTAGTCAAATCTAATATGGTCACTACATATACTTAGATTTTACACACCTTTTTTTCAAAGTATACAGCAAAAGTCAAAATGCTATCTTCAGATTTCACATTAAGTTTGCTTTTCACTGAATCATTCCCAAAACAATTGTATGATGTATGCAGCTGCAACACATCTGACCAATCACAATGCACCTTGTCATTCAAAACATTTAACATGGCTGACATTGTGCATAATAGATGCTAGCTTTTACACACACACAAAAACATGTGAAGAACATTGTTGTTATTACCAATCCGATGTGCTTGTGAATTAAACAACTGATCACCTCAGGCACTCAGCTTCATGTGTTCTGGGTCATTCGCTTCAGAGCAGTGTCAGCAGCACCAACAGCTCCTCAGATTTTCTGAAGAACTTTAGGTCCGGAGCAGACCAGATTTCAAGAAAGAATGTACCTAAAATCTTCCACTTTGCTTGATGGGAAATCCGGATTCTGAAAATCAAATAATACTTGATTTGGGAAGTAGAGAAATCTGTGAGGTTTTCACACATTTTGTTACATACTCTCTATGCTTTTGCTGTGTATTACATTACTGTGCATTTAAATTCCCTAACAGAATATTAATTTACATTGAACATCTACCCCCCCCCTACTATAAATTGTAATAATTGTCTATAAATTTCTTTTAAGTACACCTCTGCATAATACAGTATCCTTATTAACGTATAAGACAAGAAATATATATGAACCAACTTACAACAAAGAATAGCTTTTCTAACTGCAGCAGAAAAGATTTAAAGTGCATATGAAATGTAAAAAGGACATTAACTCCTTAATAAAACTATACACATTGTTTGACTGACCATGATTGCTGGCAATATTCAGCAAGTTTTCACTGAAAAAACTCAAGCAGCTTATCAGCGTGATTGAGGTGTAATGTCTTTAAGTGACGTCTTCATTTATTTGGCTTCATGCTGTCCGCTGCCAACATTTTTAGACTCAGTAAGCACACCTGTCTCTCCTCGTCTCCAACCGCAGTCACAGTGAAGCCAAGCGCTACAGACGCGTCATATTTCCTCGTCTTAAAAAACAATTTAATGCTTACATGCTTGTAGATGCTTTTCAATGGTTTTTTATTAAATCCCAAATGAGGATTTTTGAGAGAGCCAGTGTTGTTTAAAAAAGCTCTACTCTTTCAGCAGCAGGAGATGAAGAGATCGTGACTGGAGAAGAAGTTACTGAAGAGACCCGACTGACCTCAGATTTCACCCAAGACAACACTCAAGCTCTGAAAGAAGAGCTTAATAGTCACCAGAGGACTGATTCTTTTACTTCTAGTACATCTTCACAAACTCCACAATTCAGAGGAGCAACCAGAAGCGTTCTGCCGATAGAGAGAAGAGAGCGTCAAACCCTTGCATCCTGTGAGAAGAACTCTGAGAAGCAGCCAGAAGAGCACAGGAGCCAGAAACAGCTGTCTACGGCGAAGATGACTTCAGAGCAAGAGACTGTAGACCAAGAAGTTCCCAACGGTTGTCCTAGGGCTCTGGAAAATCAAACGTTGTATGAGGATGAGGAGAAAAATCACGGCTCAATTGTTCATTCGTTTGGTCATTGTGAGGCTGTGGGGGATCAGGATTGGATGGTTCATTCTCAAGATCTGAAGAATAAGGATCTGGGTTATCATTTTCACACTGTAGAAAATCAAGATTCGGTTGTTGATTATCAAGCTGTAGAGAATCATGATTCCGTTGTAGACTCTGCAGATGAAGAGAATCAAGATTCGGTTGTTGATTCTGGAGCTGTAGACAATCAAGATTTGGTTCATTCAGAAGTTGTAGAACATCAAGATCTGGTTGTTCATTCTGATGCCATACAGAATCATGATTCAGTTGTTCATTCTGAAGCTGTAGAAAATCAAGATTTGATTATTTATTCTGAAGCTGTGGAGAATCAGGTTTCGGTTATTTATTCTGAAGCCACAGAGAATAAAGATTCAGTTATTTATTCTGAAGCTGTAGATAATCAAGATTTGGTTATTTATTCTGAAGCTGTAGAGAATCAAGATTCGGTTATTTATTCTGAAGCTGTAGATAATCAAGATTTGGTTATTTATTCTGAAGCTGTGGTGAGTCAAGATTCAGCTCATTCTGAAGCTGCTGAGAATCAAGATTCAGCTCATTCTGAAGCTGCTGAGAATCAAGATTCGGCTCATTCTGAAGCTGCTGAGAATCAAGATTCGGCTCATTCTGAAGCTGCTGAGAATCAAGATTCGGCTCATTCTGAAGCTGCTGAGAATCAAGATTCGGCTCATTCTGAAGCTGCTGAGAATCAAGATTCAGCTCATTCTGAAGCTGCAGAGAATCAAGATTCAGCTCATTCTGAAGCTGCAGAGAATCAAGATTTGGTTATTCTGAAGCTTTAAGAATCAGTATTCTTTTTTTAAATTCTGAAGCTGTAGAGAATCCAGATTTAAGTGCTCACTCAAAATCTGTGTTGAATCATGATTGTGTTGTTCATGCTGAAATTGTAACGAACGAAGAATTGAGCATTCACTCTGAAGTGCTTATAAACCCAGATTTTCTCTGAGGGCTCTAAACATCCAGCTGCAGTAGAGGCCTGCGTGGACTTGATTTCTGCACCAGGATCTTCTACATCCGAACTACTAACAGAGCGATGGAGAGCAGTAACTGAACACAACGACCAAATCAAAGATTCATCGTCATCTTAAAAATCAGTCAACATGATATACATAACGAAGAGAGATAAAACCTTTATTTATTTAATGTTAAATACACGTTTTCTGATTTTGCATTCAGAAGGGTAAATAATAAAGAGAACGTTTGAATGTGTAAAGTAGTGCAAACTACAAACAGAGCATATGTACAGAATGTTACAAGATACAATCAAATTTATCAGAAAGTGTTCTATTTAATATTTGAACCTCACCATGTTATAAGCAATTCAATTATTTTGCATCTGGATTATATGTTTAGAATAGCCTGATTTGCGTTTTGTTGGATATATGTTTATTTTGCTTTATCGGTAAACCTTGCTTTCTTGACTATTAAGTTTTTTTTTTTTTAGTCTCACTCATTTCAATTATGTGGTGTTCATTTCAATAAGATGTGGTTTATTCGTAATTTCACCATCGCTTCATATGCGCAGACTGGTGTGCCCTCATTCACCTGATGTTTCACTATAACAAAGTGCACCAATAAAAAGTAAATGTTTGTTAAAAACTTTGCTTTCATTGATTTACACACCAACTGTTTGCCTTTTCCAAAACATATACTATGAGCTTTTCACCTACTCAAAGGAGACCTCAAGGGCAAACGCAGAGGTTTTTCACATCTTTTATAATCCACTATAAAATGCATTTTTTTTGTCATGGACGAAGAGGCTGATTTAGCCAAAGTCTCGTTCGCTTTCTGTTAACATCTACAGGTGACCTTACTTTTACTATGTCCACTGTTTATTGTGACTCGTCTCTCCTGTTCAACACTTCTGTGAAAGAGAAGTGCAGATCACATCCTCATTTCAGAGTGGTTAGCACATTTGATTATTTGTCACCTACTGTTAAAAGTATAAGTACCAAGGCTATCCAAGTCTAATTTTAGCGCAGTTGCAATTTTTTGCAAATGATAAAAGTATGTATTTTTGAACGTTTCATACACTGTACACATTGTGATTTTGTTATGGTGCATTCACAGGGTTTCTGCGGGGTCTTAAAAACAAAACAAAAAATTAAAGCCCTTTTAGGGCTTAAAAAGTCTTAAATTCACTATTCCACGTCTTAAATCGATTTACATAGGTCTTATTCTTCATAATGCTCATTTGAAATGTGTTTTTGCTGTTGCTTGGAGTTGCCAGAGATGGAGAAAATGTGCAGAAAGGCTCAAAAACATAAAAGTGGAGTTTAGCAGTGACACAGTTTAAGAAAAGTTGCATAAATGCTCAAAATCTTAAAATTGATGGTTAGGGTTGCCAGTAATAGACATAAGATTCGTAAATGTTAAAATATTTAAATGTGACTGTCATGGTTGCCAGGGATCGAGAAAATGCTCCTTAATGTGAAAAAAAAAGTTAAATAAAAGTTAGGGTTGCCATATTTAAGAAAATGCTCAAACGCTCAACTTTGTAATAAACATTGTTAATGTTGCCAGAGTTTGAGAAAACTTTTGTAAATGCTCAGTGATGGTTATGGTTTAACTGGTTGTATTTTATTATTTTTTTTATGTTAAGATGTAGGTCTTAAATTTAATTCTTAAAGGTCTTAAAAATCCTTACATTTGACCTCATGAAAACCGTAGAAACCTTGCATTCAGAAAACCTGGCTAACATATTAAAACAGAACCCAGAGTGATAATCAAGAAAATCTTTTATTATCTTTTTAAACGTACAAAAAAACACAACAACAAGTAAAATACTTGTTCAGGCTACAATGTATTAACATCATGCTCTTTTCCTGGAAGTATTTACATTCAATATGTACATCAAGTGGAAGGGGAAAGCACAATGCAGTGAGGCTAAAGCAAAAACACAGTACTTCTATGAATAGGAACTCCATCGTAAACATGTGAAGGTAGGTTGAGATGATGAGAGAAAAGTACTTTATAACACATTTATAAAAACTAATTAGGTGTAGCATCTGCTGTATCCATGTTTTACAATGGATGATTAGAGTGCTCATATTCAGTGCAGAACAAAAGAAAAATACTCTTCAATAGGATTTAGAATCTCCAGAAATGCTCCTCAGATGAGATGTCTTCTTCATTACCTAGGGATTGAAATGATGTAAAGAAATAAAGAATTTTCTACAAAAGAGCATTCATGGATCGCATTCTTTCTGGATCCACTAGTAAAAGTGACAACGCATACAAGTGACTGTTCATTTACCCAACTTCTAAAGTTTATATATCTTTTAAATAACACATAAGTATCAAAAAGTGTCATTTTTAGCATCGGTAACAATGAATCATGGTTTGGCAACGCGAGCAAACTAGGACAGGATCATGTAAGGCTTAAATAATTGGAATTTAAACTTGATTCTGAAATATTAGCAGGTCTTGCATAATGAATGTTTAGAAATTAAATAATGCTATTTGTGTTCGGGCACATGGTAGAGCAGTGGTTAGGGTGCCTTTTCTCACTCCTCTGAATTGTTTGTGCCACGGACCGGTTAAATACCTGACAATGTTATCAGGGACCGGTCTTTGAGGTGTAGTGGATTAGTACAATAAGATAATGTAATATGACCTACATGTAAACTGGTATTTTGTAAACATAATATTAAACGTGAATACACTCTTGCTGTTTAGCTGTTTGCTACTCCAGCGTCCTCTTGACAAGAGTTTTGAGGGCTTCATTGCCTCATTCGAGAGCCGATTGCCGTTTGGCGCATGGGAATCTCCTGTCGAGATAAATCTGTATTTTAAGTAGGACTTTTGATATAGTCTGTTAAATGCAGCTTTCTTTTTCTTGGAAGTTGTAGGCTCTTCCTCGCTGGGCCTTTTCCCCTTCGCTTAAAAACTTTCCAAGGACGTTTGTATTTTACTCGTTTTACTAGATCCAGGGCTTCGTTTCAGCGGTAACCTATCATGTGAATGAGAAAAGCGCCTTGACCTGTGTCAAGAGTGACATAGACGGATGTAACTAAGAGAATCGGCAATTTTTCAAAATAAAAGATTGCTCAAATTCCAAAATAAATAAAACGGAAGTAATGCAAGTTATTTAATCTTTCTGTGTGGCCCAGGACGAAATGACCCACGGACTGGTACTGGTTCCCGGTCCGGGGGTTGGGGCCTGCTGCTTTAAATAACCAAAAACATTGGATTGAATGTGAGTGGAAGCACTTCGTAATTAAAGTTTAACCCCTCAGAAAAGTGAGAATTTATACTTGTTTGATCTCAATCAACATAAATCTCATCAGTCAGCTTCAGAGAGAACCACCTTCCATCAGCTCAAAACATTCAAGCCAGTAAATAAGAAAAAAGCACCGATTACGTGCAAACAATAAAGCTTTCATTTATTGTATTTGGCAGATTTGGTGAGAAATTGCCACATCACAAGACTTTAAACCATTGTCTTTTTTCACAAGACATTCTGTAAGTAAACAACAGTTAACCCAAAACTAACTTGCTGTAACATTCCTTCTCATGCTGTTCCTCACACCCAAGACTTTTAACCCTCCTCTGCACACCTGAAGATTTCCAAAGTCAAACAACGATTTTGGCTTCACCATTGACACCCATGTCTCTGTGTCTTCAAAGCTTGAGCGAAGCAATAAAGCCCCTATGAAACAGTCCATGAGGTGATGGATACACAACGGAGTCAACCATCTCTCCATTGAAAGAAAAAGGCGGCAGAATTGCATGGTGAGTAAGATGTTTACCATGAATCCCTGCTCAGCAGACAGGTACCGCCGAAGCAGCCTGCTTCTGCTTGCTCTTCTTCAGCAGCTGGATGCGGTTGTGGCAGTAGAATTTAACTGCTCTCCAGTCACGCTGATTGGTGACCAGTAGAGGGCAGCGCTCTAGACAGCGTTCACAGTCCGCTTTGGCAGGTACACGCAGCTCCAAGATGTTCTGCACCAGGTGGGACTCGACCGCTGCTCGCTCAGCCTCGGACCAGGGCCGCTTCAGCACACCACGTTTTCCTGAAACCCACAGCAAGAGAGGAGAGGTGTGGGTTAATCATTAGGCCTGCACAAACACTCTAGAGGGAGTCTGAAACATTCCCTCATTCCCAAAGCACTCAGACCTTTGAGTCCATGATGTGCTTTAATGAAATCTGACCCAGAATAAAGTCCCCCTTGGCTCAATTTAGGAAAACGTAGCATACATGCTGATCAAAATTGTCTTAAGTGTAGAAAAACATGAATTTTCACCACAGTCATGGCCTATGTATGTTTTGACCTTTTAAATTATTAGTTTCAATAGAAAACTGCCTCATTGCACAAAGTTTAAACAATACAAGACTAGGTGCAGTCGGAAATTCCATTTTTCATGTATTTAACAAATATGCATAGACAGGGTGGTAAAAACAGAATTTCTGTATTTGCAGGACTTTAAGATATGAGTATAACTTAAGAAATGTGTAATTTATTATGATGTCTATTTACAAATCAAAACATATTTGAGTAACACTTAAATGCGTAACACTACTTTTCTAACTGGTACTACATGGTAACTCTGCAGTAACTACAGTTACTCACTAGGGACTTCTCATTAACTAATTAGAATCTAATGCTACTATTCACTATTAGTGACTATAGACTATAGTGATTCACTATTTTTAAATCAAAACACCTAAATAACAATAAGTATTTATTTAATTGAACCATAACTTCTAAATACGAAACTTCTAAACAAACTATCTACTAGTTCAACTGCAGGAAAATTTAATGCAAATAGCTAATAATCACTGAATGTGAGTGGCTTTGTTAGGCAACTCACTTCTGAACACAACAATTACCATTACCTCCAGTATTCCAAATTGACAGCACTTTCTGATAACTACTATATAACTATTGATAGTTATCTTGGAGTTATGGCTAAATTCAAGTTTGCGATAGTTGATGGCAGTTGCTGCAGGAATTACAGTATCCTTCAAACTGAATAGTTAATGATAACTCCCAAGTAGGTAACCATAGTTACTGCAGAGTTAACAGATAGTTACCTCCCAGTTGTACAGCGAAATCCTTTAAGGCATGCGTTAATGGCAATAATTTCAATCAACATACATCAGATTAAGAGAACAAAACAGAAGTAGACGAGGCAAAACAAGATGCTTATTTCCAGATAGCGAAATCTGATTTGTCGGTTGAATTACTAATCCACAAACGTCCTCACAAACACACAGAAAATATTATTTGTACAAAAATACACAATGCATAATGGTGTGGATTTAAAACGACTGAGAAAATTACCAGGAGAAACAGAAAGGGTTGCAAGTGTCAGAAGCAAACAAAGCATGATCAGAATCAAATCTGAGTTGCTGAAAGTACACCTCAGATTATCTGACCCTTTAAAACTAGCATTGGTTATAAATTCACTATACAAAGATGTGAAAGATCACCTGGTTTGGGTTGTCCTGAGGTCCTTTTGCGTATCACCGGGGTGTTCACCTTCTTTCCCAATTTGCTGTTTCCTGTTGTTTTCTTCATCAGAACAGGAGTTGTAGGAGATGTGGGTTCTGGTTTCTCTTTACTCAGCTCAAGGTCTGACTCTTCTGACAGTGAGTCTGCAGAGTTTTCTGACAACACTGAAAGAGTTCGGTAAGTGGCTTTTATCTTTCGTAGACATTTACATCCTACTTGTGCTTTAAGAGAACAACTCACCATCTAACTCCAGACAGATGTGATGTAAACTCATGCCACGGAACAAGACACCATCTCTCTCCCCACACAGCACCACCCGACCAATCAGACCCATCAGTCCAGGATCCTGGCCAATTGTTGCACAGCTTTGCGTCACATGATATTCCTTCTCTAAGAAGCTTTCCAGTCGCTGAGTGGCAGCCCCACATTGGCTGTTCTCTTCACCCTCACTCAACATCAGCAGCTGGGTAAGAATGGCTACCTGTCTGCGCACATCTGTCTGTGTCAGCGCCCGTGGGTGGCGTGTGCCGCTGGAGCGTGCCAGGCTGCGCAGTAAGTCGGTTCCTCGGAGTGGAGTGGCTGGAGAATGAAACGGCCTGGCAAACACATAGGGGTTCTGAGGATCGATGCCTACACCAGCACGAGTCTCCAAGAGAACATCCAAACAGGCTTCTGAGTGAGGAGGGATGATGAGCGGCTGAACACGGCCCCGTTTGCCCTGGACACCAACGCGAGGAAGATGAGGCAGGACCAACCGCTCGAAAGGTGAAAGAGAAGCCTCCAGGGGAGTTAGTGCGGTAGAAGAACTGCTAGAGTTGATGCACTGAGGTGTCACTCGAGCCTGGAACTCTGTGATGGTGAGTTTGGAGACTTCGCATTCTCTGCGGCGGTTGTACAGGATGAGAAGTGCCAGGCTGGAGTGGCACAGCAGACGCCAGGCCTCAGATGACTGAGGTAGATGGCTGAGAGAGATGAAGGCTGAGTGCTGAAGTTGCCGCAGGTACAAAACCAAAGAGGAGAGGGAGGAGAGAAGAGGTAGCATATGTGGACGACCCAAACTGAGAAAAAAATTGGGGAATAAAAGTGTTTTAGGAGTTGCACAGAATCTATTACTCCATGTATACTGTAAAGGTGATAGATAAACGCCATTACAAAACATAGATTGTTTTTTTTGTTTATGAAGTGAGTGACAAAGCTATTTGACTGTAAAAATGATGATGAGTAAAAGACAAAAAGTGAAAAGGAAGCACAGACAAGCCTTGTTGAGTTAATTTTACTAATACTCCATCGTTTTATTTATTCTTTACATCACCTATTTATTTATTTATTATTTGCATCACTTTAAGTGTGTTTTAATAGTAGTTAAATTGTGTTAGTCAATAGATTTTGGTGTTCAACACAAATTTTGTGTTTTGTTTTGAGTCTTTCTTTTTGGTTTTTGGATGCTTCTCTGAGGAGATAAGATCGTCGGCCATTAAGACATTTTGTGGCAGCAGTTAAACAAGAATGTCATTTGATTAAAATGTATAAATGGTTGTCCTTGGAGAATGCGGCTCTCTTCATCATGGATTGTCCAGGAGACAATAGGATGTCTCTTGGGGGAAATCTTAGGGATCCAGGATTATGCTAAATGTATTATTCCTGAATTTTTGAGTAAAATTAATTTGTTTAGAAATCTCTTCTGAGATCATGTGAGGATTTATTCCAAATAAATCGTGACTTCTGTTACAGAACAGCTGATTTATAGGTGGGTTACATGGACTCCTACTTTAATGACATGGCACATAACTGGTGATCTAAACATAACATTCTGCTTAAAAAATAGATTTAAATAGTCATTGATGTAAAAATAATGAAAGTGAAAAGTGAAAGTGACCAGTTAGCCAGGTATGGAGTGACCCATACCCGGAATTTGTGCTCTGCATTTAACCCATCCAGTGTACACACACAGCAGTGAAAAAACACACCGAGAACACACACCCGGAGCAGTGGGCAGCCATGGCTGCGTTGCCCGGGGAGCAGTCGGGAAACTGTGAACACACACCCGGAGCAGTGGGCAGCCATGGCTGTGGCGCCCGGGAGCAGTCGGGCTACTGGTGCTTTGCTCGAGGGCTCCACAGCTGTGGTTGTTGAAGATGGAGAGCAAGTGTTCTCGGTGGATCTGGGGATCGAACCGGCGACCTTCTGATCACCATGAGCAAAAGGAACGCAAAACTACAAAATCTTCTAGGCATCCATATATTTATTAACCACATGCTTTTCAGATATCTTTTCAAACACAAAAATATTATTCTGTGTGTAAAGTTATTCTTCAATGTTAGCATCGAGGGATGAGAAACAGATTTTGCTGCTTGAAGTATTTTTATTAAGGGATGAAAATTGAACGATGATTTATACCATTCTTGATCTTGATATTTCATATGGTGAAATGAACATTAGGTGTTCATTAGGTGAACATGTGTGAAACTTGACTTTTGGAGACAATGTCCAAGTCACATCCTTCCAGCCCAGTTTCATTCTCTCTAGGTTTAGTCTATATATTTTTTCTTTGCTCTATGGTTAATATTAAGTTTGCTGTTCAGGAATGAAAAAAATCACAAAGACAAGCCTTTTTTACTTGAAAAATGTGCAAATGTGCATCCATTGGGTTGGGTTGCATTTCTTTTTGCATGCAGAAATGTTAGCCCCAGGTGTTTGATACTAAAAACTAATCAACTCAACTGTAAATTAAACCTTTTCCAGTGATTCCACATTTCTTCAAGATTGTAAAATGTAACGGATTGAATCTGTTTCTGTTAACACAAGACACTTTGAGAATAATTTTGAATGAATTTGACTTCTGTCTCACCTTGACAGCTCTGTTTTATCTTCAGCTTCACTTTCATCCTCTCTTTCTCCACTTTCTCCTCTCTCTTCTTTCAAATTTTCAGACTCATTCACCTCCTTTCTTGCTCTCATAGACAGATCAATCACTTCTTTGTCCTTTTTAATTTTCCGTCCTCCTTTCTGTGGTGTTGGTGAGGTACAGGGTGAAGAGGGACTCCGCTTCAAAACAGAAACCGGAACACCTTCTCTTTTGGCCGGGGTAGTCAGAGCTGGAGTAGGACTTTTAGGGCTAGACAGGGCAGAACTCAGGGTCGCATGCCTTTGGGAATGTTTGCTGGGTGAGGGGACCGGCAGGTGTTCACTCTGAGTGTTGCTGGAAGCCTGTGCCTCCTCCAGGGCAGAGAGCACATCTGGTTGGTTTGCATGGTGCTTGTCCATGTGGCGTGGAAGAGAGCGGAAGTGACGTCTGCAGTAGACACAGCGCTGTTTCTCTGCTGTGCTGCCCTGCCGTCGACCCACAGACACACTGACACTGTTAGAGGGAACCACAGCAGACGTTGCGCATTTTAACACAGAATTGGGGGTGGCTATAGGCATCAGCGGAGAGGTTGAGTGGGAATGTGTATATGAGCTAGAGTGGCTGTGGGGTTGTTCTTTAGTTTTGGCTTGAACAGAAGTAGACGAGGTAGATTTAGGTCTCTTGCGGCACTTAGCAGACCGTATACACTTATCTTTAGTGCCATCGTCTGAGTCAGGATCAGAATCACTGGGCTCAGAGTGAGAAAGAATAGAGGAAGATGGGGAGAGAGACCAGGATGGTGTGACATATTTGCTTGCAGAATGAGAAATTGGAACTGGGTTGGACTCTTCCTCCTGCGAGAGAAAAAGCACATTCATACAGTAGTAAGTGACCCAAACCAATTAGTTTGGGTGTGCATTCACAATTTCTCCAGTACTTCAAATTATATATTCATCAGGGGTGACTTTTAGACTGTAACACATCCTACTTATATGACGTGTTCGTTCTGTCTAGGGGACTGTGATTCTGCCTGTTTCTCACCTGTATTTGGGGTGCCACAGGGACCCTTTCCTTTTTCCATTTACAAGCTGTACTTAGCGATTATCATGAGGAAGAAAGGCATTTCTTTTCATTTGTATGCACATGTCTGTCAGTTATATATCCCAATCAAGAAAAAAAACATGGATTAAAGGTCATATTTGTTTTAGAAAAAGCAGGAAGGAGTCAAGTCTGCGATTAAAGACAAATTTCTGAGGGAACGGGTCAATATCTTGTATTATATTAGCCAGTATTATTAGGCAGTGTATTGTATTATAATTGAAAAAGGACAAAATATAAAATCCTGAGATTGAGGGACTGAATTTTGAATTCTTTTAGAGAGAATATTGTCTCCAAAGTCAAATTGCAGATGAGATTTACAACACTATCGTGTAACTGTCTCTTGTGAAAATTTCCATTTCTATAAATGTACTTTTCCCATCACAGGACATAAAATGATTACAACTCTCATTTTGTTATCATGAATATAGTTTCTGTATATGTTTTCTTTTCCATATATCAATGCGTGATTTTGTTTTATTTTATGGTTTAATATATTGGAAGGTACTTAAATTTGTTTAACATTGTGAATGCTTATAATGAGGAAGTGCAGGGAAAAGAAGGGATGTCAAAGAATGCTAAAATGCTAAGACCTGTAATAAGTTAGCATTTCAAATTTTTCAAGGCAAGCTAGGAACCACTGTGGAAGTCAGAAGGACTATTCCATTTTTTAATATGCAGCATACGAGGTATTTAACTGTCTTTATTTTAACATTATATTGCTTTCTTTAATGTAACTTATTTTTAGTTTTCTTTGTTATATTAACAAAATAAAGTAGTTTACCTGTTAACTTGGAAAATTGTAATAAATCCATGAACTGGAAAATTTTAAGACAGCACCCAATTTGAGTGAACCACTTGTTGCTGCTTTTGTTTGAATGTTTAACGTCTATACTCGATCCTAAGTATAAAAACTATGAGCTGAAAATGTTGGGAATCCTCAAGATTAACTAACAAAAACTAGATGTTCTTTGCTTATCAAAACATTTAACATTTAAAAGCTGAGTGGCATGAATTCTCTAAGAAGTATAAAGTCATTGTCATCTGTAATGATCTATCTTGGTGTCATGCATTTCTGTCAAGAAAGAGCTTTCTTCAGTTATGAAAAGAGTTTAGAAAACAATAGGACAAATGTGGTGTGTTTTAATAGAGAAAAATCAATTTTTCATTATGAGGTTTATCAATTCAAGATAGATTTATAGTTAATTAAACATGCATGGCTGAGACAGTCGAAAAAGTCATGTATATTATAGTCTAGCTTTTTGCTTATATAACGCCAGCACCAAGTCATCACAATATCGAGCTTGAAAGGCAACTGAAAGTGTTTGTTTCCTGGCAGGCATCTCAGTGTAAGGCTGGAATCAAACGGATGTCAAAATGTGATGTCAAAAATTTGTCAAGAATTGTTCAATTCAAATTTGCAGCTCGGAGAACTTGTTTTATGGAATTGATTCTGTTCACATGACGAGCAGGGTTTAGACTTGTATGGTACATCATAAGAAAATAAGAAAGAAGAATCATAAGAAAAATTTTCTTGTGTGAGGGATTCAAACTCTAAACACCTATGCTTTCAACAACAACAACAAAAAATTTGCATTTCTTAGAACCTAAATGATATCAATATAATGTCGATTAAAATACATTTAGTGGTACCACTAACCTTTTTACCCAAATACTACAACAATTACAATCCAGTAAAGTTGAATTTAAAGTAACATTTATATAAAATCAAATGGTGATAAGCCTTGGGTCATTTTGATTTTGATGGGGTGTTTATTTTATACCTTTTTAACATGTTTCTCCTGGTCCAAGCTACAATCATAGCTACTGGGAGGCACAGCACCATGAAAACCCTGAGAAACAAAGCAGACCAGCTATAAGAGAAAACCAATTCTAGAACATTGGGGTGTTGCATGGAATATGTCCTCAAATCAGCAACTAGCTTAAAAACTGAAATACCATGCAAACCTTTAATAAGAAAATATCACGGTCAACGATTAGCGTATTACAACAACAACAATCACTAGGATAAAAGAGCTTAAAAATCAATTCTCATGGTTCCACTCACCAAAGCGTTTTCTTCCCACTCCGTCAAACTATAATCCACTGTGATCTCCTCCCCTTTAGCAATGTCGCGGATCGCTATAACAATCAGCCTCACTTGATTTCCACTGTGCACTTCACGAATGCGGCAGTTTGGTGGAGGAGGACACAAAGCATTCCTTTTTGAAGCAGAGCCATCTTCATTCAAACTGTAGGAGAGGAACACTTCATTAGACAGCAATACAGCAAATAAACTGAAGCATTAAACAACAACAGAGCTGGAAAACACTTTCTAAAAGAATCAAACTAATGTCTGATGCAGTGTTTACTCCCGGTATATCTTACATTTATCTGCAAAAAAACCTATTCAATAACTAAATGTCAAATCAGAAAACCAGATATTTGGTCTTTAACAGTGATGTAAAGGTGTCCTGAGTGTTTACTTTTCCTTCAAGGTTCAACAATTTTTTTAAGTATTTCATTTAAAGTGTTACTGTGAGGTTTTGCTCTCACTATGAATTAAAGAGTCACCTAGTGGAGAAAATAAGTAAAGTAGCATTCACATTACCAACTTGAACCCCTTCATTGCGTACCATCTATCAAAGCTTCCAGTTGCTTTTTTGACCCAAAAAACATGTTGGCACAAGCAAGAAATACATGCAGGGGATGCATAAGTGAGTAAAGAGCTCTACAGTCTTTGATGTGCTCCTGCTGAACACAGAGCGAGAGAGAGGAGGCCCAGGGGTGCAGGTGAGGCTTCACTTCTGCAAATCAGGTATGATAAGTAACTTGAAACAAACTTAATGCTTCTGTGAGGACAATACTTCAAAACGGTTGGGGGGGGGGGGGGGGGGGGTTGGTCAGAATTTTGTGTTTAAATGAATTAAATACAGATTTAACAGGGGACATAACGGGACATGTAAATGTGATCTTGCAACATGCTGACCTTCCATACATTCATCCCTCCATCCCTTTTCTTATCACATCAAGTACTGTGTAGGATGTCTTAGCTCTGCAAATGTACCACTCTAAAGTATAAAATTGAAATCGACATTCAGAGCACCACTAAAAGAGCATGCAAAGGATCATCGGAAAGCTTTATTTTAATCACTTCTCAACGTGTTCCTTGCAATTCTGTCTCATCATGCCACTCGGTGCGATGTGGAAAATATAATTTTTATCAACATGTCAATTTACATATATAAAACAATCCCAAAGTAAGTTTAATATACATCCAGGTGAGTTGATCATTTTAATATTCAATATGGAAAATATTCCTTTAGTTTCTAAAACACAGTGTGCTTTAACCCACCGTCTCTATCTGCGCACTAATTTCTGAAAATGTTTAAAAAGCAAAAACAGTGTTTTAATGTCTTTGTATCTGCCCTCTATGTAACTTCCATTTCCTAGCTTTCTTTAACCAAAGATAAAAAGCACACAGAAGTACACACACACTCGCACACACACACACACACACGCACACACACACACAGCTTGCATTCCAGTGTCTCATACCTCCATAAACATACAGCAGTATCTCTCGACAATTCACAAAGCAAAATTATTTGCTATCTCCTCCTAGCATGCACCTACACCCACAAACACCCAAGTACACCCAAGCACACGCACACACACACATAGTTTCTCTGCTCATCTGCTCAGACCACACAAACTCACTTACCATTGTTGAGCAGATTGTGACTCAATGAACGGCTCATCTGCAACAGACATCTTGTGTTTGTCCTCCTCACAGTCACCTGAAACGCATGTGAATGAATGAATGTATGCCTCTGCTAAAGACATAGAGCAAAGCTATTAACAATTTATAGCATTCATATACAGCTTTTTTAGACACTGAAAGCATTTACAACACCGAAGGAGGGTCTCCTAATCTACCAGCAGTGCGCAGCATCAACCTGGATGATGTGAAGGCTGCCATCCTGCCCCCTAACACTCACCGCACACTATCTCATTGGTGGACAGGAGACATAATACAGTAGCCAATCACAATGCAGGGGATTATTAGGAGTCTTACTCTTTTTGTCACCATTCCATAACTACCATAGAAAGTCAGGACCTCAGTTTTATCGTCTCATCCAAAGGACTGTGTTCCTTTAGAGTAGAGTATCTCTGTCCCTTCAATAGAGCACCAGGACCCACACACACATCATGGACTGTAGCATGTGTGACATTTCGTATGAAGATTAAAGGAGGCTCAGAATGGGCATAGCCAGCCAATATCATCATGGATTTGCATCACTTTCTGTTAACCAAAGAGAGGTGGGAAATAGGCGCAGCACAGGCATATAATTGGCTCAAGGTTTAAATCTTAATATATCTTAAATAAAGAAATGTATTTTATTAGCTCGAATATATTCATACAGACCCCACAGTGTGTTCAGGAAGATCACAACTGATCTGTATCAAAAACATTGCAACACATATTTTTCAGCTTTAAATTTGGAAGATTTAACATGGAAGTGAATGATAACCTGCTCACTGCTGACCCTAACCCCTTTTGCCAAGGTACTACAGTTCAGTCACTTGCTATTGATCATCGGTAGGGGGAGCAAGAGGTTGCATCAGTTCTAAAAGCAACCTTGGTTTCTTGTGAGTTCTCCCATCTGGACAGTAGCCAGTCTCAGTACTGCTTAGCTTTCGTAGGAAGCTATTCTTGGGTTGTACAATGATAAAGCTGGGGTGCAATTTATTAATAGCATTAGAAGCTATGATTACTGTGAAATTTACTACATATTACTAAATGGGGGGCGTTATATTACTGGGGGGCGTGGTTATGACTCCGAGCTAGGCGCACGATTGTTGGAGAGCTCCCGATGCCACTTACCTCAATATCCTTAATATTAACGACAGTTGCAAAGTATTGATAATCTAGTGTAATTTTAATTTTAATTTTGTTGTGAGACACTCTTTGAGCTGGAAAGGCCACCTAAAGTATTGAAAACGAAGCTTAAAGACGATGCTTCGCCACCAACTGAAGCTACAGCTAACGTGGCTAGTAACATGCGATGCGTGGTACAGGAGACAGAAATAACCCCGAAAGGAGAGAAGCGTGAAAGTGAGAACACACAAGGACATGAAGTGATCCAAAAAGATGGAAATAATTAGAAGTGACTTCAACAGAAAACTACACGGTGTCATGCAAGCAATTCAAGAAGTCACTGGGGAGAAACTTTTCACAGTGGATGGATATAGCGGAAGAGCGCATCTCCACAGTCGAGTACTCCCTCACAACAGAAACAATACTAAAATCCCCTAGTTCCGAAAATCCCAATTTGATTTCTTTTATTGGACTTGTCTATACACTTTACCTTTCTCTTGGCCAAAGCTTTTCTCAGACACACTTTCCTCATCATCCTCTGCAGTGAAGACTCTGTCACAGACCTTCACTGGAGTCCCTTTCCTTTTCCTTCCACAGCCCCGCCTACAAAACATAAGCACATTATTACATTCAATGAACCACCTCACGAACTTGACATGAATCAAACAGATGAATCATTAATCAGCACCCATTAGTGGAATAATGGAAATCCTTAAACAAATCCACAAATCCAATCCTTAAACAATCATAAGTGTGCATGAAGCATGTGACCAGACTCATGTTAGAGTGGCTGTTTTGTATGTTTGTAGGATAATTTCGAGCTGTTTTGTGACCAAGCCACTTTGCCCTGCTAATGATTCACAGGTCCATTGGTAGTCAAAGCATGGCCAACTAATGTGAATTACTTGCACAAAACAAGAAGAAAACTCTGCTGTTTTAGCACATTGATATAAAATCAGTAAAACACTTTTTCATAACATTTCTAAAATAAATGAATGTAAATAATTTTTATGGTTACATTTTTGCATGAATACATTTTTAAATCAGAGATTTTATTCGAGCAGCACCGGTCTTTGTACCAACAAGTCAGGGCAAACAAACATCATTTGTTGGACTTAAAAAACTTTTTATTGCATGAGAATGAAGCCTGCAAAGAATGAAAGAATTTTAATGGATTTATGTGCAACTTTGTGTTGAAGAATTTAGCCATCTCTGATTCTGCTTTCCTCCATCGAGTAACGATTTAAAATCTTTAAAAAAGCAAGCGTTCTGTAGAAATATGGCATTATTCACTTTGCTGTCATTCAATGAAAGTTCCTGTTAAAACTCGAAAAAGTAGACACACCCTGAAATTGTGACATTTAAAAACATTATAAATGATCTAAAGTGTACTTTAAACTGACAAATTGCAGGATTGTCCAGGAAACCCATAATATTGATATTATACCACACAAAAAAAGAATTCATATGAGCTCTTAAAGGCTCATTCTGCACAAAAATCGAACAAAATCTTCAACAAACCAAAAAGCTTAAATACAACTCAATGGTCACAAAAAATTGCATTATTAATCCACTGCTTTGAAGAATAAGTGTGGTAGAAAACACTAGAATCTAGAGTCAGTTTTATCCTCAAATCTGTAATCCATAAAAGGCTCGACAGTAAATGACCAGATAAGAGCGTGGAGCTGCTGTTAATAAATCTAACCAGCTTTTCTCAAAGATGAACGTAGATACTTAATTAGAGCTGTGTGGAGATATGCAGTCTCTTGGTTACGGATGAGTTTGTGTAAGAGTGCATGCGCGTAACAACACATTCTTGTTGACTGGATATTGATCTGGCCAACCCTCCATTTCTCTCTTTCTAGCTGTGTGTGTGTTCATACCATACAAGCAGACAGGGTCATGTGCTTCATGCAGAATTCTGCGTTTTAGATCAACTTCCTAGAAGATCACAGATCTAATGAAGGCAAACCTTTTCCATCACACTGATTGGAAAACAACTCACTCTAACTTAAATCTGAGACAGTTCTCAAAGTCTCTATTTAAACATCGGACAGCTTTGTTTTATTTTGTTTGATTATTGTATATACAGCTGATTCTGAACACTAAGTAAATGAAATTAAACATTCCATGTATAAGCAACAATGACATACCCCCGGCCAAATGGAGGCGCTAAATACTTGGTAAAGCCAAAATCCACCAGAGGGGTAAGAGCGTTCTAATATTGAGCCCCCGAAGCTCTGGAATAAACTCCCAGAGTTTATGTTGTCCGGAGTTCAGCTACGCTTACAGAGTTCAAAACTAAATAAAAACATATCTGTTTATTCTAGCATTCGAATGATTGGCTCATGACATTTGTCCAAACGGATCTGGTGTCTGAGCGCTATAAAAATACAAACTGTTGAAAAAACAATGTGGTTCAATGTGCCTCTCTAACCGCTCCCCATCATTTATCTCTCATGCTGCAGCTGATGCTGATCACCTGTTTGTTGTTTTTTACACTTTTCTAACCATTATTTTTCGTTTGTTAGTTTCTATTTTGTCTTAATTTTTTCAGGTGCTGTCCGCCAAACTTTTCATCGATAGATCTTAAGTTTGTATATTCTTTATGCTGAGGAGGTGACTAGAACCTGCCTCAGTCAGCGAGGCTCCCAGGGGCCTCACAGAGGAACTCCTATTTACTCTACATGATCTTCATGAGGACTTTGAGAAGCAGCTTTGAAAGCATCTGCTAAAAAAGCGCTTTATAAAAACTTGATCCTTTGATTAATGTGCATTCAAAGCTTTGGACCAAATTCTTTTTGGTGTATGATGGCCTTAAGGATAGTAATGGTGAGATGAAGCCTCACAAGGAATTGAACCACTTCAGCCAATTGGTTTGAGAAATGGTACATTTTCCTAAAAATGCTAATATCATAATACTGCAGGTTGTGCTGTGGTTTTCTAAAAATCCAGTGGAGGACATTGAAAGCGCTTGCGGAACTTGGAAAAGTTTTCCAAATCTGCTTGGGCAATGATATACAAAACAGGGAGATTTTTATTCCTTTTTTTATTTTTATCCCCCACTCTCCTCACCGCCTAAATCTCTTTCTTTCCCTAAACACTTCAAAGTATCTCCAAACTATATAAACTCTATTCAAATTTCAACAGACCACAAATACCTGTATGAGGCCAGAGGGGTCTGTAAAACCTTGCGGCAAAATCTGAACAATCAGCGAGGCTCCGAACATCATCAGTTTGTCCCCTCCCCTAAATGAAAGAAGCCTCAAATTGCGCTATGAGGGAACGCCCCCTTTATTTATTTACACACACCTCTTCACACGTTACTTAAAAAGAATCTTCTCAGATTATCTTAAAAATCTTAAACTCTGATTTGAAGTTCGCTTCAACATGTTTAAAAATACTTCTGTGCCAGAGCAACTTGTCATGTCACCTCTTGTTATTGTCTTGACCATCCGAGAGCCAAGGATTCTAAATATGCAAATCTTGGCAATGTGAAACTTCCAATCAGCAGTTAACCAATTCTTGAGTGAGAAGACCCAAGATCCTTCAAATCACTGTCAGTGATGTCTGTGTTTGAACACTTCCAGAAATCAGATTAAGCACTCGTGCAGTAACCTTCACCATACCAAAGGCCGAACCTTTACTTCGTTTATGGCTCTAAACTCTGTTCATCTGTCTTTTGTTCTATCACACACATACAAATGTTCTCAAAATAACATGCATTCAAGAAAGAGTGACACATGTGAAAAGAACACAGACACACCTCTTTGCTGCATAAACCCACAAGTGTATATGCACACACACGCAAACACACGCACACACACACAAACACACACACACGCAAACACACACCATCCCCCCATTCTAATACATGTACGTATTCACACACCCTACCCTTTAACAGCCTGCATACACAAACACACTCACAGATGAACTGGGAGACACACAAATGCACGTGCACACACACAGACACACGCGCACACACACGCGCACACACACCATCCCCCATTCTAACACATGTACGTGTTCACACACCCTACCCTTTAAAAGCCTGCATATACAAACACTCACAGATGCAGACACACACACGCACGCACGCACACACACACTCGCACACACACATCTCTTAAGCAGAGCTCAGAAGCACACGTACACACTCACCCCTCCTCCATTCAAAACTCACATGCAAGCTCTCTCTCTCTCTCTCTCTCTCACGCATGCACACATGCACACACACACACACACACGTTATCTCTCAAAACACACAAGCTCACTAAACAACACACACTCTCAAATAACCAAAGCTTCATGTTCTCGCTCTCTCTCTCATGCACACAACCTCACATCTCCACACTATCTGCACCAAATGCATCCTCTCTGAAGACACACACAAACTCACACCACTTTCCTGTCTGTCCTCCTCACACACACATTTTTGAATAATGTAAACAAACACATGCAGTCCCTGTCTTAAAACATGCACACACAGACTCACGCACAAACACACTCTCTCTCTCTCTCTCTCTCTCTCTCTCTCTCTCTCTCTCTCGTCTACGGATCTCGCGTCTAAAAGTCTCTCTCTCCTCTCTCTCTCCTCTCTCTCTTCTCGCTCTCTCGTCCTCGTCTCTCTCTCTCTCTCTCTTCTCTCTCTCGCTCTCTCTCTTCTCTCTCTCTCTCTCTCTCTCGCTCGTCTCAGCTCTCTCTCTCTCTCTCTCCTCTCTCTCTCTCTCTGCTCTCTCTCTCATCTCTTCTACTTCTCTCTCTCTCTCTCTCTCTCTCTCCTCTCTCTCTCTCTTCTCTCTCTCCTCTCTCATCTCTCTCTCTCTCTCTCTCATCTCTCTCTCTACTCTCTCTCGCGTCTCCGGTAAAGATCTGCTCACTCGAGGTGCGTGATACCTCTAGCTCTTGCAGCAGCCATACACCGTTTTCAGATCTCTAAATCTCTCTCCTGCTCTCTCTCTCTCTCTCTCTCTCGTCCTCTCTCGTCTCTCTCTCTCTCTCTCGTCCGTCTCCGTACATCGTGCTGAGTTCGCTGCTTACACTCGTCGCATCCTTCGTTCAGTGTCGATCTGGCTCGTCTGCTCTCTGCTCTCTCTCATCTCTCTCTCTCTCTCTCCTCTCTCTCTCTCTCCGTCTCTCTCTCTCTCTCTCTCTCTCTCGTCCAACTAAAACATGCACAAGATCCACCTACAGCATCCACACACACATACACGGCATCTACACACAAGCACCTATTCGCAAACAAAACAGACAGATAAACACTCCCTCTCACCACTGTAACAACACACCCTTATTTCCTCATTAATACACTCATTCACTGCGAAACCACACGGTCACTAACTGCTAACTCAGTTAATTTGCTACCTCACTGACTGACACATTAAATGTTTTGCTTTTTCACCAACTTGCTTGTTTACTCACTGGTTTAGCCCAGTTGGTTGTACATTTTCTCAATCTCTTATTCACCACCACACTCAATAACTTAATAACAATATTTATAACTAGCTCAGCCTGTTACCTACTTGTTTGTTTGCCCACTCAATCGCTAACTATCTTCTCTGTCTCATTCATTCACATGCTCTCTTATTCACTCACTAGCACACTCAATCCCTCACTGAGTAGGTCACTCATTCATTCTTCCATTTGGTTACTCCCTTGGTCACTCATGGCCATTCACTAACTTGGTCACTTACTGATAGATTCACTCATTCGGTCACTCACTCATTTACTCACTCTGTCACTGATTCACTCACTCACTCAGTAACTCACTAAGTCAGTCAGACAATCATTAACTCAGTCACAGATGCATTCACTGATTCGGTCACTCACTCTGTCACCAATTCACTTACTCACTGAATCCTTCCCTTGGTCACACACCTGGCCACTGCCACTTACTCACTCCCTCACTTGATAACCAACTTGCCGGGTTGAACTCACTGGTTTATTAATTTATTTGATTCCTCATTCACTCACTCACTCATCCACTTGGTCACTCACACACTTGTGCCCGGTTACTGAATCACTAACCCATTCGGTCACTTATTCACACACAGTCACACACTCACTTTGTCACTCACTCATTGATTTACTCACTGATTCATTAACTCACTTGGCCACTCACTTGCTCATTTGGTCACCAACTTGTTCGCTCCCACCCGGCCACTCACTAACTGGGTCACTGGTTCATTTACTCAATAACTCACTCAGTCACTCAGTCTCTTACTCGCTCATTTGGTCATCAATGTGCTCCATCCATCCCTGGTTGACTCATGTACTTGGTCTCTCACTCCTTTACATGGTTGCTCACAAATCTATTAACTAACTCGCTAATACAGAGCCTTCATTAATTCTCACACACAAAACCCGTCTCTCGCATGCAATCATACACGCACACACTCATCCTCTCTCTCCCTCTCTAGAGCAGAAACACATTCACACTCGCTCCTTTCTGGGTGAGTGAATGAGTGAGCCACTAGAACAAACAGACATAGAACTACACACACACATCTTTAACACAAATACACACAGAAAAAATATACACTTTCTCTCTGTTCCTCACAAACACACTGTTTTTCCTGATCCCACTCATGTACTCATTTATTCACTCACTCACACAGATACACACCCACCTCTCTGTTTCACAAGCATACATTCATGCACCCTCCCCTTCTCACTCAACCATCAGAGCAAACACACACACGCACGCACGTACACGCACACACACCTCAGAAGTTGAAATACAAACAAACAGAGCATGTTTTAGGGTTATGTTTGTTAGGCCTTGCATTCAGTTCTTTCAAAAATATCATGTAAAACTTGAACCAAACTTGCGCACGCACGCACACGCACACAGTCTCTCTCTTTCTCTCTCTCTCGTCTCCCTCCCCTTCTCTGTCGGTTTCAAACCTGCAAGCACGCACGCACACACACACACACACACATGCGCGCACACACACCATTTTCTCTCTTCTGCTCTCTCTCTCTCTCTGTCTCTCAAACAGGCACACACACACACACACAGACCATTTTCTCTCTTCTGCTCTCTCTCAAACACACGCGCACACACACACACACACACCCTGCCCTCTTCTCCTCTTCTCTAGCTCTTTCTATCACACACACATGCATTCTCTTTTCTCACTCACACACACACACACACGCCTACACACACACACACACCCTCCTCTTCTGACATACCCTCTCTGTCTCTCCTAAACAGACACACTTCTTTGTTTTCTGAAATCTGTCAGTCAACCCATCAACGTTCACACAAAACTAAAGATTTCTTGCTAACAACGAAATCAGATTAGTGTTACTCTGTGATTGCTAACCAATTGTCCATCACTCCAGATTTCATTAATATATCAGTTCTTCAAGACCGCATTGAGATTGCATGCAGGGAAGAACATCCTCCTTTTCGAGAGCCAGTGAGCTTCTGAAAACATGTTTGCAAATATTTGTTGATATTTGTTGATGGTTCATAAGATAAGTCATACTTACGAATCCTAGTTAAGGTTTATAGGGTCAGTTGGTACCTATCCATACTGTACAGTCTATCTGAAGGTCACTGCCAATGTGTCTCTCCAGACACTTCATTCTTCCCAGGTTTCCCCAAAGTCTTTTATTACAGCTAATTATATGAATGGGTACACTTGGCATATTAGACTTGAACTCATTAAAGGATGTTTTTGAGCATCTATATGCTGGTTAGAGAGAAATTCCTCACAATGTTCACAAGGTAGTTTAAAAAACTAGTTTTTCCTCATCCCCAAGAGCCTTCTTAACCCATGTTAAAGTTTAAACGCAATATGCCAACTCTGTCATAGAGCATGTGTGGAAAAGATTTTTGATATTAGTTCATATTTAAAGCACACAAAAACAAATCTTTAACTATTTATACTGTGTTGCCAAATTTGTGTTTTTCCATAATCATTCCATGTGTTTGCATACTCATCATGATCAAAGCAATTTGTCCTTTCAATGTTTCTGTATTTATTTATGGACAAACAGTGAAACCATGTAGACAAATCTTTACAAATGTAAAAGGCTTGGGAATGTGTGGACAGGACCTAAAGTGCCCTCTTTAGTGAAGGGTGACCTTTTCTCCAAACATGAGCTGAAGGTAGGTACTTGAAGAAAACTTCCATCCTAACTTTAAATAAGTGGGCGCGGACAAATCGTTGATTTATTACGCTAAGGCCACATTGGGTCTTCACATTACTGAAATATGGAGTGCTGTTTGCCCAGGTGGAGGGAAAGACAGATGTAGTGATGCTCCTTGCCGTTTGATGTCACATCACCACCCCTCGTACGAGGATAAAATATCCAGGTTAGTTGGTTGAGCATGGAGCTTCACACTAAAGACAGAACCAAACTTTTCATTTAAAGCTCTCCAGTTATTTGGGAAGGAGGAACACATCGTTGCATAAGGAGAGCAAAGACTTGTACCAAAAATAGGCCCGATGTGTTTCGCTCTTTGGATTGTTGTGCTGTCTTCATAAAAATGTAAGGTAACTTATAGCAATAAGTTAAAACCAATTATGTTCATTCTTATTCATAAAGTTTTTTCAGTCCAAATCTTTCATAATTTGGCAACAATATTTTAGATGTTTTGAAGTAGAGACCTGTTGCACATTAATTTCTACTAGAGAAATTCTTTCTCTTTGCTTTTTCTTCACAAGCGACTGTAAAGAAACTGTAAGATGACCAAGATTCTACGAAACAAAAAAATTAAGTCATTTTGCAGCTTAAAAAACTACAGATATTCATTACAACTGTATCTATTTTCATGGTTAAACATATATGGTGCCACTAAGTCATTAGGCAACTAAAAGTCAAGGCACTGACTTTTGAAGACGTTATCTTGGAGACAATCAAGACAAGTGACACCTCGCACTCCAGCCACAATCATCTTGAACACTTAACAGAAGGGTCGGTCGAAGAGCCGCTATACTGCACGGATCACACTAATTAATGTCCTCTTTGTCTGTCTGAAGCCAGATAAGTATGCATGCTAGACCACGGTTACTTCTAAAATGTGCTCTCTCCAGGAGACCCATCGCTGGGAAACATTCACACACACATTCACTCTTTAACACTATGGACAATCGTTCTTACTCAATTCACTTATACTGCACATCTTTGGACTTGTGGGGAAACCGGAGCACCCGGAGAAAACCCACGCGATTACGGGGAGAACATGCAAATTCCACACATAGAAATGCCAACTGACCCAGCCGAGGCTCAAACCAGCGACCTTCTTGCTGTGAGACGACAGTGCTACCCACTGCGCCACTGTGACGCCTCCATTCCCAGGCATCTGGAACAGATGCCCGAGCCAACTCAGCTAGCTCCTCTCGATGTGTAGGAGCAGCGGCTCATAGGGGACGCCGTTTTGCAGCTGTTCTTACCACAGCCTCCATATTTGCACATTTATAGTGCATTAAAGAAGATGCAAACATCTTTTCCTGCCATGTTGCTGTGTATAATGAACAAATTAGTCTGTTATTTCATCAGTCGAGCGCAGGCAACTTCCTCTTTTGAGCCGGATGGCTCGCTCATCTCTCCAATAGCCTGCTGGAGCTTTTTCTGAGACTACCTATCATTTTAGTAACAGTTCCTAAAAACAAAGCACACTTACACACAATCGAGCTGGTGTTTCTGGAAACGGAATACAGACGCCAGTCTGAAAGGGCCCTTTAAAGATAAAAGAAAACTTTTTGAGCTTAGTAACTCCTTTACAACCACATCTTGAAGCTACCAATAAAACATGGCTTGGAACTTGGCAACCAACCCTTCGATCTTTCAACTGCAAAGCAACCTTTTACTCCACTTGAGAGACCCCTTGGTAACTTTCCTATCTTCTCTATTACCCCAAAAACACAGCTGTATCTATTCTAATGTATCCTAATAACCACCCTATTAACTACCTTTTAGCACCCTCTTCCAGACCTTAGCAACTACGTCCTGTTTACCAAAGCAACCATCTTTGCAACCACCCTATCTAGCCAAGTAGCCACATTTCTCATACCTTAGCAACCAGATCTGAACCGCACAGGTAACACTAGGAATCACTTAAAAAGCTTGATTTGCGATTATCTGAAAATTCATGAGGGAGCAGTACCGTGTCCTTCGAGTATAAAACTTCTTGCCAATCAGAATGAGCCACGCCTTTAGGTGTAGCAAGGGAGACTAATGAAAAATCAAGATACCAGAAATCAGTTAGATGTTGATTAACTTCTTCACCCTATCTCTGAGTGTACTAGTTAAGAGCCAGACACACTTCCTTAAATGCTCTTGCAGACTTTCATATCACAATATTGTTATATCAGATATTGGATAACTTTACAAGATTTGATTGAGAACATGTTTCGAAATAAATTAAAAGAACTGGACAGTGGATGATCCTGGGAATCCTGGATTACAGTTTAAGATTTGTACCTTTCAAAAAACAACATAAGTGTGTAAGTCTACGTTTGACATCCGTGATAGACTCATTAAAAAAATAATTAACTCAAAGACCACCACATACACACACACCAATCAGAGACTAATTCTCTCACACTTTTACTCTCAAACATGTTTTAACCATCTCACTCTCTCTCTCTTTCTCTCTTCCTCACACACACACACACACACACACACACACATCATGTCTTTTGTCACAACTCTCATGCTGTCTTTCCCTCCCTCTCACGCTCTCTCATACACACGTACACACACACTCACGATCACACACTGAACTCGTTTCTGTCTCTCACGCTCTGCTTCATCCCTCCTCCCCTCTCTGCACTCACACTCATGCATGCTCTCTTGTGACACACACGCTCGCACGCAAACACACACAATCTCACGCACACAACACATCTCTCTCTCTCTCTCAAGCACACACACACACACACTGCGACAAACACAAACACACTCATTATCCTACTCTCTTACACCCACACACACACTATAATTCTCTCTCTCTCTCTCTCACACAAACACACACGCACATGCGCGTGCACGCACCCACACACACACACACACACACCACACACACAGCCCCTGTGGAATACACATACCCACTGTGACACCCACTCTCTCTCTCTCTCTCTCTCTCTCTCTCTCTTACACCAAACACACACGCGCGCGCGCGCGCATACACACACACGCACGCACGCACACACACACACTGATTATCTCTCCTCTCACACGCACAGTAAACATCACACATGCTGAATCTCTCCTCTCTTTCTCTCAACACACCCCACACACGTTGACTGGGTTATCTCTCAGACACAAGCACAAGTTAAATTGAATGTAGTTTATTTAGTTACGTTAGCAATCTTTAAAGACACAATTATTCTCCGAACTACAACTGTTGACATTCACTTAGGCTCTCAAAACGAGTTGACTTCTCATCGTCACGTTTTGTTGAATGAGTAAAAGTAAAATAAATAAATGTATCTTCTTTCTACAGCTTTGTTCAACGGTTTACGGTAACGACGCGTTAATCTTACTAAGTAACCTCCGGCTAACTATATTGCTGTCTCCACAGAAAAGTTGGACGCATGTGGTTGACGTTTTGAGAGCTTTAAAGTAAGTTTAAACGTGTTAAAATATTATGAGCTCCGTTCATTTTCTCACCCTCGGCTTGGAGGCTGTTTGGTGCTGTCTCCGTCGCTGTCCAGGGTCGGCTGCTCTCGGTATTCGAAGAGCGAACAAGCGGTCTCCGCCATTCCCGCGATGAGCGCTTTTCTCTCCGCCGCGGCTCGAGCCTCAGCGCGCTCGCGCTCGCGCTCGGTACAGGTTCTTGCGGACGATACCATTCCTTCCAGTGCGGGGGGGGGCGGCGAGTGAACGCAGACCATCTTCACAGCTATTATTCACCACTTATGAGTGATTACGTGATACGTTACACAGATAAAAGTGTGAGTATTTTATGCTTGTTTCGATCTCGATGCTGGAAAGGTATTGAACGAGCTATTTATTATCAATTAACCCAAATCGCCCCTTATCATGAAAATGGTTTCACCCGATAGCCTGGGTAGGGATGAAATTTCTATTTCCAAGCGAAGTTGATCTCGCTCATCATCCACAGACAGAATAGTGACAGATTTCTGTATCTTGAATGAACAAATACTTACATAAACATTTTTATTTTATATTATTTAATAACTCTACTGCGTTGTATGGTAGTGTATGGTTTTTAAAGTCAGTTTCTGTTGCTGAGAGGTTGAATATGAGGTCTGCAGATTACAGATAGAGCGATTTTCTTTAAAAAGTATATACATACTTATCAAAACATGAACTAAAGTTTATATTTGAACACTATTGGTGGGATATCTATATGCACCATGCAAGAAAAGTCTCACTATAAATTCTCATTTGCACTCTTCTGGATTCCCTATCTCACCACAAACCTCTGACGCACACATCTAAACACACCCTTCCCCCACTCTCATCCCTCTCTCTCTCTCTCTCTCATACACACACGCACACACACGCACGCACGCGCGCGCACACACACACACACACGCATGCACGCACGCACGCACCCAGAGAGACACGCACACGCCCACTCACACACTCTCTCAGTGTGTGCATGTGTGTGTGCGAGAGAGACACATGAGCACACAAAGTCAAAGAGAGAGAGAGAGAGTAGGATACACACACACCCACACACAACCAGAGAGAGGAGGAAAGAGAGAGAGGGAGGGGGAGAGAGAGAGAGAGAGAGATTTGGTGAAGGAGAGGGAGAGAAAGAAAGAAAGAAAGACAGGAAAACACAGCATGCACTCAAAATCCCATACAGGTCTGCTTTTGTTTATGTGAGCAAATTATTTGTACACACATCTATAAGGTATCTATCTTTGCCAACCTAATCTCGATCAGAGTCTCAAAGTTTTTTCAGCTCATGTTGAACAAAAGGCCGGGTACACCCTCGATAGGCATTAGTCCATTCTACGGAATCATTCACTCACCATTCACTCCTCTACAAAATTTTCAGTGTCAAAACTGTAAAAAAAAAAAAATCAAAGGAAACCTATAAAACACATGCAAGCTCTATGCACCAAAACATCGAAGCAAAATGCATTATACTGTTGTTTATTTCAAAACAAATGTACATCTACGTAATACAATAAAGCCAACTAACCTTTTGTGATGAAATAGGAAGGTTGTATGTTGCAAGTCTCAAACGTAAATGGTAAATTTTAGAGTTGGAATTGACTCTACTCTCAAAATAGAGTTAAATTAATACAGAACCTCTCAATTTAAAATGTATAATTAATATTTAACCTCTCTAGACTATCACTACACTATTAATAACCTTCAAAACACAGTATTTATCGTAAACAATGTCTTTGAATCACTTAAAATGCTCCGACAAACAATCTTGTGCATTCTGTTCCCTCAGTGCTTCCGCCACGCCCCCTGCTGGATTGAGCTTCTTGGCACGCAAAAAAATCCCTCATTTCAAAGAAATACCTTCATCTTTTGGTAAGCCAAAAACACTTTGATCCAGGACATCTACAAACACTTTCTTTACATTTTTTATCAACATGAGTCTGCTACGCTTACACGTCCAAGTCAGTCAACGTGTATGGTCTTTATTGAGATGAGCTGCATTAGTGGTTTATCTGATTGGTTAGCGGGTGGTGCAATCAATTCTTTTTGATCGCGCATGGAAACAGAATAGGGTTACACAAACATCTGAACCAATCTGACTCGAGGCATGTTTTTGATGACGGAACAATACTAAAACTTGTAAAAAAATATCTAAAAATAAAGGTGAGTTCATATGATATGGCAACTTTAAGTAACAAAAAAGTATTATATTGTGAGTATTAAATAGCAAATGTGAGTATTATATAGCAAAATACTAATATGTATAGCAAGGATCTCCAAACCTGGTCCTGGAGCACCCGAGTCCTGCACATTTTTGGTTCAACCATCATGAAACCCACCTGCGCACTCATTAGGGTCCTCTGATTGGTTGAGGCTAAGGTAGTATGCATACTAGAGCAGGGTTGCAACTACAATGTGCAAGGTTTCTTTGGCAATTGGCTGTTTAGATGACAGAAGCCTCAGAGATTTCAGAGTAATTTGTACATTATTCAGAGTGTATTTGGTCCTACTCTATAGAGAGTTAATTTTACTTTCAAGATTTTGGAGCTCCACCGTCAGCTCCGTCTCTGCCTGAACACATGGGTCAATGACCTTCTGGAAACTACTTTTGAGAAGGAAGGAAAGCTTGCACTAACATTTTTGAAGGACTGTTTTAGCATAACGCTATGTTTTAGAACAATAAAACTGTTCATCGATGGATCTTAAGTTTAAATAGGTTTTATATTTTATGCTGGGGAGGTGATTAGCACCAGCTCCAGTCAGAGAGGCTCCCTGTGACCTCACAGAGGGGTTCTTCCTTCAGGGAGATCTTTTCTCTGAATGTGTGTGTGGAATTTTTGCTCGGGGTTCTCTGGTTGTTTCTACATTAATGAAAAATAAGTGTCTTTGTTGCTTTTTTTCACCACAAACCCAGGCTTTTAAAATAAATCAGAGAGTACCGGTCAGTTTAAATCAACAATTTTCTCATGCTAATAAACTTTGCATTAAAATCACTATGGTAGCACTATATGGAAGTTCTAATCCCATAGAATTATCCAACAGGAACTAACTCTTGATCCACACTAGGCCTTTGTGAAGCTGCTTTCAAGCCACTGATACAAAGTGCTGTATAAAAACCTTTAGATTGATAGATTTATCAGATAAGTTCCTCCTGAAATTGTTAATTAACCTTATATAGTTTGTTCACATATAAAAATGAAATGGAAAAAATGTTGACAAACTCCATCCTGAAATTCTTAGCAATTCACTTTTGTGAAAGGAAGACATTACAACATGGAAAATGTCCTTTAAACCTTTTTAAAGGAACACTCAACTTATTTGGAAATGTACTTATACTCTATTAACCCCAGAGAATAGAAAGTAGGGTTTTACCATTTTGGAGTCTATTTAGTCTTTATCCTGATTTGTCAACAGTACTTTTAGCATAGTTTATCTTAGATCTTTTTCTTTTTTTTTTGCTTTTGCCTTTTAATGACAGGACGCAATGTGAGAGAGAGCTCGATATGCAACTGCACATTAAATATCCTACTCGCCTACTACTATACTCTGGGGAAGGACCTGGCATTTTATAATTATTGACAATAGTAGAACGATTCAAATACCATACTGACCAAGTATAAAAATCAAATCTCTTTCTTTCTCAAAAACAAATAAACAAACAAACATAAAAAACAAATCAAACCCCAATCTTTCCAGAGATTTGATTGCGGTACACAAAACTACTTTAACAGCTAAGCAGATCATGATTTTTAACAGCACGCTCATCAACGCCGATCAATCTACATCCCAGAAAACACGTGTTATTGTTAATAAATCACACTTCCATCTCTTTGGAGCACACAAACACACACAATCCACCTCACAGATTCTCCCTCCTACGCAGGCACACACACTCGTTCCCCCTTTCTCGTCTCACGAACACACACACACACACACACACACACACACACACACACACACTCCTTTCTCCTGCTCACACATCCTGCCTCACACACACACACTCATTCCCTCTATTCTCTCTCTGAATCTCACAACACACACAAACCTCCTTCCCAGTGATCCAGCCTCTCCTGCAACACATACACACGCGCGCACACACACACACACACACGCGCAAACCCCCTTCCAGTGATCCAGTCTCTCCTGCAACACATACACACGCGCACACACACACACAAACCCCTTTCCAGTGATACAGGCTGCAGGCTGCAACACAGACACACACACTCGCACACACACACTTTCCCTCTATTCTCTCTCTGAATCTCACAGCACACACTCACATTCAAACCTCCTTCCCACTGATCCAGCCTCTCCTGCAACACACACACACACACACACGCGCGCGCACGCACATGCACACACACGCGCACACACACACACACACATGCACAGCAGCCCTACTCTTCTACATAAGCTGATTTCTTTTTGAAGTTGTAGGCGCACTGGTTCACACAAATTTTGTTATATTATTAATTTCATAGCTTTGTTCTGATTACAGCCTAAGACACAAATCAATCTCTAGCACTCTTTTCTTCACTCAATTTTGTCTGGGCCAAAAATAGCAGTACTGACCTAAGCACTGCTTCGTCCTGCTTGAACACATAGTGCATTTCCCTGCTTTTCAACCTGCTTAATCTTCCATGAGTTTAAAAAAGTGATCGTTTGCAAGATCTGATTTTTTAAATGAGCTCAATTACACTAAAGACCACTTTCTCCATCTAATTCAAAGCAGTACACAAAAATGCACAGACTTTAAAACAGGAATAGAAACTTGTTGGATTGACAGACGAGATATTCTCATTTATTGCGATGAAAGTCTGAACATCATTAAGCAATAAAAATGATTAAATGTCACAATTTCCCCCAAAATCCAGTCATGTTCAAAACAAGCAGGTGTGAATCGGTTAAAACAGAACGAGTCTTCAAAGTCCTCGTATAAATAGACTTTTTGAATGCATTTTCAATCAATCAGTGTGCAGACATGAAAACCATACTATCATAAAAATAACACTTCACAGTCGCAACTGTTGATCTGCCCCTTAAAGCAGCACAAAAAGCAGCCAGCAGAGGGTGGGAGAGATCCATCAGTGAGAATTAATCCAGATTCCAGACAACCATCAACAGATGGTGCACTTAATTACTCGCTGCTGCCCCCCTAACAGCAATGGATTTAATGAGAAGCTCTTTTAAACGTAAACATCACGGCTCCTTTCTCTTGAGTATTAAACAATCATTTACACCGAGCTGAGCTTTTACAATGAGCAACAGTTGTTGAGTTTTCCAACGATGAGGAATAGAGATCATTTGCTTCAAGCTAAGCATCATGCTGCTGTTAGTCAGAGTAGTTTCCTTAAACTACACCATTCCTTAAATTACCTTTCTTATAATATACCGTTTTCATGAAGCATTATCGATTCGGAGATCGGCCATGTTGGAAATCCTGACTTACTACAAGCGACTCCTTTCCTGTTTTTTCCACTCTTCTTTTTGATTTATTATGACTTACGGCTGTCTGTAGCACTTCAAATATTTTCTAGTCCGACTGATCAACACAGCCAAAACATGACAGTAATTCATAATTTTCTCGCTGAAAAGTGGCAAGCCCCGTTCTGTTGAACGCTATTTTGCCCAGGGAGTATCTCCAATATGGCCGACATCTGGTTTGATGGAGCACCGTGAAAACACTCTATAGAAGTCAATGTCATTTCACATCATCTGCTGCATTAAACTCATGTTAAGCAATTTGAAGTAATTTCAAATGCTTTAAAAAAAATAGAGCAATAATTTGCTTTGAAAGGAAAACTAATAAATTGGTGCACATAATTAGCATGTGCATGCTTTTCCTCATGAGACCAATCTCATCTATTTCAAATAAAGATCATCAGTTGAAGAAAAAAAAACCCACAGCAATAAATAAAACAAATAATAACTATAATATGTTCTGATGAAAGAAAAGAGGAGCAATTTTTTTATAGATATTTAAATACAATGTATGAAGATCAAATATAAATATGTGCTGTTGCTCTTACCTCTTTAAAGTAACAAAATGTGAGGACATTCTTCAGTGTCGGATGAAACAACAATCTAAAGGTCAAAATAGTAAAGTAGTAAAGCATACAGTACATGTACAAATTCAGGTTAAATACATTACTACTTTAACATTACTAGAAAGACTAAGAAATATATTAAAAGATCTATCCTAAACAAAACCTCACGCCTCCAGCTTTCCGTTCGCCAGAATCCGACATGTCCGTGTCATCTTACAGATCCTTGTGCTCTGCATTCTCCAGACTGGAATGAAATTCCTGGTCTTCATTCTTATCATACTGGCTCTTCCTCTCCTTCCTCTCACTGGCTTACGGATAGTCTCTTTGTCTATTATCTGGACTCACTTCCTAGATTTCTGGGCAGCTGTTCTTGTCCTCAGGGTCATGGTTTTAGGCGTTATGTGTTTTTCTGCCGGCAGTGAGTCGAGCGTGTCTGAAGTTTGAGAGGTCCAGTGAACGATCTCCTGTAACACTCGCACAATCCACATCTTCAATCCAAAACTGCTCCCGGCTGCTTGTCCATCCAGCTCCTGCGCAGCAAACAGAAGAGAGATCACTCATGAAAAACAAAAGCTTTAGATTAAATGTGTTTTTCATAATGTAGTCTCAAAGTGGAAACACCTTTTTTTATCTTCAAGGTCAATTCAGGTAATGTTGTTTTTTCTAATGGTTATCATAGATGATTAGAGCCTTGTGGCTAAACAATGACCAAAATGCTGCCCCCAAAAATGCTAAAAATCTTGCTAAATACAAAAAAAGATGTTGTTTGATGCACCACATAAAAAATGTGAATAAAAAATAATCTGATTTGCTCGTTTGGCTGGAGCTGCTGAAGTAACTATAAGATTAAAATAAGTAAAGAAGTAAAAATAAGATTGCATATTACCTTTGGGGCAAAATGTGTGCCAAATTCCCAAAGAACTCAAATAATTCTGCTTTGTGAAGGATAACTCTTTGCAAACAAACTGAAACCAATTGCAAAACCAAGAGTCGGTTTTCACACAAAGATACAAATGTGGAAAAGCAGTTGTTAACGTAAAGCTCCACATGATTTTCTCTCAAATGCAAGGCATGATCTTCTCACAAATATGATTATGTTAACTCCAAATTTACACTCAACGGTTCATTTGTGAGATGTTATAATTGTGAAGTTGCAACACACGATTTGCGAGGAAATTCCATGTTTTTTAGTACATTAGGCTCCAAAAGTGGTCACCTGATCCCAAGCTTGCTGGGAAATGTAGTTCCTGTGATGCCTGCCACAACTATTTTCGCAGTGGAGCCACAACCAAAAATATAAACTGGGAAAAATCCAGTTCAACATTTTTCAGTTTGTATGGTGAAGGTGCAAATTGTGGACAATGTTTGTTTGCTTCCCTATTGTAAGGTTTTTTTTGTCGTTTTTTCAAGTTAGATTAACAGTTTCACTTCATTCTTAGAATATAAAACTCTATGCGTGAACACGCGGGGACAATGATGTAACAATCTCCTCAAGCACCTCTCTGACTTCAGCTTGAAATTTCTGGCCATCCACAAGCTGCTCGGTGCTCGCCAGCAGGTGCCTCAGCCGATCCCTCACAGTTTTCTGTTTAGTCTTATAGTCGCTCTCCTCGTCAGGAAACTCCTCATGCTCTCGGCTGATGACCTCTTCCAGAAGTCTCAAACACTCTTTCAGAGCCGCACACAGGATGGAGATTTTCTCTGTGTCTGACAGCTGAGGCACAAGCGGAGGAATGGATACCAAGTGAACTCCACCGACTCCTGCAGACGGGAGTGATTCACTCTTTCTCTAGAAGATGAAACAGCGCACATAAAGAGAAGTTACAGGAAAACAAACTGGAAATTCTGGATGCAGCAAACAATAAACAAACACATTGTGAGAAAAACTGCAGCTACATTACTCAACAGCATGATGAAGAAGCTCTTTGCTAACCAGCATGTAATATGTACAGCACATATGGAACGAGACGCCATATTTTGTTTTTCTGCATTGCGAAGAATAACCAAATTATCAGCTCTTCGTATCAAAAATAAATAAGAAGAAAATTGCAGTATAAAGTTTATCATTGTTTGTTTGGTTGTTGATTTATTGCTTGCAGTACCTTCTGTCAGTTTCAGATTAAGATATAATGCGCTGTACATTATAAAAGCTTTGATTAGACATAGGAATGTTTCTTTTTACATATTTTTTTTATCACAGTTGAGTCCAGCTCATATTGCTTATAAAAACAACATACTGTGACCATGTGTTCACACCAAATTAAAAGCTGCATGTTTTGTGAGTATGAAGTTAAAATGAGATTTAGCAAGTTGTGGCATTGGGAAAAAAAAGAAGAAAAAAAAGTTGACATTTGATCTTGAAATTATTTAAAAATATTAACGAAAAAATAAATAACATAAATTTTTGCATTATATATTAGGTTTTAGTGACAAATTTTCATATTTTTTTCAATGCTAACATCTTTTCCAATCCTATTTTTAGAATGCCAAAAAAAACTGTTTTTCACGTGCAGCGGGAGAGTTTCAAGTGAAGCGGATTTGATCATTTTCATACAACCGGATCACATTAAATGTAGGATACAGAAGAAACAAGAAACTGGTGTCATAGTATAACATGTTTTTAGAACACAGATAAACTTTTCAGATGTTGTCAGACTTTTTTCTTTCATTGAATTTTTTTTCCAATGCCAAAACATTTTTTTTCACTGCCATAAAAAGTATCAAAATTTATCCATATCCTTGGTCTAAATGTTGAGATGATGTAAAGATGTAATTTTGAATCCACGTGGAAAAATCAGAACGGATGTTACAGGTTCTGCAGTGTGAATCAGTTTTGTGTTTGATGCCAAAACAAGTTCATGTATTTGAGCTTAAAGGTTTTTCATTGCGTATTTTGAAGTTTCACCAGATGAGGTTCAGCTGCAGCTAAACACTCACTTAAAGGACCAATAATATTGGAATATTATAAGAGGTGATATTGATCTTCGGGCTCACCTGAACATGCCAGAGAAAATTTTAAAGTTATGAGTTCAAAACTACCAATTTGGAAGCGTAAACGATTCATGCTGTTTTAGCTGCGTGTTGCTGAAGATGTATATTTGCTGTTATTTCACGTTTCCTTCACGGTCGTTGATATATCGAGAAATAACAATGAGTCACAATGAGAGTTGTGCAACGAGTTAACATCACGGGAAGTCTGTCCAGAAAGCTCTACAGAGATTGTTCAACGCGAACTTCAGCCAGCAGAGACGTCTAGAGATAAAGGTTAAAGCTTACAGCCGAGCCGTGTCGTTGAGCGATTATCTCGGGGCCGTTAGCGAGAGTGATTTAGACAGGTTTCGGTTTCGGGTGTGCTGGGATGAGCCAATAACGATCACTCAGCTGCTGCTGATAGTGTAGGACCTATAAAGTAGTGCAGGGTTGCTGTCGCGGAAGCGTCAGCGGAAGCGTTCAGCCTCCTCGCGTGAAGACTAATAGCGTGAAGACGTTCAACTCTACCTGCGTGACTAATCGAGTAAAGACGTTCAACTCTACCTGCGCGACTAATCGCGTAAAGACGTTCAACTCTACCTGCGCGACTAATCGCGTAAAGACGTTCAACTCTACCTGCGCGACGAATCGCGTAAAGACGTTCAACTCTACCTGCGCGACTAATCGCGTAAAGACGTTCAACTCTACCTGCGCGACTAATCGCGTAAAGATGTTCAACTCTACCTGCGCGACTCCACCGAGCAACGCCACCGAGTCGACGCCCAGTAAGCTATATTCTTGTATCTGTTTCTCTTTTATTCCTATACCTTGTTTTCCTTGCTACTTTACTCACACGTCTGCTAACATGTGCTTCCAGTACATTCCAGTCATTCTCTCAGCTGTACGTCGCTCCGCCCGTCCTCGCAGAACACACTCCAACGCTTCAAACCTTCGCTCACTTCATCTTGCCTCACCAGAACCCTGCTCTCTCTCTGTGGGACTTTGGAACTGTCAGTCTGCTGTCAACAAAGCTGACTTCATCCCTGCTTTTGCTCTTCAGTCTTCACTAGACATTGTCGGCCTGACTGAGACATGGATCCGCCCAGAAGACACTGCAACACCTGCAGCCCTCTCCAACAACTTTCTCCTCTCCCACACTTCTCGCGAAATGGGACGGGGTGGGGGTGTTGGACTTCTCATCTCTCAGACCTTCAGATTCTCTACCTTCACATCTTTTGGTAAGACATGCTCATTTGAATATCATGCTCTCACTATCACTTCTCCTCTTGTCATGCACATCCTCACCATATACCGCCCATCTGGAGAACAGCTCTCCACTTTCCTGGAGGAGCTTGATGGTCTGCTCTCCTCTTTTCCAGAAGATGATAGCAGCCCACTCATTGTATTTGGGGACTTTAATATACATCTTCACAAACCAAATGCTACCGACTTCCACTCACTCATGTCCTCCTTTGACATGACTCTTGTCCCTACCACAGCCACACACAAATCAGGAAATCAGCTAGATCTCATTCACACACGCAGCTGCTCCCCTGATCATCTCACAGTTACTCCTCTGCACACATCTGATCACTTCTTCATCACGTTCAAACTCACACTGCCTAAAAGGTCACACTCAACACCACCCCCTGTCACCTTCCGACGTAACCTTAAATCCCTTGATTCCTCTCTCTTTTCTTCCGCTGTGTCCTCTTCTCTTTTAACACCTGGAAACTTTTCCTCTTTAAACTAACCGTTTCTGCTCCACACTCGCTACATGCCTCGATCAAGTATGCCCTCTCTCTTCAAGGCCAGCCAGAATAACACCATCAAACCCTTGGCTGTCGCACGCTCTCCGGGAAAAGAGGTTCACCCTCAGATCGGCAGAGCGCAAATGGAAGAAATCAAAGAGCATGGCAGATCTCGAAGCGTACCAAACTGCACTCTCAACCTTCTCAAGCAAGGTACAAGACACGAAGACAACATACTACCACAACAAGATTGAACATGCCAAGGACAGCCGAAAGCTCTTCAGGACTTTCTCACTGCAGATGACTTCGCTGATCACTTCATAGACAAAACCCTCACCATCAGCCGGCAGTTTGCACCACCTTGCACCCAAATTCAGCCACAATCCTCGACACCTTTCATGTCCACGTTCACTCCACTCACAGAAGATCAGGTGTCCAAACTCCTTCTCTCAGTGCATCCGACCACCTGCCCCCTCGATCCCATCCCCTCTCACCTTCTACAAACCATCTCACCTACCATCACGCCTGCCCTCACTGACATCATCAACTCCTCCATCACTACCGGCATTTTCCCCAAAACCTTCAAGGTGGCCAGAGTCACTCCGCTTCTCAAGAAACCCACACTCAACTCATCACTGGTGGAAAATTACAGACCTGTCTCTCTGCTGCCCTTCACTGCAAAACTCATCGAGCGGGTCGTCTTCAATCAGCTCTCTACCTTCCTGACTCAGAACAACAAACTTGATGACAATCAATCAGGCTTCAAGAACAGACACTCAACTGAAACAGCTTTGTTGTCTGTAACGGAAGCGCTGCGAGGGGCCAGGGCTAACCACAGATCATCTGCCCTCATCCTACTAGACCTCTCTGCCGTGTTTGACACAGTCAACCATCAGATCCTTCTCTCCACTCTTTCTGCGATGGGCATCACTGGAACTGTACTCGATTGGCTTGAGTCCTATCTCACTGGTAGATCTTTCAGTGTTGGGTAGAGGGGTGAGGTCTCAAACACTCATAACCTACTCACCGGGGTTCCCCAGGGTTCAGTCCTTAGCCCCCTTCTCTTCTCCATCTACACCACCTCCCTGGGCCCTATCATCCTCAGACACAGATTCTCCTACCACTGCTATGCTGACGACACTCAACTCTATCTGTCGTTCCCCCCTGATGACCTGTCAGTAACTACCCGCATAACTGACTGCCTGAACGACATCTCTACTTGGATGAAGAACCATCACCTACAGCTCAACATGGCCAAGACAGAACTTTTGGTAATCCCAGCTCATCCCTCTGTGCATCACGACCTCACCATCCAGCTGCAATCCTCTACAGTCACCCCTTCTCCTACAGTCAGAAATCTTGGAGTGATTTTGGATGAACAGCTGTCCTTCAAAGACCACATCACAAAGACAACTCGAGTGTGTAGATTTGCACTGCACAACATTCGAAAGATCAGGCCCTTCTTAACTGAGCATGCAACTCAACTCCTGGTTCAGGCTCTGGTCACGTCTGGACTACCGCAACGCTCTCCTAGCAGGACTTCCATTAAATACGCTCAAACCTCTGCAGATGATCCAGAACTCTGCAGCTCGTCTTATCTTCAAGGAACCAAAACGAGCTCATGTTACTCCCCTCTTCATCACTCTTCATTGGCTCCCCATTGCAGCTCGGGTTAAATTCAAATCGCTAATGCTAACAGGACTTCCATTTAATACACTCAAAGCTCTGCAGATGATCCAGAACTCTGCAGCTCGTCTTATCTTCAAGGAACCGAAACGAGCTCATGTTACTCCCCTCTTCATCACTCTTCATTGGCTCCCCATTGCAGCTCGGGTTAAATACAAATCGCTAATGCTGGCATACAAAACTATCTCCAGCTTAGCCCCTGTCTACCTCCATGAGCTCATACGCTCCTAGATGCCTTCCAGAAGCCTGCGCTCAGAGAAGGAACAGCGACTTGTGGTTCCTTCCCACAAGGGCAGAAGATCTCTCAGCAGAACCTTCTCTTTCACTGTCCCTAGATGGCGGATCAAACTCCCTGATCCAGTCAGGAAAGCAACAACACTAACAGCTTTCAAAAAGCAACTGAAAACTCTTCTCTTCAGAGAACACCTACTATAAAAAGAAAGAAAGAAAAAAAAAACTACCTTCTTTTTTCCCTTTTCTGTCTTTATTTTCTTCCTCTACTTCCTCACTGCTTAGGTTTATTGATCAGTTGATACAATTCTATTATGAGAAGCTGAGATAGACTTTGACGGTGTAACAAATTGCATATTGTCTCTCCCCTAATGTATGTCGCTTTGGACAAAAGCGTCTGCCAAATGCATAAATGTGAATGTAATGTAATGAGTCGATACATGAGCGAGAGGAGCAGCAACGCAACTCAATCAAACAAGTAGGAACCTCTGCTGCTCATCTGTGAGTAGATGATGAAAACTGAGATGTACATCCTGAATCAGAGTTGGTTGGGGACATTGCTTCGACTCCTGGAACTCACGTGGACACAACCAAAACCGATGAATGGTAAGCTAATGTGCGACTGTTGATCAATATTTAGGGGTGGAGAAATCGAATTGTGATGCAACTGTGTGATCAGTTGAAAACGGCTCATGATTTAAAAACCATTTAGCATATTAAAGGGTTTGCAGAAAATACTCATTGAAAGAAATCACTCAAATATAGTTGTGTACGCTGCATTAATGCACACATTTATTTCCCGACATCTTTGAAAGTTGTGTTTTAATAATACTGGCCATTTAAGAGTAACTTGTGACACAATCATGCTTACTGTTATAATGGTATGTAGGTGAAAGAAAGTGTGTACGTGATGAGGTTGGTGCCAACACGCACACTGGCACACACAAACTCGCAGGACGCAGCTCACAGAGTAGCTTCTGTAAGGCACACTATTTAATACCTACTCATTTCCTCTCAAACTAGCTTTTTCTTTCGAATTACATAAGAGTTGGCTCGCGCAAGCCACAAGACCTGGCAACCGTTCATGAAATGTATTTTGTAATATTTGTTTCAAGTGAGAACTATGAATAGTGCCAGACAGGCTGAAGAAAAAATGCAGTTCTTGGCTCTATATTGTAGAAAATCCAACTAATTTAAGTTTGTTGACTCAATTTTTTCTAAAGGCACAATTCAGTCAATGAAGGTTTTTAGTTGGCTACATTTTTGTAAAAGAGTTGTTGTTGCTTAAATTAATAATTTTTAATTTCTGCCATTTTCACATATAAAAACACACCAATGACAAATTAAAGCCATGAACAGTTTCATTCAAGACGTCTGACTCTTCCCTATCTATGTGTGATGTTAGCCTACAGGAATGCCCCTATAAATTGCTTTTTTATATTTGTCACAAGACATTCCTGTCTCCAACAACTTACCCAAGCCCAAACTAATTTAACCCTTCCCCTATCACCCAACTACATCAACACCTGTTGAGTACTTGAAGCTGTTTTTTTTTTTTTTTTTTTACAAAATATATGTAAACTGTGTATCTTTTAAAACATTTCTGGGAGCCAGTTTTGACAATTCAAATCACCAAAATAAACACTGACCTTGACCAATGGCACTTTATTACAAAGTTGATGGCTCAGTCTGATTGGCCACAAGTTTGTTTAGTTACTAGGTGGACATTATGACAAGACAAGAAAAAATTTACACAGACTAGTTATAATAGTGTAACATTTCTTACTAAAGCAACGTTCACAGTTAATATACAATACTTTGTTAAATGTGCGTATCAGGGTAAACTTTTTTACTAAAAATACTAAAACATTTTTTGCATGTTTTAGTATTTTTCCCTCATCAAAAGCATGTCTCAAGTCATGATCAGATTGGTTCATGCTCGTTTAAGTAAACCTATTTTCTTTTTCTGAGAGCTCAATAGGCTTGATGGTCATAGCCACGCCTAAGTCTAACCTTAGTAACCCTGCATCGGATAAACAATGAAAAGACGGGAGAAAGGTGTTTTTTAGGCTAGATGAACATATTTATCGGAAATGAGTGGATTTTCAGTTGGTCAACAAGCACAACTCAGGAGGAGGTGTGGCAGAATCATGACAGTGGGAGGAACATGAAGGGCACGACAAACATTACTGCCTTGTTTTTTATGCCTATAACAGTGCAGTGACAGTCTAGAAGGGTACAAAATTAATTAGAAATTAATTAAAAGGGGCATAATATGGCACATTTAAATGTTGATATTTTTTCCGTCTTCGGTTTGTAAGTCTATCCCTCAAAGAAGAGAGTAGTTGTCTTATTATAATGTCACTTATTAATAATGAACCACATTTTAAAGGCAAGCTAGCAACTCAACCTGACCAGGAAACAGATGTTCCTCGTGCTCTCTTCATTCCCAACTGTAAATGCCTTAAGCACTGAGAAAATTGCTATCAAGTTTAAGCTGGTCTCAAACATTTAAACATTGAAACAAGCTGCAGAGGAGGCGGCGGACCTGAACAAGTTGGCAGGCAACCAACAATGGCTTCAAGCTATAACTAAAGCGTTTTGTATTAATGAAGAAACAAGTTGATTCTCCTACCCTTGCATGTTCCCTGAACTCCTACAGCCAAATGTCATATATGCGGCTTACTTTAATGAACATAGAGAGCGTTTAAATGTGATAATTTAATGAGAAATGAGAAAAACATGTTCAGAGACTCACGTATGACTCCAGGAGCTGAAGGGAGTCCTCACGAAGAAGTCGAGCCAGCGCTGCGGCTCTCCCTGCGCCGCCCCGCGACCCACCACCAGTTGCGTTTCTGCCGGCCATTGAGACTTTTTGTTTCAAGAAAGTATCGTTTTAGTCAACCCAAGCTCGAGAATGTACATGTACAGTATTAGGACCCCGATATACTTGTACGTTTTAGTTGTTAAAAGACGCTGCTTACCGCTTATCGTCTCGTGGTTCTAAGGTTCTGATGCCAAATATCTAGCATGTCTTAGCTTACTGTCAGCAAAATATTTAGCATGTCTTAGCTTACTAACAGCAAAATATTTCGCATGTATCAGCTTACTAAGAGCAAACAACCTCCAAAGCGATCTTGAGCCGTTTTAAGATGTAGTCAGAATTTCCCGTAACCCCGCCCCCTAAGGAGAACGCGCCAGGGCTGAGATAGCGAAGGAGCTATTTGATTGGCTTAGAGCGCGCTTCTTAATCTCCTCGAATATTACTAACAATAACTAACAGGGAATATTAATAACTGAACACACAGCACACAAACGACTACTGCTTAACCCGGAGGAAGAGTACTATTCTCATGGGTATATGTGAGCAAACACGTTGAAACTCTTTATTTCTTATGCGAATAAACCATAACTATTTTTTTAAAATTATTTTCACAAATATTTTTTAAAATATATGTTTTTTAAAGTTATCAAATATTTTCATGATTTTCATAGTGGTTGTAGCTTTGGATGCCTTTTTTTCAAAGAAAACAGAAATATATATTTTTTTTAATATTTCAAAATATTGCTTTGAAATGCACTGCCTCCCTTTGTCAAAACGGCTCTTTCAGTAGAATATTTTAAGTACTGCCTGAAAACCAATTTTTGACTCTTTGGCCTTATAGTCAGCAGGAGTTTGTGTTGTCCTCTGTGTGTTTTATTAATGTGTGTATTTTAGTTTTGGTTTTAGTTTTGTTTTATTGTGTTTTACCTGCTTTTTGTCATTTCTATTCATTTTTAATATTGTTTCATGAGTTCAAATTTTCGTCTGTTTTAAACACTGTTTTTGGCAGCACTTTGGGAACTTTTCAATTAAATAGATACTGTTTCAAAGCATCGACTGACAGATCATGTCATATCATATATCAATATTGATATAGAAAAAATCTGAAAATCTGCTCAGATGTTATGAAATGTCCACTGCCTGGTGGGTTAGTGTAAATAAGTTAGTATAAAAAATTATTCATGCGGTAAAAACATATACCAAAATCTGCAAAAAGACTTGTCAACAACAGTAAATATGACTATGAACTCACTAGAAAGATAGTGGAATGACTGCAGCAGACCATCCCTGAAAGTGAAAATGTCCCACTTGATCCGATGTTCCTTCTAACTCATCTGGAAACTTGAACTTGAAACCAGAAGAAACACACATTTGACTTGAACTTTTCTCCAAAGCCTAAGTAAGATGTTTCTGATGTAATACTTTAAAGACATTTATCCATCTTCTTGTCGGCTTTCTTCCCTTTTGAGGTACAGCAGCCTCAACTCTTCTGGAATATGTTTTACGCAGCGGATGCCCTTCCAGCCACATTCCATCGCTGGGAAATATCAACACACTCATTCATTCACACTCAAACAATCGTTTTTACCCAGTTGACTTATACTGCATGTCTTTGGACTTGTGGGGGAAACCGGAGCACCCGGAGTAAACCCATGCGATCACGGGAGAACATGCAAACTCCACACAGAAATGCCAACCGACCCAGCCAAGGCTCGAACCAGCGACCTTCTTCCTGTGAGACGACCATGCTACACTTGTGCCACCGTGATGCCCTTGAAGACATCCGTCATAGCTTAACATACCAAATTTTTGGTTATTTATTTGTTTATTTAGAGTGAGTCTTGGTGCTACTACTGAACAAGTTGTGCTTAAGAAATTTACTCAAATTATGTAAATGATTTTGCCTTGTAATGATTAATGATTACCCCCCCACCACCACCACCTTTGTCTTGTCGATCAACTTCCAATATTTAAAATGGTTTTTGTGAATTGCCAGCTTTGTAAGAAATGCCATCGAGTGTCTTCTGAACCTTCGTTCCCATGATTCTTATGACTTATACTCACTGAGAAAGGCTCAAGACACCATTTCAAGTAAATGTATAATTTTTCTAAAAACCTAAAATATAACATTTGATTAATATTATTATTTGTAATTAAACTGGTGTCTACACATAAATCTTATTTTTTGTTCAGTAAAATTTCTGATTATTTCATTCAAATGACATTAGCATCCTGCAGCTTGCCCAACAATATGCCAAGGGCTTTTGGAAATGAGTGTTGGAAGTGATGATATTTGGAAATTAATTTGGAATTTAAGAGATATTGAGTTGTTGTTCTTATATCTTTAATTAAATAACAGTTCTTTTGGAGAAGTCCTTTAAATGTCTTTCTTTCTTCCGAATTGGAGGTATTTCCAAAACTCACAGAAGGAAGGGTGGACTAACTTGGAAGTAATCCATTCTTCTGTTTTACACACACCTTATCAGAGCCTGTTACTCTCCTTTCTTAACAATAGGAGAGGCAGTAGAGTGTTGTTGAAATCATTTCCCTTTGCCTTTTTAGCCTCTTTTTTTTTACATAAATGTCTCTTAAACTTCAACATAACTCTGTCTGGTATGAAGGACGTGTTGTGGTTGCTTTAGGAAGCATGAGTCTCTTCAACTGAAGAAAATCAGAAGATAAGAATGTGTCTTTTTGAATGAGAGGATATACACCATATTTTTGACAATGATAACAACCACAATTACCATTTTAATGCCTGTTGTAAATGCTTTCACTGAAATGATGGCTTATATTACATCAACAAAATTAACTTTCAGATAATTTAAAAAGGTAAAGAATGCACTATAGCAGCTAATAGAAACATACATTTATATACGTATATCGTTTTCATGGGATCCAAAAAATAACCCGTTGTCCACTTGTGATCTCACTATATATATATATATATATAACTACATTATATAATATATATATATATATATATATATAGATATATATATATATATCTCTACTATATATATGATATAAATATATATATATATAGAAATACATAAATTATATATATATATAATATATATATATAAATATATATATATATAACATAATATATACTATAGAATATATATATATATATATATATATATATACTATATATATATATATAATATATATATATATATATATTATATATAATATATGTATATATATGTATATATATGTGTATATATGTATATATTTATATGACATTATTTCAAAGTTCAATTTAGTATAATTTTTTTTTTTTCGAATTTCATTCAGTTCGTTTGTTTTGAGCGATTGAGCGCAATACCATTCTGATCCTGAAGGTGGAACTCAGTCGTTCTCTCTTTTCATTGCAACCTGTTTTGGCTCTCCACGAAGAAGCGACTACTTCCGGATAAACAACAATCGCTTTTAATCTGCCAACAGCGAATTTAAAGCCTTTAAACAGATTTTAGTCACCTTTCTTTGCGTGTAAGAGATTATAGAAATGAATTCGCTTGTAGGGTACGGGCTTTCATCCGAGTCAGAAGATGAGGAGAATGGAAACGATAGCCCGAAAATGTGAGTAACCCAATATTAAACTGGCAAATGTATTATTTACATCCTTGGTTTTTATCGTAGATCTGCACTTTCCCCATTTATGCGCTCGTAATGTTAAATGGATAGGAACCTAATGATACAGAATCTTTTGTGCACTCGTAATTAAACAGTTATAACATTTCTTAATCCTTGCAAATTATAAAAACGTATTAAATAGCTCATTTATAGGTGACTAAGGTTAAAACGAAAGACTTAAACTGTGTTGGAGACGGGATTAATTTGTGTTTTGCCATTTTAAATGTAATAGGTCATCATGTCCATCTGTGAAAACACGTGATATTTGACGTAAAATCCACACCTGTCATTGACTGACGACACTGGCGAAGTCCACTAGGGAAATCTTACATGTTTCTTGGAGTGCAAGAAAAGTGGGAACAGGAAAGTTTTTGGCCAAGTAAAGACAATTTTTATTTATTAAGATAGAAATGTGAAGCTGTGAGTTCGTACATTTTGCGTATATTGAAGTTGTGAATTTTAATGAATAAATAAAGACTGTATTGAGCTCAGATGCAGCAAGTATCAATTTTAAAAGAAACATACTGTATTTTATCATTTCCTCTCAGGTCCTTACCGAAGATTGAGAAGGTGGAAACTAAAAGTCGCAATTTCCTGTTGGAGTCAGATCTGGCCACCAGCGAGTCTGAATCTGATCCAGAAGAGCCCCTTATTTCTCAAAGGTCTGTGTCAAAGCCCTCACAGACACCATCAACCAATCCTCTCTCGCAGAAGCTTCCACCTCCACCGCTGGGAGGCTCCGGCTCAGCTTCAGCACTCACAGGCAGCAGCGTTTTCTCAAATCCCTTCAAAGAAAAGGCTGAGCAGAGGCTCAATGCCCTGCAGAAACACGTCCCTCTGACTCTACAGCCTCAGCCCAGTCAGATTGGTGGAAAGCGGATCTGTGTGGCCTACAGGAAGGACGGCCGCTGCCGCTTTGGAAACCGTTGCAAGTTTGCACACGACAGCGATCTGCAGAGTAACCGTGTGGTCACCTCAGAGTCTGACAATGGAGACACTACTGTGACCGCTTCACACAGTCATGAACGTTTGGCTTCATACGAGGAAGACAAAGAGACAGATGGAGAGCAGCGGAGGAAGAGAAGAGTGGGGTTGAATGATTCCCTCATTCCACCTAAACGTGCACTCAAGCAGTACGCCAGACTCTCTCACTCCTGAAAGACAGTTCATCTGGGTGATATTTTGGTGTATAACTGGCTCTTAGATGATAAAAAATTAAACTTAAATTATTTTATTGTGACTATTTAGTGATGATAGATGTTACTATTGTGATTGTACACATCTGTAAACTGTGTTTCTTGACTTTCTGGGTTTTTTTAGAGCAAAAAAAAAAAACTATTAGATAATGTTTAATCTGTAGTTTACTATTATATCAGTGTTAGATTTGGAAAATTATTTAAATTAATGAAATACACAAAAATCCACCTTGCTTTGTTAATGTATTTATTTAGTCTGATAGTATTCCCCTATAAGATGTATTATTTGGCTCCATATCTATGTTTTAAAGCAGTTCATGTGACAGAGTTTTTGTTGACAAAAAATGAAAAGTTAACATTGAAAATGTTGGTGTTTTTTTTATTTTTATTAAACCAGAACATTTTATTAAGCTGTTATATAATAATGGTCCAGCAGTGGCTCATTTCTTATTAATATAATTTACAAGATTGTGAATCTCTACAAACGATTTAATTAAAACACATTTTAAATAAAAAAAATGTAATAAAATGATTCAGCATAATACAATAACTACAGATGGACAGCTTGAAATGATCATATAATCCTCTTCAAACATTCATTGCATGATACAAGTTATCTGAAATAAACACTATTGTATTGATGTGGTAATTAAAATTAAAATTGGATCACTTTATTAGATTAGATGAGGGACATGACAAGGAAAATTAACAGCTGACTTACAATTGCACTTCCTTTTTTCAGATCAAAAACGTGTTGAAATCATCGGAAAGTGTCAAAATACCAAAAAATAGATTTCAATTGGATCTCAGAAACTGATACAAAACTACAAAATTATATGTTTATGTTCAGCTAAAATGAACGACCTAATGAAATATTAGTTTGAGTTTAACAGCAACTGTTTTTATCGAGCACACTATTATTTTACAGTCTGAACAAAACTCTATTGCCACGAAGCAAACATCACACAATAAACGGATGTTGTGTTGGAGGGAGCGATAACAGTTTATATACAAAATGAACTTTGACAAAGACGCATCAACAGTCTCTCTTGTACAGACGTGTCTACAAAGCTAGCCAAAGTTATTCTGATTACCTACAATATATTTATGACTCTATACTGAACTTCAGACCTTGAAAGATTCCGACAAGCCTCGGTTTCCTCAACCAACTTCCTTCCATCACTACATTAGAACCCGTCTTCTCTGGCTCTCCGAACTGTCCATCATGCTTCGCTCCTCCCTCTCTCTCTCCGCCTCCCAATTCCTGTCAACATTCCCGTTCTCACCAGTTCCGCTCCTCTCCCAGACCACCTGCCTTGAGTCTGGAGGCATGGAGGACTGTGGAGACATCGAAGACGACGCTGGATCCCTTTGGAATCCCAAACCGGAAGATGCCTCAGGCAGCATTTGGGAGAGCATGGGAGTGTTGGGCATTAGGTTGTGGCTTGGGGGACGAGAGAGGGTTTGGTTTTGAAGGGGCTGTCCGATGGGAACCAGTGGAAGCTGCTGCTGCTGCTGCTGAGGAGGAGCTCTAAAGTTCATGTGGACAATCGGGGACTGATGGCTGTAGGGCTGCAGGGGCATCTGGTTGACCACCGTGGTCTGCTGGGAAACACTGGAAGAGGTCAGGGGCTGTAGATTTAGTGGTTGGATCTTCTGTAGGTGTTGAGAAGGAAACTGAAGAGGCATCTGGAGAGGGAAAGAGGTCGCCTGCTGCACTGGAGGATTGTTTTTGTTGTCCTCTTCATTCGAAGGCATGGTGAGGCTCATCGGCACTTGCACGGAGCGACCACACTGATCTGAATCAGCCACCGCAGAACTTCCCTGGGTCTTGGGAAGCATCTTCTCTGTCTGCACAGAGCCTGAGCTTGTCTCCAGCAGAGTGCTGATGCCTGCAGGAGTGGTGATCAGACCTCCAGCGTTGGCAGCCAAGGCCTCTGCGATGAGAACCTCGGGGTGGCTCTTGGCTTTGTGTGCTACTACACTGTCCTTCTTTTCAAACTTCTTACCGCAGATGTTGCAGGAGAACTGGTACGTGGCATCTGCATCATGCTTCTTCATGTGCCAGTTGAGGGAGGCCTTCTGGCGGCAGGTGAAACCACAGATTTCACACCTAGAATGTAGATCACACTCAGATCGATACTCCTAAAGGATTTACAATTAGAGGTAGACCAACTGATCAACCATTTACTCAAGATTTACTTATTAATCAATATTGGGCACCTTGATGTGATAATATGGTTCACAATTCAGCACTTACCTCACTGTATTTCATGTGAGAGACAAACAGTTCACTGCTTATCTATTTTATATTAGCAAGGTGAACTTGGTAAGTCCCGAGGTGTGATTGTTGGTCTTTGGTAACGACGGAAGCAGGTCGACTCTCATGCATGCTGCTATTGTTTATGGATTTTTATAAAAACGTAAAAGGGCAAGATTGATGCAACACGGTTTTGTAGATTAATATTTTTAGAGTAACGGTGGTTTTCACAATAATTATTCAAAATATCAGATGGTTTTTATTTTTTCCGAGGTCAAAAATCCACAATGATTGATCATGAACCAAATAAGCTTCATTTGCTTGAAGCTTTTGGTATTGCAGAAGGTTACTGTTTCAAGGCCAAGCGGGGAGCACTTAGAGCGATTATTCCTTTACACTGACCAGAGACATAATTCATCAATTGAATTAAAATAAGTAATAAAAATGCTCTTACTACAATATTAGAGAACTCTGTCTTAAAGATGCTCCATTCATTTTTATAAGTTTTTTGGGTCCTAAAGATTCCTGAGATTATTTAAACATATAGTAAAGAAAGATGTGATACTATTTAATTTACTGAACATTAAATTAAACATTTTGTCCATTTTTAAGGATGAAATTGGCCTCTGGCCTCTTCAGAAAATATGCATTTAGGTTAAATGAACATATTTGGGGGAAAATCTGGAAATGGATAGAGATTTTTATAGAAATTATTGTTCAATAAATGGTTTACTTCAGCAAAAATACATTTGTATCTATTCTTGTGTTCTAAAATTGTTGAAAACCTTTATTATCTCGGGACGGTGGAAAAGATCAATTGAGCTTTCCTTTAACCGAATCATTTTAGCAAGAATCTTCAAGTCAAATTTATGCCAGGAATACAATTAACGATAGAAAGGGAATTTTCCTCTCAATGTGAGAAACACAGTAAAGAGACTAAGTTCGTTTGTATTCAGAAAGTTCTAAGTTAATTTGTATTCATTTGGAAAGGTAACTGTAAGGTCAGAAGAGTTTGACGTACTGTAATGGCTTCTCTCCTGTGTGTATCATTCGATGAACAGCCAGGTTATGAGAGCTCTTAAACGCTCGGGCGCAAAACTCACAGATGTAGTCTCGCTGATCTGCAACACAAACCTTCTATTAAAAAAACTCTTCTAAAACTCATTCAGAGATTTCAAGCAGCTTGGCGGCTATGTATTACCGGTGTGGTGCTTGGCATGGCGGAGCAGCTGTTTCTGCAGCCGGAAGAGTCTTCCGCACGTGGGGTGAGGGCAGACGTACTTTTTCTTCATCAGGTGTTGGTATTTAATGTGATGCTGACGGAGAGAGAGAGAAAGAGAGAGAAAGGAATGCTTGTAAACTAGTTCCAGTGACAGACAGGGATGGAAACAAAAACAAGATTGAGCTTGTACTTGTAAGTAGCGTGGGTGAGCCAGAACTGTGCCGCATCCTTCCATTTCACAGCGCACATACTGCACTGGTGGCTTTTTCCTGTGTTAAGGAAAAGAACCATTTAACTATTTATAGAAAACATTGCACTGTTAATGTAATGCTCCAGTTAAACATAAAGAATCCCATGATTATTCAAGGTCAGCTGAAGTTATCTATGAGGTTAACCTGTGTTAGGAAACTGCTCAGCTGACCAAAACGTAAAATGTGTGTTAACATTTATTTTAAGTAAATTTTCTCATGTTGCTCACGCTTTATTTGTTATTTTATTACAACCCAATGAGTAGATTAGAGAGCTGGAGAAAACCATCCATGTTTTTTGGCAGCGCTGTCAATCAGATGAAATGTAATCATGATTAATTAATTATTTTCATAACTTAAATACATTGTATTTAACATAAATTACAGTCTTTTTGCCATTTATTATGGAGTTTACACTCTTGAAAAGGCCGGTTTTCATGTTGTCATTATTTGATTTTGGTTTTATCACTTTATAGGCATCATACCAATTTAGAATAAGCAGGTTGAAATTAACTTAACTTTCCTCTTTTCCTCCTAGAAAAAACTTTATTTAAAATTTTGATAGATGAACCAGCCAATAGCTATTACTACAATTTACTTTATACCCATGAGTGTACAGAAAAGTGCTTTATACAACAAATGAATTCATAACGTTATTAAATCATCACAGACAGAGCCCAAACTTTTACATGGGATTACAGTTTGACAATAGACACCTATTGAACTTTAACAACCTTTTCTTTCTTTACCAATTTTTTTTAAAGGAAATAAATAGACTAAATAAAGCACTAGGTACCAGTGATGCGCGGATCAATGCAAGGTATAAACAACCTTGTTACCAACCCACTTTTTTTTTTTCAAATAGTGCGCTCGCTTATGCGGTACGCTCAGGGGTGCTTTTTTTCAGCTGTCTAGATGCATAATATATTGATGAATGCAATGTTTATCTTCGACCCTTGCTTGAAGAATTCATCAGCAGGTTAACTAGAGATATATAACTATAAGACGACTGATGAGATGTGAGAGAACACACGTAAACTTGTCTTTCTTTGTGGTGTCTGCAGTCTCACACAGGTTGATGTCGAAACAATTCCAGAAATTTCTGATTAAATCTTCATTTAGCAAGCATATGCTGACATGTAGATGAGCGCGTCAGAGGAAGCTCGGGTCTCAAGCTCATGCAATCAGGAGCTGAAGATGAACCCTTCTCATTTCAGGTCAACCTGCACATCACTGGTAGGTACTCATACAGTTTTATGCCACTAACTTGGCAAATATTTACATTTATTCTCTATATTAAGTTAGAATTAGCAATTTTTTTTCTGCCAAGAGCTGAATTGTTCATCATAGCTTCCGTGGGACAAAATAAACGATGGCCACGGCTCTGAAATAAACATTGTTTATGAAAATTATTTACTAAAGTGGCAACAATGTTGTTTAAAACATTAACTAATTATCTTTCTATATTTCAGTGACTAACTAATTTGCGTCAACACAGCAAATCCCTGGCGGACAATGAAAAACTAATAACGTTAAAAAAGAATTTGTAAAATTGTACAGCTTTTTATAATACAAAAGTTATTTGAAGTGAAAAGTTATTAGTATTTCTCAGGTCGTCAAGTCTTTATAGGCGTATGTATGGGACGTTCTGAAACATAAATGAAACCCAGAAGATGGCCCAAGAGCTTAAGGGTTCAATTACTTTGCCTAGGTTTTAAATTGGAATGATTTTAAAATCGTAAAACTCAAATGAAAGAGTGAAAATAAATCCTACACATTTTAATCAAGAAGCCAAAGTCTAACTCTGTTCTCAGATCTACTAGGGGGCGATAAGGTCAGAAATAAAAGATTTTTGAAAGAATTATTATTTTAGATCCGAACACAAATGTAATATCTGAACCTACCTTCTTTTAGGAATACGAGGTGTTTTATCATCTTTCCTTCGTCGACCTCTTCTAAAACAAAAATACAAGGATTTGATTAATAAATGTTTACCATACACAGTCTAGTTTAATATAAAACGCTTATAAAAAAGAATGAGCAAAAATATCAATCAACACACAACTGACTTTTTGGGCAACGCAGGATCATTAGCAGCCGTCTGAAGCTGTGCGCTCTCCTCTCCCTCAGTTTTGATCTCCGACTCAAGGCCTGGCTCTGCGCGCGTCTCTTTTCCGGCGGCCCTCTCAGTCTTCTCCTTCAGTCGAGTGTGAGGCCCTCCGCTTGGACTTCACTGGAGACTCCCTGCACAGAAATACAGCTGATAAGAAGCAGCCAAAGAGAGCTCCATCAACAGAAAACACAAAGCTCCTCATACTTAGGACTGTAGCTCTCATCGTTCAAGTCATCTCTGAATGGCACTTCCTCCTCGCTGCTGACAACCCCTTCTGCCTCGCTGCAAAGCAAAAAACAAGATCTTCATGAGTTCGCTTACATAGAATTAGCACAAAAATGGCAGTGTATGTTACAAGATTAAGATAAGCGTACTGGGCGCGCTGTCTTAGGGCCTCGGGGTGAGAAGCGATCTAGTCCCGAAACCCCCTTATCCCCCCACCCCAGTTCCCCTGTGAGATGTGGAGACAGAGATGGCGTTTTATTGTCAAATTGGAAGTGGAGTGGTTATGGGTTTATATTTGGGAGCGGAAATTGCGTTCACGGAACTTCACAAAAAAAAAAAAAAAAAAAAACCCTGAGACATAACAACAAGGATGAAGTTTGAGACCAGGCTGGAACCTTGTTTCATTATTTTATTTTTAATAAAATACGCTTTAGCTGTTGTGTTATGTTTGGTTATGTTAAGCAAACGGAAGAGGAAAGACACTTTCTTCGAGAGAACATATAAATACATTTTTCTTCTTTTGCAGTTGAAGATATTTCCTGTTAAAGCCCTTGTTCACCTCCTTGTAACACTAAATACAAGAGTCATGAGTCATGCTTTCAGTACAATTTTATTATTATTATTATTTCTTTATATTTTTGTGTGTTATAAAATATATATTAGTGCTGGAAAACATTTGTAATTTTTTTTTGTAAATAAAACATTTTCATTTTTAAAAACACAATTAATGCAAATGTAATGTTTGCCCTTCCGGTGGTGCGTAAAGCGCATCAGGACTAAAAATGCAATGATTTTATATTTTGGTTGTGTGATTGTAGTCTGAGGAATAATCATGGTTTTACGGTTATTAAACATTCTTTAATTTCAAGACATTATTTGTTTAGAAAATCACATGACAACACATATTTGGAAGCATTAGTTATTACTACTTAGTAACCAAATAACACAGCAAAAATAATAATAACAACAACAACAAATAATAATCCATTTCTCTCTTTGGGCTTAAAAATAAGATCAGTAGTATTTTAAAATGACACAAATATTGATAACAAATTATGTTAATAATGTCTTAATACAGGAACTACGGTTTATGAAATTGTTTCACCACATAATTTCATTTTTTTCATCAACTTTGAATAAATCTTCAAAAGCTGTTAGGAACATCTGTTCGGGGTGTGTGAAGTCACTTCCTGCACCAACATAATATATCTGTATTTCTGATTTTTGTCTTAAATGAACTAAAAGTTTTAAAAAGGTTTTGATTGTGAGGAAATTTTTAGGTGCTCCTAGAAATGGTTTCCCTCTTGTTTTTAAATGTTTAAAATAATAACGTTTTCTTATTGACCCAAATAAAGCTAAACAATGACTTCTTGACATTATTTAAGTGTATTTTTGCAGTTCGTCAGCACTTGAAGCGTCTGATGAGTGCATGAGGATTTTCTCCTCCTGTATTTTACATTCATGCATTTGGCAGACGCTTTTGTCCAAAGCGACTTACATTAGGGGAGAGACAATATGCAATCTGTTACACCGTCAAAGTCTATCTCAGCTTCTCATAATAGAAATTGTATCAACTGATCAATAAACCAAAGCAGTGAGGAAGTAGAGGAAGAAAATAAAGACAGAGGAAAGAAAAAAGAAGGTAGTAGTGTTTTTTTTATTTTATTTTTTTTATAGTAGGTGTTCTCTGAAGAGAAGAGTTTTCAGTTGCTTTTTAAAAAGCTACTATATAGTGATATATATAGTGTATATAGTGGCAGAATATAGTGATTAACGGAACTAATGCATAACTTTACAACTGATTGCTCTGCTGTTTATTTACTGCTCAAAAGCAACAAGATCTAAGATAACAATAATGTACAAACACAAAACTATCGTCACATGCCTTTCCTGTATGGAAACATGAAGCGGTCATACATTTAACATCAATTTAGCATATTATTTCAGCTTTATGTTTATTTATCAAAAATACTAATCAAAGCAAGATAGCTTATGTTAAAACTCCAGATTGCTAAAGGTTTAACGCTCTTTCTGGTGAATTATTAGGCCAACTGCTCCTCTGCGGATGTAACAACCATCTAAATCAAAATAAAAAACGTGTTGTTCTGAAGTTTAGGAGCAATTCTCACAGAATAAACTGAAATTTGTCACAGAAGCACCTCAGTCTTACACATAAAATAATTAGCATGAACAATAAACATCTAGTTCCTCCATCTAATTGCACTGAGCGTCTAAATAACAAAATCTAATTAATTGCAATTAGTTTATTTTTTTTTATCAATATACAGCACCAACTACAACATAGAAATAGGGCGAGTAATGCTCTGCATAAATTATCACAACTGCACTGCGAGAATACTTTCCAAATGAATTCATTAATTTAAAGAATGAAATATATTTTTAAAGCATCACATAACAAGTAGATATCGTGGAAATATCGCTTGTTTAAACACTGATAGTATCTGAATTAAGAGCAGTGCTCAATTGACAAAAAAGGCTCAGGCTTACCTCACAGACAGCGGCTCGTAGTTCTCATCCTTCGGATCGTCTACATAAGGAGATTCATCCTCCTCTATGACCTCATCTTCCTCGGTGTTCCCGTCCTCCTTCTTTTTCACACTAAAACATCACCGTGACAAGAAGAACGTGTTAGACTTACATGACGAGTGGTATTAAAGACCCCAAGAAATAACTTGAGTTTCTTTCCTGTTAAAAAAACACTTGTTTTTTTCTAATCAGACTGCTGTCGATTAGGGTAGCTTTTGACAATAAAAAACTGCTATCTCCTATTTATTAAAAATAAACCTCACACCGTTCCTGATTTCATGGGGTCTTTCAAAAGAATGCATCCATGTGTTCTCATGATAAATGTGCATTCACCTTGTTCCTGTTTTTTCGACTGCTTTATTGGCCTCCACTGCAAGCAAAAGGCAACATTATAGCAGTCAGTAATCTGTAGTGGAATTATTTTGTCTGCTCCATTCAAGAGCTCAGGACCATACCATAGTCAACGTCCATTTCTGGTTCTAGTTTAAAGGCAGTCCTAGGCGAGCCCCGGCAGGTGCGGGCACCTGAACGCATCTGCACCCGTCTGCCGCGGGCCGCTGGAAGAGAACACAGGCACAAGAGGCACAATAAAACCACTGCCGTACGAGCCTAAAATATAGTTTTATTCACATTTATGACTGTTTAGTTAAACAGTGAGTAGTGTCGATTCAAAGTGTCACTAGAACACATAACAAAATACTGAGCCAATGAACCAATTTTCGAGGTTTAAGCAGTAATGTGACTTTTAAAACATTTAAAATTTTGGCATTAAGCAATCATGTTCAACTACTCGTAAGACTGAAAGACGGTATTAATGGGTTCATATTTATATTTGGTGCTTTGACCAAAAACTACATTTCCCATGATGCCATACCGACTATTACACCTGTGAAGTGAAAGCCAAGCGCCACTACACGGCAGCATGTCCACATCTATGTCAATGAGTGGAAATGTGAAATAATGGTCCCAAAATGTCCAGGAAGAGAAAAAAAGATGCAGAAGCAAGATGAAAGATAGGAAAGTGAATTCTTGTGTGCGCTTCAAGGACAAAGCCCGGTATGTCTTTTGTGTTTTGAGACGGTGTCGGTTGTCAAAAGAGTAGAATCTTGTGTCAGCATTTCAACACAAACATGAATCCAAGTACACCAAAGCTAGCCTTCAAGAAAACCAAAATCATTGTCAAAAAAATTAAAAGGCAAATTGCGGTCGCAGCAGAGTGTGTTTATGAAATACACAGCCAAAAACACAGCAGCAGAGAAAGCCAGCTTTATTGTGTTTGAAGAAATCACCCATGCTTTGACGTCTTTTTCAGAGGAAGCATTGTTGAAGCAGTGCATGCTGAAGCTCTGTGAGCAGGTGTGTCCCGACCAGCTACAGTAAAAATGTCAGTTTACCAAGAAACGCCATTGAGGACAGAGTTATGGAACTAGCAGAAAATCTTACAACAAACAAATGTTTTATTCCATGCAATTCTAATTGATTTATTTAAAAAATCTGTTATTTAGCATCAAGGGGTAATTATTTTACATTTAAATTACATTCTTTTACATTTAGTTACATTCATAAGTTACATCTGGCCCTTTGAGGACATCCATTATACTGATGTGGCCCTGAATTGGTCTTCTAGCATCTGTTCAGGATTTACTAATCTTTGATAGTGATGTGTCATTCGGGAACGATTCATTCAAAAAGAACAAATCTTTACAGTGAGTTGCGAGGAACTACTCTTCCTAGTGAACGATTTGTTCTCGTCATCTTGTTTAATCTCATGATTGCTTCTCAATGGACCTAGAGTTGAGTATAGAAGAGTTCCGTTCTTCCGAGTCACTTTTATCGTTCTCAATGCTTTTCAATGGAGGCGGTCCATCTGAATTGCTCGTTCTCATGTGAAGGTATTTCACGCGGTGCTATGGTGACATTTCTCGTGTTTTGCCACAATTAACACTAAAGCTAATTATTCACCGCACAGCAGTGGGGACTTCAGGAGTTTTACTGAAACAAACAACCCATTCTCTACGTTTTGGAAGTATCAGAAGAGGTGTTTACTAGAGGGTGTTGATATTTAAAAGATGCAGGTAAGCTGGTTTAATGTCTCTTATAATTGTATTACGCTCAGTTTTTGGGTTTTGTTTGCAAGTAATCTTGTTATTGAATTTAGGAAATAATTATTTACAGATGAATAAAAAGAACGAGTGGTTCAAAGAGTAGTTTTGTTTAGTGAACGAGTCAAAAGAACCGAGTCACCAAAATTAACGAAACTTTGAATACATGTATTAGACTCTAATACACCACTTTAGACTCTGATCTTGGACGCTGGTGTGAATCTAACCATCAGGAATTGAAAACTCCACTTCCAAAGTCATGGGACTTTTTAATATTGAAAAAATTCAGGTGAGCGTTGAAAGGAATTCATTTTGGGCCATTATTGTGTCCACGTTGTATTTTTTATGCTATCTCGAGTTATTAATTTCAGATGTGCTTTAACTGTACGCTAGTGACATTGAACAAGACACTAGTCACTTATGTCTACTTCTACTGCAAATATGGTAGAAACAAGCAGCTTCTTTAAGAGTTTATTTAAGAAAATGAATGCCATATAAAGTACCTCGATTACTCAGCTCATCCTGCTTTTCTTCAAACCTGTCATAAGACGGAAAAACAGGCTATTTTATTTAGAGGGCATCATTCTGTCTGATTCTCATCATCCCCTCACTCATCAGAAGTATATTTTATTTGACAAGTGTCTCTTTAAACACTGCAGTGCATCTTCAATGTGTGCAGACTTGCAGTGCATTGATGTTATTCCTTTAATGGTCTTGCATTAAAAACACGATATGTTAGTTATAAGTTAGACTCAAAAGTAGCACGTACTCTTCCAGGAGGTCGCAGTCGCTGTCTATGCCTGCCTCCGAGGATGCTGGCGCGGCTGCTGCGCTCTTCCTGCGCCGCGGGTTTTTCGCCTTTCTCCTGCGGTTTCCAGAAAGTTCCTGCGACACTTCAGCCTGCTCCACCGCGATATCGCTCTGCCTCCACCCGGGAACGCTCCGCAAAGACCTGTCCCGCAAAACCCGGCCGGAGCTCGACGCGGCTCCGTTTGTTTCGGGCAGCAGACTCAAGTCTGCCCCGTCGCCGCCTCCTCTGAGCGGAAAGGATGCGCTACTCTGTCCCGGGGATTTCTCCACGGCCGTCTGGTTCTCCATCTCTTCTTTGTTGCTCGAAACCTGCGGCTCCATCATCACCTAAGCTGTTTTCCAATTTCCCAAACGTTTCAACAATTGTCATAAAAGCTACATTTAGCTTCAAATAAACAGAAGGGATAAAATAAGAAAAAAATGTTGCTATCGGCCCAGATCCGATTGATAAACATCTTTGAACCGGAGGTTCTCTTCTGCAAATTATGAGCAAGATTGCAAGTCTTGTTAGGCACTAAGGCAACTTATTGTACATATAATAACTAAAGAATTCGTTTAAAGACCCAGAGCCTATTTCGAGTTCTTAAAGAGATAGTAAGTCACGCTGCTAGTCAGGCCCAAGAACGATCGCTCTTTGTTGCGTCTCCTTTAAGTTGAGATGAAGCCGAAGATGAGCTCAGCGGCGACCCCTAGCGATGCGGCTGTACTTGTGACGCTTTTTCACAGATCTAAAAACTATCAACCGGGATCCAAAAGTGAACAACGTCGATCCTTTGTGCTTTGAGTCGACTGCTGTTTTTTGTGTCTGAAGCAGAATATTTTGTACACAAACCATTTTAAAATATAAAATAGATCAGCTTTTATCACAAATTATATCATCACTTTATTATTTATTCATTTATAGTGTATTATAATGTATCTATTTATTTTTATTCACTAATTTTTTGATAATATAGTACAGCATTTATCCAACAGATGGCAGCCCACACCAGGGAAACCCTGAAAGATGAGCTGAATTCAAAGAAAACGAAACTAGTTCTCAGTTCACAAGCCAACTTGAGACGATTGAGACGAAGCCAAGAGAAGAATGGATTCGTTGATTAAAAGTGAGTTTTTTTTCTGATCATGCTTTAATATGGATGTGACATAAACATTTTCCATAGATTTACAGCTAGTGTATGAATAACTTTCCAGTCGAATTCATTGTTTGATCCGTAAATTAGAGATGCTGAGAGCTTAATCGTTTAAAACATAAGCCAGAAGTGGGACATCTGTAGGTAGATATAGGTCTAGGACTTTGTGGGAGTAGTATTATTAATTATATCACTGTATGAATAAATCTTAATATTGCTATTAGTTTTTCATACACTTCATAGTTAGCATATGACATCACAGTTCTGACATGGCTTGATATCTAGCAGAGGAAGAGAATGCATCACCATTTCCCTCATGGTCTTGGATCTGGATTTGCTCCAAAGAACTGTTGGGATTTTGTGTGATTATCGCTGCTATTGCTTTTGGAACTCAGGTATTCTTAAGGTTCCAATTTCACCATGACAGCATGCTATATGACAGCATGCATAACATTTTTATTACATAATCTCTTTTCAGAACACCACAAAAGAGGTGCAATTACATGACGTGGGTGACTCGGGTAAGAAATATGTAATCATTTTGTCTATATTTCTTTGAACTTGTAGTTTCAACGTGTTTCAATCTTGTGCAGATTTCCTGGAGCATCAAGGAGAGCCGCTTCGCATTTTATTGGTTGGGAAAACCGGAGTGGGGAAAAGTGCAACAGGCAACACCATCCTGGGAAGAAATGCTTTTAAATCTGAACTTTCTTCCTGCTCTGTGACCGGACACTGTGAAAAGTTTCATTCCGTCATTAACGGTAGACTGGTCTCAGTGATCGATTCTCCGGGGCTGTTCGACACAGGGTTATCTACTGAGGAAGTGGTCACCCGCATCAAGCGCTGCATCCCTCTGTCTGCTCCTGGACCTCACGTGTTTCTAGTTGTGATTCAGCTGGGAAGGTTCACAGACGAAGAAGCAGAAGCTGTTAGAATCATACAAGCCGTGTTCGGAGAGGAATCTTCCACATACACAATGGTATTGTTCACTCATGGAGATAAACTAAAGGGTAAAAACATTCACTCTTTTGTCCGGGAGAGTCCAGAACTTCTCGGTTTTCTCAAGAACTGCAGTGGGCACTACCATGTGTTCAACAACAAAGATAAAAACCCAGAACAGGTTCTTCAGCTGCTCGAGCAGGTTGATAAACTGGTCACGGGGAACGGTGGACAGCACTACACCAGCGAGATGCTTGAATGGGTTGAAAAAAAATTAGAGGAAGCAAAACAGCTCATCCTGAAGCAAAAGGAAGAGGAGAAAAAGAGGGAGATAGCAGTAATAAGAGCTCAGCTTGAAGACGAAGCGTATGAAAAAGCTCTAATGAAGATAAATAATAAATATGAACGAGAGGCACGATACCAAGTTGAGATTGACTTTCCTTTGATCATCCATGTGGGTAAACTTTTGTTTAATGCATTAAGTAAATTCTTTTTTTGATGCATCACTTTCAGAAGGAAAGAACTGTTGAAAGAGGAACGTTTTTACATTCACAATGTAAAGCGAATGTTCCACTGTTAATTCTCGTGAATGGGATTAATAATATGACGTTTAATAATATGAAGGTATATGGAAACAAATAATTGAATTATAAAATATTTGATGGGGCTTGTTCTGTATTACACTAGAGAATGTGTGTTTCAGTACATATCTTTTGTTCACTGGGATCCCTTGAGCTACCGTTTAACACTTGTATGTCAGTTGGCAGTGAGAGGAACAGGGGGGGTGGCAGAGCACAACTATTTGAGGTGATTTAAAGACATTGTTACAATAAATACTACTTTTTGAAGGTTATTAAAGTTGTAGTGATAGTCTAGGAGGTCAAATACTTATTTTAAATTATTTAAAAAGGGCATGATATGGCACCTTTGAAGTATTTTTGCAGCATATATATATTTACATTTACATTTATGCATTTGGCAGACGCTTTTGTCCAAAGCGACTTACATTAGGGGAGAGACAATAGGGGAGAGATCAAACAAACATCATTCTATCTGAGTGATAAGAGTGTTAAAGGAGCAGCCAAATGCCTCCTGGTGTATATCCAAAACATCTATTATTTTCAGAGGAGGAACACATCCTTTACAGATTTGGAATGATATGCTTAAGCTTGCCATATTTAGAGAAATGCAAAAACAAGTGTATTTTTATGATGTTTTTCTCATCTAGTATCTGGTTGAGTATTCTGCTTTTTTTCTTGAAAACACAACAGATTTAAGCACATGCAAACAATGCATGCAGGAGATGCACCTGTGTATATAGAGCCAGGTACACGATAGCATCTACAGTAAACTAACAATCACTGGTTGAGCATGACATGACGTGAGCGGAGTCCCCTCTTAGCCTTGTTACATAAAAATGGATTTTTTCCAGAAATGAATACCCCTAGTGTCACCATATTACATAGTGTGAAATGTAAACGTTTGCTATATATAAAGTACAAGCATGCATTTATTTTCTGATTCTATGAACACAAGACATCTGTGCTCTGTTGTGCTGAGAGACTGAGAGTGCAGTTAAACCGATGAGATTCTGGATGAACTGTAAGCGAGAAAAGGTCAGTAAGTTGATCTAAAAAATGGACATCTCAAATCTGTCAGGTCAGATTTCTGTTTTAGATGAGCATTCATGATGTGTTTACTTTACGTCGTGTGCAGAGAGGAAAAGAAGTTGAAATGAGATGGATTCAAAACCAGACAAGCAGGTTTATATTCCTTTAATGTACATTTAACAACGCAACAGTGCAAACTCAACTCATCCTGGAGATTAGAGGCATAATACTGCGGCAACTGCAACACGGATGCCGATTTTGTTTTCTTTGAAGAAAAGTGAGTGAACAAATGTTATAAGGGTATACACAATGTATATGTGTGTTTGTGTGTGTTATGAGGTTATATGATCAAAAAATGTATTCCTAGAATGAATGCAATTGGATGAAATTATTGACTTATTATTATTATTACATATATTATTAATATTATTATAATTATTGAGTTATTGTTGAAATAATCACTGGAAAAGGTATTCTAAAAGTATTAATAAATGATGATTGAATGTTACATTTCTTTAACTCAATGTCAGAGTTAGGATCAGAACTGCTGTAAATAATCATTTAAAAAGCCACATTCAGGTTAATTGGTGGATTTTGTTTTTGTAACACAGATACCTTGATATTTAAAATAAAACTATATAAGTAAAACTTTGCAACCCAAACATGTTTGTAATTGTCCGGTTCCAACTTCCTTCTATAGTTTGAACATCAATTGAAACTTTTTGTTCCGGGAAAGTACAAACATGTTTTGAGTTACAATATCTTACTCAAATAGTAAAAAAAAAAAGACTTTACAACTAAAAACATGCTTGTAATTGTCCAGAACAAAATGTTACAATTGATGTTTAAATCATAATGAGAGTGTTTAATCATTATAGTAAAATGTTTCCAACATTCTATAGATACAGTATTTATGCAAGTGAATATAACGAAATAGGAATGTACTTTAAACATTTTTGTATTTATTTTTTATAAATTTTATTTAGAAACTAAAGTGCAAACCTTGTTCAACCAAGTTAGATAGAATACAGCAATGCTCACAATCAGCTGATAGAGGCATGAAAACAAGATTTAAATGTATTGTGTTTGCTTAAATGATAACATGTAATGTTGTATTTTTCTTTCTCAATCGTTATGGATCTCAACGAGGTTTCTAATGAACAACTATAATGTCCGTTAAAAAATCATACTTCTTTCACTCAGCTGTATTCTAGTTCTACCTCTTCCTCTACTATTGGCTGTATGTGTAGAGAACAAGGTATGTACTATAATTCAATAGTTTATTTATTGAATACTAAATTAGTATCATTTGAATGTTTGTCTATGTAATGTTCCAATCCAAAAGAAAATTTAATCATAAGAAATGTAATCCTGCAGCTTTTAATGAGGGCCTATAATAATCAACATTCGGCCATAATTGTGTGCATGACTGCTGTGAACAGACTCATGCTAGAGTGACCTGAATTTTTGTACATTCAGAAAAAATAATTAGTATAGAGTTGCTTTGCAACGTCTTAGGAGCCGTCACCTCCGCAAGGTCTGCACACCACTGATGATTGACAGGTGCGTTGGTTGTCCAAGCGATCCCCAAAAAATTCTAAACGCATGAAAAACTATTAATAAACTCTGCGGAGAAAGTGATCGAGCTTAAGTCCAAAACCAGCAGATATAAAATATGCTAAGAAAAAGCTGTCTTGTTTTCATATTTATATAAAAAAAACTGATTGTTTAAACAATTGTTTAATCAACAGAAGGAGAGAGACAATATGCAATTTTTTACACAAGTCAACTAAGTCTAACTCAACTTGCTTATAGTAGAAGTTGTATCAACTGATCAATAAACCATTACAGGAAGAAAATAAAGCTAGAAGATAAAGACAGAGGAGGAAAAAAAGAAAGTTTTTTTTATAGTAGGTGTTCCCTGAAGAGAAGAGTTTTCAAGTTCTTTTTGAAAGCTGTTAGTGTTGCTGCTTTCCTGACTGGATCAGGGAGTTTGTTCCACCAGCCAGGGACAGTGAGAGAGAAGGTTCTTTTGTACGCCAGCGTCAGCGATTTTAATTTACCTCGAGCTGCAATGGGGAGCCAGTGAAGAGTGATGAAGAGGGGAGTAACATGAGCTCGTTCCGGTTCATTGAAGATAAGTCATCTGCAGAGGTTTGAGAGCGTTGGCTGGAAGTCCTGCTGGTTACTGGTTACTGGTTGCTAAAAACATAAAATTTCATTAAATTGTCATTAAATTAATGTTCATAAGAGACTATTTCAATTGCACCAGCAGCTCTGTGCTTTACAGTAAGTAAGCTCCATTGACTGCATACAGTAGAATGAAGATATTGGCCATTTGATGCAGTAATGGTTTTTCAGAAGGTAATTTCTTAAGCGAAACGGCACGAATCGAATATCCACAAAATGTGCTTTTTTACATACAATTTCACAATAAAATATCTGATGTGTATTTTGAGTTGAAATGTAACTTCACTGTAAAAAATGAATCAGGAGGCTTGTAATTTTCCTTAAAACATTGATGACATCATTAAAAATAATGGGCAAATAAGTTTTCTGGGTTTTTCATAAAATATTGAGAGTATTACACCAATAAAATAAAGAAAAACAAATGACCTATTTTTTAAGCAAATGTGTGTAATTATTATTCTTAGTTTGAGGAATTATGCAAAAATTACGCAAAAAGATTGAGGAAAAAATACTCCATATTTGTTTTAAGAGAATTGGCTCAATTATCTAGGTTGGATAAAGACAGCTTTATGGTCAGACCAGGTGCATTGTGGGAGTAAGGGACTTTGTTTATTACATTAATATGTTTGTTTTTTATTGTTGTTCTTGTGTTGTTAAGTGTTGTTTAGTGCTATAAATTTGTTAGAGAACTAGTATATGTGCATTTTAGGTTTTTGTGTGAATTTATTTTTAACTACCATTGTTGAGTTGTAGAGGTGCACATAATGAAAATTGTTAGCTGCAAATTAATTGTAACCTGTTTAAATTCATAGACCTGATGGATGATGTGAAAATCACGGCAGGTTTGAAAGCTTTAATAATAGATCTTTCAAGCTTTGCAGGTTGTGTATTAATTGCACTGTTTGCTATTATGATACGTGAATTATAAATCATGCATAAAAATTTTAAAATTAAAATGCATTCTCAAGTAAATTGTCTTAGATCATAAAACTTAGTAATATATGCTTAACAAAATTTTGTGATTGTACTATTAATATTATACAAAATTAAGGGCTTGGCTAATTAATTCTGGATTTTTTGCATGATTAATTATATTAAGTATATTTTGCTAAAAAAACAACAAGCCTTAAAATTTTCTTTCTTTGTGTAATACTGTTACCATTATTTTTTATGTAGATATCACATAAGATTTTTTACAATGTTGGCTTCACCCTAAGTAGGCGACACCCTAAAAGGCTAACTGTTTTAATAATAATGTAATAATGCCTTGAATTTATATAGTGCTTTTCTAGACACTCAAAGACGCTTTACAAATTTTCAGAGCATTATTGTTTCACTCCACATTCACACTCTGGTGGTGATAAGATACCTTGATAGCCCTCAGCTGCCCCTGGGGCAGTCTGACAGGACGTGGCTGCCATTTAGTGCCAACGGCCTCCTGCCCACCACCAAACACCCCCCACCAGTCACTCACATCCATACTGGGCAATGTGGGCGAGGTGGCTTTCCCAGGGCCACAGTTACTGGATGATCAACTCCCCACTGCACCATCCTTCTGTTTAGGACCATGATGTAAAATGATTTAATTCACTAGTTCAACAATGTAGAATTATCCCAGACAAATGCAAGTGAATTTGGCACGACTGGGTTTAGTTTAGTGAGAAAGGTGTCCATGGAAGGGACAGAGAATGCCCAGGCCTGGGAACCCTCCAAGAAAGCGTGTGTGGACTGCATTTAATTGTAAAACTGAAAATTAAGTGGCTACTGTGTTGTATTTTAGAGGGCGGAGAGAAGGATTGGAATCACCTGTTGATGTTTGCTTATTAGGATCGCTCCTACTGAAATTGCGTTTACGCATCTACACCTCCTTTTGGGCAGTGCAGTAGATGTAGCAGTCAAAAATACTAAATGTCATTTAAATTATACTTTTTGTTTACATTTAAGAATTGTGTGCAGCATATTTACTGAAGTGATTTAGGTAAAGTTCTTTTTTCTCTTTGTAACATTACTTATGAATATAAATACTTTGTCTAGAATAATTCACAATGAATTGTCATTATATAGTTGAAAGATTTTGTTCTTTCAGATGAACCTCTCCGGATTATTTTGTTTGGGCTCAGGAAGAAGCACATCTGGCAACACCTTCCTGGGACAAAGAGTCTTTAAATCTGTATTCTCTCCCTCATCAGTTATTGACATCCTGACCGACCCCAAGCAATCCAACTCCCAGATGATGGAAAGAGTTAAACATTGTATTCTTCTCTCTGCTTCAGGTCCTCATGTGATTTTGGTTGTAATTCAGCTGGGTATATTCACTAATGATGTTACTGATACTGTAAAAAAAGTTCAGAAGATTTTTGGTGAGGAGTCCTCTTCACACACGATGGTTCTCTTCATTCATGTGGATCAACTGAAGGGGAAAAATATCCACTGATTCTTGAGGGACAGGGCGAAACTGCTTGGTTTTCTGAAAACGTGTGGAGGACGATTTCATGTGTTCAATCATGAGGATCCGAGGCCTGAGCAGGTTCTCCAGTTGTTTGAACTGATTGAATTGAATTGATAGTGACCGGAAATGAAGGACAGCACTTCAGCAATGAGATGCTAGAGACCGAGAGTGCCATCGAGGCTGAGAAACATCGCATCCTGAGAGAGATAGAACCACAGAGGCTGTTAGAGATTGAAGGTCGAAGAACTAAATTAGGATTTAAAGGTTTTGAAAAGGAAAAGATAAACTAGCCTACGAATATGAACTGCAGGCTCGATGACAAGTTGAGAGAAATATTCAGAAGAGGAATAGCTGGTTCTACTTCTGAAATGAGTTTGCTCGTGCGAACGCTGACTCTTAGAAAAAAAAACTCACTATACATTTTTTCACTGTATTAGGGCTTTACTTAATAAATGTATCACTTTATAAAATAGAGGTTTATGTGTAGTTTTAACAAAACTTTTGAATAAACCAAAGTTAATTTATAGTCACACAGCCCTACATATCTCACATTTTCTGCACATAACCTTTGTTAGATAGGAATGTTCTCGAGTCGTGTTGAAATATTTCATAATCAATAAATAATTAAAGTGACTTAAAAAAAACAAGTTACATAATGGAAATGCCACATTACTCCTCAAAGACTATATAAATGTATTCATATTCATTTAACACATTTGAAACAGTCATAATTTTTACTTTATTTCATTTGTCCATGAGGAAGGCTATAAAATAATGCCAGTTTAAGTTTTATTCAACATAAAGTCTATAAAGGTAAGTTACAGTAGTAATTTACTTTAATAAGTACAGAGCTGTATTCATTTTAAACCAAAAATGATCTTGTTCAAAACCATCATAATCTCTAAATAATGTTTGAGTTCTAACTACTTGAGATCTACATCACAAATTCACAAAGTAAGTGAATTCAGCTATTAAGACAGAATTTCGACACTGTACCTTTAAGACCTTCCCCCTCCAAAGACATTAAAAGTGTTGTGAAAATGAAAGCTAAAAACGACTATCGAACTGTACAGAGAAACTTACACTCGACTGAGTCTACAATGAAAGGTAGGATTGAACAGAAATATTATTTTATTGCAATAAAAAGGTTTATTTGTTATGTAACAATGATTACAACTGCTAATAACAAATCTTACAACACAGTAAAATCCAGTCCAGGAAAACTCGTGAGATGGTCTCAGTTCTTCTACGATGGCATTGTTGGGCTACAGGTAAATACCACTCTCTCAAAAAATAAGAAAACTATTTAAAACTTTTTACTGCTGCTGGGCTTCATGTAAGAAAAGCCCTGAAGAACTGATGTGAGTTATATTGTTCTGAAAGACAAGCAGAGCCTTGTCCTATGTTGTTTCTGTATGTTATATTTTTTATATATACTTGTAAAACTGAAAGCGCTGATCGGTGTGTGCGTGCGTGTGTGCGTGTGTGTGTGTGTGTGTGAGTGTGAAAGCGTGTTTCATTTGCGTCTGTGCATGCGTGTGTGTGTGTGGGTGTGTGAGGGTGTGTGAGGGTGTGTGCGTGTGTTTCATTTGTGCATGCGTGTGCGTGTGTGTGCGCGCGCGTGTGTGTGCGTGTGTGTGCGCGCGTGTGTGTGTGCGTGGGTGTGTGAGTGTGTTTCATTTTGGCGTGCGTGTGTGTTTGTGTGTGTGTGGGTATGTGAGTGTGTTTCATTTGTGCGTGTGTGTGCGCGGGCGTGCGTGTGCGTGTGTGTGCGTGCGTGTGTGTGTGTGTTGAAGTAAACTGAGATAAAGTCATGAGTCATGAAATCTTAACCACAATGACTTCGACCTTGAGATGTGAACTTGTTAAAGATGTGCTTAAACAAAACATTACCTAAGTCTTATTTTACAGAATCGGACAGGAAAGGCAAGCAATGAGGTTTTGGATGAAACACAGACAGGTAAAGTTCTTCAAAATAGTTTTTTTCTAGTAACTTGTTCATATATATATATATATATATATATATATATATATATATATATATATATATATATATATATATATATATATATATATATATATACACACAATCTCACCTAAAGGATTATTAGTAACATCATACTATTACGGTGTTTGACCCCGTTTCACCTTCAGAATTGCCTTAATTCTATGTGGCATTGATTCAACAAGGTGCTGAAAGCATTCTTTAGAAATGTTGGTCCATATCGATAGGATAGCATCTTGCAGTTGATTGAGATTTGTGGGATGCATATCCAGGGCACGAAGCTCTCGTCCCACCACATTCCAAAGATGTTCTATTGGGTTGAGATCTGGAGACAGTGGAGGCCATTTTAGTTCATTGAACTCATTGTCATGTTCAAGAAACCAATTTGAAATGATTTGAGCTTTGTGACATGGTGCATTATCCTGCTGGAAGTAGCCATCAGAGGATGGGTACATGGTGGTCATAAAGGGATGGAGGAGGTCAGAAACAATGCTCAGGTAGAACGTGACATTGAAACGATGCCCAATTGGCACTAAAGGGCCTAAAGTGTGCCAAGAGTAAAGGATCATGGAAGACAGTTCAGTTGAGTAAGTTTGAGCGATCAGACCAAAACACAAAATATAAAAGAGAAACTATTTCTAGGCTGTAAACTTTCTACAATAAATTAAACTTTTCAGTAGTGTTTAACAATGAAACATGTAAGGGATAAACAACGGCTAAGCATTGTATATTTATTTCTAAATCATGGAGTGGATCATTTAAAGATTCTTTTTGTTACAATTCTTACATTCGGCACCTTAGATAGCAATGCTAAACAAAATATACTTAGTGGAAAAAGTTTATGTGTTCAAAGATTTTTGATTGATCAAGAAAAGTGGTTTGTTTTAATCAACAGAAGAAAAAGGTGAACTTCGGATAGTGCTTCTGGGAAAGACAGGAGTTGGGAAGAGCGCAGCAGCAAACACCATCCTAGGAGAGGAAGCCTTCGAATCAACTCTTTCGGGTTCATCTGTGACTCGAGAATGCAAAAAAGAAACCAGGATCATTCATGGAAGAAAGGTGTCAGTTATTGACACTCCGGGTCTTTTTGATACGAGTCTGAGTGAAGAACAAATTAAGAGAGAAATCAAGAAATGCATATCTTTTTGTGCTCCCGGTCCACATGCATTCCTAGTAGTTCTAAAACCTGAGAGAATGACAGAAGAGAGCATACGAACATTAGAATTAATCGATGAAATTTTCAGTGAAGATGCGAGAGATTACATGACAGTTCTCTTCACACATGGAGATGATCTTGCAGGGAAGGATATCAAAAAGTTTATTCGCAGCAATTCAAATATGCGTGTTTTCGTCAGGAATTGCGCCTGGCGCTTTTTTGTGATGGACAACAAGAAAAAGGATCCAGAACAGGTTAAAGAACTGTTTGACCAATTAGATGAAATTGTTGATTTTAACTGTGGGGAGCACTACACTAATGAAATGCTTCAGAAGGCAGAGAGAGCTATTGAGGAGAAGAAGCAACAGATCCTGAGACAGAATGAAGAGCAACGAAAGAGAGAGATAGAAGAACTAGCGCGGCAGCATCATGGAGAAGAACTGGAAAGATTGAAGAGACAGTTAGCAGAGCAACATGAGAAACAGGCAAGATATGAAGCTGAGAGGAATAATTCATTCATAATTACAGCTTTAACCATAGCCGTCTCCATCATAAAACTTTGGTTTCAAAATTAGAATTTTTTCTAAGTGAATACATTTTGTTCTAGTAATCATTGGGAGATGATTGGACAGCAGAAGAGTCTACCAGAGGACTATCAACAGGAAATGCCAGAACTTTTGCAGATAAAATTGTATAATACACAACAAAACCAAAGTAACCTCTAGGTTCAAATCCACTGAGAGTTGTTGTATACTCAAATAATCATAGGTTATATCGTAACAAATAAGTATGCATTAAAACAACCTGAAATATAGTTGCAAGCAGCAATCAAGGGGTTACAAGCTTTCAAAATTAGAATACGGGGTTCAAAAGATTTATCCAAAATGATAACATTTATATATTTGATATGTACATGTTGTCCTCAAAAGACTTCCCATTGTCATTGCAAAAAAAAAAAATGCTTAACAAATTTCTGTCTAAGCTGGGGTTTGAACCCATAATTTTTACTGTCAGAGAACAATGTCACCAACTGAGCCATCAGCAAACTGATTTCACACCCAAAAAGGTACAATATTTATAGGTAATTATTATTTTTATTTTTTCACTGCAAGTTTTCTGGCAGAAAAGGTACATTTTAGCCATTTCTGGCAAGGACCGTTTGTGTACATAATTTGTATCAAGTTGGGTAAAGATTTATCTGTCAGGGTTTTTGTTCACTCTTTTAGGTGTTTATTCTTAAGTGTTCTTGTTTTCTATCATTATAGAGATTAGCTTCTGTTTATTTCTTTGCAGTTTGTAAATTTACTCCTGTCTTGTTAACTGTTTGATTGATTTCCCCCTGTGTTTAGTTGTACCCGGGTTTAGTTGAGTTAAGTCGCCTGTGTTAGGTTAGGTCCTCGTTTAGGTTAAATGTCTTCCTTTATAAGACTCCTTCCTCCCATGTTCTGGCTGTTGTGCGTGTGGGTTCTGTGACCACCCTTCTCTTATGAGAATCGTGACAATCTCATTCAGTTCTTGAGTTATAGCCTTTTTAGTGAATTTGACAATTTTCTACCATGGTATGTGTTATTGATATTCAGTGTTGAGTTTTCCTAAGCTAGTCTTGTTCTGACATGACAACTAAATCTAGGACTAGTTTGCATTCAGGTAAGAAAAAAAAAAGAAGATAAATCATGGACAAATTTTAACAGTGACCGAACAAGTTTGTCTGGAGCCAACGATATGTGAACATGTAATTGTTCACATGTAAATGTTCAACGATACAGTGAATATGTAATTTGATGCCTTTGGAGCAACGGCGCATAAACAATTTTTACCATTATAGCGCCACCTGTAAAGCAATCCAATGGACTGTGCCAAGTTCAAATTGACCTCTACAATCTGGCCAAATCTCAAGTCATTGCAAGTTACAATTTGGGCTGTGTGATCGGAAGTAGGGCATAATTATAGCAATATTTCAGCACTTCATGCTTAAAGACCTAACAATCCTGCACTCTCATGTATCAGAAAGTTTTAAATAAGATTACTTCTTATTTTATCTGAGAGCTGATGTATAGCAATATTATTTTATATTGTTGTATTCTTTTACATTGTTCACACATATATGTCACATATTTTGAGATTTTCCAATTTTCTTTAACATATTGTCATGATGGTGTAAAGCTGTGCACATGAGCTTCATCAACCCGGCATCTCTTTATAGTCTGGTTAACAAACCCAAAACCCATCTTTTTATTTATTTGTCTGCTTTTGATTCTTGTTTTTTGGTAATATTTACATAATTGAAATTGTATTGCTTATAGGTAATAAAAAGGTTTGTTTGCCATTTCTTTTAAATGAAAAAATGCTCATTGCTAGGTGTAAGATTTAACAGAAGGCTTTAAAATTACAGATTTTTTAAATATTAGACCATTTCAATAGTTTTACAGAATAAATTTTAATGTTATTACACCTCCAAACAATTTTTTAAAGCTTTAGAATCTGTGTGGTTGGCCAAAGAGCACTTAAAGTTGTTATTTTAAAATATAAATTGTTAGTAATAAAATTGACAATAGTTAATAAAACACAGGTTTACACACTGATTACATAGCCACTTTAATACATTTTATCAAAACATTAAATATCATCAACAAAAAAGTATTAGATATAAACAAATAAATTGCCACTGGAGGGCACTTGGATCAGAGAATCAAATGTTTCTCTGAAAATATTCGACCATTTGGTTTAAAAATTTAGTTTTACAAAGCAGTCTCTGGTAACCCTTCAACACCTGTTTTCAGTCCTCTGGCTCTACCCAACAGGATCTGAAGATTGTGTCATCAGCTATTAACACCCAGAACAGAGTGTAAAGTCTTCTAACAACACTGGCGAGTTAAATGAACAATGTTTGTTAAGATGGGTGGAGTCTGCATGTGTGTGAAAAATACAATACAATATTACATAACCGAATAGTCTCTGTCATCGACTCCCCTGGTCTGTTTGATACAAGTTTAACTCCAGAAGACGTAATCAATCGCATCAAGCGCTGCATCCCTCTGTCTGCTCCTGGACCTCACGTGTTTCTAGTTGTGATTCAGCTGGGAAGGTTCACAGACGAAGAAGCAGAAGCTGTTAGAATCATACAAGCCGTGTTCGGAGAGGAATCTTCCACATACACAATGGTGCTGTTCACGCATGGAGATAAACTAAAGGGTAAAAACATTCACTCTTTTGTCCGGGAGAGTCCAGAACTTCTCGGTTTCCTCAAGAACTGCAGTGGGCACTACCATGTGTTCAACAACAAAGATAAAAACCCAGAACAGGTTCTTCAGCTGCTTGAGCAGGTTGATAAACTGGTCACGGGGAACGGTGGGCAGCACTACACCAGCGAGATGCTTGAAAGAGCAGAGAGAGCGATTGAGGAGGAGAAACAACGCATCCTGAAGGAGATGGAGGAGCAGAAACAGAAGGAGATCGAAGCTCTGAAAAAGCAATTGCAAGGTAAAGCTTATGAGAAAGCAGTTAACAATTTAAATGTTAAGTATGAGCAGAAGGCAAGATACAAGGCTGAAAGAAGTGGTTCGATTTTAGAAAGAATTAAAATGTTTTTGGGGAATTGCTTGAAGGCTATATTCAGCTTCTTCTGACATCATTATTATTTTCATATGAACTGATTTGCTTATTTTAGTTTCTCATGTGCTGTCAATTAAGGTGGTTTACATTTTTCAAATTTCTCCATGCCTGAAAATGCAAACATGTAAACGTTTTTTGATTGTTACCATCAGATTTAGGAATTCAGTGATGTGGCTTGAATGGAATTCTCTGTACTTGTATTTCATACAAATATTTTAAAGAATCATGTACTTCATAAAAGTGTCATTCTATCAGTCCTGTGTATTTACTGATTTTACGATTTCACTGAGACTGTGTTTCTAACCCTGGGTTATTGTGAATGTTTGGACATTTTGATCTGTATAAATATTAATAAAGTTAACGGTGCAGGAAGTGAGTCTCATTCAATGGGAGACCATGAAGGATCTTGTATTGGGAAATTAATTCTGAAATGGTGCAATGTTTGTGCTTCTTTGGGGATATTGTTTCTACTCATGTGGATAATAGTTTATAACAGGACTCTAGGATGGTTACGTGCGCATGCCAGTCAACATCGGTGGATGGGGACCTTTTGTTATAAATTGTTTACACATACAGCAATACGCTCGCTCTCAAAACAAATAAGAATTTTGAAGGCCATTTTACTAATTGAGTAATTTTAATACCTGTTGATTGAAATAAAGTTGTAAAACTTACTTGACACAATAGGAGCTCTTTCAATATGCCAGATTTGTAGTTTTTCACAAATTCAATCACTGGAAAAGTGAAGCTCATGCCCTCCTGCAATGATGTGGAGAAAATCTGTTTAGACGTTACAACAAGAAAAAGCTGTATAAAATTAATTATACAGGTTTTAACAGTGGCACTGCCGAGAACTCAAGAGGACAAAATCTTCTTCAAAATTTAATATCAAGTGTTATAGATTAGGGTTTAACATTATGATTTAATGTTCAATTTTTGTAACATCTGCTAAATCTTTTAAATAACACAAATCTTGAAATATTCTCCATATCTAGATCTTTTAGTTGTTAGCTTTGGGTCATCAGTTGGCTCTTAATATTTTAATGTTTACAAAATACATTGTGAGGATAAAATTCAGCCTAATTTTAAATTATAAACAAATTATGTCTATTGTTTATTTGATTCAGAAATGACCTGGGTTTACAATGAGTTGCAAAACATTTCTATAATACAGGATTTTCTCTGAGTTTCCAGCTTAAATATGCAATATGCAGACATTTCAAATTTAGACAATTAACAAATAAGAATATAAACAGTGAATTGGAAAGCTACCAAATAAAAGAAGACAATTACCTAATTACTTCTCATCAGTGCTTGCTTAGTAAATATTCTAATTATCATAGATAGTCTAAAAATATAGATGTCTGTCCTCAGTTCAACTGAATTCTGAGTCTGGTTATTTTCTTATGTGATTATTTTTACAAATCTTCCAGCTGAACTACTATTTTAGATGTAACCATAAAATACATATTCGAATAACCAACTCCACAACCCTGGCTATGTTTTTCGTTCTAAATGCTACTTCAGAGCTATACATAAACATCTCAATACTTGTAAATATTTTATTTGAATAGTATTTGTTTAATTTGTTCACAATGTTTAAAGGTACCATATGGATATAACGTGAATTTTCTGACATTCCTGGCATGTTGAAATGTTGTTCCCTCATCAAAAAGATGCCTCAACTAGTATTCAGATTAGTTCTTGCATGTTTCAGCTATACTTTATTCCTTTTTTGTGAGCTGAAAACAACTCCTTTTCTTTAACGCCACCCTTTTTACTTCTCCCCACCCACTTTGTCAATCAGATTAATTGCTGGGATTGTCTCTCTCTACGACGAGCGGGGAAACACAGTTTGACCTAGAAGTGTGAGAGTAGCAGACCTGCGCTGGATAAACAATGCCAGAGAGTTTTTGGATTTCCGGAACCTAACCTTTTGTTTGAATTACCAAAGAATGAGTTTATATGTCAGAAATTACATTTTGCAAGTTATTAACAGTACAGCCGTAGTATAGAGAGCTCAAATATGTACTCTAAGTGCTATAATAAGAGCAAAACATGGGACCTTTATATCAATTAAATAAAACATAGGCCACATTCAGTTTCTTTATTTGACATCTTCATAAATAACAACCCGCTGACATTTATTAAAGCTGCTGTTCTCCAGAACTAAGCTTCATCTTAAGTGCTTTGTTCTCAGTTTTCTTCTCAGTAAGAAACAAATCTTTATAAAGAACTCAATCCAGAAGAGCATCATTATTTGCCTGTTAGAACATCACTTCATCGCTGACAAATAAGAGGGAAAATCTGACTTTATGTGCTGCAGCAATTCAAACCAGCTATTCAATTCTTCTCATTCACAAATAAAAACCTCCAATGCCAGCCTGAGCAGAGGTTTAACAAGCTGTTAGTCATGCATTGAAATGTACAGATCATTCGTTTGTACAGTAGTCACATGCAGTTGCTTTCAAAGCTTGTGCCATTAGCAGATGTACACACACAAGAATGAAGAAATTCAATGGTGGAATCCACACCTCAGCATTACTGAATCATTTAAAGCACATCTTAGTTTTATCAGAGTCAGTCTGTAAGAAAGTCAAACTAACGTTACGTTTTTGAACACACCTACCATCATATCCATCTGGAGAAAATACTGGTGACATTACAAAACCTTTGTGCAAGAAGCTCCATCCTACTTTAAATACAATTAAATATTTAGAATATATGCTCTAACAGAAGGTAAACACCCTCTTTCTGTATTTCACCTGTAAAAGGAACCTCAGTGTGTTCTGAATAAATAACAGCAGCATCAACTTAACCACAGTCCTCCAGACCTCTAGGGGGAGATACAAACTGCAATATGTACAAGAGCTACACATCATTTGTGTAAAAACTCAAACTGTGAACGTTTGTATAAAAAGCCTATTAAACAGTACATCTTACAGAGTTACACATATTTACTGCATACATCGCATCTAGACAGACTTGTATCACAAAAATGAAACAACAAACGTGAGAGATCAGGGCGAAGCCAACATACTCTCAACGTTCCGTCCAGAGCACTCAGTCTTTCAGAGGAATGCTTATCTACAAAATAAATACACAAGAGAATACACTTTAAACGCGTGACATGCCTCTATTTTAACACGTCTCCCTTCTTTTTCAGTCAATCCAAAAAGAGCACACAATCAAAGCAGCCGTTTTTTTTACAATAGTATTAAGTTATTCTGAATTACAGTACAAAAAGGAACAAGTGTCTTTTAATTCTTTAGCTTATTCTGATATAGTGGGAAAGATATTTCAACCCAAAAACGATTATTTCAGTGCAATGATCCTGTGGTTGTAACAAGCTAAGTTTAAGCAGAACTGTGAGGGATAACATAATTTTTTTTTGCAATACTGAACATTTTCTGTACTTTAGTGATGTCATTGGACTATTTCAGGAGTAACAGGTAAAGACAATTCGCATCGGTGGATCACCAAATTAAGTTTGTCCTTTCCTCCAAAAGCTGTCTGTCAACGGTAGACTCAGATAAATAATGCTAAATAATCTTATTTGTGATTAATTCCAATTTAATAGTACAAAAACTTGATTTGTTAAATTATTATTTGTTATGACTTTTCAGTAGATAAACTAAACACATTGGTCCTTTGTACTCCACTGTAATTTTTTTGTTGTTATAAGATCCATTGTCTTCATCACCTGTCCACTGTTCATGCTTGAAGTCCATATTCATTGCTAGTTTTTAATAGGGGGTGGTATTGTTAGGGTCTATTGCCCCTTAAACAACTCACTCACTCACTTTTTTGTTCTGCAAATTAGAATTGCATAACTATAATCACCTGAAAAAAACTTTTTCAATGTAAACTCTTCTAAAAAAAAGGTCCAAACAATCATAAAGCCCATATTTGATATGGTTAAGAGTCCAGGATAAGTCACAGTGACCCAAGATGCACCAAAAACATTAAGAACTTCGTTTCTCAACCTTCTGTGATTCAATTACATCGAGACATCTACAGAACATGTAGCGACTAATACAAATCATGACAGACAGTAGACACCTATGTGATGAGTCTGCCTGCTCATCCTGATGAGAGTGGAGATGGGGGTGTGGTCGCAGGCTAATCAGGAGAACGAGTGACACCTGCCTTTCTCCCTTTATAAGTGGCACCTCACCTTCGGGCTGGATCTGTCTGCTCACCAGTCCTGTTTGGTTTTGCCCTATGTCTCTTATTGTTTTGTTATCTTTGTTTGAGTGCCAATCTTGGGTAGTTTAGGGACTTTAGCTTCATTTATTGTTAATAAATTTAAATTGTGTTCTTCCCAAACCACGCTGTCCTCCATTTATTTGTCAGGACTTGAGCCAGTCATGACACCTAGAACTAGTGATGTGATGATGTTGGTTTTTGGGCTGAAAAATCCTTTGATCAAAACTAAAACGTTTCCATGTATTTCAGTGAGGTCATCCGCACTAACCCGTATCATTCCTTCATTTGGTTTTCAATTGAAAATGAAAAAGCCGGACAGGAGGACTGAACACAAGCAACTCCTGAACTCTCTCTGTCTACAAAAAAACGAGAGGGATCCCTTCATCCCAGCTACAGGATGTCTTAATACAGTACTTCCTCTCTGGCTTGGCTCTCTGGGTGATATGCACTTGACCCACATTCTGAGACTCCTAAAGTGAGCATGACTTGTCTAAACAATTTGTATTGGATTAGTGCCTTGACTCCTTTGAACAGTATTTGGCAAACCAAACTTTTTTGATTTTGATCAAAGCCTTGCAGATTGCGGGATTTTCCCTCTAGAGTGGCGAGGTACATTACAGGGAGTAAAAATTGATTACCAGACTTTGGTAGCGGTTCGAAGCAATCCATGATAGAACATTCAAACGGCTCACCGATTACAGGAACAGGCACAAACAAAGCAGGTGGAATTTTCTGGTTCAACTTCCCACTAACCTGGCATATGTGATATTTCTGGCAGTGTTCCACTATGTACTTAAATGCAAATGTTATGTTTTACATCTGGTAACTCAATTTTAATTGTTTTTTCCAACTCCCATTTAGCTTTTCATTTTTAAATTGAAACCCAAATGAACAAATGATACATGAATGAAACCTAATCATGCTGACTCAGGTTCAACTTGTGAAAGAATCGAAATAACTAAATTAAATTTAGTGGAAATGTTCCTCAAAATAAATTAACCAAGTCCCCAAATACTTATTTCTACATTCTAGATCCAGATGGATCTCCACTCTAAAACCAAGGAAGTGAGATGACCTGGATTTTAGGTCTGGGCCTCTGGTAGGGGTAACCCTGGCTCGCAGGGGGCTGTGGACGGAGCCAGACCGGTGGCTCCCCGACAGAGCAGTCTCTTAGCTGACGCTGCAGCTGCTTCTCCTCCAGTGAAGCTCCGGTACGGACGTCGTGGAGGTCCGCGTCGTGGTGGAGGAGCCCCCCGCAGGCACAGCGATGGAAAGCTGAAGCCTGCCAGGCAGCAGGCCGGACAGGAAATCACTTCATCTTGTTCAGTCCCAGGCGCTAACGGGTCTGGAGCGGGGCCTCGGTATCCGTTTAGTCTGGCCCATGCAAAGGGCCGCCCAACACCGTTATTATTGTCCAAACGAGGAAGAGGAGGTAGAAGCGGTGGTCCATTAGAAATAGGTGTAGCCCAGCCGTTAGACTGCGAGGACACAGAATAGGAACCGCTTGTCAGCCGCTTCGCTGAAACGGTCCCTTCTGCCGTATCGGGTGAACTACTGCAGTCCATAGGTTCTGTGAGGCTCGGTAGCTCCCTCTCCTCTTCTTCATCCTCCTCTTCCTCTTCTACCCGTTCCAAAGACACCATATCCAAGTCCAGAAGCAAGCCTGCTTCCTCTACTTGATCTTCTTTAGCTTCCTTGCTAATATCTTTAATGTTAAGTTCTTCATTCAGCTTCTCCTCTTCACCATTCCGGCTTTCCTTGTCCCGGAAAGGCAGCTGCCGTCCCAGCTCTGGGGTGCAGGGGAGTGAACGGCACCTTCGAGGAGGCCCTCGGAGTCCCGTGCTCCCGTTCAGAGAGGGGGAGGCACAGGGGTCTGGGGGAGGTGGAAGGGTGAAGGTGAGTGAGATGACGGATTTGCTGGGGGTGTCGAAGAGCTTGATCCGGCCGCCGTTCAGGTCTTGGCGAAGAGAGAAGGGGTTGACGCGTGCTGGAGTGCCTAAGCCTGGGGATGTGACTGGAGGCAGGACGTCTGACTGGCTGCGGGACAAGCGCTGGTCACCTGGATAGCACGGAGAGCTCCTCCTGCGGTACGGACTCACATCAATGGAGATGGGCTCTGGGGAATGCAAAGCAAGGGTTGATTGTGTGCCTAAATCAATGGATTTCTCACAAAGAATTGCTGCAGTTTTACAAAGAGTAGCATTATATACAATGTTCTAAAGTACACTTTAAAAATAACCCCAAGTCCCTGTTGATGCCCTTACCTAGAATCACCGGGACTTCACTCTTCACCCTTTCTCTTTCCACGCTCTCAAGTGTTAATACTATTTCTGAGAAGGACGGTCGGCTCTCTGCACTCATCTAGCACAGAAACAAATCAAGATGTGTAACACAAGCAACTAACTACACCAGCACATGTTTGAACAGCTTCTGAAAGAACAGTTTGATTGTAGCTTACATTGCAGCAGTTGACAGCTAAGCGGAAGAAAGGCGATGGACAGTCTCCAACCATGTGTTCAAATGTGTCCACGTCCAGACCAAAATCCTACAGACAAAAACATTTGATTTCTTATGTTTGGCAGCCATTGCTATTTGTAACTCTAGCAGGTGTCTAATTTAGTACCATTCCATTGCTCAAAAACAGTGATACCATTTTACTCCGAAATTTGCAACATTGAAAGATTCTTGTAATCAAACATTGTACGATCAATCCCTAAACATTTTTGCTGCAACCTTAATTAATACTTGTGTGGTGTTCATATTATTGTTACTCAGGCGGTGTTTGTGGGTCTCGTGGACCCATTGCCTTTTGCAGATTTTAATTCACCCAATCAAAACATTTTATGTTAAAAACTTAAACAATATTTCCTTTAGCCAGGAAACAAGTGATATAAACAGCAAATATACTTTATTTATTTTTCTTTAACCTGATTTCTTCACATTTATAATTTGAACCATGTGTGGTGTTCTCATTATTGTTACTTTGGCAGGGTTGGTGGGTCTGCTGGACCCATGGCATTTTGGCGCTTTTAATTCACACAATCACACAATTTTATTCTAAAATGTAAAATGTTATGTTTATGTGTGATTTATGTTTGTGTGGGAAGAGAGAATTAAAGTAAAGAATCTACCATTTTCACACTTTAACATGCCCCGGGTCCAGTAGACACACACACCTTGTGTGTAATATAAATGTGTAGGGGAGCGTACGTGTGGGGTCATAAAAAATCTGTTCTGATATATGTTTTTCACAGGAAATGAGCCAAACCCAGTGAATCTCAGCTTCAAATAATAAATGCTTGTTTAATTTTTCTTTTGATGAAAACTGAAAATGGGTCCCACAGACCCGAACACCATACAAGGGTTAAACACTGCCTCAAATAAGGATTGCTTGATAGCTGAATGTCCATGAAACACTCTCCTCACAGGTCTTCCAGGATCTCTAGTTACACAGCAATGCCCCCTAGAGGCCTTATTTTATAATATAGTGATTTCAACAAAACAAATCAAAACACAAGTAGATAATGAGTAGGGCATTTTATTTTGATTTAACTTGTTAAGATGAACAACTTTTTAGGTTAAAATAACAATTTCTTAGAATAAATTAATTCAAATTGTATATAATCAATTCAAATTATTTTTAAGATTACACATTTTTAACACCAAAGGTTTGTTTTGTAACACACACTCATCATCTGAAAATATTTATTAAATAACGTAGCTCTATCTAATCTATAAGTATGTGGCAAGAGAAGAGTAAACATTCTAATTAAGCAAATTCAAATTATATTTTGTGAAATAAATGGGGAATAGGAAAAAAGTGAAGTGCACACAAATTGTATCCCCTTTTTTTGTTCAGAAGATTAAAATGTATTGTTGAAAGTATATAGTCAACTAACCCATCTAACCTTATTGCATTTTGATTATTTAAGAGCACTTCATTTAACGCATGGCAATAAGTGGCATTAAAGTGTAGGTAAAAAAAATAATCACAACTCATCACTATTTGACCCAATTTGTGTCTCCAAGTGTTCTCAATTGACAGTTTGTTATGATGAAACCCATACCATGAACTCGTACACAGCAGCAAACTAATACACAGCCAATAGCCCTCCATAAGCAATGGACAGCCATGACTGCACATTAAAGGAGAGGATCAGCGGGTATGACTGATCAACCTCCCCGCCACAAACTCCTACTTGAGTCTACAGCCTTCCCAACTTAGTCTTCCCAGTGTCTCAAATTTGCCTGAACAACATTTTACACATGTTTGCTGTCTTTACAGTACGTCTTTGCAGTACCTTGAACTTGTGAGTTTGGCAAGTACACCACCAGCCAAGCTGTCCAATGATGAGAACTAGAGTTGTTAGGTAGTAGGAGAGTGGTGTCATGCTGATCATTCATGGAGGAAGCTGAGAGTATTAGAACTACAAGTGTGTACTACCTCGCTAATGAGTGAATTCACCTGGGATAAGTTAGGCTCATTATTTGATGCTCTCTTTCCAATCTGTGATAATGAAACATATTCATTGCCTAAATTAGTCCCAGTGTCTGACTCTAAAGTGTGTTTTATTTACTGTTTGAGCTGGATACAAAGCGTTGAAAAGAGTTGAATTTGAGACCAATATTCTAAAGCTTTTTCTGGATTAAACCCAGCAATGCATTTCCATGAAAATCTTATTTGGCATGATTTACTGAATGTCAAACCTGCTACTTGATCCTAAGCCTGACTGCCTGCTTGCTGTGATGTTTACAGCTGTACATACCTCTGTTCGTGGGAGGATATCTGGGTCGGCCTCAATTCGAGCAATAATCTCACAAAGGATTATTCCATATGCAAAGACATCCACCTAAGGGATAAAAGCAATGCAAATGAAGTTCAACAAGCTCACGAGCAGAGATGAACAATGAATCAGCACTTTTTTAAAGCATGATACCTTCTCATTGTACAGCTCCCCTCTTAACATTTCTGGAGCCATCCAGTAGGGGGAGCCCACCACCGCCAAGGGTTGCTTTTCTACACCATCACTGCAAAAGAGGAAGTGCGTTTAATTAAAATATAAAATATAATTCAATAGCAAATACAGTCTCAGACATGCGTCATACTCGTGTTCTATGGAGCTAGAGATGTGCCAAAACAATCTGAATTTAAATTGTTCTGAACTTAAAATTTCTCATTCGAATATCTTAACTTTACATTGAACATCTGAATTAAGAAACAGAATTATTTTAAAAGGCAGAACTTGTTTTTTTCAAACATCTGATTTTTGCACATATGCAATTTGTAAAAATACACTTTTTCCAAGATGAAGAAATTCAAAACATCTGATTAATTATTCCAGGATTTAAACCACAAAATGAAGATCTCGCATAAAGTTAGGTCAGGGGTCATCAGCAGGGAAGAGTAGATGATCGCCGAACAGTCAATGAAGCATATTAGTTAATCTGCTATTTTTCTGAAAAAGTGTATGGCTCAGGAGGAACCATTCTTCTCTGTAACCATGAATCAACCTTTTTAATAGCATGATTAACGAATCATTAGCATGCTCCAATAGCTTCATCGACTCTTCTGTTATCCCTGTTGACGACCCCTGTCCTTGTTTCTGTTAGATCTGAATTTTACAGTTTAAAACTTAGATTATTGAATTTGATGTTTTGGCATTTTTCATCTTAAAAAACATTAACTATATTTTTATAAACAGAATATCTGCAGAAAAAGCTGAAGATTTAAAAAAATACTGTTATAAATAATATGCCTTTGAAAACTCCAGTTGTTTTACATTTCAGAAGTTCAATATTCAAGTTATGAAGCTCAAATTCAGATAAGGCACTTCAAATCCAAAATCTGCGTAGGTGGCATTCAACATTCCCTTTCATTAAAATACTATTAAATAAGTCAATAATTCAAATGAACACAATTAGCATTCAGACTCCTTGGCACATCTCTAGCTTCATAATGTTCTAGGCTACAAGTGTGTCACAAGATGGTTGTTTCTTCAGAGATGCACTGACCTATAGTCAGGGATTTTCTCCGCCAGGCCAAAGTCTCCAACAACCGCAGTAAAAGCACCATTATCACATCGTACCAGGCAGTTCTGCAAAAGGAGTTGCGTTAGAGCTTCTAGAGTAATCTAATCTTGCACTAAATAAATGTCTATGAGTAACATCTGTACCTTAGATGTAAGATCTCGATGAAAAATCCCCTTGCTGTGCAAGTACTGGAGTCCTCTAGCAATGTCCAGCGACAGACCCATCCTCACCGTCCATGACAGATAAATGTCACTGTCCAGTAGCTGCTCCAGGTTTCCTCCGTTTATGTACTGAACATCGTTATGAAATGATAACGTTATAATAAATCCAATACTTCAAAACATCTGGACCTCTGAGGAAACCCTTACCTCCGTCAGAGCGTGAAGCTGTCCTTCATGAACACATACCCCCAAAAACCTACAAAACAGATGAAAGATTATTATGTTATCGTAATTTTTCCTCCTTTCTATCAATGGACAACTCTAAGGATTAAGAACACTAATCACACCATGGCCGTTCTTCTGCTACAATGGGGTTTCTTTTGTACGCTATGTGGAACACTCTGAAAAGGTTTCTAGAGTTTATGATCTAAAAAATTATCTGGGCTGAGGGAACCTGCTCCCAGAGTGAGGGCCAATTCAGGACGAATCCAACATGAATTTTGAATTACAGGAAGTAGAATTCAATTTAGCAAAATTCCACTAAATTCCATTTAGTGTTTTTTCTGTGCATTTATGTGCGATTGCATTCAGAGACATAGATTTGAACTTTACTTATGATGCTTTACAAACACAGAGTAATGTGTGAAATAGAGCTGATCCAATGTGAGAAACATTAAAACGGTACATTAGGATTTAGTAATTGAATGACAATGGTGGTACACTTATGGATGTACTATACATTCAATATGTGATTACCACATAATATAGAACTAGAATATAAAACTAAAAACAGGTACATTATATAAATACATTTACAGAGCAGGTGCTTCATAAACCACACACTCCACAATCGCCAATTCAAGTATTATTCCTTTATCTTTTATTCTGCGAATTTGTAAAGCGAATAGTTTCTGTTAGAATATTCTGTTAGAATATTTCCTGTTCGAGTCATACCTCAGAATGTTAGGGTGACAGAGTCGGTTCATGAGCTGCACTTCTCTCAGCATGTTGGCTTTGTTACTAGCCAGAGTGTTCATCTTCAGAGCCATCACCTGCCCGGTGATCCTATGCTGGACCTGCAATCCCAAACGCTCACACTCATTAACGATATACCAATCATCTTCACATATATCAACCAATCAAAACGTTATTTGTATAGCCCTTATACATAACATGACAGTTAGCCCAAAGGACTTTAGATTAATACAGAAAAACAAATTTAAAACACATAAACCTTAAGGAAATAACAAGGTAAAATAATACATAAACACACCAGCCTCTGTTTTCGCACATATATAGTTTTTAGCTTGCTTTTAAAAATTGATAAGCTGGTAATAGTTCTCACTTCTAATGGAAGTTTGTTGCAGAGTCTAGGACCAGCTCCACTAAATGGTTTGTATTTGCTCCTAGGAACAACGAGGAGAAGGTGGCTCTCTGATCGCAGGGATCTTGTCGGTTCATAATGTTCTAAAAGATCACTCAGATGGCTGATAAAGCAGAGAAGCTAGATATGGTACCGTAATTAAACAATTAGTTTGCTGTAGTTTCAACCAATCACTTATGAAGATGCAATTGCATTTGTTCTACTGTACATTCAGGAAAACCAAAAATAATGGACTTAGGATATGTTTTCAGAGCATCGTTGACTCAGAAGACATAGCGTAAACAAAATCCAGCGAAGAGGCTTTATTGCATATTTGCACAAAATTAAAAAATGTCAATTGCTAATTGAGTCAATCACCATAAATCACTTCCAATGCAAATCAAAAACGCTCAAATACATTTTAGAAACACTTTATAATAACAACACATTATGAATCTTATGTTAATGTTTTACAAGGCATAAACAGTCCTCACTTTAGATGAGTTCACAAAAAAAAACAGTTGACTGGTAGATTGTAAATGAGTTATAACTACCTGAATTAATTGATTATAGTATGAATAAGTGTTAATAAAACATGTATAATAATTGTTATACATCTGAATAATAAGATGTATAGATGTGCTTTAAAATAGTTTAACAAGTTCTAAATGATCTTATGAATAGTTTACAACTAACAACTAACAATTTTTAAGTAGTTTAATTCATAAATGATTGATAAATGCATCAAATTAAAAATCTTGAAGCCTAACTCAGAATTTATTCTTTACATTTTTTTCCCAAATTTTACAGATACCAAGCCAGTACTTTTAAGCTCTTAATCTGTAGAGGAAACATACAAAAATGCACAAAAATGTATCTAAATGCTATACATTTGATTTAAAAGATGTAGCATATATTCATACCTTGCTCTGACTTCCACAGAACATCTCCAGCGCTTTACAGTTAAACACCATTAAGAGTTATTCTCTCATTGAGGATTAAATCTGTCCAAAACTTCAGTAGATCAGGCCTTTTCTCATCAATTTGTGCTGCAAGGTTACTCCAAACCATGCATTAGCCAGAATTGGTATTAAATCACAGGAGGCAGAGGAGCTGAACGGAGAGAATCGGCGCACTCATTCTGATTAGCATGAAACAGTCGAATAATGTGTTTAAGTTTGACTATAGTGCTTGTGTGTTTATGACTGGGAGAGATTGTGAGGGAGATCCAGTGCTGTATGCTAGGCATTATTAGCCATTAGGGACTAATAGGCTTTCTGGATTTCCCATCATCCTACCTCACCAGATGGAATCAACGACATTTCCACAACAACACAGGCTTCACCCACTACCCCACATACAGCACCAGATCGAAGAACGACCAGTCATCTGGAGCTAAAAATGTGAACCGTACCGTCTTTTAGTTTGTAAAAAACTTGAACTTTTTCTTACATAATTAGTTTGCATTTCATGTAGTTTATAGTGTCACAAATTCTTTAAAAAGTTATTTAAGCACCTGAGGTATACGCGTTTTGCACTAACAATGAACACAGTAGACGTCAAAGGGTCACATTTCAAAACCTCTTCTTGACAAACAAGTGTTTTTTTCCTTTGTTGCAATTTAATTGTACGTAAATCAAATACAAATTGTTCTTAAACGACTAGACTTCTACAAAGTGAAAAATTAGATAGAAACAGTATAATGTTGCCAGTATACGAATAAAACAAGCATCTTTCCTGACTTCTGACACTGCAAGGAGACAAAACAATGAACACGTGTGCATTCTTGCGTACAATGAGACAGACGGATTAGGTCTTGGTGGTAATCTGATTATGCTGTCCAGCAGAACGGACCAGTCTTCCCATTAAGCAACATCCCATTGCTCTTAAATAACAACTATGAGAGCAAACACAGCAGTTAAACTAAATACTAGGACGATTGTTTCCATCATCAATATAGTGTCGGTTAATTCAATTAAAAATCATGCTTATTACAAATACAAATACTACTTGTTTTAACAAAATACTACTTTTAGTTCAGATTTAGCATTTTAAATGACAACATGTCATTCACATATATTTGTCTACTTTTTAATATTACACAAGTGATATCTAAGAATAGAGAAGATCTACAGCTAAACCAATTTCAGATCATTTATCTTAATTAAGAGCTTGTTGGAGACGGTTCTCTGAAGCACCAAACCATGTCAACGCTAAAAGTTATTAACTGAAGTAAGCGCAAAAAGAACTAAATGCTGCGTCTGAAGATCTGGCTCCAGACAGAGACAAGCATCAAAGTTTAGCTAACTTCTGTTAGCGGATCTATTTCTTTCTTCAGAACATAAAAAGAGTAACGACTTTAAAACAGGTTTTGATATAATCCCTTGGTTTTACTTTTAGAATTGATATATATTTTATATATAATTGAATATATATATATATATATATATATATATATTTATAAATATTTCACATTAACCTCTGAACCATTTTAATTTTTAAAACTCATTTAATCCTTTTTTTCACGTTTTGAAAAGATGGCTGGCAAAAGTGACTGTCAATGTGGACAGCTTAAAAGTCCCAAAAAAGCTAAATAAAAAGCATTGCGTAACAAATTGCACATTGTCTTTCAATGTGGCTCTAACATTTACCATAGAACAGAAACTTAATAAAACTGAGTGAACAGTAACTTTAACCAGAGTTTTTTTTGGCTCATCTGAAACTCATCAATTATCGTTCACATCTTGTGCTTTGCGCAGGTGTGCGGTTGACTTTTAATGTATTTTTTTGTGAACAGAAGAAACTATTTTTATAAAAATACTAATATTTGTGAGAACAAGGCCTAAACAAACTACTTATAGTATATAATATAGAATATAATAATATAAGTCAAAGCCCTGAACAACCCCCACTGACAAAAAATATGATAATCCAAATGCTAATTACTGACAAATACTTTGATACATTTCACATTTAAACTCCGTGATTGAGCGTGAAGACTCGTCTGCCTGACCGATGTAAAAGCACCTTTTTCTGAACTTTGTTATTGATTACAAGTAGCAGAACACTTTGACTTTCTGCCTGGTTCTTTGTGTTCTCATTAAGACATTAAAAGATTAACTGAACAAAAAGTACAACCGCTTCTTCTTTCATTTATTCAGGACAGGTAAGACTCTGGTACTCTGGCCACCAAAAAACAGTTTGTGTAAAAAAAGAGGGAGATCTTACCTTGAACACCTCTGAGAAGAAACCAGAACCGATTTTTTCACAGAAGAAATCATCAATCCGTGCGAGGCTGGAGACTGCACTTCGCAGAGCCCGGTAGGATGAGGGCCGGACGCGGTTTGGCCCGTACAGAGGATGTAGAGGGGGCTCGCAAGCCTCTTGACTCTCATCTTCATCCATTATGATGATGGACTGACAGAAAATGAGGAGCCTATCTCAACCAAGTCCAAATATCCATATTCAGAGCCAGATTGCAGGTTATCACAGCTCAAAAACTACAAAAACACAGAGCAGTGCTGTAGGCCACGAAAAGGAAGAGGATTAAAAAGTCTCCAAAAAGGGAAAGATGATGGGAAGCGTATGCAGGCTATCCCAAGGGATGGGGTTGCCATGCTTCATGTTCTACTCGTGCGCGCTCAGTGAACCGGGCCGCGGGTTCACATTAGATAAGCAGATCTGTTCTCCTGAAACTTTTCTGCAGGTAGCTTCACTCCCAGTTACTTCTCTCAATACTCCACCTGCAGAAAACGTTAAGAATTAGATCACTCTTCAAAGAAAGTTTTTGCAGTTGCTTCAAAGCAGATTCACGAAATGAGGGAGATTTAAATCATATTTACAATTCATATTATGTTGCTTAGACCGGAATAATAGTAATAGATGCAGGTTGTAAGTGTTAAACTATGTTATAGAGATCTTAAATAAGTGACAAAGCATTATTATGAATTGTTTAACCCCTTCAGTCCCAGTATCCATCACAGTATGCTACTTTAAAATATGTTTCTGTTATTTTAGGATAATTCCAGTCTGATTAATTATATTTTTGTGTGATGCCTGGCTTATATGATCTAGTCAAGCATTTAGAAAGCCCAGCACTTATAGCACAAACAGACCCTTTTTGCTGTTAGTAAACAATGATGATGTTTCAGTATGTGCGTGCCATTTTGGTAATGGAAGTATGGTGGAGATCAACAGTTTGTCAGGATATGCGAGTTGATTGTCCATCAAAGACTGTGAAAACTGTTTTAATATGTTGTCAAATGGTACCCAGCTACCACATCTGTGTAATGTAGTGGAGTGGATGGAAGGCGTCAGGAAGTGGCCAAATATGTAGTGGCCTGTTAGAAATGTATACAAATTTATTTGAGAAACCGAGTGTTTACACAAAGAGCAACTGCGAGCCTACAAGCAAATGGAAACTGTTTTAAAACCTTTCTGCCATGTCCAAATCAGGCGGTAACCCCCCTGTTTCCTTCTCGATGCGCAATGGGAATTGACTGAACTTGTAATGCCTCATCTGACCACTCGAGGCTGGTTCCAGAAGTGGGCAGATTTTCATTAACACCCATGTTAAAAATGGCCAGCTTTACAGCTAAAAAATAAAACATGTTTAAGGCATGGTACCTCAATGTTTTATTAATCCTACTGCTAGTTTTGTCCAACTCTGAGCATCATTTGCTTTCTGCAAAAACCTATAGGTGACGTCATGCATATTGCGTCCATGTTTCATTCCGTCAATGGTCCAAATGAACAGGAAACATATTCACTTGTTGCTAGACTGCACATGGTATTATTTGATCATGTGACTTGTAAAAGGGTCTATATAAAATATAGACATTATCTGCAGTATTTATGTGTATTTATATTTTTGCGCAAACCTATTTTACATACATTTAAATGTATGCATTTGGCAAACAATTTTGTCCAAGACGACTTACTGTAGTAGTACAATTTGTTAAACCGTCAAAGTCCAATTCCGGTCGGTTGTAGAAGTTGTATCAGCTGATCACTCAACCATAGCAGGAAGAAACTAAAAGGGCACGAAGGGAAAAATATATTAGCAGCGACTGGCGACATGAATCCATTGTTTTTCGATGTGAATCTGGTGACTTCCGCTGACGAGAGTGGAAACAACGGTGACTGGGTGTGTCTGACAATGAACAAACATAAAAAAAAACTTTCACCTTTATGCAAATAAGAAGTGATTGTCGTTAGCGACAACCAATAAGAGAGAAGCATTTTCACACCAATCTTAGAGGGAAGATAGCGGATTTGTTGCTTATCACATACGTAACATTACTAGTCACCGAATCATTTCTAAGCGACATGACAGTGCATCGCCCCCTAGCGACAGCTCTGTCAGTCACTGGAGACGAGTATGATCTAATCGCTTTTGACGTCAACATGGCTTTAGTGTTCTGCTTTCCTGCCCGGATCAGTGAGTTTGTTCCACCAGCCAGGTACATTTTTTCCCAAACTATTTTGGTTTTGATGCCTGTTGAAACTAACAAAAACAGACAAACCTTTTATTACTATTTCTTGAAGCTGTAAATTTAAATATAAAAAAACTTGTTTTCTGTAGTGTTTGAAATAAGTTGGATAGCAATAGGTTTAATACATTAAAAATATAAGTATGTTTATTTTTTTCAATTTGAAAACAGTGTATTACCTTTCCATATCCTTTAAGTGTAAGTAAAATAATAGTTTGATGAAAAGATGCATTTGCTTTCATCATCAAAACCTAAAACCCTCTCAGAGATTTTTGCAATATTCTGTTGCTCAATAGACATTTTAGCTATATTTCAAAATAATCAGATATTTCACTCCACCTTCCTGCAGCATCCACAACTAACTGAACTGGCTATAATCATACCTGCACTAAAAACAGCTCGATTGTGTTCAGGGACATAAATTGTCCCAGTCAGAACTCATGCATTATCACCTCACAATAATCTAATTTAGAATGAAGACAGGAAATGGTGTGGTGTTTCCAAACTTTTGACTAGCAGTGTGGGGTCACAGACTCCAGTGAACAGAATTCCATCCCACTGTTATGTTTTCCAGATGAATCTTCGCGCAAGATCTTGATGTAGCATGAAAAGAAGAAAATAAATCCACGAGCTAGAGGAAATGCGGTGTGTCCGCACCATCTGTCAGGCTTGGCTGCAGGCGGCATCCATTGCGAAGTGAGATGACATGACCGCTAGCTGCGAGTGCTCGATCTCAACTGTTCGTTTCACACCCATTTCCCGATTAACAACAACAATACTAATATATATCCTAGTATATTACTCTATTTATGTATAATAACATCTTTAAACATGCACGAAGATAAGCCCGGGTTCTGCATGCACGTCGCCGGGCCCATGCGGCTGCCCCGGAACATGGAACTCTACCTGTTCTGGTCAAATCGATGAAAGTACTGTCTTGTTCGGGAGCTAACGAAGTTTTCAGTGTACCTCCAATGTTTGGTCAACAGTATCCCGTTAGCAAGCTGCCACCGTCCGTATCGGCCACAGTGAAACGCTTGTGCCGCTCGTGAATTTGCCCGTTCATTGGTGAGCAATAGGGGCAGGTCTTGCCAAGGCTGGGACGTTGCGTCGAGCATGCGCAGTTGAAGTTCCAGCGTGTGCCAGTGTGATACTGCACTATTTACAAGTCACGCTCTGGGAAACCGAGGACTAAAAATATTGAGACGCCAAAGCCTACGTGTCACGAAAACCTTCTGTCAAATGGGTCTAAGTTGACACTGAACGGTTTAAGACAGGCTTTTCATGCTACAAGTTCGTTTTTGAGGTTGTGTTTGGTCATGATACAGGCCTTCGTGTTTTGGCTTCTGATTGGTCAGTGAATACATCCATCAATTAAACGGGCCAATGCGCGAAGAGTTTGCTGGGGTCGCTAAAGTATGATGTCATCTTCATATTTCATGTCAAATTTTCGAGGCTAATCAAATGCAGATGATCTCATCTCGTGAGTCAGCACACAAAAACAGATCACTGACCTGGTTTGTAGCGGATATTTTGCGTCAGATAAATTTGTTTTGAGGCTATTATTGAAATGATCTCATCGACTTAAAAGACTGTTAAAAATGAATTGAAACTAATTTTCTATCAGTTTAACCAAACGTAACATTATAACACAAAGTCGTAAGTTCGTCAATCATAATTTTTCTGCCCTGTTTTGAAAGGCGGCAAAAAAGGAACATGAGAATAACACAGGGGAACCGAGAGAGCAATTTCTGTTAAACATGTCATTAAGAGATAAGCTTACAACTCTGAGGTACTACGAATAAGAGCGTAACAAGAACAAATTTGAATTTGCTTTACACTTTTGGGTGTGTTCGATTTGAAATCTAAATTTTGTGACCAATTGCAGATCTTAAGGATAAAATGGTATTCTGATAAATAAATGTGTGAATTGCCCTGTATGCTTTGAAAGACTGGTTCTCCGGCACATCAAGGACTACCTCCCACCAGACTTTGACCCCCACCAGTTTGCATATCGTGAGAACAGATCCACTGAAGATGCCATCGCCTTAGCTTTACATGCTGTGCTGAACCACCTGGAGCAGCAGCAGAGCTATGTACGAATGCTCTTCGTGGACTACAGCTCCGCATTCAACACAATCATTCCAGACACACTTATCAATAAACTGGACACTCTTGGCTTCCCCTCTCTCACATGCGCCTGGATAAAAGACTTCCTGACAAATAGGCCCCAGACTGTGAGACTTGGCCCCCACCTATCCTCCACTCGCACACTGAGCACAGGCTCCCCACAGGGCTGTGTGCTGAGCCCTCTCCTGTACTGTCTCTACACCCATGACTGCAGGCCGCACCACAACAGCAACCTCATTGTGAAGTTTGCTGATGACACCACTGTGGTCGGACTCATCTCAAAGGGTGATGAAACAGCCAACAGAGCGGAAATCCTGAAGCTGACTACCTGGTGTTCAGAGAATAACCTAGTTCTGAACACCAAGAAGACCAAGGAGATCATCGTCGACTTCAGGAGGCGCAGCACCGACCTAGCACCCTTTTTCATCAACGGTGAGTGTGTGGAGATGGTCCACACTTTCCGTTTTCTCGGCGTCATCATCTCGGATGACATCTCATGGACGGAGAACATCACAGTGGTCACCAAGAAGGCCCAGCACAGACTACACTTCAGGAAGCACAATCTGGACTCCAGCCTGTTGCTGACCTTCTACCGTGCGTCCATCGAGAGCCTGCTGACATACTGCATCACAGTATGGTACGGCAGCTGCACCATGGCAGACAGGAAGAGACTCCAGAGGGTGGTCAGAGCAGCACAGAAGATCATCGGCTGCCCTCTCCCCTCCCTACTGGACATTTACTGCCTCAGCAGAGCCGAGAACATCATCAGGGACAGCTCTCACCCGGCTTCTGGACTGTTTGAACTGTTGCCCTCAGGAAGGCGCTATAGGTGCATCAGAATGAGGACAAACAGACTCAAGAACAGTTTTTTCCCAGAAGCCATCACTACCCTAAACTCTAACAGGCGCACACAGGGACTGGCTTAATCTACACTTAACCGGACCTAAGCATCACCCTGTGTGACATCAACATGTGCAATATACTCACTTTATTTCACTTTACATGGACAATAACCTTATAGGTGAAAAAACTATGATTGCTGTGCAATTGCAATTTTAACACTATACATTGTCTAGCTCTTAAACAGAACTGCCACCCCACCTACCTCCCCCCTCTCTTCTTTGCACTATTACTAAAGATATTTCTATTGTACTTGACACTTTATAGTATTTTTCCTTACTAAATGTTGCACTGACTAGGGAGATGCTCTTAATCTCATTGTACATGTTTATAATGCAAATTGTATATGTGTATAGTGACAATAAAGGCATTCTATTCTATTCTAAAATTAATTATGAGATGTAAAATATTATAACACATTTCTGTCATTGTGAGACAAAGTAGACACAATGAAAAATAAAAATGAAAAAAAGAATGAAATACCACCGTTCCAAATTACATTTATACTCCCACACATACTGTAAACACTTCTGGATGTACTGGAACCATTGACTGTATTTAACCTGTAACTAGTGGCCCTTTAGTGGACAAGCTAGAGAAATGTTACACAAATATACCCCGGTAGGGGGCAGACGCCCCTTATTTATCAATGCTCAATAAAGTCTCCCGTTACCTAAACCAAAAGATCCCTGGCTATAATTACTGTGGAAAATTCTGATACATATAGCAGACAGGGTATGGAGTAAACACTAAAAACCCTTAACATTCTTAGGATTCTATAGAAAGTCTAAAAAGATAAATGTATTTGATTTGCAGTTGTCTTTAATTTATTTGTAATGTTTGAGAAGCAGTTCGTTGGATGGATGGATGGATTGAAGAATGGAGAGACAGAAGGACAGTCAGATAGATGGATGGATGGACAGACAGACAGATGGATGAATGGGTGGGTGGATAGGTGGATGTGTGTAAGTATGTATATATGGACAGACAAAGAGACAAAGAGACAGACAGACAGACAGACAGACAGACAAAGAGACAGACAGACAGACAGACAGACAGATAGATAGATAGATAGATAGATAAATAGATAGATAAATAGATAGATAGATAGATAGATAGATAGATAGATAGATAGATAGATAGATAGATAGATAGATAGATAGATAGATAGATAGATAGATAGATAGATAGATAGATAGATAGATAGGTTTTAACCATTGTACCGAGAGAGGGCAATAGAGAGCGCATTCCTAGTCGGGTTCACAGTACTGTAGTCGAAGGCAAGCTGCTGTTGCGCACCGGTGGTTTTTCTGGTGAGGTGACGATGGCTTTGACCCGGTTCGAGCGCTTTTTAGCTCGGCTGCTGCAGGCTGTCGTGTGGATTTTATTCGCCGTTTTTAAATTGTTTGCACCTCTACCCCAGCACGGAGTGTCGCGACTCCCAGCCATCACTAACCCCCTCCTGCAGCTCTCAGCGGTGCGACTCGCCCGAATGATTCGCCGAAAGGAAGTAAGGTGTAAATAATAAACTCACTAAGTTTGAGTTTGAGGCATACGATAAACAGTTCTAGCGTAATTATATATTAGTTTCTCAGTTCTTTGAATGGTGACTTCCGCATCTGAAGAGGTGCGACAAGGTGAATTTGTATTGGAGTTTGGGAATTGTAGTTTTTTGGTTGCAGGCACATTTCTGTTTTAAAAGAGTAGTTGGTTGTTGAAATTCTGTATTTCCTCCAAGAGGGTTCAGATCACTACTTAATGTGCACGATCCAAGCAGAGTGTTTACTCACTTAGCGTAATTCTTCAATGCTGTCAAAAGTTCAGTAAGCACTTGTGAAATCAATATGGCCATTGTTTATGACTTAACTGTGCCCTGTAACCCGCAGTGTCCTTGTTGTCATTTTGCTCAATCGTTTATGTTAAATAAGTTAAACCAAAACAATAGTTTTATACAAAAACAATGTTTTACCATTTATAAGTGAGAAAAGTAACAACCTGTAGGGTGTCTATATTAAAAAAAACCTTTACAATGGAAAAGCTCAGTAGAGTGCTTGAATGTAATAAAAATGTGTAGTTTATGGTCATTGCTTTATCAGGTGTTTATCTCTTCTGATATGAGTATACTGATCAGGTAGAAACCATGTTAGGATTATATTATTTTACAAAAACACACTGCACACATGATAACCTTCAAAAATAAGTATTTATCATAAACAATATATTAGAATCACCTCAAACCTGACCAGAACGCTGGATGCAATCGATTAACATCTGATTCTACAGAGAATGGGGTGAAAGTGTTTGTCATCAACTCTACTTGCCAGTGTTGGTGTATAGGAGGCAAAAAAAACATCCTCAAAGTCTAGCATGAAATATAAAAAAAAAAGCAAATTCTTCTTTTTTACTACATTCAAACCCTTTCCATGAAATGTGCCTCCAGGTTAAAAGTGTTGAAGTGGTTCAGGCCTATATTGACCGCATTCAGGAAGTCAATCCCCTCATCAATGCCCTGGTTAAAGACAGGTGAGGGGCTTCATGGAAATCAATCCACTCTGCATTCTGATTTTAAACCCAGTCTTGCTGCTTCAGGTTTTCCGCAGCACTTCAGGAAGCTGCTCAGGTCGACAAGCTGATAGAGGAGGAGACGGGAGGAGAGGAGGCATTTGAGGACAGGCTTCCTCTGCTGGGAGTACCAATCACTATTAAAGAGGCTTTTGCGCTCCAGGGTACATTATTCATGTGATAGGTTGTTTCAATGTGATGATACGTGTGCAGAGTGACACTCTGCTTTATGACAGGCATGCCGAACTCGACTGGGCTGTTAAACAGGAAGGGGCTGGTTTCGGAGACGGATGCTCCATCTGTTGCTCTGCTGAAGAGGGCAGGGGCGATTCCGCTTGGTGTGACGAACTGCAGCGAGCTCTGTATGTGGCTGGAGTCACACAATCACCTCTATGGCATCACTAACAACCCTTACGACTTCGAGAGGATTGCAGGAGGAAGCTCAGGTCATTTCACACAGTATTTTTTTTTTAGGAAAATGCATGATGATTATTTATAACAGGGCACCAGCTTTTTTTATATTGGTGGAATTGAGACATGGTCATATGGTTAATGAAAGAATGTATGTGATGTTCTCAGAGATGTTCTTTGTTTATTAAATAAACAAATGCTGCGTCCCAATCCGCCACTATTCACACTTTTATGGGTGCGAAATGAGAATTAGTTTATCCAAAACCATAGAATACATAAAAAAAGCAGTGCCCGGATGTGTACTTTTTACAGTTAGATTCTGAAGTGCAGATCCATGAACGCTCAACCAGCTGATATTAATGTTCTTCGTTCAGGCAGAAGGACCCCAACCAACTCTTGGACCTCTTAGAACTCTTTGGGTCTCTTTGATCCCAAAAAACAAGCTCTCTCTGTAATATGACTCATTTTTATAAAATAGGCACACAAATAAATAATGTAGAGAGTGTTATATTTATTGTTATAATATTTTTAAATGAAGGAATGGAAAAGAAGGAGATAAGTTTTTTCACACATGTTGTGCATAATGACGTGGAGCAACTACTTCTGTCACGTGACATTTTAGTGCATCCCAGATCATGCAGACATCAGATGGTGTAATGCAGGCTCCTTAATAAAGCACCACACAAGCCAGGTTCTCCAGCGATTTATTTCTCCTCTTTAACTTTAACAAAAAACAGAAACAGGGTGAATATTTGGATGACAGGGGTGGTTCACCACGGGTCTTCCTTGCGCAACCTCAAATATACTCAAATATAAATAATGCAATAAACCTATATTACTATGAATAATTAAAACCGTTGCATAACTAATGCAGTTTAACTTAATATAATGAACCAAACTGTAAAACAATAAACAATAACACATTGAAACATCAAAACACAATAAAGTGTATACAACATACCTTTAACAAAAAACTGAAACAGGGTGAATGTTTGGATGACAGGGGTGGTTCACCACCGGTCTCTAGAATACAAGATATACACAAATTATCTCTGACCATCTATGCATATAACACTTCTAAAATATGATATACAATCAATATATACTTATTTATACCTTTATTAAACCATTCGTTATAAAATTTATCTCTAGAGACATATATTAAAAGATATAATTAGACCTACTTTTTGCGCAACCCCGAGCACCATTCGGTCTCGCTGCGCATGCGCATTAGAAGGGACGTTGCGGATTAGCGTCACGCACTCACCCACGTCACTTCCAGGAAACAAATACAACTTTTTACAGCATATGAAAGTTAAAATAAAAAAAATCTACGTCAAAAATAAACAAGTTTCGGGGAGTTATATTTCAAAATTTAAAAATCATTTAAAACCAACTACTTTATTAATCGGCTACACACACTCACACACTTAAAAGAAATTGTACATTTTCTTCTGAAAATCTACTTTAAGGCTGCAGTGTAAGTGTCCGTATTGGGACGCATTAGTATTTTGAGTTGAAGGAGCGCAGGAATGAAAGGGAGACAGGAGCCATTATTGCAGGCAAAAACAATCGCCCCCTCGGCTCCAACCACTATTCTCAGAGTTTGGGGCGGTGGTCTCAAGGCTTGTTGCTGGTTATCTCTTGTGGACATCAATCCTGAAATTGTGGAGCGGCTGACTGCAGATGACTCATTCTAGGTAGCTTCATGAGTCCCTCATAACGAGCTGCAGGTGCCAATCAAGCTAACAGCGGATGCTAATAACCACAGGTCCTATCTTCATGTCGGCTTTATTCCCTTCGGGGTCGCCATAGCGGAATGAACCGCCAACTCTCTGGCATATGTTTTACGCAGCGGATGCCCTTCGCTGGGAAACATTCACACACACATTCACTCTTTAACACTATGGGCAATCGTTCTTATTCAATTAACTTATTCCGCATGTCTTTGGACTTGTGGGGAAACCGGAGCACCCGGAGAAAACCCACGTGATCACAGGGAGAACATGCAAACTCCACACAGAAATGCCACCTGCCCCAGCCGAGCCTAGAACCACCGACCTTCTTGCTGTGAGACGACCGTGCTACCCACTGCGCCACCGTGACGCTTCCTATCCATACAGGTATGGTTATTTTAAAATCCACAGTTCTGAGTAATGGAGCAATTTAAAATCAGGCTAAAGTGATAAAAAAAAGGATCATTGTTTATGAGATGATGGCAAACACACGTTTTTGGATTTCATGGAAGCAATCAAACCCAAGTTTGAGGCTTCTGATTGGCCACCATCACTTTAGGGTAGGATTCTATATCCGTCCTCTGGGCTGCCGTGTACTTAAGACCCTTTTTCAGTTTTTCAAAGGGACAAACTAAGGCTTGTGGGAATATTACTTTTAAACTAGGAAGGAAAAACTATATAAAAAGGAAAAAATGTGTTCTTTGAATGTGACTTAAACTTTGTTTAGCTACCATATTTGCGCAAAACATGTCCCAAAACATGTGGCATATTAACATTGCTGACTTCTTTTATTTGTGCCATGGCTGTTTGTAACTTTTGGTTTCAACAATAACCAAGAAATCAGAGCTGAATAGAATATAGAATCTTGCATAAGCATGTGGACGTGATTAGAAGTCAATAGGTAACTATAAAATATTGTTTTCAGCTAACTTTAAACTAGTAACCTTAATATCAAACAAACACCATAAAAACTTTGTTTTTCACTAAGTTGCTTTGCAACATTCTCACAAGCAGACAATATATTTTTTAAGATGGCTGCCAGAGGTGAACATAAAGTTGACCTCTTCTCTGGTTTGCAGGAGGTGAAGGTAGTATACTAGGTGCTGGTGCTTCAGTGATTGGAGTGGGCTCAGATATTGGCGGCAGCATCCGTATGCCCTGCTTTTTTGATGGCATCTACGGCCACAAGCCATCGGGAGGTAGGAAAAGCATGTGTTTTTTGGTGTCATTTTGAAAAGGGTTGAAGTAAAATAACCTCTAGCATTATTCTCTGCAGGTATTGTGAGTAATGAGGGACAGTATCCTCCTGCCTCTGGATTGCAAATGGGATTCCTGAGCACAGGACCCATGTGCCGCTATGCAGAAGATCTGATTCCCATGCTGAGCATCATGGGAGGAGCCAATGCTCAAAAGTAATTTTACTGTAGGCTAAATGAGTTTGAAATTGAAAAGTAAAAAATTTAACTTGGAAAACAAACAAAAACCTAATCTCACTCTTTAAAGAGATGTAGCTGAAAATGATTAGTAGAATATTATGATTTCAGAAATGTGTTTTAGGGATCATTTGACTTCAGCTTTTGGGTGCTTTGAGTGTTTTTTGCAAAGAACTCGTGATCCTCACATCCCCCTGGTATTTATGACCCCTCTTGTCCTCATTTGGTAACAGAGGTAAAAAAAGAAAAACAATGCTTTACTAAATACAAATAACCAAATGTTTTTAGGTATATAAGAATTCTATCTATTTAATGCATTCCAAGTTTCCAAATCTCACCTATCCCCCTGTCATTCTTTCTTTAGCCTGTCTCTCTCTACTGAAGTAGATTTGAAGAAGTTGCGGTTTTTCTCTGTTCCTCACAATGGAGGCTCTCCTTTGGTGTCTCCAGTAGACCCTCAGCTTCTGCAGGCACAGAAGAGGGTAAGGAGTTGTGTAAGTCCCATTGAACGATTTAATTCACCTGTCAATGTTTTTAAGTGGTCCATTCTCGCTTTTAGGTGGTTAGCTATTTAGAAGCAGACCTTGGGGTCAAAGTTCAAGAGCTGCTCATCCCTCAGCTCAAATACTCCTTTCAGATCTGGGGAACCATGATGGCTTCACCTGGCAATGACGGAAAGGTAGTTCAAATCTTTGAAAGCACATTTGTGGTGTTGGAGCTGACAATACTGAATACATTTTATATCGGATTGGACTTGAAGCTTTATAAAGGAGCACATGTTTGAAAATGTATAAATTCTTCAACACTTTCACAGGCAATACATTTATATTTCTAAGTTACTGGTGAATATATTAAGCCATGGTCTAAAGCTCTCTCCCGGGGTCAAATGTTTAGTCATATGTGCAATACGCATGTGAAAATTATGGAGAGTATGTGTTTTAAAAGCTCTTAAAAGATTGAGAAAACTGAATACAGTAGCATGGCAACACACAGCACGATATTCCAGATGGTTTCAAAAGTGTGAATATCATGCTTGGCAGATTTTTAGGGGAACTGAATAAAAATACCTTATAATTTGATGCAATTTTGGAAATTACACTCTTTCTGTTGCCAGTTGGTGCCATTATATAAGAGACTATATAGTCACAATAGTGCGACATTAGACCTATGTACAGCAAAACTCTGAAGAAGCCACTTCCTGTTTCAGATTTTTTTTGTGCCATTTTTCCTCCTGGCCACTGAAAAAATCTTAAAACATGTCAAAGAAATTCCCTTAAATATATAAAGTCAGGACTAGAACATATGTATCACACAAAGTGACAAAGACAAAGTGTATTACACAAGCTGATATTCTGCAAGACTTCTCTGTCATCTCTCCTGGTGCTGTGCTCTTATTTGCTCGTTTATTTGCTCCCAAAGCAGATTAGAAAACACTTGTTTAAGCATTTAATGCAGAATCATCAGTACAAGTTGAATGTTGTCATCAGTTCAAGAAAAGACACTTTGGACTGTTTTCCTTTAGTTGAGTAAAATCTGATTAACTCAGAGACATTCCTCAACTTCACAATGATTACATCTTGTTTTTAGTAAACATTACGATCATAGAACAGACAGAAGTTTTCTTCATTCAAACTTCTATTAGCCTCATAATGTGAGAAAGAATCATTACATGTGATATATGAGATTATACCATTATGATAACATGACTGAAAAAAAACTATTAACTATTAAAAAGTATCACTACAACATTTAGTATCCTCTATGTAAGGGGTTTCTAAAACTGTCCTGTAGGGGCAGGGCCTAAATATATTTGGGGCAACCATCATGAAACACACCTGTTGCACTAATTAAGGTCTTCTTGGCTTGTCTGAAGCTAGAGTAGAATGCATACTAGTGATGGGAAGTTTGGATCATTTCACCGACTCGGATCTTTGAGTCCCGTTCAGCAAAATGAACAAATCTTTTTTTCGAGTCATTTCGTTTATTTCATTCATTTTAGTAAAATACCAATAAAATGTTGTGTATATCTTCCCTAACACATTTAGTATATACACAAACTTGAATCACACTACAAATGAGACAAAACTATAATGCTTGAAGACAAAAAAAACATATTTTAATTAAGCCTACCTGGGTCTTTTAGTCAGATTCAGCTAAGCCCTGATCTGTCTTTAGGTTAAAGTCTCATTCGTTCCTCACATTTCTTCTCTCTGATGGTAACGAATGCAGTCTGGCCCCGGGGCCTTCTGTCACATGACGCTCTCAAATTTTTAGCAACACAATATCAGCCGGAAACCTACAAGATTCGTTCTATCCCCGATTCCTCCGACTCCCTTTGTTCCTCTGTCACGTGACGCTCCCTAATATTAACCTAATTCAGTTTGAGCTGGAAACAGAAAAGATTCGTTCTTTCCCCGAGTCCTCCAGCTCCTTTCGTTCTTCTGTCACGTGATGCTCCCTAATATTAACCAAATGCAGTTTGAGCCGGAAACAGAAAATATTTGTTCTTTTCCCAAGTCCTCCGGCTCCTTTCGTTCTCTTGTCATTAATGATGAGCGCGTCACGCTCTGAAAACCAGAAGAAGTTGCGCATGCGCCACTGAACAAATCCCTCTCCAACACGATTCGTTCCTACGGAGTCACATTAAAGAGTCGTTCAAAAAGAACGACACATCACTAATGCATACTAGAGCGAGGTTGCAACTAAAATGTGCAGGGCTCCGGACCTCCAGAACTAGATTTGGGAAACTGAAATCTATGTCTTGAGTTGCTTCTGACCAAATTTTGTTGGAGGCTTGACAAACAACGTGGGAGGAGTTTTCCAAAGTACCAATGATAATTGAAAATGCTAGAAATAATAAATTTTCCTGCTCGGATGATTCACAAATTCATTCTACTGCTCTCCACAAAGTAAATGTGGCCTTTTATAACCTAACAATGTAAGAATATTGAAAGAAAAATGACAGGATTCACATATTCAGATGAGTAAGCTAATTTTACATTTAAGGGACATGTTCTGTAGAAACATTACAAATCAGTCACACCTGCAAAATTAGATTTATTAACATATTATCATAAAATATCTAAAAAGTATTATGAGCTGAAACTTGTTTCAAAGTGTTCAGGAGACCAATGCTATTAAATCACATCATTTTCAAATGACAATACCGTAGGGTTGCTTTAAATTATTTACCTTCTGAAATTAGCATGTATAAATTTCGAGTTTGCTAACTGTTATGAACTTGTATTTTCATTTTTTGCTTCCAATCTTAGCTTCCCACCACATTTGCAGAGCTGATGAGCGAAGGCGGGAAAAAGATTTGGCCAGTTTGTGAGCTCTTTAAGTGGTTTCTGGGACTTTCTTCTCATACTCTTGCAGCAATAGGTACTAAATCAGCCTCACAACCTGGGCTTCCTGAAGCATGTCTTTAAAATGATTTAAAATAATGATATGCCAATCAGATGCTGTAATCTGAGGATGAGTGTGTCTCCTGCTCCAAGGTCTGGCTGTAGTTGAGCTTTTTCAGAGCTCCCATCCATCTCCATTCATTATGCACCAGAAGGAGAGCCTGCAGAAAGAGCTGGAGGAAATGCTGGGCACGGACGGAGTGCTTCTATATCCTTCACACCCCCAACTTGCACCCAAACATCACCACCCAATCTTTACACCCTTCAACTTCTCTTACACTGGTAAGTGGTGGAGATCCAGAGCTGTCGATAAAGCTGAACTCGAGCATTACAGAACTACCAGCCTAACGGAATGTCTATTAGAGGTTATTATTTACCAGTAGATGGCTTGAGTCGTGAAATAATGGCACCCGTTTTCAGTATTACACACAACATAAAGTCTGTATTAAATGAGCTTTGAATGTGATTTTGTGTGGTGATCTCATCACGTGACATGGCTTGAGCTACAAGATTGAAGCCGAAAGTTGTTTCGTAATAACTCAAGTAAAGCAGGTTTACATCTTTGCTAGAATTGTTCTGAAATGGCTTAGTCTTTAAAGTAAATTAGATTGTATTAACTTATTTTGCCACAATTATCTAAAAATGCTGAATTGTGCTTTTTTTTGTTTCATCCCATATTGTGCAAAGATACAAAACTTGAGATATTGAGGCTTGAATCAGAAAAACAGAGTAACAGAATGTTTTTCTTACCATTTATGCAGATTAGGGTCAACTGCCTTAAAGTAATAATTTTTTTAAAATAATTTTTCATTTATTTACAATGAAATCAGAGTTCATTGACTTTTGCATCTGGGTTTTTTTACACAAATTCTGCTTTGAAGAAAGGTGGCTTCCGCTGAGATGAAATGTTTTCTGCTGGGTTCATAAAGTCAAATTTACAACTTTTATAATCTTTCTAGTTTATGAAATTTAAGACCTACATCATAACATCATAAACACATAAAAACCGTTTTATAAAATAAACCATACACTTCAAATACATGGTTTGAAACAGAATTAATCACGTCTCATTAATCGCATTTATGAAGGTTTTCTCAAACCCTATCAGTCATTTTTACATTTGTTATGCACATGTTCTTAACCTCTGACAACTCTTAAAATCACACGTACATTTTTTTACCTTCATGTCGATATCTGACAACCCTAACATTCACTTTTAAGATTTTAAGTGTATATAGGCCTTTTCTCAATCTCTGGTAACCCCAAGCAACAGCAAAACAACTCATATCATATTATGTTTACATGACAAAAAAAAAAGACAAAACTTGTGAAAATCTATTTTAGAATTTTAAATACTTTTTAAGGCCTTTTTATGGGCGTTTAAACTTCTTTATACTTTTAGAGACCCTGATAAAGAAACCTTGATATTATTAATAATAATAATAATAATAATACATGGCTTTTGTTTGGCATACTTCTATTTACATTCATTCTGCTTTTATAAAACGGTGTACAGTGAAAACATTTTTAATTGTTTTGCTTTGAGTACTATTATCCAGGTAAGCTCAAAATAAAAAGGTATTAAAAGCTCAAAATAGACCCTGAAAATGCTAGAAAAGTGCTGGATTTTTAAATTGATAAAAATTTAAAAACCTTACGTTCAATTATCACCGGCTTGTTCCAGAAAACAGAGCCTAATAAACTGCTTCTGCCTTTCTGCTACAGCATATCTTTTTACAAAGCAGTTGTGTTTAAAGCTTACTCACATTTACCAATGAATTAAGAGGATGAAACTTTGTTCTCTGCAGGTATTTTTAATGTTCTGGGTTTGCCAGTGACCCAGTGTCCATTAGGACTGAGTACGGAGGGGTTACCCCTCGGGGTGCAGATCGTGACGGGTAAAATGCAGGACCGTCTCTCTTTGGCTACGGCACTCTACTTGGAGAAAGCTTTTGGTGGCTGGAGGGAACCAGGAAAGATGACGACTGAGCCTTAATTCACCTCATGCATCTGCACCAAGACTTTACAGAACAGTCAACTATCCAAAGACCAGCCAGTGTGTCAGCATTTGTTCATTTGTGTTGATGCTACTATATGCACCTTAACTGCTGTGGTACATTTTAGGTTGTTCTTCTTTTATTATTATTCATTGAATGGATGCTGGGTTGTTAAAGAGAGTAATTTACTTGAGACTATTTAGGAAGATGTTGGAGATGTTTGTCCCAGGTTCTTCTGGGCAGGTTGAATAAGTTCGCCTTCATCACAATGAGTGCACTGTGTTCCTATTGTTGCCTTTAAAGATTAAAAAAGAATATGAACATTGTAGAATGTGAAAATGTAGATTTTTAAAGAAAATTTCAGATGTTCAAAGTTTCAGATTTGTAATTGCTAAACTGAACTATTTATTACTTTTTTGATGTTCTTCAACAAATATGGAGTGTGCTGCTGAGGCCTCTGTGAGAGTTTTTAAGATGCATGGAGGGGAATTCCAGGAGTGGAAAAATTCACTAGATTAGTGCTTTAGACGCTCTACCTGAGCTCTTATTATAGAGAGCTTTTGTTATTTATTCCTCATGAAAAGCTCCGAAAACAGTTTTCAGATGAACTGAGACTGTGGATCTCGTTCAAAAGCAGGACTGTGTCACTGAGGCCCCGTCTCGTATCAATATCTGCTCTTTTCATAGATCAGCTTTTGGAATGAACATGATATTAATGTGCATCTTTTATTCTTTAAATTGAGATAATTTGGGAAAATTACCAGAAGGACAATTTTAAGAGGTTTCATAAGGTTTTAGGACATTGTCTAATTAAGTTAAATTGTGCTTTTTATGTTACATATGAAATACAATTCGTACAGTAAAGTCCATTAGTTTATTATTAGTTTGATGTGCAGCTAAAGATTTTTCACAAAGCTGGACAAATATCATTTTAACCCCTAAAATGCATCGAATTTAAGAATTTTAATGTAAAAAATAAAGAAACATCAGGCAGGAGATGTTTCATCTGGGAGCCTTAAAAAACAATTATGATTAGCAGTTAATTTCATATCCTACTAAAGGAGTCATTTCAAAAAACAGAATTCTTCCAGGGGCCCAAAATTGCTCACAGGGCCCCTGATTTCATCTCTGGGAGATATGTGTAAAACATTTGCTCCATTTCTAATATTTCAATCCATTGTTTATCTACAGCTGAGAAACAGGATGCTCTAAAAACTGAGTGAATGTGAGACGATAAAGACTCTAAACCTGCTGACTGAATAGAAAGACTATCATCAAGCTTACAGCTCTAATTATAGTCTTTCATTAATGAAATCAGTGTTGGCAGTTAAACCCACCTTGTGTTTTCAGAACCTCATGTTTGAGCTCTCCAAAAGATCTCTTCAAAATGTAAGTTTTGTTTTTGTGTATAGCTTTTCTCGTTTGAAGGTAAAGACCTCACACATATTAATTTATTTTCCAAAAATCATGAGATTCAAACACCTGGAATATATGAATAGCCTCTGTCCCAGTGAAGGAGGACCCAAACAGATGGACCGAAGTGCTTGTATCTGTGGCAACATCGTACTCAGACCCTCCGAGAGCCAGGCCTAATTACTCCAGAGCTATTACCACACACTCTTCAGCATCAGCTCATGCATTTTCATCAGTGTTCAAAGAAAAGGATACCATGCGTTTGAATAAGACTTCGATAAAACTGAAAGACATTAAAGGAGCAGAAAGAACAACAGCTTATAGCATTAGTGACCAGACTTGGTATTCTTTTTCGTATTGGTGAAAATGATATTCATAGAAAAAAAAAACTTTATTAAAAACAGAACGGTGTCTAACTTGAATTGAAATGTATTTTATTGTGGCAAAATCATTTTCACAAGTCTAACCTAGCCTCTTATTTTTATTTTCGCTGAAAGAGTGTGATTAATATTGTGTTATTAAGTGACAATAAAACATAAACGAATTAGTGCATTGCTTCAACATTTGAGCAGGCAAACTCTGAAGGTTTTAGAGATTGTGGAGCGCAGTGTTGCCAACTTCACAACTTTCGTACTATATATTTAAATATTTCAGACCACCCAGCATTTTTCTGTAAATCTAGCAACAAATCTAGAGACTTCTGTATTTTTGGTGAGTTTAATCGACGTTGGATGTCATCCTTCTGGCTCTTTTCACAGAGCAGCGGGAGCAATTCACTATAATATAAGCAGCCTCTCTCCGCTCCCAGCGCTGAATGGAACCCATCGCTCTCTGTGTTACCGTTTACAAGAGAAGCTTCAAAGGCTTTGCAGATGCTCAAACTCAGCCATTATCCACAGAGAAAGAGATGTGCTGCACCAGAGTTTATTAGTCTAAAACCAATGCTTAGAAAGGGCAGTGCATTCTTCAGGCTGCACGCGGGGCCTCCCCTCTTTTTTGTAAGCAAGACTAAACATGTTTCTGCTTAACATTTACGTTTAAAATTCATGAATGTCCTTTTTTTATGTCTGATTATAGAGCTGATTCATTTCTGTGGTGAGAAAAAAGATAAGATATTAAAAAGGAGAGTAAAAAGTATCTGCGTTAAACTATACCTCGGTATATAAATCTCATTGGTTGAAGAATGGGTTCAATAGACCTTTTTACAGGTCATATGATACAAAAGCTGCTCGAGCATTCTGGTAACATAAGACGAGGTGTTTGCCGTTCATTTGGATGTAGCAGCAAGCCTAAAAAACTTGTATCCCAGCAACCCTGTTGCTTTTATGGTTGCATTAACAAATATTTCATAAATAATAAAAATGTATAATATATATTATATGATATAGTAATTCATATGTAATATATCAGTTGTATACAATATTTAACATAAATATTGTCACTGCCTTTTTTTAGATAATCCATTCACATAGCATAAAAACTGATGATTTCCACCAGACATCAAAATGCACTTGCTTAGATTGTAACACTATCATTGTTTACAAACAGTAAAAGGGCCCCATTAAGCAAAGACTGTGAGAAATATAAATGTAGTTTATATATCTCATATATAAATATAGCAAATTGTATATTAATTTATATTATATGACAGCTAATGTAGCACATATGCACATTTATATGTATATAGCTTCATTTATAGTTTGTATATATATATATATATAAATAAACAAATAAGTGCACACACACACACATGCACACACACGTATATATATATATATATATATATATATATATATATATATATATATATATATATATATATGTGTGTGTGTGTGTGTGTGTGTGTGTGTGTGTGCGTGCGTGCGTGGGTGTGTGTGTGTGTGCACTTATTTGTTTATTTATTACTATTATTATTACTATTATTATTCTCTTGGTAAAATATGGCATTCAGTGTGAACAGCAAAGTAAGAATTTCATTGTACAGGGAAACAAGTTTCTATACTGTGCAATAAACGGACAAGAAACGCTTTGAGTCTTGAATTATTTAGAAAATATATATTAGTTCAACTGTAAACGCAACAGTCATTTTTGGTAGCGAGGATACGGGCAAACCGTTTTAAAACCCTGTTGTCAGTCCAAATCAAACGAATGGGAACCTGAACCCCTCCACTTCCGTTTCCAAAATGCGCGCGCAACTATTTGCTCACGTGACTGGTAAAATTAGATTTTTCTTTAATCGGGAATAAAAAAAAAAACAGGAACCTGAATCAATGTGCATCATAGAATGTAAAACAACTTTTAACAACATGTTAACCACAGTATTAAAATCGTTTTATTTTTCAACAAGACAAAAACTTAACTACGAGTTATTAGCTTGATTATTGGCGTCTCGTTCAGGTCCAGGCAGTGAGCGCTTTAATGGGCAGGGCTTCCCCCATGATCCCCCGCTCATGAGTGAAGAGCACCGCTGCATTCACTCTTCTCTCACTCAGGCCGAAGGAGGGGCTGCATTTCTCCGTTTCTGGGAAAGCCAGGAATAAGGTTCACTTTCCGTGTTTGACGCTGAAGTACGAGAATGATCGTCGTCATTGAAGACCAGGTAAGAGCGCACTCTTCATTCAACACATGCTCGTCTGAAACTCGAGTCGAGGGAAGCAGAGCATCACGCGGGATGACTAAGGGAAACGCGTTCAGCCGAAAAACAGCTAATTCTACTTTAAACAGAATCAAGAGAGGTATCCGGACGAGTCAATAATGTTGTATGCGAAAGCCTCAAGGTGTTATGTAACGTTAACGTTAATAAAATAACTGAGAATTGCGATCGGGCAACATGACGTTAGCCTATCTGCTACCGGTCGTGTACCTTCTTTTACCCAAGCTAGATATGTCATCTTAACAAGTACGAGCAGGTGTTTAATCAACTTTCATTTTAAGAATGACCGAACTCAGCGTTTAAGTACAAATATGAATAACACGATAGCGCTTCGTTTTGCAATGCATAACTTGTTCCCTTCGAGGGTAGGGCGTGTTTACAACACGCTGCCATTTAAAACACGTTTTCTCGTCTACGTAAAGCTTACGTGACCGTTACAAATATGACGTCATGTGCTGCCGCGACCTCAATACGCGCCATTAAGTCACGTGGGCTTTCTTCAGCTACACGTCATCATCTCCCAGTGAAACCAGAGAACCATTAACCCTTCGGAAGTTCCCTCCACGCAGCCATGAAAGAGCTTCTGTTGCTTCAGCCTGACTGAGATACAATAAGAGAAATCCGCTGTGGTTATTATATCCTACAAAGAGCACATACTGTCTTAAGTTATACCGAAGTTGCTTCATTTCAAAGAAGCAACTTTGGTTCCCCGAAAGTGTCATACATTTATATTAAAGAGGACATATGTTTATTAGAATGGTAGAGGCATTGTTTGTTCTGATTTCTGCTTCGCCTCTACGCGTCATCAGGTGTTTGTTGGGGTATGTTTTCTTCGCAAATAATTAGGATCGTCAAAATCAAGTGTTTTTTTTTGTTTTTTTTTTTGTTGCTCCTATCATTTGAATATCTGCTGATCCCGATATTTCCTGATTCAATGTCTTTTTTTGATCCCGAAGTTTGTGTGAAGAATAAAAGAGGACTATAACTCAGTCAAGTTGACCCAGGTTTCTTTTTCACCATTCATTTATGGACATAGACTAAAATGCATTTTCCCTTTTACACAGAATTGAAGAAAAGAAAAGTTGTTGGCACTTCACATAAAAAAAGAAAAATCATATTGTTTATCATATTGTCATTTTTTATTTCTGGTATGAATTAAACCAAGTTTTTTCTCTGGAGGGATAGTTGCATGAACCTGATAATTTTCTACTACTTTTTATTGTCAAAACAAAGCAAACATATTTTTTTTTAAATATGAAATGTTACATGTATCATTATTGTATTCTCAAAAACATTACGATTACAAAACATATTTGCAGATGGTTTCAGATAAATAGTTAAAAAAGCGATAAAATAGCAACAACATTTTTCGCCCGAGCTCAATAGAATAGAATACATTTTTTACAATATACATGCACAAAAACTATGTTTATAATTCTTTATCAAGACTTTTAAAGCCAGAGCGGTAGATGTACAGAGTGGTGGCTTGTGATGGTTATCTCAGGTCAACATTTAATTTAGCTTAACTTTCATTGGAGCAGAATCTGAAATCTTACACATAATTTGGAACGTCCAGTTTCACGCCGCCAAATGCCATCCCATTGGTCAAGGATGTTTTTTTCCTACTGACCACAGTATCAGAATCCCCCTCCTGGGGAGCACATGTATGAACAGAGAGGAATTTACAGTATTTAGTTTATGTTGGTTGGTTTCGACAATGAGATTTTTTTAGCAATTCAGTCAACAATTGCCGTTTTATATGAGTTTTAGGTAAAATGCTAGGATTTCAGGAGATGAGTAAACCTTGATGGTTATGGGTGTCATGATTTTTTTTTAATTAATTTCCTATTATATTGTTAACATTGTGATTGAGAATGAATGTAGCTCATTAGCTGTGAAAATAAGATATACAAAAATATTCTTTACTCAATGTTACTCATGTGTCACATTAGTCGATAAATCAAGACAAAAACACTCTCTTGACCATCATTTTTGGGAATAATTGGTAGTTGTAGCCATAATAAAGCCTCATGTGCACCATAGAAAGAAACATTTGAATACGAAGTCATACTTTAAAATTTTCAAGCAGAAAATGTCCTGGTGTGTTGAAAAGCACAGAAAATCCTCACAACAGAAAAGAAATGACTGAAAACCTGTTCAAACCATGCTGAAGCCCAAACTATCTTGTGGGCAGGATGCTAATCTGGAGGATAACACTGAAAATAAAGCCTTTTAAAATGTTGTTTTGGATCTAAAGTATGTTGTGTATTAAGTTGCGAAAGATACTTTTCTAAATCAGTTTTTCTCTAAGTATGGTTTGCCAAAAAGGTCTTACTATACTTAAATCAGTCAAACCATGCAAACATAGAACATAGTCTAGACATAGAATAGTCTTGTATAATGCTGTTTTAAAATGATGGTGTTATTTACTAGTATTACAAAAGATGCCGCATCAATTTCCTTTGAGAGATTAAAACCTGAGTTTGTAAGTGGTATGAGTGATGGATCTTTGGTTTGTGTCACCAGGAAGCCTTTGATGCAGCTCTGGCTGAGGCAGGCCCTAAATTGGTCGTGGTGGACTTCACTGCAACATGGTGCGGGCCCTGTCAGACCATCGCTCCCTTTTTCAAGGTAAGCAGTCACTTCCTGTTTATTGATTTGTTTTTGTTTTGGAAATATGGGAAATAACTTATTTTTCCTGTTTTACCACATTTGTAGGGTCTTTCTGAAGCCCATCCTAATGTGGTCTTCCTCAAAGTGGATGTAGATGATGCACAGGTGAGTTTGATATCTTTGTGCTTCCTGGTAAGGAGTGTCTTTGAAAATGTATATTACAAATGTATGAAATGGTAACAGAAAGTAACGAGATCTGCTTTTGTAGCAATGCTTAAAATAAATCAACATCAATTTTTCTGAATTTTAGTTAAGCTCACTCTGACTTTGGGTGATGTGTCATAGTATAGGTTCAGGCCCTGTCCACATTTACCTGGTTATGTTTTTAAACGTTTTCTTTTTACACCGTTTACAAAAATAAAACGTCCACATGACCACGGGTAGAAAAAAAACTGCGTCCACACGAATCTGGGTAAAACGCTCTAAATGTTGAAGTGTTTGTCTACCCAGTAGAGGGCAGCAGAGTCGTCACCCATTGAAGTTAAATCAACCAATCAGATGCTTCTTTCTGCTCCTCGCTGAGACTTCAGACTTCCTTTTAATGGCTGCAAAATACTGCCAACACACAGAAAAGAATAACGTGATCTATAAATGAATGGTCTCTCGCCAGTCTTTATCAACAACTCTCAAAACTTCCTTGATCTGAGGCTCAAACAGTTATTTTTCAGAACTTGAGCTAGGTGAGGACGTCTGTAGCAGTAACACACATTGCTGTGGTTTGACTTGTCTTTTCTATTCTTTTTTTTAAATATGCTTGTGTAGTCCTGTGCATCTCATCAGAAGGTCTGCTTTAGCACAGAGAGCCGAAGCAAAACCCTCACTCTGTCTCCATTAACCGTATGGAGCTCTGAGCAAATGCTGCTGCATTCGTTAAAAAGCTCATAACTTCTTCAGCCTCGGCCTGAACCTGAATTTCGGAAACGATTAAGTAGCGTTTCCCCAAAAAGGGCACTTTGGCCGAAAGCACTCAAACTAACTCAATTACAGTGAAACCGCTGCTCCGGTTAAGCGTGGATGCACCCTGTAACCCTTAAAAAACAGCGAGGTTTTAAAATGACTGTACGATTGGACAGGGCCTCAGTCTTCGGCCATCGTAGGCGTGGAGGGAATGGAGGAAGTTTGTGTATTGTGATCAGAGCAGAATGCAGGGCTTCAATCAAAACAAGTTTTCTCTAAAAAACATGGGAGCAACTAAAGAAATAGACAGACAAGTGCCCTCACGCTACAAACTATGCAGTTTAAACAGAAACACATTTTCGGTTATGCTTTTGGGGTTTTGTTTCCACCCGCAACGATCACTGTGCGTAACAGATAAATACCATTGATTCTTCCAGATGCATATTTTCTTTTAGAAGCAAAATATGTAATGCAATGTATTGATCCAAGAAAGTAACAGCTCTATATTATTTAACATAATTTCATTGGCTGGTTGCTGTACTGCGGTGGTGTTTTCTCCCTCTATTTATAAGCCTACCTACATGTTCTCCTTTAACCCTTTCAGGCACTGCGACCGGTCCAATGCACACTTTTTTTTTTTTTTTAATGAATGGTTTTTAGATTGGAGCGTCACGGTGGCGCAGTGGGTAGCACGGCCGTCTCACAGCAAGAAGGTCGCTGGTTCGAGCTTCGGCTGGGTCGGTTGGCATTTCTGTCTGGAGTTTGCATGTTCTCCCTGTGATCACGTGGGTTTACCCCAGGCGCTCCGGTTTCCCCACAAGTCCAAAGACATGCGGTATAAGTGAATTAAGGAAAAACAATTGTCCATAGAGTATGAGTGTGAAGGAGTGTTTGTGTGAATGTTTCCCAGCAATGGGTTGCGGCTGGAAGGGCATCCACCGCGTAAAACATATGCCAAAGAGTTGGCGGTTCATTCCGCTGTGGCGACCTCGAAAGGGAAGAAAGCCGACATGAAGATGAATGGATGAAGAAGAAAAAGATGGTTTTTAGATTGTCAAAATTAAGCTATACACCTTTTTACAACACCTCAGTACATTTTCTGAAAATATATCTGATATTCACTCGACAAAAATAACAATTTGCGTTATCTTCATAATAAATAATAACCCATGATTTTAGACGTTTTGTATTAGTAAAAAATAGCTCAGGTCTGAAGGGGTTAAAGTGAAATATTAATTCAGTTAAGTAAAAAAAAAATACTTTTATGTTTTCTTTTAAATTCATGTTACTTTGTGCGACATTGTTGCTTTGCATTATCCCAATTTAGATGTACTATTAGATAAGTGTCTGTTAAAAATAGGTTGATAACGCAAGGGAAGCCACATTAAAGAACAATGGTTGAAAACTGTTCATTATTCCAGAATAAGAAAATGAATGGGTTAAACTTTTTGGAGTGCACTTCAGTGAGATTGTTTGAGCTCTGGCACAGAAAGTGCTGTTTCACTGCAGGTTTGAGCTTTCAGGACTGAAGATAATGTGTGTCTGCCGTGGACAGAAAGCTTTCAGTCTGAAACACTCCAGCCAGAGCAGAATGAGCGGAATCTCTGGCAGAAAGTCAGAACTCCTCTGACAAGCAACGCTCTGTCTTTCAGGAGTCATGTTCTCATTGCTATGTTACCATTGTTTAAGCTTTTACAACTTAGGAATACATTTGGTTAAATAAATACATTTAGTTCTCTTGCATTGTAGCCCTTTCCTTTCTCTTTTGTAACATGGATTAGTGCTTTGTGTATTCAGCCAGTTCTTGCTATTGTATAAAGAACACAGAATAAAATGTGGCTGCAGCCCTTGATTATGGAGAAAGGGGTTCTTGGTGTTGCACAGTATACCTCGTACAACACAAGCGTAAAGGTGTCAAAATGGTTAATTTTTAACAAGCTGGCTGAAACCGAATGTGCGTTGGAGATCGTATTTCGCAATCAAACAAACCACTTGCATTAGATTGAGCTTTGTTAATGTTCAATGTGAAAATTGTTTCCCCACAAAATTTCAAAGGGATTTCAACCCCCATTTTTAGATAAAGGACAATATTCCGAAAATGTGTGGTTTCAGCTGGCTCTGAAAATGACCATCATTTTAAAGCCCAAATTTTACACATTGAAGTCTGTAATTCACTGTTCTAGGGTCTGGTCTTATTTTTCTGATGAGCATGTAAAACTCCTTTGATATGTTTGTGTTGTTGAGTGGGGTTGCCAGAGGTTGTTAAAAGGCTTGTAAATGATTAAAAAAAAAGAATGTACAAATCGAGGTAAGAGTTGCCAGAGTTTAAGAAAAGGCTTGTGTACACTCAAAATCTTGTTGGGGTTGCCAGATATTGACATGAATCGGGTTCCCGGTGATTGAGAATTCTCTTAAATTCTCTTTAACTTTGTTTTCTTTCAATTTTTGATAAACCCCTAAAATGCCTTTTACAAACAAAAAACACCAAAACAAATTTCTTTTTTTTTTTCATTTGATGTAACCAAAAAAAGTTGTTTTGCTTTCCAAAACAAAATTCAAAATCTAATTAGCGAACGATCCATGAATTATGAGGCCTGTTGGCTGTAAGTGGTTGAGCAGTAATGCAGTGTTGTGTGTTTTTCAGGATGTAGCTCAGTCGTGTGAGATCAAGTGTATGCCAACATTCCATTTCTACAAGAACGGGAAGAAGGTTTGAACTGTTTGCCTTCCTGTAGAATTCCTCTCATTCTAATGCTGGATGTTATACAACAAATATTTACAGATTAATCCATGTGTGCTCAATGTTTTTATTCTAGCTTGATGATTTCTCTGGGTCCAACCAGGCTAAACTTGAAGAGATGGTGAAGCAATACAAGGACTGAGTCGGTTAGGACGTACATATGTGTTTTCTGTTAAACCCAAAGTCCACTGTCACTAACCTTGACTTCACTATTTTAATCATCAGTGTATTTTCACTATGTAACGCTTATACAGAAGTTAAACTTTCTGTAAAAACAACATGAAGTCTGCTGTTATCCATTTCCAGCATGAAGGATTTGCTATGTGTTTTCCCATGACCTCAAATAAATGTCTTTTTTTTTTAAGACCAACAAATATAACTCTCGAAATGGTGTTTGTGTTTTCGTGTCTTATTTTTTTAGTTGATCCCAAGTTAAATTATCAGGGGTAAGCAGGGTCAGACAGCCTGCAGAAATCTGTTACGCTAACTCAAGTGTAGAATTTATGAAATATAGTATTTGAACCTCATTAGCAAAGTAACACAAACTTGAAGATATCCACAAGAGTTTTGCGAGCCTAGCTTTAATGTCAGTAAGTTACTCTTCCTGCAACCTGCAACAAGAAACAGCAGCTTTAACTCAAATGAAGAGAAAAGAGTGTCACAAGCTTTAAACTATGTTCAGTCTAACAAATCTGTGAAATGAAAATGTCTTATTTTTGTAATACATGTAAGATAAAAAAAAATCTGGACCACGAACCATGAGCAGCTGTTTAAGTTTCTCTTTGAAAATGTGAAAAAAAACATATATTTTTGGGGCATGGTCTACTCTAAACTTGTAAATAAAAGCCCTAAAATGTATTTTCAAGAGTCAAAAAAGAACTCATTTAAACTTTTGGTTTGGGCACAGTCTCTTAGGTAATCTCCTGATGATTGATAAGCTAAGAGGCTTTCAGGTTCCTTCACAATGTATGCAGCAGTCAGCTCTGGGAATGATAATCCAACCACTGTTTCCAGTTTACTTCTTTGTTTTTGTTTCTTAATGGTCTGTTGGTTGTCTGAGAAATCAACAGGCTGTGAGGAATGAGGTCAAACTTTTTTCCAAACCACCTTTTTTTTCTTATCAAAGATCTCGATGGAATCTTAACGGCAGACATATCTTTATCCAAAATGGTTGTTTCCTTCTAAAACTAATTTATTGTTTCAGAAAAGTTTCTCCTAAGCCCCTCGTTTAAAGAGAGAATGTTTGTGCTTGTAACAAACTCCCCAAAGCCTTTGTGAGGTCCTCTGACCACCCTAGAACCAGAGTTCAGATCAGGCTGAAGACCAGGAAGATGTTGGGGAATGAAACCGGTCCTCATTCCACCTTAAACCATATGTGTTTACTAAAGGGTAAAAGTTTGTGCTAACCAAGCCTTTATTTCCTCTCACTTTATTCCCCTTCATCACTATCAAAAGGATTTCAAACAGTCCGCATTCATTCTGCTAACTCAAGTGATGTGAGGAGCAGGTGAAATTTGTGAAAAGCAACTTCCAATTAAAAAAATCGAGGACAGCACAATTATTCTCTGACAAAAACTTCTAAGAAGGTAACGAATGTATCTTTTAGTGCATTTATTATGATACATTTGCTTTCAGATTTTTTTGTATCACTTTATATAGTGTTCTAGTTCTGTATTTTATGCCTACTGTTCACACAAACAATTTGAAATGAAATAGTACAATAATGTTCAATGTTTAGATTGCAGCTATGTTTTGTTTTCAACAAAGCACGGGCCGAGCAGAGATTTCTAGCTCAGTCCGGTGGGTTTTTTTTTTTTTTTTTACTTTTTCTGTTGGAAATATTAATTGTATATAAGAATGTGCATCATTTGATGAGTGGTATTTAGCTTAACTACATTTTCAAGAGACTATGCAACTCAGAGTATTCTTCCGGAAGCAAGAACCAACAACAAGACAAGGAAAGTTAGCAGCTGTCCATTATGCACCTCATCTGGCAAACAGTAATGAAATTGCCTTAAAATCCCCCATTATGCTTTTAAACTACATGGGATTATAAAAGTCACACCTACAAAACAAAAAACAATTGATATGAGGAATAACTGAATATAAATATTATTAATTAAGGAAATAAGTTCAGTAGAATAACTACTGTAATTAAAATTTGGTATAAAACATTCTTTGGCATGTAAAAATGTAAGTTCTATCAACAAAAGTTTTTTGTCAGTGTTTGCATTTAGTGTTTTAAGATGGCGAATTCCTCTCCGGTTTTCCAATCAGTTGCCTAACTCAGGTTGCCAGATTGTGTGCAATTCTGTTCTAATTATGCCTGTCATAGATACTAAACTTTAAAACCTCATCATAATGGTTAAATGAAATAAAACAAATATATGCATAGGAGAGGCTTTTGAAAGAATAAGATTGACTTTTTTTAGCTTTCTAGTTTTCAAACCGTCACAAATAAATCATCAGCATGACTAATAGACGGAAATCTCTGTCTATTTGTAGGCGCTTGCCATCACTCTAACGTTGATCTGGCAACCCTGTAGAGCGCGAGAAAGTTCCAGATAATTTTGGGGATACTTTTTTGTATCTTGCATACTGCTCCTTTAACAATGCGTACAATGAAACATGTGTAACAATAATTACATAATTTGATCAAGTTAGCAGAATAATACAGTAACCGAACTAATTAGAACTGAACAGTTTCTCCTAAATCTTCAAGAAGTGCTAATTGTGTCTGTTTCGGTTAAATGAAGATGGTGCCAAGATTATTGAACGTTCACATTCATTTCTAAGTGAAATATGTGTCTGACTTTACCAATGTAAAAATCCGGAAAAGACAACAACTTAACTTTTATTGTATGTCTACCCTAAAGCGGGTGAGGAAGAACATCTTAGATGAAATCTGTAATATGATTTTATGATCTGTTTTGAATGTTTCTTCAGTGTGAGCCAACCATGGTTTCGGTGGGTTCAGTAACCGTGCTTCTCCTCTGGGAGTCGCTCTTTCTTCGCGCTCCTGGGTTCAAAATTTTCAGCTCCGAGGGTTCTCTCACACATCAGTAAATCACAGAACAAGCCTTCCTCCGCAAGATGGCGGAAGTGTGTCTAGACGCAGCTAAAACAAAGGGCCAAGACTTCTCTCTTGCTGTGAGGAAATTATCTGTCATTGCATACACAGTTTTATACATAATGCGTTCTCATTATGTTTAGATAATGTGCTGTTTGGTGTTACAAAATATGAACCAGAACTGGAAAAGCAGTATTATACCTGTATTGTAATAACTACTAGCTGAGTTTGTATCCACAAGTGCAAGATGTTAAATGTGAATACCTTCTGTATTTAGAAAAAAGAAGTAGAACTTTATGTGGAAAAGCTGTGAAATCATTACCTCTGTGCTGCAAATGTAACATTTTTGTATAAATGCATCTAATTATCTGTTCTCATGTGACACATTTATTTTTCTTCGTTTTTTCTTTATTATTTTTCTTTTATTTTTTTGTCTTCTTTTTTGTCATTTTCTTTCTCTTTTGTATTTTGGAAATACCAGGGTATGTGTTACTCTATTGTCATTGTAAATGATAAAAGTTTTCAATAAAATATAATTGAAAAAAAAAACAGACATACCATTTTTAATCATGAATACTTATTTATCTTTTAACATGTACATAGTTTATTTATACTTATTTAATATTATTTATAATAATCTTCCGTCTACTATGTATGTAAGTAAATGTTTTTTTGTTTAAACCAGCTCAAATAACAGTGGGACCAAAATAATTAGAACACATATGTAAAACCAACATCAGCGTGCAAGACTGAGTCTGATTTTTAAATAGATTATTAAACTATTTAAAACTATTACTTTATAGGTTTTATCCTAAATAAGGAGAAATGAGGGCATATAAAATAAATCATTGACCCCTTATTTGTAAATTATTCCATAAAAAATTACCAATTGAAACAATTATAATTTGTCATTTTGAAGACTTTTTATAAATTCATGGTCAATCAAGTGCTTGGCTTATTATGTTATTAATGGTTAAATTTTTCCTGCCTCCAGATCAACAGCAAACTGAGTCCAGCAGCTGTCCAGAGAGCCTGCTCAACTTCTTTTTCCTCCATAACAAAACAATCAGCATTCGAGCTAGTCATTGTGCAGGCTTCCATTAGCAATGCAGTTGTGGACAGGAAGCAGTTCAGCAGCGCTCATCATTTTGATGATGAAGATTTCAAAAATGGACGTAGTCTCATCACTAAGGGTATAAATACTGTGAAAGTCAGCGTTAAAAAGGGTAACTACTTGTCAGCTCGCAGTAATCTGGGGACTGTGTGTCACACTCTACAGGTATGTTAAGCCCATAAAACATTACGTCTCATTTATTTGAAAAAAAAAAATCGGTTCCCAATTCTGTGCAATGAGTGTCCATGCATTTTTTTGTGAAGGATTTTTACAGTCACAGTAACTGGGTGGAGCTGGGAAGCAGCGCTCCCTTTACCACTCTCATCAATCCCGAGCTTCCTCTCAACAATATAGCTGGTAATTAAATTCTAAAAATGCTTAGTCTTAAATGAAATCCGATTCATTTCTGAATTGCTGGTGAATTTGGAACTTGGAAGATAAGTAGCTGGCAGAGAGGCTGAATCTGTATTTGACATTCTTTTCATCAATACTCAAGGACCCGACATGAAAACATGCAAAAGCTGCGTTGATGATGACTGCAGTAACAACATACTCCAAGAGATTTTGGATCAGAAGTTATTAACATCTGGATATTTCCACATGTTTCTTTCAGACAAACCATCAGGTAAAGATGCATGATCTCTTGACATAATCTTTAGAGCAGAGGTCACCAGCTCTGGTCCTGGACGGCTGCTACTCTGCACATTTTTTGGTTCAACCTTCATGAAACACACATGTTGCACTAATTAAGGTCTTGGTCCGTCTGAAGCTAGAGTAGTATGCATACTAGAAGAGGGTTGCAATTAAAATGTGCATGTCAGTTGCCGTCCAGGACTGAAGTTGATGTCCCTTGCGTTAGTATGTTTAAATGTAATACAGGCCAAATACAGTCCTCCGTTCATGGTTTGTCTTATCCAAATTAATTGTGTTATAATGCATTTCAGGAAGAGGGTAACATTGTTCATTGATCAGCTGCTGGGGTTAGGCTCTCATTCATGCCAATGTTAAAACTGAATCTTTGGAACTGAATAAAGCACGTTTCCATCCCTGGCTCCATTAGGTTTGTTGATTCAGATTGCTAGATCGTTTGTTTATTATATATTAAGATTAAAAACATCAGCCAAACAATCGTCTTCACTAGACTCAGGCCCCGCCTCTGTGGACCCGTTTTCTATGAGCAGGAAGTGACGCCTTTCATGAATGCGATGACACCAGTTGGAGCCTTTTAAAAACTTTTTTTACTTGGACCCCTTTTGAGGTTTTTCAGAAACCTATGGATGACATCACGAACACTACGTTCATGTTATATACAGTCAGTGGTTTTGAGAGATCTAGCAGTGTCAGAAAATTCACACTGAAGTCAATTATGAAGTGAAATATTAAACTATATTCAAAACTTCATTTCAGTAATATCAGGCTCTCACCTCTCTAATGCAGTTGTAGTTTTGTCATGTGACTCAAAATTGCTCAAAGCATCTCCCTAAACCTATGGTTTCACTCCATAGTATGCGATGCAAATCAAGTAATTTTTTCCAACCATAACTCTTCATTGGACAGCCTTCCAAGTACTTTATATAACCAAATTGGAGAGCCTGCTGTATTAAGGCTGATTCTATTTACTCAAGAAACTTGAGTAAATGTTATTATAGTGTGTCTTGATGCAGAAGGGCAGGTGACAAAGTGCACTGAACTCTCTTCCAGGCAAGTGTAGCCACGGTAGCTCTTTTGACAAGACCAGCTTCAAAGAACCTACAGGAGGCATCAACAAAGATGACATCAGCTCGGAGCATGGTTTCCTTCACCAGCGCGCTGCCAACATGGCCATCAATGCCACAATGGAAATGCTGGAAGATATTCGACTGGCCATAGGTGACAAAGCGTATCTAAAGTAAGAATGTTTTCTTTTCATACTACTACTACTAGTTACACTGATGGTCTGTTACAATCCCTTTTCATCACTTATCCACAAGGATTGTTTGCTTTATTTCAGTAACCAGCAATTTCATCTTCTATCGTTTTCAGGTTGATGGGTCTCAGTAAAACTTCAGTTGTTGCTTTCGTACTCGACATCACCGGTTTGTTATCTCTTTACATTGAGGAGGTCAAAAACATGCTGTTCTTTATTTTAGACAGCTTGAAAGGAACAACTGAGGAACCTTCTGACTACATTTTAGTCACATTTACTGACCAGGGTACAATTTGTTACATTTCCTTTAATTTTTCCACTATCTTATAGTTATGATTTATTTATTAGTGGAATGCAAAGTTCATTATGACCTAATAACAAAGTGTTTGCTTCTAATTCAGTGATTGGACCTTTAATAAGAACAGACAATGTAGATGCATTCAAAGAAAAGATCAACTCTCTTTCGACATCAGAAGATTTAAACCCTGGCATGTGCTTGTCCGCACTTCTGGTATGCATTTCAGGATCACTGAAACCTTTTTACTCCAGTAATATTACACGAAGAAGAAACTATGGCCCTCCTATCCACCATCAAAGTTGATGACAATCTCTTCTCATACTGTAGTTGGCTTTGACCAGAGCGCCTCCATCATCAGACATTTTTGTTTTCACCGACGGTGCACCAAAAGATTCTGAATTAAAAAGCTCTGTTGTGGCCATGATACAGAGCAGCAGGTCAAAAGTGAGTGATCACGAGACAGCAGATTTTCTTCTTATTTCTTCTAGTTGGTTTCCTCTTCTTTACATTTAACTCATTCATCCAGGTCACTTTCCTGCTGACAAACTCCCTCTTACCTCGTAGTCAGCAGAATGTCTCTAGATCACTGTCTCAGGCAGATGTGCAGCTATACCGAGACCTGGCACATTTTTCTGGTGGACAAAGTATGGAGGTCACCATCTCAATACTGTTTCAGGCCACTACGTTCATCGCAGATACAGTCACAGCTGGCCAGGTGTGTTCATTGACTTTTATGGTAATCAATGCCATGGAGATCCACCACTTTATACCTGATCAGACTAGTATGGTTTTTGTGTGTACTGAAGAAAGGTGTTTAGCCTCCAAGAATTCAGTTGCTACCACTTTCCAAGTTATTTAAATCCGGACTTTACAACCCTGTTCCTGGTGGGTCAGTGTTTAAAGGTGCTCCAGTACTTGAAGCAAGTTTCGTTTAAGGGGAGTTTAGATTGGAGGAGTGATCTCAGAGACTGAGTGAGGAACAAGTGGAGAGGAACAATGGCTGATGAAGGAGTGGACTGGAGCTCTTTCCTTAAAATTTCTACTCAGCAGACCGGATCTGGATTTGTGTATATTTGGTGGATTTCAAGTTTAGGCTGAAAATGCTTGGTTTTGAACAGATTACATTTTTTAATGAGGTAAACAGGTTTTTTTTTGTTTAAATAATCTTTTTAAATGAGAAAGTAGTGGTAGAATATTAAGGACTTTTTCATTTTTCATTTTAAAACGGACAATGTAAAAACAGAAATGTCTGTAATTTTACAGAATATTTGTTAATTTAATGGATATTTCTGTATTGAATAATGTTACAATAAATATCTTGGGTGGGATTTGGATACTAATAATTTCAATTACTACCCAACACGATGAGGTAATGCCTGTCAGCCCTGGGTTTACTTTTAATTCAATACGCGATTACAGTGCGTCAGACATAATTGAACCATGTTTTAGCAGATGAGTGCAAGCTTTACCTTCTCTATTGAATATCTGAAAAGCATAACAATAGCCGGCAGGTGTTCAGGATAAAATCTCAGAATCCAATTGAGTTTGTCAAGGTGTTTGTAATTTTATGGAATGGTTATTACAGTCTTTATCAGACTTTCCATAAATATAAGAATCATTTAGGTTGAGAGTGCATTTTGAAGTTAACCTATGCACAATATATGCTCTCTGGTTATATCTTTCAGTACCCCTAATTTAATTACTACTCCACTGTTCTCTTATAGTAAATGTTTCTTTTAATCATGTGAAAACTTGAAGGTGACTGTTCTTCATGTTGAGAGAATGTCAGCACAAACGGAGAGCTTTCCTTTTCTGTTGGATTCCTCTTTGTCTAATGTGACTCTGTACATCATCGGAGACTCAGCTGTCTTCACTCTCTACAACCCTTCAGGTGAACCCCAACCCTGATGAACTCATAGATTTTCCAAGTTGAGCATCATTGCCCAAAGTAAAATCTATTAATAAAAATTGTGATTAAATTTGAGGGTAGAATAGGATATCTGTTCAACTACTGAGATCTTTTAGAGGATATATTACTAAATATGGACAGAATCATGAAGTACTGAATTTGAAAAAACTAAATGAGCAATGCCATTATTTTAAGAAGTTGAAGAAATGTTTTTTGATTGATTTCTGTATTGTTTGAGTGATTCTTGTGCTTTCATTAATACTTAAACAATATATACATTTCAGGAGTGTCTCAGTCTGGTTTGATAACTGCTGGTCCTTTGGCCAGCATCCTGACTGTAGGGAACACAAAGAAGGTACAACTAAACCTCACCAACCTGACAGGGGAATGGAAGATCAGCATCAGCTCCACTAGCTCCTTCAGCCTTAGAGTAACTGGTAATTTTTTCCCTGAAAAGTACTTTTCCTTAAGTTGGCGTTTTCATTAGTGTGAAGTAGTTGTTTGTAATTACTGTAGTTTACTTAAAACAAGAGGTTAAAGCTTTCATTTTAACTACCTATTCACCCTCCAGAGCTTGTTTCATTCTGAATGCAGGTCAGAGTTATGTGGATGTTCTCGTTCAGTTTGTGGAGATATCTCAGGGGAATCATGGAGGAGACTCATAGGGACAGACCTGGACACGCCCATTCATTGGTACATCACACCCTTTTCTGCCTTGACACTACAATAACATATGTATAGTATGCAGAATCTTAATACCAAGACAGAAAAAAGCAACATTTTTAAGCTGATGTATCACATGACATGATTCAAGGAACCACATTGGATACAGAGGTCAAAATGTTGAGATTCATGTTCCTCCAGCACAGTTTAACAATATCATCAAAATTAGGATTTTTGAGATTTGGCAGGATTTCCCATATAGCTGAAAATTCCTTCTTAAGAAAATACTGGGTTCCTTCACAACAAACACAATACATAGTTTTTACAGTCATGTGACAGTGTTTTCCGTGTGAAAGAAATACTCCTAAAAGTTTTGATATTGTTTTCATATATTGTTGTTTGACCAGTTTACATGATGGACGCTGCTAAACCAAAAGAAAAACAAACTTAACAAAAAAGAATCAATCTAAACAACTAAACGCTTTTTCTCTTTTTTAATGCATGATCAAACTTGTGATTCTGTGTGGAGCAGGTCAGAATGCCTCTCTGTTGGTCTCTGTGAGCGGAGGAGGCTCAGTTACAGTGAGTGATGTTCTTCTGGTTGAGGTTTCTGGTTCGAATGCTATCAACGGAAGCCTCAAAGCAGTGGGTGCCACAGACTTCCTGGTGAATGTAGAGAGAATCCCAGAGTGGCCGTTCACTATCCAGGTGAAAGGACTGGTAAACGACTCCTCGAACCTCAGCTCTTTCCAGAGACAGTCAGCCACCCAGCTCAAAGGCTCTGCTATAACTCTAACGGTGAGGAAAAATGACCTTTTACTATATATATATTTGTATTTTACATTTAAATAAATGTCAATTAAGTAACTTTACATGATCACTTTCATTATAAAAAAGAAATATCAATGAGTTATTTAAAGGTGCAGTATCCTATTTGAGAAAGCCAAATGTTTCACAGAAACAACCAATATCAATTTGTCCCCTATTTGAGAGCTTCTGCTGATTGGCTACAAGTTTTTAATCCAGCACCATTAGCAAATATTTGATCTAAACAGTATGTATATATTGTGTAGGCTGACGCTCCGAATGCCACAGAGGCTGGAGTTCCTCTAACGGTTAACTTCACAGTTGCCTGCAACACAACCGATGGAAACTATACGATCCGAGCCCGCAATGACCAGGGCTTCAGCATCTCTGTTCCCAACCCTGCTGTTGTGGTAACTGGAGGAAGAGCTCAAGGAAGCATCACACTGACCGCACCAGCAGGCACAGAGACAGGGACAGACATCACACTCACCATTGAGGCTGAAGCTCCAGGATCCACTGACTTGAACTATGCCACGCTTAGACTCACAATCTCAGCAGCAAACTCAGTTTTCAGTGTTTGTTACTCGATTCTCCTCTTTCTTTCTTTGTTCTGCTTTCTCTTTTCTCATTTTTAGCGGATTTAAGAACATTCACCACAAAATTCCTAAACAATCATTTGCTTCTTTTCAGAGGGTGTGTGTTTGGGGTAGTAAGTTAAGAACTTTACTGATATTCCTCTCTCGTGTATGATATGGAAAGTCATCTTTAAAGATCAAGATAACATTCCCATACATGAACCTTTTTCAGCCTTTTCTTTGCCTTATGGGCTTTCACTCTCCTCCTTTGCCATTCGCTTGATTCAGTTAGAGAGGTCTTATAGACTTATGATAGAGTGGTTTTGTTTACTCGGCTTCCACAAACATAACCATACATACATGAATCTGAATGTTTGAATAAGATATATTTAATGTATTATGCTTTGCTTATGTGTTACGATTTAAACACATGTAAAGGAATGTGAAAACGGGAAAGTAGTACAACGGTTTTTTATAAGGAAGTCTCTTTTTAGTTAAACTCTCCTATCTCACATCTACAAGAGTCATAACAGACTCAATCTTACATATCTCAAATTGTGAGACATAAAATTAATCATGTTTTCAAATGTTTATCTATGATTAATGTATGCATGAGTTTGTTCACATGAAAAAACATAATTGCTGTTATAATAAATACAAAACCTCAAACCCCTTGCTTATGTGATTCTTTTTCATTTTTGTCATTCATCGAGTCGTTAGTTCCTTAAGTACATTTTGTAAATGATAATGGGTTAACAATTGTTTATATTACAGCAAAACATTGACGTCATTACTGGAGCTGGAACTTAAACAAATATTGGTCATATTTGTTTGTCAGATCATATTAAGCCTGAATGCAACTTTTGCATCAAATCATCAAAGTGGCTCTGCATTGATACAGACAACAATAGTGTGGCCTGTTGTTCACCTCCATTAAGCCTTGCAGATATTTGATATTTGGAGTTCTTGTCTTGCCTCTATTTTAGGGTCTTACTTCTAGTGGGCACTGGAGCTTACAGACAGTGTATATGGCGCAGATGGCTTTCACTAGCCAGTGCATCAACCTTGCTTGGAGGATACCTACATGATTTGATAGCCTCCAAAGTATAAAATGAGTCTTAATGGTCTCACTGGACAATTTTTCGATCAAGGGTCCTTCTGGGGCAAAGATTGAATGCTCATTACTTGGTCCCTAAAGGGGTTGTAGTCCCCAAAGGACTACAGACAGATCCCACGAGGGTACTAAAGAGGGTCTAGAAGGGCAAAGCTGTCTGATACTTCTATGGAACATACCAATTCTTAGTAGAGGGAGGGAGTGTACACACAAGATCCAGTGTCTGAACTACCACAAGTGGCATCATCTGGAGGTTGAATTCGTTGAATGTTGCCTGTGCCCAAACCTCTGAGTCAGTCAGTCTAGCCTCAGGGGGATTGGCCAGGGAGGGACCGTCTCCATGTTCCAGAAACCAAGTTTTACTGAGCCAATAGAGCACCACTTGAATGAACTCTTACCGAATCTTGCAAAGCGGGGGTGCAAGGAGGCTCAGTGGGTGAAATGTATACAAGCGTTTCTTCCTGGGCCAGCAATGTGCCAATGCGTCTATCCCAAGAGGAGCCTTGGATAGCGCATGGTACAACTGGCAAACGGCTCAACCCAAAGCCTCAAAGCATCTCCTGGTTGGCATTTCCTCACATGATCCTCACTATGTTCTAACAGGTTCTCTCAGTATGCTGCTTTGTGTGAGACTGGTTACAATATGATGCGAAGAAATCTAAAGGGAGCACACTCTATGCAGATTTTTTGTGCAGCATTTGCTGTGGTCAGTTGTACTGGTGAAAACCTTTCATTACCAGTTTACCTCTTCATCCTTGTTTCTTAATCATCTGTTGGTTTTGTAACGTCTTTCTTTTAATGTCTTTCCAAACAGGTTTTACTGTTCTCTGACCAACTTACAGTAAAAGTCATTCTGAAGAACAGGAAGGGGTTCAAGAATGAAATCAAGTCTTCGTTCCAACTCCAACCAGTTATATTTGCAAAAGGTGGGTATACTGTGATGAGATCCACCAACCAGTTCTTTCGTTTTCACTTTCTTCCAAAAGGGTTTAGTTTGGATACAGTTGATGTAGTGCTTTTTGTTGTTGAGAGAAGAAAGTGATACATGCAAAAGGATCATTTACTATTTTACAAGCACAAGGACAGCGAATTTATTCTCAGCTAAATATCTTCAACAAGGTAATGAGCAGATTCCATTTCTTTGAGTAGTCTAATCTTCAGCACTTGCTGTTTCCTATCAACCATAAAGTTTTGCTTTTGCAAATAATTTATCTAGGAATTTAAATGGGGAAAGAGATAGATTTTCTGTCCTTTTCCATCCGCTTATTAATTTCTACCAGTGATAAATTAATTGTCGAATCCATTCCAACATGTTCGTCAGGGGAAAAGTTATAAATTAGGCACAAATTCCATACTAACAGATCTTCCTTTTGAAATTTAGAAAACATGGATAGTAATTTAGAGAGTAAAGGGTCTAGACCACCCAGTCTTTGTAAGATATGTAAGATAAGTTATGTTCAAAACTTTTATACAAATTTGACCTGTAACTTAAGGTTTTTTTTAGTTGATAATGTTTAAATTGCAGCAGTTTCATGAAAATTAATTGCAAATTGCTAATGACCACTGAATGTGAGTGGCTTTGTAAGGAAACCTCAGATTACTACCTTATAGTTATCAGGGAACTACTTAGCATTTTGAAGATAATTTTAAAGTGACAATGTGACAAAATTACTTATAGTTATTTAGGAACGGTTACTAAAATCAATAGTTTGTATTTGTTAATGGCAGCTACTTAGGTGTTTTGGCTAAATTCAATAGAATCTGATAGTTAATGGTATTCAGCACAGTACTTACAATGGAATTCAATTCTGAATAGTTAATGATAACTCCTAAGTAGGTTACTGTAGTGTACTTAGTACTGTACTGTAGGTTACTTAGTACTAGTTACTGTAGAGTTAACAGATAGTTACCTGTAGTTCTGCTGTAACTCCCTCCTATGCATTATAAGTCGACTAAGGAAGACTATTCTAAAGTGTTATCAATACACAGTAACTGTAAACCTTCAGTAGAAACACCATTAACTACTGAATTTACCCACAATTCCTAAATAACTACCATTACTGAATAAGTAACTGTTGATGTTACACAGAACATATCTCCTAAGTAATACAAATATTTGATCAAGCGGACCCTCTGAAATCATCTGTGCATGTGTTGACTGTTTCTGCAGTGTTTGACGAATCATGGTTCCAGTGGGTTTAGTTGTTGTACTTCTCTTCTGGGAATCGTCTTTTCCTCCGGCTTCAGGATTCAAAATTTTACCCTCTTCAGGATCCCTCACACATCAACAAATCACAGAACAAGCCATCCTCCGCAAGTCAGCCGAAGTGTGTCGCGACTTTTCTAAAACCAAGAGCCAAGACTTCACTCTAGATGTAAGAAAACAATCTTTGATAAGCTTCCAGAGAAGATGTTGAAATCTCAGATTTGTGCAGATTGGTGTTAAATGTACAGTTAAAGGTCATGCATATGTTTGTGAAATAGCATGTTGACAGCACAAATTATTTTTACTTTTACTCTCAATAATCCCAAAACAATGGGTTTGTTTAAGAGAAATATGGACAGCACACGTCTGCGATATCAACCTACCTTTTCTTACAGTTACTGTAAGACCAATAATACAATAATTTCTTGCCTACTAACTATAGATTTAGTTTAAACATAGATTTAGTCTGTAAATGTACATGTCATATAATGTTCCCATTTTACCTTTTCTTCCAGATCAACAGCAAACTGACTCCAGAGATTGTCCAAAGAGCCTGCTCAAATAGTTTCTTTACAAATCTAGGTTATAAGCTTGTAATTTCACAGGTTACCATTAGCAATGCATTTGTAGACACTAACGTTTTCAGCAGTGCTCCTCATTTTGATAATGAAGATTTAAAAAATGGACGGAATCTCATCATTCAAGGTATAAAGGCTGTGAAAGTCAACGTAAAGAAAGGCAACTACTTTTCTGCTCGTAACAATCTGGGGTCCGCGTGTCACACTCTACAGGTATGTTATGACCTGAAAAGAATCTCACTCTAATTCAGTATCAGTCCATTCTTACATCTTATTTTTCTGGAGAAACTGCAATGAGAATGCTAATACATTTTTTGTGCAGGATTTTTACAGTCACAGTAACTGGGTGGAGCTGGGAAGCAGCGCTCCCTTTTCTACTCTCATCAAACCTGAGCTTCCTCTCAACAATGTAGCTGGTAAATTAAATTATATATATGGATTCAAAACAACTTTTAAACTTCTTGGTCAGCTATCATAGCTTTTTAGCTATTTATAAAGTAACTTGCCAAGATGTAGATGTCGAATCTGTATTTGACAATCTTTTCATCAATATTCAAGGATCCAACACAAAAACATGCAAAAGCTGCGCTGGAAATGACTGCATCAACAACATACTTCCAGAAATTTTGAATGGGAAGCTATTAACTTCTGGATATTTCCACTTGCTATCTTCTGGGAAACCAACAGGTGAGGAATAATCATCTATATGATCATATTTGAATATCATTAAAATTTGGTTTAATTCCCGTGTTACAATTTTACAACAAACCTTACATATAAAATAAAAACATTTTCAAAAAACAAATACACAATTAAAAATAAAACAGTTACAGATCCTTTCTGTAATAAATAGTATCATTGTTCAAAACATAGCACTGAATTAGTTATTAGATGATGTTTTGCACTCTTACAATCACTGAACTCTCTCGTAGGCAAGTGTAGCCACGGTGGCACACTTGATAGGACGAGTCGGGTAGAACCTACAGGAGGTATCAACAAAGACACCACTGGCTCAGATCATGGTTTTCTTCACCAGCGCGCTGCCAACATGGCCATCAATGCCACGATGGAAATGCTGGAAGATATTCGACTGGAGATAGGTGACCAAGCTTATCTACGGTATGAATATTTTGTCAACAACCGAAGTTACATGAATAGTCTGATTTGCTTTAGAACACCATGTATCTAGTCTGCTGCGGCATTATTTCATCTTCCATCTTTTTCAGGTTGATGGGCCTCAACAAGGTATCCGTTGTTTCCTTTCTACTCGACATCACTGGCTTATCTTCGTTATTTAGGGAAGCCAAGAACACATTGTTCAGTATTATGGACGGTTTGAGAGGAACACCACAGGAACCAACAGAATACATTCTAGTCACATTCACTCACCAGGGTAGGCAACTATATTCCCTGACAATTTCCTCTAAAATATACACTGTATATACTGTATTCTTTATAGGTAGTAATTTGTTTATCAGCTGAAAAAACATGTTCTCCAATCAGTCACTTTGACGCTATGTTGAATAGATTGAATATGGAAACACACCTCAAGAAGACCACTGACAATCCATTATCAACATTAAGCTAAATTCTAAATGTTGTCTTAACTGCCACGAGTCAAGAGGAGACTATTTTGTTTCAAGTCTAGTGGAGCAGCATTTCATACTTGAGTTTTGATCTCATCTCAGAGGGAGACACTCCTAACAGGGAGGAAAATGTAATGTATGAAATGTACTGATATACTGGTATGTGACGTGAACTACAAGAAACAAGACAGGAATGCTTTAGTTATTTTGTGGTAAAAACAAATGAAGAAATGTTCACATATCACTGGAAAACTTCCAGTATAGAAATGACGCCCATGGGTGTAGCATTTTTTCCCTACTCTTGTACATTTATTTACACACCCTTTTTATACTTTTGATATGCTAAATTATTGAACATTAATTAACAATAATTTTTACGAGATAGTCGAGTGTAACTGGTAGGCCTGTGATGCCTCCCATAGACGAGTAATCCCATAAAACATTCCATAAAAATGTTCCCTATCTGGAAAACAATGCTGGGGTCACCCAGACCTCCCTGCACCACCTCCAGCTGATTCAGAACGCTGGCGCTCATCTGCTCACTGGAGCCGGGAGGAGATAGCACATCACCCCTGGCTTGGCCTCGCTGCACCAGCTTCCTGTCCATTTTAGAAATATTTTTTTCAAATAAGTTGGTTTTTAAATAGTTGAACTGTCTTGCTCCACATCTCTCTGAACTTCTGTAAGTCCACGCACCATCCTGTTCACTGAGGTCCACTGACCAGCTTCTTCATGATGTGTAGATGACCTGGGGGGATGGAGCTTTTGCTGTTGTGGGCCCTAGTTCTGGAAAAAATACCTGACAAATTCATAAGCAACTTCCCAGCCCATTTTTAAATCAGCTGTTAAAACCCACTCGTTTTTCTCTGGCTTTTAACACAATTTGGCAATTTTATTGTACTTATTTATATAATTACACAGGGTTTTTTTTTGATGTTACTATTTTATTGCTTTAACTGCTTTTAACTTTTCACATTGTACCTGTTTTACAATTATTTTAGATTTTCTGTTTTATTGTATTTTCTAAATTGAAATGTGAAGCGCGTTGATATGTGTTTTCTTCCTATACAGAGTATAGATCTCTAATAAGAACAGACAGTGCTGATGCACTCAAAGAAAAGATCAACTCTCTTTCAACATCAGACAATATCAACCCTGGCATGTGCTTGTCTGCACTAATGGTATGCATTTCAGGATCTTTGAAAATTGAATTTGAAAAATCAAATCGTAGTAAAATCTCTTCTCACACTGTAGTTGGCTTTGACCAGAGCGCCTCCATCATCAGATATTTTTGTTTTCACCGACGGTGCACCAAAAGATTCTGAATTAAAAAGCTCTGTTGAGGCTATGATACAGAGCAGCAGGTCAAAAGTGAGTGACAGCTTTTCTTCTTATTTGATTTCACTGTGTTTTATGAAGAAGTCGTTTCCACGTTGTTAACACTTCACTGCTCTGTCCAGGTCACTTTCCTGCTGACAAACTCCCTCTTACCTCGCAGTCAGCAGAATGTCTCAGCATCTAGATCACTGTCTCAGACAGAGGTGCTGCTGTACCGAGACCTGGCCCAAACTTCTGGTGGACAGACTATTGAAATCACCAATTCAACACTGTCACAGGCCACTGAGCTCATTGCGGATGCCATCACAGCTGGCCAGGTATGCTCTAATAGGAACTTTTATTCTAATCCATGGAGAGCCAACACCCAGAACACCCAAACATTTGTTGGGTTTTGGGTCTTACTGCTTTGCCTTTGTCAAATGTTTTTGTTACTCTGGTATTTAAGGTATGTTTAGAAGATAAAGCAAACTGGAAAGCAGAGCTACCTGCTGGGAAGATATTTCGACATCCCTGTTACTTCTCTTTTTTGATGGGCTCTTAATTGTGGTAAAACTTGTTTTTCTTGAAGGTGACTGTTCTTCGTGTTGAGAGAATGTCAGCACAAACAGAGAGCTTTCCTTTTCTGTTGGATTCCTCTTTGTCTAATGTGACTGTGTACGTCATCGGAGACTCAGCTGTCTTTACTCTCTACAGCCCTTCAGGTGAACCCCAACCCTGATGAAATATTTGTGCATTAACCTTGGGGATCTTATTATGTTAACATAATTTTTAATAATTTATCCAAAATGAGAATCCTAGAGACATCTCTTTAAACATAGAAGGCACTTAAATCTCTGGGTAGATTCAGATGACTAATAGTATAATATATATCTTGTAATCATTTTTAGGTGTGTCTCAGTCCGCTTCAGAAGCAAATGGTCCTTTGGCCAGCATCCTGACTCTAGGGAACCTACAGAGGATACAACTATACCCAACCAACGAGGCAGGGGAATGGAAGATCAATATTAACTCCACAGACTCGTTCAGTCTTAAAGTTACTGGTAATTGCAATCCTAAAAAGAACTTTCACCTGAATTAGAAAGTTCACAATAGTGATGGAATTTGATTGAAATTTGATGAAATATTTCCTTTAAGGTTCTGAATTCTTGCTCATGATTGTTCTGAATGCAGGTCAGAGTTCTGTGGACTTTCTTGTTCACTTTGTGGAGATTTCTCAGGGAAATCATGGAGGAGATTCATGGGCAGAGAGCTTGACTCGATATTTCATTGGTACTGTACATCTTCAAACATCATGCATTTTTCTGTCTATAGGATGTGTTATGCCAGGCTCCGATTAACATAAATCAACATCTTTCAACCGACAGTGAGGAGATAGAGTTGTATGTGATCGTCATTGTTGAGGGGATGTTATGAGTTTGGGGTTTGTGGTTAAGGTTTTTGTTGGGAACCCTTTTAATTACCTCAGCCTGGAGTTACTCCAGATTCACTCTTCAGAAACCACTGGGTGACGTCAAAACAAAAACAGTGCATGGTTTTTATTATCATGTGACAATCAGATGTTTTCCATGTGAAAGAAATACATATATTGTTGCTTAACCGGTTTACACGATGGACGCTGCTAAACCAAAAGCAAAACAAATTTAACAAAAACGAATCAATCTAAACAACTAAACGCTTTTTCTCTTTTTTAATGCATGATCAAACTTGTGACGCTGTAAGTGAGATCTTCTGCAGCTAAAGTGTTTCTGTGTGGAGCAGGTCAGAATGCCTCTCTGTTGGTCTCTGTGAGCGGAGGAGGCTCAGTTACAGTGAGTGATGTTCTTCTGGTCGAGGTTTCTGGTTTGAATGCTATCAACGGAAGCCTCAAAGCAGTGGGTGCCACAGACTTCCTGGTGAATGTAGAGGGAATCCCAGAGTGGCCGTTCACTATCCAGGTGAAAGGACTGGTAAACGACTCCTCGAACCTCAGCTCTTTCCAGAGACAGTCATCCACCCAGCTCAAAGGCTCTGCTATAACTCTAACGGTGAGGAAAAATGACCTTTTACTATATATATATATATTTGTATTTTACATTTAAATAAATGTCAAATAAGTAACCTTACATGATCACTTTCACTATAAAAAAGAAACATCAATGAGTTATTTAAAGGTGCAGTATCCTATTTGAGAAAGCCAAATGTTTCACAGAAACAAACACTCTTCTTGACCAATATCAATTTGTCCCCTATTTGAGACCTTCTGCTGATTGGCTACAAGTTTTTAATCCAGCACCATTAGCAAATATTTGATCTAAACAGTATGTATGTATTGTGTAGGCTGACGCTCCGAATGCCACAGAGGCTGGAGTTCCTCTAACGGTTAACTTCACAGTTGCCTGCAACACAACCGATGGAAACTATACGATCCGAGCCCGCAATGACCAGGGCTTCAGCATCTCTGTTCCCAACCCTGCTGTTGTGGTAGCTGAAGGAAGAGCTCGAGGAAGCGTCACACTGACCGCACCAGCAGACACCGAGACCGGGACAGACATCACACTCACCATTGAGGCTGAAGCTCCAGGATCCACCGACTTGAACTATGCCACGCTTAGACTCACAGTCTCAGCAGCAAACTCAGTTTTCAGTGCTGGTTACTCGATTCTCCTCTGTCTTTCTCTGTTCTGCTTTTGCTTTTCTCATTTTGAGTGGATTTAAAGAACATTCAGTAGAATACACCCAAACAATCACTTGATTCTTTTCTGAGGGTGTTTATAGGGGTAATAAGTTAGGAAATGTACTGATATTCCACCACCAAAAATATATGAACAGGTGTATTTACAACTAAGATAGAATCTTTATTGATCAAATTTCACATTGGCCATGTCTTCTTCTTCCGCCTTTCTTTGTTTTCCGGGATTATCACTCCTATTCACTCATTATTCAGTTTTAGAGCTCACAAACTCTTGTGGTAGGGTTTTTTTGGTCTACATCTGTTACCAATGCTGACCCATAAATAATGTATAATTCAGTTAAAATGTGACATATTTATAATATATATCATGGAGGTTTAAAGTATGTGCGTCTACTTGAAACTGGGAAAGTCCTACTAAGGTGATTCACAAGTAAGTTTTTTTTTCTTTTAACTTTTCTATCTCACATCTACAAGAGTCATAAAAGAATCATTCTATCGTATCTCAAGTTGTGTGACACCAATCTAATCATGCTTTTCACATGTTTATCAATGATTAAAATATATCCATGAATACATTTTTACATTACATTTACATTTATGCATTTGGCAGACGCTTTTGTCCAAAGCGACTTACATTAGGGATACATAACAAGCTTCATTTACATAACAAGCTTCATTTACATGAAAAATAGCATAATTGTTATCATTATAAACACTAAACCAGAAACAACTTGCTGATGTGAATCTTCCTTTGTATTTTAATCGAGCCACCAAATGTGGATATTGAAGCACATTTTTGATAATGGGTTACCAGTATTTTCTCATTTAGTGAAAACATTAATAACTTCTTACCAATGGGGATCCTAACCTATTTTGCAAGAATTTACATACCATCAGCTATATGCGTGTAAGTGGTTGCTCATTCTCTTCCTGAGATGTTTTAGAGCCAGAACCCACTATCCTATGACATTTGAGGCTATGGAAAGAAAATCTCATGTCTGTCCCCTCAGTGCTATGTATGCGGTGGCTTTCTCTACCCAGTGCACCAAGCTCTGTTTGGAGTTAGCCTTCTTGGTTTGCTGGTCTTTAAAGAATGCAAATACACTCTCATAGGACAATTTTTCCTGCCAGGGCAGAACTCAGAGGCTTTCCACATGGTTCCTAAAGTCTCACAGAGACTGCTTGAATGTCCAAGACCCTTTTTTATTCAAGGGCAGGGAAATTAGGAGCACTGTCTTAAGAGACAGATATTCATATACACTAGGTTTTGCTGAGTTGAGGGTTTAAAGGGAGGTTCCTGTTATTGCTGAAGGACTACATAGTGATCCCAACAGGACACCAAGGAGGGTTTAGATGGACAAATGTGTATCTTCTAAACGGGTGTTTACATTAAGAAAGAAATTTGCGTGGTTAGTGAGTGATTAATATGGTAAGTCAATGAAAAGCCGCCAAGCATCTACGATGAGTACCGCAGTGTGTGAGGTGCGGTGTTGTGTAAAGGAAAATGTGGCACTGGTGTACATGCAGATAAAGTAAGAATTTGTTTAGTTATTTTATCCCTATTTGTGACGGATACTACTTGGGATTTTCTGCAAAAAACAGAAGAAGCTTACAAGATTACATGTTGTTTCCACAAAAACAAACGAACATGGAGGACAAATAAAAAGATTTATTTACCGGGGGACCTCAGCTGGTAAAAAAAAAACCCTGTGGTAGTCAACAGCCTGTATACCCTCTTTTTTCTGCATTCAGAGAACATAAACAGCACTTCGCCTTAAGAAAAAGCCTCCTTGAAGCTCCTCCCCAGGCACTAACATCACCGATCCAGCGCGGTAGGTTCTATTTGTTCCATATTTCAATGCGCAATTGAATTCAAACTTTCTAGAATTGATTCAATGATTTGCACGTTTACCAATTCCTGGCATGAGGCATGAGGAACCTAACCATTAAGTCTGATTATAAATGAATAACTCGGCCTCATAGACCTTCAGTGTGGACATGGAAAGCCCATAGTCCAACATTTCTTGAAAAAAGGTCCCTACAAGCCCAATGGGGCAACTACTTGAGTATAACTTGGCAAGAATAACAACAGTCGGCAAATCAACCCCAGTTTCTGGCATAAGACTGACTAGTAGATGGAGCACATGCAAGATCCAGAGTCTGAACCACCACAAGTGGCATCAACTGAGGGTCGAATTCGTTGCATGTTGCCCATGCTCACATCTCTGAGTCAATTAATCTAGCCTCAGGTGTATTGGCACTATTGTGCAGAGTTCCAGAAACCAGGTTTTACTGGGCCAATAGAGCACCGCTAGAATGACCTCTTCCCGAATCTTGCACAGCGGGGGTGCAAGGAGGCTCAGTTGGGGAAATGGAGACAATTTGTCTATCCCAAGAGGATCTTTGGATAGCACATGATACAGCTGGCATGGAGCATTCTCTGAGTATGCAAACAGCTATGCCTGTGCTACATCGAAGCATCTCCTGATAGGAATTTCCTTTTATGATACTCAATAATGTTCTCTCTGAATGCTGCTTTGTGTGAGATTGCTGACAAAAGGACACGAGATCCTTTCCAAAATGTAAAAAGCAAACTTTATGCAGATTTTCTGTGCAACATTTGCTGTAGCCAGTTGAACATTAAGAGTAAAAATCTTCCATTTCCACATTACCACTTCATTCTAGTTTCTTAAGGAACTATTGGATTTGTTGCATCATTCTTTGAACTTGTTCTGCTCGTCTGTCTTTTCAAACAAGATTTGTTAATCTATTCCCTATTTAACATGCACATAACCACCACAACTGTGACTGCAACTGACCCTGAGGGTAAGGGCTTCTTCTGAGCAACTTAAAATCATTGTGAAGAACAAGAACAGGTTAATCTCAAACCAGTTATATTTGCTAAAGGTGGACATACCGTGAGGAGATCCACCAACCAGTTCTTTAAAGGGCTCAGTCTGGATACAGTTTGTTGATGTAGTGTTTTTTGAGTTTGAGAGAAGAAAGTGATACATACAAAAGGATCATTTACCATTTTATAAGCACATGAACAGCGCATTAATCTCAGCTTATTATCTTCAATAAGGTAATGAATGGATTCCATTTCTTTGAGTAGCCTAATCTTCAGCCCTTGCTGTTTCCTATCAACTATAAAGTTTAAATTAATGTATCTAGGAATTTTATTGAGAACACTTATAATCCCTTGTGCTCTACTGTTCTACACTTTTAAATCATAAAGTTTATATTTCTACTTTTACCACTTTAATTAATCGTCCAGCATTTTTATCTGGGGCAAAGTATTAAATTAGACAGAACCTGCATGCAAATTAAGCTTTTTTTGAAATGTAGAAAACATTAACGGTAGTTTAGAGGGTGAAAATTAAAACTTGCTATCAAAATATGTATGCATTTACTGATAATGGTAACGGAAGATGACCGCTTAAAAAGTACTTGTTAGCCTAAAAATGTACTCAAGTAAATGTAACTAAGTAAATATAATTAGTTACAACCCACCTCTGTCTAGACCCCTCAATCTGTGTGATATTACTAAAAAAGCTAAATGAATTAGTATAGATGACATCTTCATCCAATTCATTTTAAAGCTTTTTTCATATGTAGGAAAATGTTTAAAGCTTCAATAAATTTATACCGGCTAGTAGGCCTTTTTAGTTGTAGATGTTTCATTTTCAGCAAAAGAAGGTGATCAGTTTAGCAGTTGAGTAATTCATAAAATTAGGAAAAGCTTTGAAAAATAAACAACAAAATTCTTTCCAAACATGTCTTTCCTTTTCCAATTTTTAAAAATCCTTCTATTTTTTGATTAAAATTAAAGTTTTTTTTCAGATAAAGATTTTGAGATGAAACTGTATCTTTATTTATTTTACAGAAACACGCTGAAAGGAATATATTTGTCATTAAAAGAAGAGAAAGTATTCCACACAAAGTATTACACAGTAACTGTAAACCTTCAGTAGAAACACCATTAACTACTGAATTTACCCACAATTCCTAAATAACTACCATTACTGAATAAGTAACTGTTGATGTTACACAGAACATATCTCCTAAGTAATACAAATATTTGATCAAGCGGACCCTCTGAAATCATCTGTGCATGTGTTGACTGTTTCTGCAGTGTTTGACGAATCATGGTTCCAGTGGGTTTAGTTGTTGTACTTCTCTTCTGGGAATCGTCTTTTCCTCCGGCTTCAGGATTCAAAATTTTACCCTCTTCAGGATCCCTCACACATCAACAAATCACAGAACAAGCCATCCTCCGCAAGTCAGCCGAAGTGTGTCGCGACTTTTCTAAAACCAAGGGCCAAGCCTTCACTCTAGATGTAAGAAAACAATCTTTGATAAGCTTCCAGAGAAGATGTTGAAATCACAGATTTGTGCAGATTGGTGTTAAATGTACAGTTAAAGGTCATGGATATGTTTGTGAAATACTAAGTGACTATAAGGTAAACCTAATCTGCAGATGTCAGCTGCTCTTGGAATTAGTTTTTTTAATTGTAAATACTCCCAAATCACTGGGCTAGTATGAGCTAAATAAAATTATTACACAAGACATCAACCTACTCAGTTATTTAGGAAACACTTCCTGTGAATGTTTTTTTAATATAACTGATTTCAAATGAACCCCCTAAAAATAAAAAAATTTGGATAATTAAACACACTGACACAACAATGAATAATACATATATACAAGTACAAGTAAGTACAATTTCTGTTAAAACATTACATTTAAAGTTCCACTGTAGTTGCTTGAATAAAACATGACCAATACTACAATATTGTTTTGCCTACTAATTATATATTTATTTTCAGATAAAGGGTGTGTCCCCAATTTATTTTCTTTACAGATCAACAGCAAACTGACTCCAGAGATTGTCCAGAGAGCCTGCTCCGACTCAAATCTAGGTTTTGATCCTGTTATTTCACAGGTTACCATTCGCAATGCATTTGTGGACACAAACATTTTCAGCAGTGCTCCTCATGTTGATGATGAAAATTTTGAAAACGGACGGAATCTCATCATTCAAGGTATAAATGCTGTGAAAGTCAACGTAAAGAAAGGCAACTACTTTTCTGCTCGCAACAGTCTGGGGTCCGCGTGTCACACTCTACAGGTATGTTATGACCTGAAAAGAATCTCACTCTAATTCAGTATCAGTCCATTCTTACATCTTATTTTTCTGGAGAAACTGCAATGAGAATGTTAATACATTTTTTGTGCAGGATTTTTACAGTCACAGTAACTGGGTGGAGCTGGGAAGCAGCGCTCCCTTTACCACTCTCATCAAACCTGAGCTTCCTCTCAACAATGTAGCTGGTAAATTAAATTCTGCAAATGGATTTAACTTGGATTTATCATAGCTTTTTTAAATAAAGTAACTGGTAAATTTTGTAAAATCTGTAATTATTTTTCTTTCCATAAATATTCAAGCATTTGACACAAAAACATGCAAAAGCTGCGTTGATGATGACTGCAGAACCAACATACTACCAGAGATTTTGGATCTGAAGCTATTAACTTCTGGATATACCAACAAGATGTCTTCTTGGAAACCGACAGGTGAGGCATCATTTACTATATTAGTATCTTTGAATAAAATAATTGTGTCACAATTTACACAATAAAACTCAAACATCAAAAATCACAGCTCATGTGTAACAACATATTTCGTAAATGACTCTGAAATTCCCTTCAACCCCAACAACACCCTCTTTCTAAAGCAAGCATGGGTTTCAAAATAAAAGTTAATAAAAATTAAAATAATAAATAATTCAAAAAATTTAAACGAAATAAAAATTTAAAAAGTCCATTCGATAGGATTTAACTAGATATAATTCACACATAAAAACAGTTACATATCCTATCTGTAAAAAATAGTCATATGGTTCAAGACATATCACTGAATTACAGCTATTAGACAACATTTTGCACTCTCATAACCTTTGAACTCTCTTCCAGGCAAGTGTAGCCATGGTGGCATATTTGACAGGACGAGTCGCGTAGAACCTACAGGAGGCATCAACAAAGATGACATCAGCTCGGAGCATGGTTTCCTTCACCAGCGCGCTGCCAACATGGCCATCAATGCCACGATGGAAATGCTGGAAGATATTCGGCTGGAGATAGGTGACCAAGCTTATCTAAAGTAAGAATCCTTTCTTCAACAACATACAGATTTTGCTTTAGAACACAATAAATCTTCTTCTGCAAGCATTATCTGCTGCTGTATTATTTATTCTGACATCTTTTTCAGGTTGATGGGCCTCAACAAGGTTTATGTTGTTTCCTTTCTACTCGACATCACTGGCTTATCTTCGTTATTTAGGGAAGCCAAGAACACATTGTTCAGTATTATGGACGGTTTGAGAGGAACACCACAGGAACCAACAGAATACATTCTAGTCACATTCACTCACCAGGGTAGGCAACTCAATTCCTTGACAATTTCCTCTAAAATATATAATATATGTGCTGTTTTCTATACAGTCAGTTAGTATGTTGTATAATAGAATTTTAATACTCATGAGACATGATTTATGAACACAATCGCAAACAGCAATTTATTAGTTGTTCCAAAACATGAATTAAGCTCACTGAATACACCAGGAGATTTTAGGGTGAGTTGTGGGCTGGCGGACACCAAACAGGTTCCCTTTATTCTGTAATTTTTTAAGTAGACTCTTTAACAAGCAATTAGTTGTGGCACTTCTTAATGAGGGGCCCAAATAGGTGTCTGTCTTGTGAGGACATTTAGATCCACAGTGCAATCCCCTGACCCTGGTTGAGCACGATTGTCTTCCTAACTCATCCAAGTACTGCCAGTGCTAAGCAGACATGGGAGAATAGTGTACTTAGCGCTGAACATGGCTGAAATGTCTTCCAGTTCCCAACATCCCTAACAGGGCAGGCTTCGGTCACCTTTCCTTTGTCTGTGGTCATGTCCACACATACCCAATTACTTTTTGAAATATAGTATTTTACTTAAAAATTAGCTTCCACCCAAGCACAGGGAGAACAAAAACTCCACATAACATCCACACGAATATGTTAAAACAGTCCTAAAACAGTAGTCCAGACGTGATGGGACCAGAACCTGAACAAGGAGTTGAGTTGCGTGCTCAGTTAAGAAGGGCCAGATCTTTCCGATGTTGTGCAGTGCAAACCTACACACTCAAGTTGTCTTGGTGATGTGGTCTTTGAAGGATTCCTGACTGAAAGAGAAGGGGTCATTTTGAGTCGTAGGTGATGGTTCTTCATTCATGTAGAAATGTAGTTTAGGCAGTTCGTTATGTGGGTAGTTACAGATTGGTCATCGAGGATTGTGAGTTGAGTGTCATCAGCATAGCAGTGGTAGAAGAATTCATGTCAGTAGATGATAGGGCCCAGGGAAGGGGTGTAGATGGAAAAGAGAAGGGGACCAAGGACTGAGCCCTGAGGAACCCTGATGAGCAGTCAATAAATTTTGGAGACCTAATCACTCCACCCGAAAATGAAAGATCTACCAGTGAGATAGGACTCAAGCCAGTCGAGTGCAGTGTCAGTGATGCTTATCGCAGAGAGAAGGATCTGATGGTTGACTCTGTCAAACGCAGCAGAGAGGTCTAGTAGGATGAGGACAGATGATCTGGAGTTAGCCTTGGAGTCTCGCAGCGCTTCAGTCACAGACAACAAAGTCGTCTGTCTGGAGTGTCCTCCAAAAACAAAAATAATGCAGTTGCATGTCTACACAACAACAATACTCACCCTGGCTGACATTTTTTGAAAAAGTAGGCAAAAGCAGATCGCATGTAGATTTGAAGTTTTTTAGTATTCTGGAAGAACCTTAAGTGTGAGTGTAAGATTGAATTCTAGTGTAGCCTTTGTGACCTACTTTCAGCATTATTTAAAGTGCTTTTGCTTGGACATCTGTTTTTACACCCCATCTATACGCTTGGTGTACTAAAGTACAATCCCCATTGAAAAATTTATTTGGAAAACAATGGGTTTTGCAAGTTGTTTTATAATTAATTGTTTACTTCTTGAACAGAGTATAGAGCTCTATTAAGAACGAGCAGCACAGATACATTCAAAGAAAAGATCAACTCTCTTTCAACATCAGACGATATCAATCCTGGCATGTGCTTGTCTGCACTAATGGTATGCATTTCAAGATCTTTGAAACTTTAATCATTGAAAAATGATAGAAACCACCATCAAACCGTAGTAAAATCTCTTCTCACACTGTAGGTGGCTTTGACCAGAGCGCCTCCATCATCAGATATTTTTGTTTTCACCGACGGTGCACCAAAAGATTCTGAATTAAAAAGCTCTGTTGAGGCTATGATACAGAGCAGCAGGTCAAAAGTGAGTGACAGCTTTTCTTCTTATTTGATTTCACTGTGTTTTATGAAGAAGTCGTTTCCACGTTGTTAACACTTCACTGCTCTGTCCAGGTCACTTTCCTGCTGACAAACTCTCTCTTACCTCGCAGTCAGCAGAATGTCTCAGCATCTAGATCACTGTCTCAGACAGAGGTGCTGCTGTACCGAGACCTGGCCCAAACTTCTGGTGGACAGACTATTGAAATCACCAATTCAACACTGTCACAGGCCACTGAGCTCATTGCGGATGCCATCACAGCTGGCCAGGTATGCTCTAATAGGAACTTCACACTCTAGGCTCATTTGAAAGATGCAGGTCTCTATTGATACACAGTTAGTTGGAACTCGACTTTGCAGGGTGTTAGGTCTCTAAGGATTCAGTGTGCTACCACTGACTTAATAAAATAAAAATTCCCGGTTTCCCTTTGTGATACAAGTATATTGTTAAGTTGGTATTTAAGGTATGTTTAGAAGATAAAGCAAACTGGACAGCAGAGCTACCTGCTGGAAAGATATTTCGACACCCCTGTTATAATTGCTTCTCTTTTTTGATGCGCTCTTAATTGTGGTAAAACTTGTTTTTCTTGAAGGTGACTGTTCTTCGTGTTGAGAGAACGTCAGCACAAACAGAGAGCTTTCCTTTTCTGTTGGATTCCTCTTTGTCTAATGTGACTGTGTACGTCATCGGAGACTCAGCTGTCTTCACTCTCTACAACCCTTCAGGTGAACACCAACACTGATGAACACTTTGTACATAAACCTTGAGGATCTTATTATGTTAACATAATTTTTCAAAAAACAAATTTTATTACCTCGAGACAAATATTTCAATGTAGAAGGCACTTAAGTCTATGGGTAGCTTCAGATGACTTGTACACCCAACATTAGAGGTGACTTTTAAGAGAAGATGGGTACAGGGTGGTATCAGGAAGAAATTATTGAAAAATGAACAATGTCATTATTGTAATATATTTAAAATAGAAATATGTCTTGTAATTTACAAGTGGTTATTACATGAAACTTTTTGGGTACCTTTTCAGGAGTGTCTCAGTCTGGTTTGATAACTGCTGGTCCTTTGGCCAGCATCCTGACTGTAGGGAACACAAAGAGGGTACAACTAAACCTCACCAACCTGACAGGGGAATGGAAGATCAGCATCAGCTCCACAAGCTCCTTCAGCCTTAGAGTAACTGGTAAATGTATTCCTAAAAAGCACTTTCTCTTGATTTGGAATTTTCACAATAGTGATGGAATTGTTATTTAATAAAGTTTTTAATAGTTGCTTTTAATTATTATGAATGCAGGTCATAGTTCTGTGGATTTTCTCTTTTACTTTGTGGAGATATCTCAGGGAAATCATGGAGGAGACTCATGGGCAGTGAGCTTGACCCGACCATTTATTGGTACACAAAAACTTCACTGTCATACATCATGTCTTTTTCTGTCTAAAGGAACATAGCACTATGCTATAAACTGAGAGTGAGATGATAGAGTTGTGTCTGGAAGTAATTGTTGAGGGGATGTTCAGAGTTTGGTGTTAGGGTTAAGGTTTGTGCAGAGAATACCTGCAACTCTGATATCTGGTTTAAATAAATCCCTCCCATAAAATTTAAGCTAAAGTTCACTCTTCAGAAGCCATTGGGTGATGTCAAAACCAACATAATGCATAGTTTTTTACAGTTATGTGAAGTTCAGGTTTGTTCTATGTGGAGGTAACATTTTATGGAATGTTAAATATTATCTACAAATAATCTTTTTAATCTTCATGTCGGCTTTCTTCCCTTTCGGGGTCGCCACAGCGGAATGAACTGCCAACTCTCTGGCATATGTTTTACGCGGCGGATGCCCTTCCAGCCGCAACCCATCGCTGGGACACATTCACACACACTCATTCACACTCATACTCTATGGACAATTGTTTTTTCTTAATTCACTTATACCATGTCTTTGGACTTGTGGGGAAACCGGAGCACCCGGAGAAAACCCACGTGATCACAGGGAGAACATGCAAACTCCACACAGAAATGCCAACCGATCCAGCCGAGGCTCGAACCAGCAACCTTCTTGCTGTGAGTCGACCGTGCTACCCACTGTGCCACCGTGACGCTCTATCTACAAATATTGTTGCTTAATATGTTAAGAATGCTCCAAAAACAGAACACAAAATTTTGAAACCTAAACAATTGCTTTTGTAATGCATGATTGTGAGATCTACTGCAGCTAAATTGTTTCTGTGTGGAGCAGGTCAGAATGCCTCTCTGTTGGTCTCTGTGAGCGGAGGAGGCTCAGTTACAGTGAGTGATGTTCTTCTGGTCGAGGTTTCTGGTTTGAATGCTATCAACGGAAGCCTCAAAGCAGTGGGTGCCACAGACTTCCTGGTGAATGTAGAGAGAATCCCAGAGTGGCCGTTCACTATACAGGTGAAAGGACTGCTAAACGACTCCTCGAACCTCAGCTCTTTCCAGAGACAGTCATCCACCCAGCTCAAAGGCTCTGCTATAACTCTAACGGTGAGGAAAAATGACCTTTTGCTTCACTTTTTCTGGTTCTTTTTTCATCTTTTATGAGTGCTCATTTAATCACTGGTCTGAATATTAGCTTCACCTAGACCAATAGCATTCTTTCCTTTATTTTATAATTTTTTTTGGTCCAGCACCTTTTACAAAGATAACAGTATGTATCTATTTTCTTGCGTAGGCTGACACTCCGAATGCCACAGAGGCTGGAGTTCCTCTAACGGTTAACTTCACAGTTGCCTGCAACACAACCGATGGAAACTATACGATCCGAGCCCGCAATGACCAGGGCTTCAGCATCTCTGTTCCCAACCCTGCTGTTGTGGTAACTGGAGGAAGAGCTCAAGGAAGCATCACACTGACCGCACCAGCAGGCACAGAGACAGGGACAGACATCACACTCACCATTGAGGCTGAAGCTCCAGGATCCACTGACTTGAACTATGCCACGCTTAGACTCACAGTCTCAGCAGCAAACTCAGTTTTCAGTGCTTGTTACTCGATTCTCCTCTTTCTTTCTTTGTTCTGCTTTCTCTTTTCTCATTTTGAGTGGATTTAAAGAACATTTAGTACAATACTTTTTAATAATTTTTTCCATCTGGCAAATATATGAGGTAAGGAATGTAGCAATACTCCACCCTTGATGTCTAGGGTAAATAAACATGTGTATTTGTGACTTGGAATTAGAAGTGTGTAACTTCATCTTTTATTGGCAAAGGTTCTCACATGAGTCCTCAACTATTCCTTCTTGATCTTTTCCCTGACCTCCTATGGCATACGCTTTAGCCAGTTTGGGTCAGTTTTTGTGTTTGCAAATGTGTTTTATAAAGAAGTGTCATTTGTCTGGATTTGCTAACATTTACAGAAAGGATAACTAAACCCTTTGAACTATTCATTTCATACAAGGGTTCTTTGTCTATTGCCACATACCACATATTTTTGCGTTATCTAAACTTCTGAGCATTTACCCAAACCTTTACTTAACAGTTTTGAACGAGATTATAAATCTAGCTGAGTTAAGATTTTTTTTCTGATTAGAAATAAAGTGTGTTAAGACACCCAGTTGATTGCTTATTGGTTAATCACTGAGCTCACCGATTGGCTTGAAAAAGCTAGCAAACTCAAGTGCTCTACTGTACTTTTCATCTGTTCTTCGTCCTTCTGCCATCATTTGATGGTTAAACCTCCACATTGACAGTATAAAGAATACAATTTCTTCAACAGGCTCTATTGTTTTATGTTGTGTGATTAGTCTTTCGGGTTTCTGTATCTCTACTCCTCAAGCAGGGGTGATGTGTCGTTACTGATGTGTCTAAGACAAGCTCACTCAGAACTGATACTGGAAGTTGTTGGAAAAACAAACAAACTGTGTGGAGTCGACAGAAACCATACCAAGCTAAGTTGTGATGTTACTAAAATCTGGAGCAATGGTGTATTAGTTGTGTGTTGTTCTCTTGTCTAAAGAGTACTGGAAAAGCCCTAACTTAAATACAAACAGTGTAACGCAGTGTTAGGATAATAGGGTGAGGATAACCTGGAGTGGAGTAGAACTGAGGCGGTGTGAATAGAATGAACAATCAGGGAGCATATGGAACCAAGAAAAACAAAAACAATAGGGAAGGCTGGAAATGAGAAACTATGTGGAAGACAGTAATACCTGACGAACTAAAGTACATGAACAGAACTGAGATATGCTCAATTTGTGAGAAGAGGGTACTAATAATCTGTTTATGTGTAATAGTAGTTACAAATAGAGTTAGCCAGTTATAAACAGCAAACATTTAAAGGTGCCGTCACATGTAAACATGACGTTTCAGACATTTTTTGCATGTTTTAATATTGTGCTCTGATCAAAAGCCTGCCTCGAGTCATATTCAGATTGGTTTGGACATGTTTGTGTAATCCTGTTTTCTTTACCTGGGAGGTCATGTCAACTTGATGGCTGCAGCCACTCCCATTGACTGTAGCACCACCCACTATCCAATCAGATGAAGCACTAATGCAGCTCATCTCAATGAAGAAAAAACACGCTGAACCAGAAATGTAAGAGTAGCAGAACCTCATCAGATAAACAATAAAAAGAACACAAGCAACAACAAACAAAACCCAGAAGGGGGCGTGACTGAAACGTGGCAATGGGAAAAACAGGAGGCACACAGCTCGTTTGGTGGAGCACAACCTTTTGAGGTGATTCAAAGACATTATGTACAATGACTACTGCCTTTTACATGCTATTAAGGGTGAAGTGAAGTCAAAATTTTTCCATGGAGCCACATGAGAAACAGAAAATATTGTAGAGGGCCAGACAAATATATATAATAATATATATAATATATATATAAATATATACATGTGTTTTTTTAATCAAATAATTAATTAAATACTAATTTTCTTTAACAAAAATGATTTCTCTATTAAATTAATTCCTGTGAAGGCAGTTTCAGGAGCTAATTTTATTTGAATTAATCAATGAAGTTTTATTTAATAAATTGTGGCAATTTTCGTCCAGTGCCAAAAAATATCATGTAAATGTCTCCACTTTTTTGCTAGTTAAGTGTTCGTCAGTTACTTTAGTATGGCGAGCCACTGACCTGCGTGAGGAGCTCATCTTTTCACATTTGTTCTTGCTCTCGGGGCATAAAATACTTGCTGTCTCTACCAACACTCTTTAAGAAACTCCTCTTCAGTGAAAGACTTGCTGGATTTCGCGAGTTTTGAACTCGTCTTCGTGCTATTCTTGGATGGAAGTTGCTTGAATAAAGGCCTGGAAGCTAGCTACCAACCAGTCAGCAGTACGTGTTTGTGTGAAAGGTTGTAATTAGGATGCTTGGTGGGAAATGACGGCTGATGTTGTATTCTTTTAAACCGTAACGGTTTCTTGGCAAATAAACATAAAGCCTCGGACCGGACTTCAATAAAATAGGATTTAGATGTCCAGTCTTTGTTAAACACCCGGCACTAGCTGTCCACCTCTCTTTTCGTTTACCTCACTGCAAACGGTTCGGATCTGAGCGGGAACGGTAGAAGAAAAAATCTGCTACATTAAGTCATTGCGCCTACTGCGCCATCTGGTGTTGAAAAACCTGGCATTTCAAGTCAAAATGAAATGAACGTGATCGTTCACGTCAAAAACTTTAATTCTGTACTAATCTTCGGCCAGACCCCACCCCTAGTCTAGAGGATAATAATAGTTAAAATAAAAGTTATTTAAAAGGGAATGAATTGGCACCTTTAAAGTTTTGTTAATTGTTTAAAGTGCATTGTACAATTTTCAAATGCAGGTTGGAGCAGGACCGTAAGAACTGGAAATAAGTTGTAGATAATCAGCAGGAGCTACTCAATTTGGGAGGGGCTATTCATGTTTCAGTGTCTTTCAGCTGTTAACATTGGATCTTAAAGTTTTATTTCCCATCCCTTTACTAATATGTCAAATTATTTCTGGAAGTCATTGTTTGCTTCCTATATGTTAATGTAATGTAAGCACACTACTTGGCTTGGATTGTGTACTTCATATATTTTATACAGAGTGGAAAGAAATGGTTTGAGATTGATCAGACTAATCTTAAGAGATGAGTTCTCCACCACAAGAGTTTGTTCACGAAGATGACTCACAGTGCCCCCCACTGGTGAAAACAACACTGAGATTAATCTTGAATGGCATTGCTTGAAACCTACAACCAAATCTCTGGAACATCACTTTTTAAAATATTTGTAATTTAATTAATAATTATTCTAGTTTGTGCTCTACATCCAGATGGCTTCGAGCTGATTCGCAGTTCTGGGGTTTAATTAGATCAGATTAGAGGATGGTTTTATTTAAGTAATGGAAGGGGTGCTGAGGGACCAGACGACCCCATTTAGAAGGAAAGCTCACAGGACTGTACATTCTGTGTCTTTCTGCCTCTGTGCTGTATCCCACCCAAACAATCCTCAGCCTGCACCCCCACACCACTCTCCGTTCCACTCGCAGAGGCAACAGAGGTCGTCTCACCCTGAAGATGAGTAATGACTGTGTCATACAGACACCTCTCCATTCATCATCATCTTGAGAAGATAGCACAGGACACAAAGACGCAAACAAAATAAAAGGAGTGATTCATTAGGGTCGGATATTAAACCACACTCTTAGCATATGTGCTTTTAATTAGAAAAGGTGAACGCCAGCCCTTGCAGCAATCTATTTCTTCACCTTTTTCCACAGATTTAAGCGTCTAGCTTACAGTGTACTAGAAATATGGAGATATTTACTTTTTATTTTGTGTATAAGATCTGTCAATCAGCAAATCAAGATTTGAACAGTTAGTGGCACTATATTTGAGATATTACATTTTATATTGAATGTATTCACCAGAGACTAAATAAAAACAGTGAGGAGGGCTATGACTCACTTCCTGTTTCGAATTTTCTTAACTTCTTTATCACCTTGTAAATATAAACAGAGATCAGAAAGAGTCCCAATTTTTATATGATTATTATCCTAAATGCAAGTTGCAAAATCTATGGTTTATGATAAAAAATTTGTGTGTGTGTGTCCAAAAAACATGCGATATAAGTCAATTGGGAGAACAAAATTGTCCATAGAGTATGAACGTGAATGAGTGTGTGTGAATGTTTCCCAGCGATGGGTTGTGGCTGGAAGGGCATCCGCCGCATAAAACATATGCTGGAAAAGTTGGCGGTTCATTTTGGTGTGGGGACCCTGAAAGGGAAAAAGCCAACAAGAAAATATATGGCTGGATGGATTAAAAATGTCGAATTCAAAATATTTTTGAAGTGAAAAATATCCCTATTTGACGGATTAACAACACGAGCATTTTTTGGCCTGTGATTTGAGTTTGGTAATGATAGACGACTTCACAAGTTTGTTTTCGCTTTTCTGGTTGTGTTTTCTCTTTTGTTAACTTGTTTGCTTATTTCTTCATTGTGTATTTTTTGCACCTTCTTCAGGCTAGAGAGAGCTTCTAAATAGATCTCTAAAAGGTTGTGGAAATGGCGCGGTTGCCCCCTCTGATGGAGTTTCATGAGTTTTGCACAATGTTAAGGATAGAGCTGAAAGTAGAGATTTTCTCAAACTTCTGTAATTGAGTAAAGTTGTTGTTTAATTAAACATTTTAAAGGAGTTTTAAAGTGTGCACTTTTACCTTTGCTTGAGTAGATTTTTTTAAGCTGAAGTAATGTAGTTCTCTACATTTAAAATGAAATTCTTTGTTTAAGAAATATGATTATAATATTCAATGAAAAAAATGTTTCTTGTTTATTATTATTAAAAAAAAAATTATTTAAATGAAAAATAAAGAGTTCATCCTAAAGTTGGGGTTAGGGTTTGGCCAAAAAATCTATTGTAGCATAAATCAAGCAGAATTCACAATTAGACAATATAATAAAATAATGGTAACAAATTTAATAATAGTAATTTGTAGAGTTGTAAAAAAAAACTCATCAGAAAAAACAAGAACTCGAGCTAAATGAATATAAATATTTTACAGAAAAACAACAAAGAGGCAAGTAATGAGAGTAATGCTAAATTTTTATCAGTTCCTAATTTATGAAATAGAATTAACTTCTTTTAGACAGAGGATGAACTATGCAAGCTAACATGCTAATTTTGCTTACTCAAGTGTGAGGATACCTTGTCTTTTCTTCTCTTCTAAGTTTTTGCAGTTTCCACATGCGAAAGATATTTTTAAGGCAAAATAAAAGTGTTCTCCAGAGCTACTGTAACATTAGTGCATTCACAGCCAGAAAGCCAAGAGGCAACCTTCTCCCTTTCCCTCTTGATGCGTGTCAGGAAGTGACTGAACTGCAGGACCCCGATCGGCCGCTTGAGTCCAAAAGGGAGCAGGTTCTCATTCACTTCCATGTTAAAACTGACCAACTTTGGGGCTAAAAACATGTTTCCACCCCTGGCTCCATTAGGTTCGTTGATTCAGATCACTAATTTTGAACTTCATGAACATGAGGAGAGGCAAACTATTTTTAAATTGGTTTAGTTAAGATATATATAAAATGAATCCTTTATCCAATCAGACGCCTTCATTAAACATATGTCCCACCTCTTTTTCCCAGTTTACCAGAAACCTATGGGTGACATCACAAACACTCTGTCCATGTTATAACTACAGTCAATGCAGAAACCACTTGGTATCGTAAACATTTCTAACACGTTGCATTGTGGGTAAATGGGTGGACTTTTGCCTAAACAGTTGAAATTTGTGCTGCTTTGACTGTATTTAACAGTGTTTACATTGTTTGTTGGTTGAAAATATTTGACAAAGAGGTATTAATATTGTAATTCTTTGTAAAGGCTCTATCAGGTTAATGTTGATTTTTTAATACTTATCGTTGTTGAGCTCAGTATTGGTCATTTAAGGTATAAGTACAGCTCCAAATACATAAATAAGATATTATATAAAACAATTACATTTCTAAAAACATTCAAATTTTTTATACAAGGCCCTAAACTTTACTTCGCTTATCACCTTTGATCTATTCTTGCTTTTATGTATATACAAAAACTGCAGAGACACATTTAAATGAGAACATTTTTAATGAACAATCTCTTTAATGTATTTTTCTGAAAAACAAATTCTTTGTAACTCTCTGGCATTACCATTTACATTATTCTGTACATGAAAAAGAAAAAAGCACGGCTTTAGATACAGAGTAAAATTTGTCAAACTAGAAAAATGTCCCAAATAAAAATTAGAGCAGGTTTACAATAGAAATTAGTAGTAAGACATTGTCTGAAGTGCAATGGTACAGTTCAGATGAGTTTAAAAGTGGAAAAAATGAAATAGAAATACTTATCTATCTTAAACAAACAGCAATATCTTTACAGTGAGTAGAGACGTATCCTCTGATGTATCTCAAAATGTAAAAACATATGTACAAATAACTGTATCTGATATATATCTTTTTCCAACATGTATATGTCAGCACCAGTACAAAATAAAGAGGGAAAAAAGATAAGCTCAATGACTAACAGAAACAAAAACATTAATCTTGGTCCCGGGTTGTTGCTGTTGGGGGAGACGATAGGAGAGTAGGTGACATCCGCTCTCCGGCTTCGAACCTCCTGAAGAGCAAAGACATAACAGCCAAACACTGGATGCAATCAAGCTCCCATTAAGACAAGAAAAAGGGCGAATCAGTCACGTTACATTCATGATCAGAGATGAAAACACACACATTGTACCAAAACACGGTAGCAAGGAAAGGAAAGGAGTGAAATTCCTATTTGTTTGGGATTTCATGGGAACACCAGACAGTAAAAGTTTGGCTTTTGAGACTTCATTTCAATTCCATACAAATTATGATTCATGGGAATGCAAATTAAAATCAAGACTTATGTAGTTATTGTTGAGCACTTTTATCGCAGTTGAAATCGATAGCTTGATGATGTAACAGAGAGTAGTTACAATGAAACGTTTGACTGAAATTCCTTTCATTTTATTAGAAAACACATTCACTAGGAAGTGGATTCAAGCAAAGAAAGGAAATATTTCAGTTTTCTGCATTAAGTTTGTCGTGGAATTATCTAACTGCAGCAGTGAATGCTTGGCCTAGTGGTTTGATGGGGTCATAATATGCTTCTAGCTGCCTTAGTGACCGTAGGAGAGCACTGTCTCACCGCAGCCGGGCTGAGCAGGAGAGGTTTGTAGCTGCCAGATCTCTTCAAGCAATATTAACAAACAGCTAGTTGACAAAAACACATACGGCTTCGCTCTTCAACTGTCACTGGATGCACAGCAGGGCGAAGCATCCGTCTTGCATGCACAGAGTGCAAAAAACACGCAAGCACAAAGCAGCAGTACATTAAGGGAGAGAGATACAGAGAAGAAGGTGTACTGAACCCTTTGGTTGCTTTTGGACAATGAATTAATTGGTGGACGTACCTCGAATTTGTACACCCACTTAAAATCTGGTCTGTTTAATATCGGTTTGTTGTGGTGAAAAGGGAGCTGAGCCGAAAGGCAAAGCTCTCGATTTACCGGTCGATCTACGTCCCTACTCTCACCTATGGTCATGAGCTCTGGGTCATGACCGAAAGGACAAGATCCCGGATACAAGCGGCTTAAATGAGCTTCCTCCGCCGGGTGATAGGGTGAGAAGCTCCGTCACCTGGGGGGAGCTCGGAGTACAGCCTCTGCTCCTCCACATCGAGAGGAGTCAGCTGAGGTGGCTTGGGCATCTATTCCGGATGCCTCCTGGACGCCTCCCAGGGTAGGTGTTCCGGGCACGTCCCACTGGGAGGAGGCCCCGGGGAAGACCCAGGACGCGCTGGAGGGACTATGTCTCCCAGCTGACCTGGGAACGCCTCGGGATCCCTCCCGGGGAGTTGGAGGAAGTGTCTGTGGAGAGGGAAGTCTGGGCATCCCTGCTTAGACTGCTGCCCCCGCAACCCGGCCCCGGATAAGCGGGAGAAGACGAGAAGAGACAAGACTTAAAATGGTTGCCAGAAATAAAGCAGTACATTAAAATGCTGAAAAAACTATTCCCAAATATCATTTTGCAGGTTTTTTTTTCAGTGCCTCTTGCCCTCAGCCTAGCACTGGGACAGAGAGAATGGATCAAATCCACGCGTGTCTAAGGGAAACAAACACGGAACAGCGGATTCTAACTCAAACAGAGAGGAACTGGTTTAAATATTGTGACATCACACACATGTAATACACAACATGTAATAGATATATCTTAGATTTGTCGACCATGTGGTTAAAAAAAATCACATTTTCAATAAAATTGTCAGATAAAAAATCCCTTAGGCTATTGGTTGGGGAAAAACTCTTCCATCCAACCTTCCGTTGAGTCCAAATCTGTCCCATCCGACAGTCCGAACGAAACCCCGCCCCCAGCCCCCGATTGGCTGCCGTAACCATATGCTAGTTCCTGATTGGACGTCCTCTGGTAGCCTTGAGGCTGACCCCCCTGCATGTATGGCCCACCCCCTCCCGATGCTCCTGGCATCCCCTGAGCAGAAGCTTGTCCGAAAGCAGCCATGTTGGTGACTCCCGGGTTCATGCCTTGCATCACCATACCCCGCGGCTGGTTTGTCCTTTGTTGCCCTGGCATGTGTGACATCATCGGCCCACCCATCGCCGCCGGGTTTATCGAGCGTGGGTCAACCATTGTTTGTCCGCCCATCGCTTGTGCGAAATGCTGCTTTGCCATCCTCGGAGGCTGGCCACCCTGCATGGCATATGCAGGGTTATTGTTAAACGCCACCATGTCGTTTGAAGTCCTTGCGCCCATGGCCTGCATGCTCTGCTGCTGCTGCTGCCATGTCTGGCCTCCACCTCCCATCATACTTTGCAGTCTCTGAACTTGAGCTTTGGCCATTGGCTGCCCACCAGGGGCGACTCCGGTTGATTTTATCTGCTGCTGCGGGATGTTTGGGTTCATCAGCATTCCCTGTGGATACCCTCCTCCTGCACCTCCACCCACCATCACTTGACCTCCAGCGCCAACTTGCCTCTGCGGCAAGGTCATGCCAGGCTGGTTGGGATGATGCTGCTGCTGCTGCTGGAGCATTTGGCCAATGTTGGGGTTCATTCCTTGATACATGCCAGTCTGTGTGCCGGCCTGCCCTCCGTATGCCATGCTCATGTCGCCCTGCGCAGGAAGGGCTGCAGAGTTCTGGACAGGTGTCATCTGTAGCATGGCTGGGTTCTGCTGCTGCTGCATGAGCCGGGCATTGCGCATATTCTGAAGCGTCTGGTTTCTCGCTGCCATCTCCTGGGATGTGCCTGGAATTGTCAAAATAGGAGGTTAATGACTGGCATCAGTTTTGGTACAATTACGATTAAAAAAGGCAACAGAAATGGATTAAATGTATTAAAAGCTATGAAAAACAGTCTGTGAAGCTGATTTGGAGACAGCAATAGCAGAAAGTTGCATAAATTCAGTCAATGCATCAATTAATTCAAACTTTTATCAAAAGCCAGACATTACGCAACAGAGCACCACAAAGAAATGGTTCCATATTTTTCATCCCAGTTTAATCTGCCAAAACAGCTGCAATTGCCTCAACTTTTGAATTTAGTTTTTTTTTTATATAATTCTCAGTGTTTCATAAAACACAGAAAGATGGAATGTTAAATAATAAATGTTTCTGGAAATGTTTGTGATTCGAATGAATGCTTTCTAAATCCCTAAACACAGCAATGCCGTTGCTGAATAATAAAGCAAAGAGCATTAAAGTGACCTCTACACAGGCATAATAAAGGTTGTCTTTAACCAAAGTAGCCTCTTTTCCAGCTTTTCAATGTCATGTGAAAGATGTAATATGACGCTATGACTACCAGAATGATTGGTCGGGTTCAGCAGTATACGTAGGAATCAAGTCAAGCCATATCTGACAGAGCTTTCACTGTGACATGGAAAGATGTTTCAAAAATGGATTTACCACAGAAACCAGTTAGCAGTGAGCTAATGATGTACAGCAGCTGGTAACACTAGCACTTGAGCAGCGAGAGCTGTTCTCAGGTCAGTCGCTATGCTCACATATAGGACACTCCCTTATTTTTGACCCAATAAATCTTTGATCCCCTCAATTTAAATATTTTTTTTCAATCTGTCTTCAGATTGTATAAAACTCTTCTCGTAAACTGATTGACTCTGACATCTACCACTAAAACAAAGTTTTGATAGCTCCTACTGATTTTAAACAAGCTTTTTTTTGGTACCAGCGGCGTCAGTCTAACAGTGCTTTCCTAAATCATTTGAGAAAAACTGTGGACAGCACCTTTAAGTTTGACCTTGAAGAATTTTCCTGAATGAAAAAACCCCATAAACTGCTCCAGTGTTCCCATATATTTTTGGGGTTCACTGTAAACAATCTAGCCTTCAGAGGAGAGGCTCTGCACCCTCATACTCAGCTCAAAAAAGATTGCAATGCCCATAAGAATTGCATGCAGACCACACATGCAGGAGATGTATAGGTTTCTATAGAACTTGAGATCAGAATAATTATTCCACGGATGGAGTAGCATGCGTTTAAATCAAATTATGTTTTGGACAATATTTCTTTAACTTTGAATGTCAACAAAAATGTTTTTGGCTTAGATATCATCACGATAGCTTACCTTGAAACTGTTGGAGTGGGTATGGGTTCCTCTGTGCTTGACTCATCTGTCTGGGCAGATGCTGCTGTTGTTGCAACTGAAGAAAGAGAAAGCAGAGTACAGCGTAAGCATCAAAACCTTCTTTCTCAACAATCAAAGAAAATTACTTTTGCTGAATTACAATTGTTAGGTTTGTAAAATAAATCAGTTGTCACAAATCAATTAGATGTCAAACTAAATCAGGTTTTTGTTGAAAAAGCCACCATCAGCCACAGCCAGCTGCCATGGTTGCCCTGTGTCTCTCTCCATGTTAGGGAAAAGTCCTTGTGTTCTTCTCTCCTCACAATAAAACCAGATCTGATCAATCCAATCAAATTTCTTCAAGTGTGTTTAGGGCCGTTTGAATTGTTTCTGATTGGAGACAACATCTAGAACTCTCCCTAAGAGGGGTTGTAAATACCAGGGGGTTGTAAGGATCCTGAGATGTCATCAGAACACACTCAAAGTTCTTGAGACACAGAAGTCAAAGGCTTTTTAAAACACATTACTGAAATAACAATTTTCTACTAATAATTGTCAACCACAGAACATAACAGTGACATCTAAGGTCCCAACTGGCCAATAATTACAGATTGGTGAGGAAGAACGAGTAGTCACCTGCTCCGCAAGCATGTGCTGCTGCTGTTGCTGCCTCTGCTCCCTCAAAAGCTGAGCTTTCTGCTGCTCCATCAGATGAATATGAACCCTCTTCTCTTGCTCCATCGCCATCATCTGCTTCATCATGGCTGCTTGTTGTTGTTGCTGCTGCTGTTGATTGGTCATGTAGCCACCAGGGCCGGTGCCGTTGGGCCCCGCAGAAGCCACACCTCCTGGTCCTCCATGTTGTGGCTGGACTCCACCGGCTTGTCGTGGCATTCCAACTACACCTTCCTGTAGATGGAAGACACAAGAGACGGTCAGATATGGATCCTCTGATGCTGATCGGTTCCACTATATCACAAACAGGGGGTGCTGAAGAGTCTTTGATACAATGACACAAAGTACTAAGCACCTACGTACTAAACATTACACTATCATAGTTTTCAGCCATTTAAGAGAAATGACTAGATAAAAAGGTCAAATTTGTTTGATTATTATTTTATTATTAAAATTTGACCTACACAAATAAAAAACATGATAGATAAAATATATGAGTGTGTTATATTTGATTATCAATTATCATTGTAATGAGGCAAGGCAAGGCAAGTTTATTTGCAGAGCACATTTGGTACACAGGGTAATTCAACATGCTTTACATTGGAAACAAAGAATAAAAAGAAAGAACATTTAATAAAAAGTCAAGCACAAAAAAGTCATGAAATCATAATGATTAAAAACTGAAAATTTAAAAACAATGATTAAAACAGATTAAGATATTGAAGTGCAGAGGTTAAATAGTTGTTCGGACGTTGGTGCTCAGTCGATAAAAGCGCAACTAAACAGGTGAGTCTTTAGCCTGGATTTAAATTTCTTTATTTTATCTAAACATGTTTCTTTCTCTCTTCTCTCGTCCTTGCTTTCATTTCAGTATTCATCTTTATTTCTTTAGTCTTATATTTCACTCCTTTCTTTCTTTCTTTAAATGAAATGTTTGTCTTTCCTTCTTTCATTTTTCTTCACATCTTTACTTTCCTTCTTTCATTTATTGAAAACTTTCCTTCTATATTTGTTTTTGTTCATTCCCCTTTATTTTATTTTATCTACTTTTCTTTCTCTCTTCTCCCTCGGATTCCTCCTTTCTCATTCTTTATTTTATTTTACTTTCGCTTTATTTTATTTAAACATTTATTCTTTTTCTGTTCTTTCCTTTCATTTCATTTTACATGTTTTCTCTAATACATATATTGAATTATACATTTGATTCATTGAAAAAACATCATCAAACACAATATTTGTCAAAAACCTTTTTTGACCACCAATATAAAAGAATATCATAAGCTATCATAAGCTTTCTGCATAACATTACACTCTATTTTCATATCTATTAATTTCTTTCTTTATGATTTCACAAAACATTTTCAACTTTGAAATACAAAACATTCACTCAATAATTGAGGCTATGCCCAGACTCCTAGTATTGATGCCTAATCAATATTTTTTAACATATTACACGTACATACTAGTACATATATTTTGTACTAATACATCAATGTGCTTTTCACTTTAAAAAATGTATACAAGTGCTATTGGAACAGAATGTATATAACTGGGAAATTATCATTCAAACAGAGGTAGCAACGGAAAAATCAGATATCACATAATCTCACATATCTAAGACCACATAGGATCAACATAGTTTGGCTTAAAAAAAATCAGATTCTAAGTGATTTCCACAAAAATCAGTAGATCTTTGTAGCATCTGCGTATCTGTGCTTCTGTAGATTTTGCAGTGGAATGTTACGGGGATGTCGTTTTCAGGAAGGGGATCTGCAACAAGCTTGACTCCTGCTCTAACCTCATCCTCCGCATTAGCACCGTCGAGACCCAATCTGCAATCATTCTATTTCAACCAGCCTCCTCTCGTTTCTTACAGCAGGATTAATATTGAGACACAAACATGTGAGCACATCAGGAGACTATTCCCAAAAATCAGGACCAGACCAGTCAACGATCCCGAATGCATGTGTGGACAGTTGGATCTCTTCTGGTAACCAGCGCGGTCGGCATGTCCATGAAGAAGCCAAACAAGCCAGAGGGGGGCAGTGTTGATCTTTTTACCCCTCTTCTCTCTCTCTCTCTATCTCTCTCTCTCCTTCAGAGTTGTCATCTATCTCTATTTCTTCCACTCCTGTGCCCGTCTTTTCCTCCTTCCTCAAGATTTCCCTTTACCTCCTCACTCTTTCTTTCTTACATTCTCTTTTTCATTACGCTCCCCCTCTCCCTTCAGCTCTCTTTCTGCAGATGGCTCAATCATGAGTGGTGTAAAAGATGTGTCTCCGACTTCCTGCCGGATAATGCGTGTGAGCCAAAGACTCCTCAGCTGAGCATGGAAAGAGAGAGACGGAGAGATGCGGGGTGAGAGAAAAGGACTCGAATGACAGAAAAAAACATTAAAGGGAGGGAGGGAGGGAGAGAGGGAGAGGAAAAACAGGAAGAGTGACAGAGATAGAGAGAGAGAGCAGGTAGCCAGGCAACAGTGGCTGTAATGTTGAGCAGATGGTGCTCATAGGAGCCATGATGGACGACAGCGGGCAGCAACCGAGGAGAGAGAGAGAATAGTTTAATTTAAGTACCAGTCTTTTATCCCTTCTTCCTGCTCTCTGCATCTTCAACATCAATTCAAATCGACTTTTCCCTATATTCACATTGTAGCAGCCAACCGTTAAGCTGCTTAGGTTTGGTACAAAGTGGATCTTGATTAGAACGCGTAGACTCCAACTTGAATTAAATAAAAATTTATTTAATATGATTAAAAATAAAATGCCAAATGCGCAAACAGAAATCAAAGCAAAAGGTTATAAGTGCCATACGGTCAAAACTGTGCAGCTTCCACTACTAACCTGTTTTTACTCTTTGGGGGAGTAAGCACTAATAGGGTGCCCTACTGCCCCTAGTGGTCAGATTCAACGTATGGCTCCTACACAAATAAACTTGGGCTGTTTAATGATATGGTACTTCTAAGGCCCTGTCCCAAATGACACACTCCAAACTTGTGAACTTCCCTCGAGTCACACTCTGGTGATGTCATGAAGGACAGACGCAAGAGGCCCTTGATTCAAGTCCACGAGGGTGCTCTGAGGTCGTATCCCGCCGCATACCACTGGAAGCAGGAAAAGCTCTGCTGATGTTTACCCTACAGTTGTGATTCAACTTGAATAAAGACAAAGCGTTTTAGCAAAAAGGCTTTTAATTCGGCAGAAGATGTGCTCTTTCATAACCATGTGGATGGACTCTTGAGAAAACGGTCTAAAAGTCTGTAAGTTACTAAATAAAAGCAACATGGAAACAAAGAAAATAAAAGCCACATTAGAAATGAATCAAATGACAGTCGCAACAGGTATCCAGGAGGAAATGTGTATGAAGGATTGTCATTATCCGCTGTTTTTAATGTTTGATGACCTCAAATCAATAAAAACTTTGGTAGTCATAAGTCACTTTCAGAGTGACAGCGTTTCAAGCACATGGTGATGTAATAAACACACTCTACAGCCTAGGCAGAAAAAAATATTGTTCTGATTTGTTTTTGACTAAACAAAACTCTTGAATCATTGGAAAGACAAATCGGCTATTTGAAACATCATCATCAGAAAGAGAGAAATATCGGTCAATATTTAATTTAAATTGTTATAAAGCTACCAAAGGTTTTTCGTGATTTGAACAAATCTTCAACGTATCATTTTAAATTAAATCCATCGTAATGTAAGGTCAAATTGATATTTACTGAAGAACAAAAAAGACCAAATAAAATGTCCATGTAGCTATTTCAGGAATTTAAAAGAGGTGCAGCAACAAACAGCCAAACATAGCTTTTTCGGCGATCCGAAACAAGATCTTAAAAATCCAAATCAGTGTTTCAGCAAGACCATTTACTGTGCGATGGAAAACTATTCACCTGTAAATAGGAATACATAGTGCGACCCAGAAAATGCTAGAGCGATTGCTTTCATTGATCTCATGCACACCCACAAACAAACACACATTGATTACCAGTAGTGAGCCTTGGCCCAGATCAGAAGCTAATCTGAGGGGTTTGCTCACAACATCCCCTCTAATAACACACCACGTGCCGGCACTCAGCCCTCATGAGACTGTTTGCTCATACATTTGGGTGGTGCTGCTGCAGTAGTGACTAGCCATTTCAAGTCTTGCTGCGATAGCTTGAACATGTTCAAAGGAGCCATATCATGGCTTTTTCATAGCTTTTATAATAAAATATTTGATATACCACTGGACCCGTAATAACCTTCAAAGAGTGTTTTTGTAAACAATGTCTTTGAATCACCTCGGATTGTTGGGATCTGCAAAAATGCACCGTTGACCCCTGCTTTTCCCTGCTGCCATTCGTCATCTAAACTGTCCTCTATCGAATTGTGCTTTGTTTAAAAACCCGTTTAAAGATAAGTTATGCTCAAGAATACACAAGATGATACAAGAAATCATTCTAAGGTTTTGCTTGTTAGTACACAGAAAATCTAACCATTTCTGGCAAAAATACATATTTTTTCCTCTTTTACTCATCTTCGGGGTAAGATTCGTTGACAGCATCCTGCTCTCCCTCCTTTGCTATCAAGTGAATGAACTGTAGTACCTCGATCGGCCGCTGGGGACTGAAGTAAGCTCATTTTCATTCAGCCCCATGTAAAAAAAAAAAAAAAAACGCTCGAATTTAACAAAAAAACAAAACAAAACACATTTAACCCCTGGTGCTTCAATTTTTTTACTCAGATAGCAAGTTTTGACCTTCATGAGCACTCCGAGGGGGGTAAATGTCCCGCTTCTATAGACCTATTTTCAATTACTGGGAAGTAATGCACTTCCAAATTGGTGATGGCTAGCAACATTCAGAGCCTCATTTACCCTTCATTCAAAACTTTTGGATGACATGCTGCACAATGCGTCCATGTTTTATAAAAGCTTAAAGTTTGTTAATGGCTCAGAGTTTCAGTCTATTTCTTGGCTTGCACGCCATGTTAAACACTGTTTGATGGAGTCAAACTTTGGTGATAACTAAATAACCTTCCTTTGTTATCTGTGTTGCATTTTGGCTATCTAGCAGTAAGCATTGTTATCACGCCAAGTTATTATATCAATCAGAACAAAAATAGAGCTTCTACAGCAGCTTCGGATGTACGTATGGAGTTATATTTATATAATATATATAATTATTAATTTACATTTTTGTGGTGGAGTATCCCTTTTAGTAACACCATGTCCTGTTACCTACCTCGAAGTGTGCTCAAACTACACATGAACTGTGGCTCTTTCAAATGGACTGAGACCAGCAAAACAAGCCTAGCTAATGCACCCCGAATCAAACATCACACGTATGAACACACCCTTACATATCGTACCATTGACTACTGTTACAACAAAGGTGTGGAGGAAACAACATCTCTGCTTGCCACAGGTGTTGCTTGCTTCGATAAGATTAATTGCTTGAAGCACCTCCCAGGTTTTGCAGCAAAACTGATGAAAACCTGTAATGGATCACCAGCAGAAATACTTCAAATACACCAAAAGCAAAAGCCTACTGTAAAATATCCTTACATGCAGTAGTGCAACAACCAAGAACAAAGAAACACCAGCAAGTGTATGTTCTTTTGAGCTCTAGAATCCCCACAGCGCACCTGTTACCAGCCATGCTGGAAAGCCTCCCCCCATTTCTCCCTCTTCATCCTCTCTTCCACAAACTCACCACCTCTCTTTACCTCAACCTTTTGCCCCTCTTCCCTCCCCATATAACGTTATCTCTCCAGCTTCAATATTCCCTTCCGTCCACCCTCCCTCTGTTCCTCTGCACAGAAGCCATTAGTGGTGGCTGTAAAGCCATATTTCTGTCTACAGCTCAATTACACGCACACACAGACACACACTTGTGCGTGTGCACAGGTTCAGCCCCAGTTCATTGAGCATTATGGATAGAAATCCATTCCCAGCTCCGCACGCCGATTCCTCCATATGAATCCTTAATCAACTATCGCTGGTAAACGGACTGAGGCGCTAAATGATGATGTTAACCTATAGATTTCTCTCGATGGCCATTTCGCCAGCCGGAGTGGGTGTTCAGGTCTCCTAAATCAGATCAGTGTCACAGAAAAGCGTGAAATAGAATGAAACTAATGATCTTTTGAGAAAGACGGCTGTTAAAAAGTAACTGAAAGAGGAAACACGGTTTTCTTTGTTTGCTGTGAAATTGTGCATTGTTCCTTGGTAGCGCGTCAAAACTTTGAGAAATAAATAGAGAGCACAAATGGCTCAATTAAACACAGACAGACTCTCGCCGCGTGGATCTGCAGGTAGGAAAAAGGTACGAGGCGAAAATGATGAAATCTGATGTAAGGACTGGAAAGCAACGATAAGAGAAGCACAGAGATAGAAACATATCCATCATGCTTCCTCGCTCTGCGACTCTCGCTCATCCCGTCTCTGCCTGGCTCCTAAAGAAGCATAAAATGTGGTGTTTGGAGACATAAACCAGGATTCGGTTCTGCTGGAATCCAGAAAATCAATAGTGCTAACGATGCAAACTTAAAACTGAAAGGTGTCTTCAAACATCCAGTGTTTTGTCAAAAACAAGCAGAACAATTTAGGAAATGTGAAAAAACAAGCTGCTTCTTAAGGGAATGCAGATGTTCCTTCAAAACACAAGAGAACGGAGAGCTGAATGTCACAACAGGTGCTCGCGCATGCCTTTTTCAGGATCTTTCTGCTCTTATCTCTTCTTTGTTCCTCACAGCTGCGGCTCGTTGAAAGCGATCAGGACTAATTATTCAGGGCTCAACAGAAGCAGAAATGATGATGAACTTTATTATTCGAGCGAGCGAGCGAGTAAGAGTGGAGCGGAGGGAAATGTTTTAAGCTGCTGAAGTGCTGTTCGATCGGGAAGAGTTTAAAAGTGTGGCTCGAACAGATTAATTGTCATCCTTCACGGTCTCACTTTCCGAGGCTCAGAGATGAGATGAAATCAGATACTCTGATGTCCTTTATCCGAGCAACATTCTCTCACGGAGGGGTATTGTGTATAAGTATGGAATGCGAGGAAGAGAGATTGAGTTAAGGTGTGGATTATTTTGTTTCAATAGGAGTTGTATCCTTACAACAAGTTAAACAAAAAGTGTCAACTTGACACAGGTATTGTTTGAAAATTTTTTAATGTGTAAACATTAAAGCGGAGTAAAGTCCTAGTCAAATGGAACTAGTGGTATAGGGTTTTTAAAGAGAGATTTCAGTTTCTCAAAAATTTTTTTACACATTTTATTAAAATTCCATCAAATCTGTCATATTTGTCTTTTCATTCATGATTTCTTTAAAATTCCAATGCAAAAACCAATGTGGAAGTGAACATATATAGACACTGAAACGCCATAAAAGCTATCCCAGACTAAAACATTTTCAGAAGATTTGCATGTGAATGCGTCAAGCGTCAAAATGGAAAGGTGGCACAATGGTGGGAAGGTTCCGTAACCGAAAGGTTGGCGGTTCGATCTCCACCAGGTCTCACAATGTAGATGGCTGGGTCTTTGTTGATTGAGTTTTTCATATTTACTATATAGTTATAGTTGATAATTAGGTGCAAATCTTGCAACACAATTCGTGCCATTACTAAGCTACAGCCCTTTGATTTCCAACACCTCCCAGTATCCGTTGTGTGTGAATTCAGAACTCACTCTGCTTCGTAAGTCTAGTCTTGAGTTTGTGGAAAAACTTATTTCAGACATAGGAGTGGTGTTCTTGTGATGACAAAAATGAAACTGGATGATGGCGGCAAAATGAAGCAAATCCATAAAGCAGGAGACCAAATGAGGTCGCAACATTTCATTCTGACCAATCAGTGAGCTAAGCTATGGACCAATAAGCAATCAACAAGATGTTTGTAAAAGAACCAAGTATCACCTTGTCTCAATTTCATACAAATGGTTACGAAAAAAAGGATGGGTACCCACCCTACAGGGCATGTTAAAAAGTCTTCAAAAGCATTTTTAATCGAGTCAAACCATTATAAAACAGAGCAGTCGAAAAGTAGAATTATTGCTATTTAGTGGCAAAATCAAGATTACATTTTGTGTCAACCGTGGTCTTTTTTGATCAAGACCAACCCATTAGGCCATTTGACTGACACGGCAAACAATCGATTCCATGTCGTTTCGCATAGCATCATGTTTCGGAGCATGAAACAAAACAAATGCAACAATCTGGCCAAATTTAACCAACTAGATCACTACTTCAAGAATCCTTAAGTGCCTGCCATAAAAAACAACAAATCAGTCAGACCATTACTCAACATTCCGCGTCTGAGGTTGAGACTATGTCAAACGTGACCTTCAGCTGCCTTTAACAGTAACTTTATCAGAATTAAAGATGTTTTCCTTCCTAAAGCAGAATTATTTGTTCTTCCAATCAACTTTTCGTTAGTTGACAGCTCACTTGATGTAATACAAAGAAGATATAGCTTCTCATTGTACAATATCCAATCAATTCCTCATGTGGACTGTTGAAGGTTTGCATCACACCTAAAAAGGTGCCTGTGCTGACATTTTGTGAAGGTTTATAACCACACAATAACAAATGGCTGTATATTCGTGATAGCCCTCGATACTGTGCGAGTGCCGCTCCGGTGTTCAGTTTCACCACCACCCTCTTCCATGCACTTTTTCTCCTGAGCAGCAATTACCAGGGCCTTGATTTATGTGTCCAGTCAAAGGAGCCTCCTCCCCCTCTCTTTTTCTCCCTCTCTCGGAGGCCTTTTATCAGCAAGTCACTCTCTTAACAGCACTGCAGCCACCCCTGAGACAGATCTCATCAGATAACACGCACAAACACACACATGCGTCGTCTTTACCAAAAAAAGCCCATCCTCTCAGGACGGGTGTGATCGGTTATGTATCTGAGAACGAAGCATCTGCACGTACTCCTTCATGTTTGCGTCGTGTTGTATGTTAATGCGGAGGGCACCACACATGCGCACAACACAAACGCTCGCTCTCTGTCTGTCTTGTGTGTTCTGTGTTCAGCGAGAGATGGGTGGAGGAGGGGCTGAAGAATGCATGGCCTTGGGGGACTTCCGATCCTAGAGAGAGAGGGAGGGAGGGAAAGAGAGATAGATAGAGCACTGGAGAGAGGGAGGGGGAAAAAGGAGGTAAACAATCCGGCACACTTACAGAGCGCAGAGGGGAAATCGAGAGGATGGATAAACGTGTTTAAGAACACACACGCTAAGCGCCTCAAAAGAGTGGTTTGTGGGCGACACGCACACACGCACGAGCACACGCACACACACACACTTGTTTGATGCGACGAATGGAAGTACATAGAGGAAGAGAAGAGGTGTCTATTTTTTCCCCTCTAGTATGACAGTGTTGATTGTTGACGGCTGGGAGTGTCATTGTGGGCAACGAGAGGGAATTACCAGACATGAAGCAAACTAATTACTGGCTGATTCACTAATTACCTCCAGAGAAGGAGACGGAGAGAGAGCTGCTAAGTGAGCATCTCCTCTCCTGTCAGGAAATAATGGGAGTGAAAAAGAACAGCAGCCTGACACAATGCGTTTCATGACATCATAACGAGAAATGAACAAAGCGCTGGTTGTCACATTATTGTAAACGAATGTTGCTGAATAAACCAGTTGACTTAAAATGATACGAATTGTATTCATAATTAAGAACTCAATCTTTTTACAAAGAGCATTCGTGGTGTGTCAAGAACACACAAAAAAAATGTAGAATACGATTCAGTACCTCAGCATGAAACTGGAGTAGACTCATAACTTCTTTTTTTTTTTCATTTTACACTCAGCGTAGCATGGTAGATGGAAGGTCATGTGATGAATTTTGATTGTTGAGAATGCAACAGGATTGCTCTCACAAAACGCTTTTCACACAAAATGTGTCCAGTTTGTTTTAAGCGTGTAAACACCATCCAATTCATTGAAGCATTAAAGCCAATATAGACAGATATCTCATAAAATATTCTACATGTGAAAGGTGGTTGTTTTTTTTATTTTATTTTTTTACATGTTTTAGTATTGTTCTCTCATCAAAAACATGCCAAGTCATATTCAGATTGGTTCATGCATGTTTGTGTAATCCTATTTTCTTTTATGTAATCTCTAAACGACTCGATGACTGTAGCAATGCTAATTGTCCAAAGCCCCGCGCACTAATTAGATATAATCATATAATATGGGATTGATTACAGAGTCTTAGATGTATTATTTTAAGTGCATTGTTTGCATTTAATGAAAAAGTATGTTAGACGCAGACATGAAGAGAACTTCGAAATAGAGAGAGGGCAGGCCAGGAAAGAAACACAAGCTCAGAATTCGAACTCTGCTTGCTTGATGAGCAGCTGAGCCTCATCTTTCCTGCTTGTTAATTGTTATACCAACCAAGAAAGTCATTGGTAAAGTTAGAGTTTCTAACATATTACTAGTTTTACTCCACCTGGACTCAATAAAGAACTAAGAATACTCTGAATATGAAAAAGAATTGTGGAAAAGTTTGTCTTCCGCTCAATCATAAGACAAAGGCATCACAGCACTTTTTTTTTTTTAATGCAAAATACAGTGAAATGTTGACGGGATGTTGCGCTGAAGTCTAGTTGACCACTCACAGTCACTACAAATACGGCTATGTTTACAATCTACACTGCTGACTTCCACCAGTTTTCCACCAAGTCAGAGTAGAAAATATGGCCTTAGGTCACTAGTAGGCACTAGGTTGTGTCACCACCCTGTTGCTATGGCAACAGGAAGAGGATTATCGAAGGTCATTACGTTGCATCCTGACAACCACTACACCCAAAGGTGATGCAGTGGCTCCAAGAGGGTCATTTCGATATTGACTTCCTCTCAACCTCCTAGAAGCAAGCCACACGCTCAAGAAAGAAAGAGTGAGAGAAAGAACGAGACAGGAAAATGACAGCGGCATAGATGTCGGAGGGGAGTGGTAATTACTTAGATAAAGAGACCGAGCGAGGGAGTGACGCACGTGACTGAGTGAGTAAAGAGAGTGAAGGAAGGAGGGAATGCTGACATGAGTGGAGAGGTGGAGAGAGAGAGAGAGAGATCTACAGTAGATGGAGGAGAGAAACGTAGGCTCATTTGCAGTCTGTCTTTGTGGAGAGGGTCATGAGCTTCTGCACACGCTCAGAACGTGCCTGTCTACATCAGCTAACAGAAAGTGTAGCGACGAGAGCTAATGCTAGATCTCACACACACTTCGCTACAGAGGGATGAAAGAAGCAGGTTAAGACCCTTAAATATCACTGGGATTTAGAGAGAGAGAGAGAGAGAGAGAGAGAGAGAGAGAGAGAGTATGAGTAAGAGAGAGAGATAGGGAGAGAGAGAGAGGACTACAAAGGAGGCTAGGGGAGTAAAATAGGCAACTTTAGTTCAGTTCACAGGATTGTATTAAATATATAGTAAATATCCAGCATTGGCTTCAAATTGAAGTTTGACACACAATGGAAAGGAATATTTACTTTGTTTATTTTACATATTTGGATAATGTAGCTGTTTTGCTTATTAAACATTCAAACATCATGAAAAACAAAAGCAGCAGAGTTTTTTTTCCAGCGGTTTGAGAGTTAAAAGCTAATAATTATCAATTTTATGGATTAGAAGTGATCCATTCATCTGTACTTGCTTATGATCACTAATTGGGGTCAGGTGGTCTATTGCCTGGGTAGACACCTGGAGTTTTACCAATATAGAGCAGTTTATATCGCAGGATTTCATGCACTCACTACTGCAACAGTTTAGTCATTATCTGCACTAATGTCAGTAAATAAAAGTATGAGCTATGAGTGCTTTTTGTTAATAAGCCAATGTTTTGCTTTGAGTTTAATTACTTCCTGTGTGCAGGCGTTCTCTGACGGGAGAAAGCTGGGAGCCTAATTCATCATCACCACCATCGATTCTGATTGGTGTGAGACCTAGGTCCTGAACATTAAAACAGGCGGAGTCTGTCCTTTAGGAGATTGTTCTGTTTCTCACCTTGTCCGCTGAAGGGCTCCGGGTTCCGCCTCAGACAACAGAACTAGTTATATTCTGGTTAACAGTAACTCAGATTATGTTTGTTTTATGCATATGTGTTGTAACTGTGACATACATAACAACATTATTTTCACTAAATTAGTTTGAAAAGTAGTAGTAGTCAGCAATTTATTCATTTTTTTTATCAGGAAATGTATGTTTACATTTGTTGTTGTTTGTAGATGCTTCTTTATTTTCTAGTAGGTTTAGTTTGTTATTTTTGCATTGCTCAACCCTGAAGTTGTTCATCTTTATTTTATGTTAACAGTTTGTTCCTTTCTTTATCAGAGTTTCTGTAGGTTTGATGAAGTAACATTTAAGACTTTTTAAAGAACCTTTAGAATCAAATGTAAGACCTATATCATAACATCAAAAATGCATACACAACTATTGTACATAATAAACAGTATGCATCAAACATATTGCTTGAAATCATAGGCATCACACAGCATTTATGAAAGGTTTTCTCAAACTCTGGCAACCCTAACCATCCTTTTTGCTTTTTTTAACACTTTTAGCACTTTTATGATTTTGAACATTTATGCACATTTATTCAACCTTTACAATCCATTTATATTTTTAAATATTTATGCGTTTGAGTCTTCTGTCAATATCTGGCAACCATAACAATAACTTTTACACTTTTGAGTGTATATGAGCCTTTTTTGAAACTATGGGACAGCTAAACATCAATTTTAAGTTTTTGAGGATGTACGAAAAAATTTCTCTTACTCTGGAACGCCTAACCATATGTATGTTTTTTTTTGCATTTAGAAGCATTTTCTCATTCTCTGGGAACCCCAGCAACAACCAAAAAGCATCAATAGAGCTTTACATGGACATTTGGAAAAAAAAAAGAGCTGCGAAAAAAGTATTTAACACCAAGAACAGGGATTTTAAGACAAAATGTTGGCCTTTAACATTTTAAACTTTTTAAGAACCAGCAGAAATCCTCTATTTATGTTTAAACTAAATCTAAACTTTTTAAACTTTGTTTTTGTTGGTCTGTTAACAGTGATTGCAATTATTTTGTTCAGTTATGTATTGTCTCAAATCTCCTCCTTTAAAACGAGTAGATTAAGAAACATGTTCAAGACTGAGGGAAACATTCCAACTCCACAAAGAACGGTGTCCAACCCTTTACCTGGGCCAAGAATCTTCTTAACTCTCAGTTTGTTTCCTGCATAATAGCTGTAACTGGTGTGCCATAAAGAGGAAATCAAATCAAAAATTGCAAAATATTATAGGCAAAAAATACTTTTCTCACAATTTCAGATCTGGGAAAGTTGTGTTGACACCTGCAAGGTCATGAATCTGACGACCATCTAATAACTACATATAAAATGCACCATTCTGCATTTGTTTACTCAGCTTAGTCGATTTTACTGAGGATTACACTTTGGATACAGCATAAAGGAGTGATTAAAGCTCTCAAACAAACACTAAAGGCACATGAGCAGTCACACACATGGAAACCCCCTGCAATGCAACAAAGCTTTTAGTGTCAGTAGTAAAACTGACTCAGGCTTTTCTGTAGCTAACGGTCATGAAAACAACCCACTGCTTTCTCTCATCTGTTTCAGTTAACACCCGAACAGATCGCCTTTTAGTGGACAACGTGAAGCATCACTGTAGCAAGTAAGAAAAGAAAAGGGAATTCAACTCTTTCCTGTTAGCCTTAAACTACTTCAAAATCTTGCTGAATGATCAGTCCATAGCTTTGCAATTACTGTAATTACCCAATTATTGCACAATAACTCAAAAAATCATATCTCAGCTCCTAACTGGCTCATAGTCCAAGATGACATATCCAACCAATCAGAAAACAGTCATCTGTTAAATGAAAGAAACAAGAATCTCTTGTTTTTATAGAAAACTATATTTAAATTAAAAATGTTTTGTATAACAGACTCATCTTGTAGCTAAGGATCAGAGTATTCTGTAAACCGATCTTCCAGGAACAACTCGTCTTTTATAAAGAATAAACAAGTATAGCTCATCGCTAAAATCCTTCTTGTAACCTTACACAAAGCAAGTGAACACAGTTTTCACAAAAAAACAAAAAAAAAACAAAATGAGAATGGTTCAACAAAAGGCCATTTTTCACTTTTTAAAATCAAGAAAGCTGTTCAAAGAGCTCAAACGTGATTGGTAGAAACTTACTTCAAGTCTGAACTTGTCAAACAAGGAGAAAGAACACGTCCTCTGTGATGTAGGACGTCTGATGGGACGCTGAAGCCCATCCAGCAAAATGAGTGACACTGTCATGATAAAAGAAAGAAGTGCCCTAACAGGCTAAATATAATTAGTTAAAGTCATTTAGGGAAAGCTGTTTTAATCACATGCATACACAGACTTGTGCATGAATTCCCAGGTGAGTCGAAGACATGACCATGCCTATTCTTGTCTAATCTGCAAAAAAGAAAAGAAAAGAACCGGAAAAGGAGGAACGGAAGCAAAGCTCTAAATATAGTTCAATGCAACATTCCAGAAAAGAATAATACTAGTGCTAGTACCAGAGATGGAAACTCAAAAAAACTCAGTGCACGAAGACATGAGCTTGAGAGAAGTGAATTTATAAAGGCCTCACAACATAATTTTAAATATGTTTCAGAAAAACTAAGAAAATGGAGACCGGACAGGAAAACATGAATAAGAAAGAGCAAATGATTATAAGATCACTGACGTTTGCTTGAATGGAGACTTACACGAGACTTTGCAGCTTCTAAAAGATAGCGTAAGATTCATGTTGTTTTTAATTTTATAAAACAGGTGGAATTAAAGGTGGCTGAAAAGACCCATGCTGAAATCATTATGTACTTAACCATATAAAACAAAGCTAAAGCAAGGTCTTATAATTAGAACTATCTAAGCTAACATTGTTTTAAGTTCCAAAAGTTTTTTTCAATACAATGACCTGATCTTTTTTTAATAAAACGCACTAGTACAAATAGCTTGCATTTCACCAAAGAATGCAAGACAAATTCTATGTGAATTAGCTTCAATTAAGCAATTAATATTGTAAATTAGACTAGATTGGGAAAATGCTGGCACTGGTAGACTTGGAGAAGGCAGGGTTTATTTTATATTGTATATCTTCAAGTAATCAAGGCAATATAAATCTCTAACCGCAGCCTTCACTTTTTTTTAATATCCTTCACTCCAATTATCTTCAGCTGAAGTGGAAGCTGAACCGAACTGGTTCATTTAATATTTTTCTTCTAGATCATCGTTGACTCGCTAGTTCTTGATCCTCGTCTGAATCCTGTTTATCTGAAGACTGCACAGTGCCTTTACCTGCTTTGGATTGAGACTCTGAATTAACCTAATTCTCTGAATACATTTCCAACAACTCAAAGCTCCAAATATGTCTCAACATGTGGACTTTATCTTATTGTGTAAAATAGAAAAGCACAGTATGACAATTGTGAAAGAAAAATCAAGTAGATGCTTTCAGTTTCCTGTTGTTTGAATGCTCGGTAAACCAATAACAGGTATTTAATATTGTACTTGCATTTGATGAAAAAGTTAAATCTAGTTGAATATAAAGTTTTAAATGTTATTGTATACAATGTTGATGATATAATGAAAGTCAATAATACAATCAAAGAAGTAAAACTAATATTTGTGTCTCTTTAATGAAGTTACTGATGCTCAAACGAATGTCAGTCCAGTGGGGGTGAGGGTCTGGGGTTAAAAAGTGACTAGTCTCAGCCTTAAGCCCAATTTATACTTGTGAACCAAGCCAACAAACTACTCTCTGCGAAGGCACAGCATGTTCTCATTTACCAAAGAAAAACAAAAAATTAACCATCTATAGTTCTGCGCTCCATCCCATGTTGTCTATGCACGGATCGATATTGGCATGCTAAAAATACCAACTAAATGCAGATGCTCATAAAAGACAGGTTATTTTAACCTTGTCAAACTTTCTATAAATATAACTCCATTCATACATCTGTTGCTGCTGTAGAAGCATTAACTCTGCACTGAAGAATTTTCCAACCTGCCATGACTTCCACCTAACTATCAGCTAGCAAACACAAGTCGAATCAATGTTCCTTCTGTAGAACATGGTCAGGATGGGGGTGTGGTAGCTTTCCTCAGCTTTCTCAGGAAGCGGAGACTCTCCTGGGCTTTTTTACTGATGGAGCTGGTGTTAAGTGATCAGGTGAGATTCTCTGCCAGATGAACACCAAGGAGTTTGATGTTCTTGACGATGTCCACGGAGGATCTCTCGATGATCAGTGGAGAATGATCTCTCTTCGCTCTTCTAAAGTCAACAACCATCTCTTTCAATTTGTCAACGTTCAGAGACAGGTTGTAGGCTCTACACCACGCTGTGAGGTGTTGCAACTCCTCTCTGTAAGCTGACTCATCGTTCCTGCTGATGAAACCCACCATGGTCATGTCATCAGCAAACTTGATGATGTTATTCGAGCTGTGCATTGCTGCACAGTCATGAGTCAGTAGAGTGAACAGCAGTGGGCTGAGTACGCAACCTTGAGGGACCCCAGTACTCAGCGTGGTGGTGCTGGAGATGCTATTCAGGAGGGTACAGTAGTCATTGAGGGAAGAGACTGTAGACTTCTTCACTACATTGGGACAATGGTCGTAGTCTTGAAGGAAGATTATCTAATTTATTGCCAAAAGTTTGCCAATTTATTGTCAGATTTAGACTCAATCCTCCAGTGTTAAACATGGAGTGCAAGCCAAGAAAAGGGAGTGGAAGCACTTGCTCTGTAGTACGCTGATGCAAAGTAAGAAAATTTTATAGACGTATGGCAGGTTTCGCAACAGTGTCAGCGCGAGTTACGGGAATGCGTAGCCTTTGCAAAGGGAAGTTCATACAAGTATAGATTGGCCTTTGGATGTCACGCCCACGGATCATGGGCGTCAAATAGGTCAAATGGCTTTTTGGGCAACTGGGGAGTGACTTACACTGACACAGGACCATATAGACTCAAAAGAAAAATACACACTGTCGTGTAGAGAGGCATTGTGTATGGATCACTCAATTCAGTGAAGCATAAATGTTGAATAAAAATGTCAGAATTTATTTTGTAAGTTTGGCTACAAAGGGGGGGGGGGGGGGGGGCTATATTTAATACTAGGAGAAATACAAAAACAACTTAATGGAGTTAATGCTAAAAGCTGCATCTATGTCATATTTAAAAACATAAATGACTGATTTCCATAAACCAATATCTCAAAATTAATAAATGTTACTTCCCAAAGCTCACAAAGTAAAAGCGGTTTACATAAAGCCAGTGTACATGAAGTGTGTCGGCCATCATTTCACTGGATAAAGACAGTAAATGGTTGAAGGAAAGACCAGATAAGGTTAAAGCTTTTTCTGCCACTTCAGCAGGAACTGTTTGTGCTATTCCAATCCAAGGGTGACATGTGGGAAGGGAGGGCAGACATAATCAAACTCTCAAGAGCCACGAATCACAGTCAGATGAGAGGAAGACAGGCCGTTCAGACCAATCACACCCCAGGACTGACGAGCAAATCCATCTGACTTAATAGCAGCCGTCAGAAAGCAAGACAGGAAGTGGCAAAAGAACACATGAGAGAGAAAGAGAGAGGGAGAGAGAACGAGAGGAGCACAGGTCAGCAGGAAAAAGAGACGCTTTGCTGACATGTCAGATTTGAGCTTCCCTCCCCCATCCTTCATTAGGAAAACAATACAGCACTTTACAACAACGGGCCAGGTAGGACGGCTCCTTCTCTGTTGTGATCAAAGGAAGGTGTTCCAAATCACAAATTCAAGCAGGGAATCTGGCCACTGGCGTGAGGAACTATTCATTTGAGAGGTTACAAGATTCCATCAAGATAAAGTATACTAGAATGTAGTTAATGTAATGAAAACTGACGTGAGTAGTTTACAACTAGCTAAAAACTTAAAATAACGCTTACTATCCTGGGAATAAAGGATTAATGAATGCATACAGATTCAGCAAAATATAAGAAGCATAATTATGAATGATGAGGTTAAAGATTATCCAGTATAAAAAAAAATACTATAATTGTTTATACATTATAAATTAATTCATAATATAGTTTTAATTCTTAATATAAGTCAAATAAAGCTAGGTCTGTGAATATAACATATTAATTGGATTAATCAATACCAGAGAAAAAAAAAAAACTTACTATTGTATATTGTATCAATACACCCCACTCCCTACAGACCCTACTTTTCCACTGGTCCATGACGTGACTATTGATGGTTTGGCATGACATTGTTTGACTTGCAACAGTTCGCCTGTGATTTCCAGGATCAGATCTGAGTGGACTTGTTTTAGATACGTCACTCAGGATGAGTCACTCTATTACGTCAGACAAGTAGATTTTTAAAGCTCATATTAAAAGTCAAAAAGATAAATGAGTAATCAGGGAGCTCAATGATTAATCAATCACCGATCCACAGGATGTCACGTCACATTGTTGTTTTCTGATCAGCCAAAAAAAAAAATCACTCTGGCTCACTTTGTTCACTTTGAAAACCACGCTGAAATGGTTAAAATGTTATGCATTTTGTGAACAGAATGTAGTGGAAAAGTCCCTTGAAGCCAAGTCAAGTCGTACCGTTAAGAAACAGGGAAAAGTAACAGAAGATAACATGAGTGTGGGCCTAAATCACATTTAAGAATGCATAAGGGGGACTGGCTTCTCATCTTAATAAAAACCTTAACTTGGACATTAAAAGTGAAGCGTGAAGTTGAGTTTAATTGCACCACAATGTACTAAAAGTCACCGTATATGTGCAAGGACACATCCAATTCGCGAATGTCATCAGACTTCGCTGTTCAATCAAAAAATATTTTCAGTGCCTAGTGACTCCATCTCTATTTATATAATAATAAAGTCTAAAAACTACATATTATACTATATAAACTATATATATATATATATATATATATATATATATATATATATATATATATATATATATATATATATATATATATATATATACATACATATATATATTAACTTCTAACCTAAACCAAAGGTTTTAGTTCAGTCAGTGATCAAGTTGTCATAATAATGATATTACACAACATTCTCTGGAGACTCAAACGATGTGAGATTAAAATATGAATCTACTGACACCTCTAGTAAAAAACAGCAAAATAAATCCAGTTTAAGAAGACAGCACCTATCCGCAGAGGTCACCCATCCCAATGTCAAACATCTCAGAAAGGAAAACATAAAAACAAATACACAAACTAATGCTATTTCCAAAACAGCAGAGTGTACCCGTACCAGTCAGTGCTGGTGAGTTCCCAGTTTACATTTCTAGCACATTTTGTACTGATTGCAAACTAGCGTGTCTCAGGCTTTATGTTTGTTGTAATAGTAGGAGGCATTTAAAATACTCCAGATCATCTTGGATCCTGATCAACCTGCAGAACAGTGACTTTAGAAGAGAAAACCCACAAACAAAAGAAATAGAGAAGACTGAGAAATGAAACACTGAAACAAGTTGAAAATAACACGTTAGATAACACAATAGTAAAGACTAGTGCTTGAAGCAACGCTACTACACTACTAATAGGGGTACGAGATGGAAAGAGAACTACTTACAGGACAGTGAGAAAGAGGGACTTAGAGAGAAATATGATATGTGTTTATACAATAAACAACGCAAAAGTAAGATAATAAAAACACTGAGAATTGGCAAAGAAGTATGGAATTTGGAGAAGGCAGAAAAAAAGAGTGAACAAGTAGAGACGATAAACAAGACTCAGAGAAAGCTAGCCAAATAAGAGGGATGGAAAAGAAAACAAGGAAAGTTGAGATGAATAGAAATGAACCAAGATCATTCTCTTCATCCACATCAATTCATCCTTGTTTTGAGACGGAATGATCTACTTCTAAACATAATTTTACATTAGATAGATAATATGTTGGTGATAGAAATTCAGACAATTTATTATGAACAAATTTGGAAAAGAAAAGTGTTGGAAAACAATGAGATTTGGTAAATATACATATATTTTATGATTAAATCAACTTAGTGGAGAAGCAACAAAAGAGCAGCTATTATGTTTTTTTTAATGTGGTGTGTAACATGTGGTAACATGTAATGTGGTGTTTTGCACAATAACAATAGAAGATGTTTTACTTTGTGATAGGATAGAGAGGGAGGCTCCAATTGAATAGTAAGGGAAGTGCTGTTTAAACATTTTAAACAATGCAAATATTTACCACATTTAACTTATATCACATTTTATAAAGAAGTATCAATGGCATTATATGGAAAGGGTAAAAACCTAAACATAAAGTAAAACTATTATTTAAATTCAGTTCGCTAAGGATTAAGATTAAGTACTTAATGGTGAAAAGCACTAGTGTCCCGCTCAGCCTGAACATGTTCTTTGCTTTCATTTGTCTGTCTCTAATCAAAGACCTGAAAGCTGCACTAAAAGATGTTCTCTCCAAAACACACAGCAAACATCAAGAGGCTCTGAGAAGATGCCAGGCATTCCTGAGGCAGAACCAGCGCCAGGGCCAAGCTTTGAGGGAGGATCACCCAGCTCAAACTCGCACCTCCTTCTCACAGCTGGGAATGCATCTCTATAACCCCCGCGTGTTTATTCAGATGAAGAAAACTCCAGAGCGAGCGATTATGAAGCGTGAATTGTGCTACTTGAATAGTGATACTCAGCTTGGGTCGATTTCCGCTCTAATCTGATAAATAGAGCTAGTATGAGGCTACAATCTAGCTGAAAAGCCTTCGGTGAAGTGGACTTTTAATATCCAAAGAAGATGAACACTTTTTTTTAAGCTTGATTTTTATAAGCTTTGCTAAGATGCAAATCATGGCCGGTCTTGTTATGAATACAGTTCTTTAAAAAGATTGTATTAATACAAGTAATATTGTAATAAAATACATATTTTGTCGCAACTTGTCTTGATATGAAAACCATGTAAAAGGAAACAATGCATTGAAGCACTAGAAATATTTATGTAAAACAAGGTAAAAAAAAAAGTTTCTGTTTGCCTAAGAGATCCATAACTGAGCCAAGCTCATTATTATGTATTTTAAGCCAACAAATGTTTCTGTCAACCATGTACAGATGAAAGGAAACTCAAACTTAATTTAAGATGGAAGCCAGAGGAAAAAAAAGAAACTAGTCAGCATTGGCCCAACAACAGATCCTTGTGGATCAACAGATCACTTTCTTTAAATATCAGCATGTATACTTTGGTTTCTCATGAATCACTGGCCAGATTCTCACCTAGGAGTTTGTTATAATTCTTTTTTGTGTGTGAAATGTTTCCCTTCCATTTTGAAAAAAAAAAAAAAATGTTAGTGATGGAACGAAATGTGACACTGCTGTTACAGAAACACTTTGATGAACTTCATGGCTGTTAATATTCACTATAAGCTTCTGGATTGACCAGCTCTATAAGGTCATTTATATTATTACTTTACATGTTTTAGATGTTATTGAAAGAGATCTTGTTTTCTCAGAACTACGAGTAATACAATTTTTTTTTTTGCATCAAACATGTGGCAAAAAGAAAGTACATTTGGGTTTCCTCATGACCGGTGCGAGAACTGGTTTTTTTTTATTTAAATGACCTAAATTAGCCCCTTTTTGCACAGGGCACTTTGGCACTTCTAAGGAAGTACTGTTTGGTGTTCCTCATGACATAAACGATAGGTGGTTTGGGTCCAGAATAAAACAATTAAATCAATCAATCAAAGCATTTGTATACACCTTTTTATTAGCAGTTTCTTAAAGACAGCTTCACATAGGCATAATATTGTTAAAGAATTAAATAGGAATTCCTACTGGATAATTCTTTGGGGTACAAATAAAACTACCATATAATATTTCCTTGGTGACTGTACAGTATAATTAGTTTATTAGTATGATGTGGAAATTGTTGATTTAAACCGATTAGTAATTCGGTTTAAACTCTAGTAAACCAAAATACTTATTTTTCATCGATGTGGGAAAAAAACAGAGAACCCGGAGTAAAAACACACACACACATGACAAAGCTCTCAGGAGCTCAAGTTAGTGCTTCATGTCAGTGGAAACGATCTGATTCTGCTCATCAGAGTACACATGTGCAGGCCTAAAAACTAATTTAAGTCGGATTGGGTTAAATGTCTACTGATATTCAAGTTTTAGTTGGAAAAAGTTTGAATAAAGTAAAGTGTGAATAAAAGCAAAGAGCTTTTGAGAATTCCAACTGATGGGTTTCACAAGATTTCACAAAGGCTCTAAATGGACTTCTATAAACCGATTCCTACATTGAGAAGAGGTATTATTCTAATGCAAGCTTCTCATATCCAAAGCTAAAACTAAGATTCAGAGTCTTTTCAATCAGTTTGTGACTGAGTCCCATCTGGTCAATCTCTGCAGCCTTTGAAGCCCTCTAAAACTTCCCATCCAACACGAGCTGTGATGGTCACGATGAAGCAACAGACCCTCCTTCCCTTTCATCCGTCCGATTTATGGCTGCAGCAGCTAAGATTGCCTTTAACAGCTCAACAACACAAGGTCTGCTCATACAAAGCCCCATGCTTGCACACACTGTCACATACTTCTCCTTGTCAAGGTTAAAGCGCACAGAAACAAATAAAAGATCGACCCCTGTCGCAACCAAGAGTAGACTATAAAATAACGGATTAGGGTTTGAGACACTAATGATGCAGTGCAGGTGAAGCAAGCAGTCATCATGGCGGATACTGTTTGAGGCCTCAATCACATGGTTCAGTTTCGCTAAGAGCAGCAACAAATTCGCTCTCCCTGACAGTCAAAGCAGTGATAAATGGGTCTCTCTACAGAGCACGCGTCCTCACGGGAATGCCAGGTTTGTGTCTTCTTACTCCTCTCAGGGTCTGCAGGCCATAACGTTCTGAAATCAGATCCAGTTTAGAATTTCTGCATCATGCCCTCTATGCCACCTCCTTCAGAATCTTTATGATGGTCGCCTCTACAAAGATGGCGTTCTTCATGATGAGCTGCAAATCCCAAGTGCGTGATTGAGAAAAATGTAGTTTTAAAACGACCTCTTGCTAAAACGGTGAGGAAACAGAAATTGGGGTTGACAGAACATGGCAGATGACATATGAGCTGCAAAAAAAAACAAAAGAATCCCAGGAGAGCGAGCCAAAATGGGATTCAATGTGCTTACAATAAATCGTCACTGCAGCGTAGACTTTGAGTCACACTTGAGGAAAACATCAGTTTGGGATTTAAAAACAGACAAAACATAACCGATCTAGTTCTGTAAATATTCAGCATTCTGACCAAATCAGAAAGATAAATACATAAGCAGCTGAGAAAATGAAAGCATGGCTTAATAAGCACAATTCTGGTAGCAGTGACATTGCTCTGCACTGATCTAGAGCCATACCTCAAGCAACTGTGGTGCTCTATGTAGTGGCTTCCCACATCTCTGCTGATTTAGCCTTCCCATCAGCTTACAGACGCACCAGGTCATTGCCAGGGCTTAGCAGCATGGAGGGACAATTTCAAGCCTAGTCACTCCGCAGTGACCCCAAACCAGAGACTGCCACTGGATTAGACGTTTACTCGTTCACTCTCCTCCAGTTCTCAAATAGCCCTTCATACTCAGAAGCATCGTTCACACTCTTTAATTCTCTCTAGATCTCTTTTCATTCCTCTTGCTCTGCTTGTCCAACATACTCTAATGGTGTACACAGACTCAATACAAACATGTGAAACAGACGCTCTATTATACCTCTAATATATAACATGAAAATGATTTAATATTCCAATATACACCATATAATTAATGTTGAAATCAAGTGAAACAAGAAACCCCGTTCACCCAATGTAAGCTCTACCGGAAGATGCCCAAGCACAAAATTAGGATTTCTCCACAATGTACCTTTTATGGATTAATCACAGTTTTAGGTTGACATTGATACTGAAATTATTGCCTACACTGAGGCGTAAGGATCTCCATCTTGAGAAAGCTTCAATCTGTGATTTGCGTGAACAGTCGACAGAGGTTAAAACCAAGAATTAAACCATCAACCACTCAATGCTGCTACAATAACACTCAAAAGTGCATGAACTGCTTTAGGGTTTAACATCACTGTTTAACATCACTGTGATTCAACTTATTAGGGTGACCGATACAGTAAAACTTTTAGAAGAGTTATGATTGCCAGCAGTGAAAAAACATTTTTTTAGGGTTTTTATGAATTGTTAAGTTTAGAGGAGCCATTGGAGAGGTTACCACTAAAACAAATACAGAAATAGGCCAATCAATTATTTGCACACGCTGTAATTAAATGCAAGTGTCCATCATTTTATGAAATTATGTGATTGTTTAGTCCAACATTATTTATTGCTTTTAGTCCAACAGCATTTAGTGTTCCATACCCTTAGTAAATGGTGTACTTGCATGTGTTCAGCTGAAACGGACATCTGAGATTAAAATATTAATGATAGCCATGAAAACTCTTCATGGTAAATTAAATTAAAAACATCATTTAACTATTTTGCCTTTACTTTCATCAAATTAAGTTTTAAAACTATCCAAGTCAATTCTCTCAGAGTTTTTAGCCACTTTCTAATCAATTAAACCATTCTACTGACGATAGCTCTTTTAGAGTAGCTTACCATAGAATTGCTTCAGCTTTTTAGCACCAACAGAATTCTCAAGGATTTACAGTCCATTTCCAATTTGTAACTCTAGAAGAGTCGAGTTATAAAATGTTCAAAAGACCAGCAGAACCAATTCTAGGCTGATGTTGAAATATTAGAATAATTTCTCTCTGTTCCATAAGTAACAAACTGACAATGTTTCAGTTAATTACTGTATTTAACTCAAAAAGTAAAATCGCTGGGATAATCTTTTTTTTTGTTGTTGAATGAATGACTCAATCACTGGAGAAACCATTGGTGTCTGGGCCATGGCGTACACCTTTCAGAGTGGAGTTTGCATGGTTTCTGAGTGCATGGGAATGAAAAGCCCCCCAAAACATGTGATTGGTGGATCAAAATCTTATTTCTTTACTTGCCATGGATTGCCAACCTTCCATGCAATTCAGTAAATCAAGGAGGTTCAAACTGAACCACCTCATCACTTTCCTGTGATTTCCTCCAATTCCTTGAAAAAATCCAAGCATCCGCTACCCCTTATTTAACGTACAAGAGGAAAGACATATTCTAGATGTGGATTTAGTCTTTCTAAACCTAGCTTTCTCTTGCCTTGGCATAACAACCCCGTGTGGAGCATGCCCTGCATCTTGACATTCCCTCAGTGTCCTGCTCTCACATCGCATAATACCACTGTCCCCTCTCTGCCTTCACTTTCTTCACCTCTCCGTGTTATCGCTCCCCTTTGGAGAGCTATCTGGCTCCCCTTTGCCTTCCTTATCGGCCCACTACAGCACACCACATACACTCACACACCACCACCGGCAAACAAAGAGCTCCATCAGGCCCTAGAAGAGACGTACAGAGGGTTCCGAAGAGGCGAGTGATGAAGCAAAACGTGGTGATTTTATTACAGCGTAAAGAGAGCATGTGCTGGTTGCAGGATGGAGAGGCTGAGAAGGGAATGCAGACAAAGCGTTGTGTTTGGAATGAGACTGAAATTACATCATTCATGTGCTGTATATGTTAAGAGTTTAGAAGAGCTAGAACACTGAAAATATTAGATTACTTTATTTTGCGAGTGATCAGTTAGTCTTGGCATGTTTTCAGAAAAAGGGTAAGTTGGAGGCATGGATGAATGATGTGTTTACAGAAATATATCTGCTGTAAGACATCAGTTTATGTTTGCTATCTAAATTAGATGCTTTAATTAATGGTACCTACTAAATTGAAGGACAAGTGAACAAACAAGATATCTCAGTACAAAAAAGAAAATCTTGTGTGATGGTGAAAATCTAGGTGTGTGATGGTGAAAAATGATTTCAAGTAGTTTTTTTCAGTAATATCATTAAAAATGTTGTACTGCTGAAGACATGTATCTCCCAAAAAGTAGCACGGTTTTGTTTTCATAGAAAACAGCTTGAAATAACAAAAGCTTTAGTGTTTTGGTGAGCACACATCACGCATCACCTGACATTCTCACAGAAAAAAAAATCTGAATCCAGATGCTTCTCTTATGAACTCTTGTCTATTTAGAACAGAAAAATGTCAGCATCTGCTTTTTAAACAATTGTTCAGGAAACAAAAGTGAAGGGCCATCCAGTACAGTGCATCCTTGCTTTATGGCTGTTTATAAGCAAGTTATTTGTTTTTGTGCTTTTACAAAATTTTACTATTAAACATGAACAGTAATTGGCTGCTGTCAAGATTTGGAAATAGAGTCTGGTTTGGGCATGACAAAAAAAAAAGTCTCTAACAGTTTTAAATGTATTACAAACTTACAGGTATCGTGTATCGTGTAAACGCAACTTTTCCAAAATTACTTGCATGTTTTAAAACATCGGGCCATATTCAAATTGGTTCATGTACGTTTCTGTAATACTATTCTCTTTTTCTGGGAGCTAAAAATGGCTTTAGGGCCACAGGGATGACTACTAACCAATCAGATGAACCGGAAGTGGAACCGTAGTGGAACCACATCGTATAAAAAATGAAAAAACTGTTTTTGGTCGTCCCAGCCACAAGTGTTTTTTGTGAGCCAACAAGAAAAACCCACCAGGGAGAGTGGCAGAACAAAGTAAGCAGTGGGAGGAACATTTTTGTGGATCAAAACCCCTTGAGGTGATTGAAAGACATTGATTATGATAAATTCTGCCTTTGAAGGTTATTAAGGGTGCAGTGACAGTCTAGAGGGGTGGACATGTAAAAAGGGAATAATATGGCACCTTTAATCTTTAGTAGGGTAAAATTGATGATTCCCATAAAAAAGTACTAGGGTAAATGCATTTAGTATCTACCCAACTCTGATTATAAACCCTAAAAGCTCACACACAATCAAGAGGCTAGAGTAAAAAATTCTTCTGAGAACAACAAAACAGATCAAAATTCTTGGAATATTTGGCACAGAAGACTTAAAGAACTCTGATCCAAATCACAGGGCAAAAGAAAAAGACAAGGAAATATTGAGACAGACAATGAGAAGATGAGAGCTCCTTTTTTTCCTCCGTTTAGATTTATTCTACTCTCACAGAACTCCAACATACACACTGGCACACAGCGTACCGGCATGATCCTCTGCTCACACTGCCTTCGCTTCAGAGACATGGCCAGAAACCATCCATTACCACTAATGAATTGATTCAATTGGGCATAATAGAGTGATTTATCCATCAGAGAGAAGCCGGCTCATGTTGAGAGCTAGAAAAGTGATCGAGGAGGGGGTTATGAGAGAAAGGCTAAATGTGCTAGAGCGGGCGAAGGGATGGACAGAAAGTGTGTATCCTTATCATCTTTGGTATCTAGGCCAAGGCAGCTACAGCTTTCTATAACATGCCACGGCGTGCCACACAAACAAATGCAGTAAGTGAATGAGCGCCTGGAAGCAGCGGGGTCTGTGATAGGCGGAGCAGACCGTTTCGCAGGAGGGAGATGAGGGGAGCAGGGACCAAATTGAAGGTAGTGTGCAAAGTGAATTATCTCTGGCTTCGCTGAGCTCCACTGGCTCGGAGGTGAAGAGAGCATGAGTGTGGTGTGTGCATGTGTGTGTGTGTGCGTGTGCACATGTGTGTGTGTATGAGCAGGTGAAAGCCAGGCAGCTTGGGAAATAATGATATTATTTGACTGCACAGCCAGGCAGAAAAGGCCACATACACAGGCAGACACATATTTACACACGGGTGAGAGCGAATGTTCAATTTTGTTGCAAAACAGCATGCTTCTGGAGATTTGTTTGTTTATGACAATAAACATTTAGTAAAAGGCTGAAATTAGATTAACATTTTTGTTACCCTAACCAAGATCTCCACACACCAAAGATGATTACTCCAAGACAGCAAGGAACCTGAGCATTGTCTAAAATGTTATCAAATAAAAGGTTGTGTTGATTTCTTTGAATAACCAGCTGCTTAAAGTCAGTTAAGATTTTTACATTTTTGATAAAATGTATTTTGATATCTAAAGAAACACTGTGCATGCACCCCTGAATGTAATGTATGTTTACATAAAAATTAGATACCTTATTGTTTACATGTTAAGACAAAAAATGAACACATCACACCTGTTCTTAAATCCCTACACTGGCTCCTTGTCTATTTCCGTGTTGATTTCAACATTTTAACTCACACATGAAACAAAGCACTTTATGACCTTACTCCATTCTCGTCATCACTTTTAACTGATTATAACTGTTGATGTTTTATTGGTTTTATTCTTACTCTTTACTGTAGTTTGTGAAGAATTGCTTTATAAAATAAAGTTTAATATCATATAATTATTAAGTCACTGGAAATCTCTCTTTCGTGTTTGATGAACTGGTGGACATCCGTAGCCACGTCAACCAAGCAGGAGCTTTCTAAAATAGTTGAAATATAACAAGTTGTTTTCTTAAGCGCTATGCATGTTGGTTATTGTACTCTTGTGTAAACAATGGCTCTCGAGCAGGTTTTAATGCTCAACTTTGATTTCTTTTTTGGTGAAAATTGTGCGTCACATAACTCTCAGTAAGGCATGTTTTCGATCAATTTAATGGTGCTTGGCTTGCCATTAACAATCTGCATCCGGTCCATCCATGAAAACTGAACGGTAAGGTAAATAATGTAAGTAAGTAATTTAATCCGTTTAGAACTACTGGCGTACTGTGTGCCCTTTTGGATATTTTTTTAAGCAACTAATTAAAGTCAGTAATATATTTAGATAGATATATAAAAATTATTTATCAGGCTATAGATAAGTTGTCTCCTCTTCAGAGAATCTCCTGACATCCTTGTTCTCTCGCCATGATTGTGGTCAAAAATCAAAAAGATTTTTCAGTTGATAACATACAGTATGTATGACATTTTTTTTTAATCTACAATGAGCTTCTCCTATTTGACAGTCTAGAATCCGCAACTGCAGCACAACAGAAATACCCAAAGCAGTGCAACAACAAAAACTTGAACAACCACACAAATGTAGGGACGGTGACACTTGTCTTTAACAGTGTTAGAAATGACTTTCTAGCCTCAAGAAACCGACTCTATCAGTTCTGGAAAGTTTTTAAAATATTCATAAACAGTCTTGTATGTCAAACTACTAGAAGTGAATTAAAGAACCCCCATGCATTAAATCAAACATCAACAGACGTGACATGTCAGTCAGATCGGCATCAGCAAATCCAATGCGCACAATGATTGACAGGTAGAGGATGCATGCTTCTTTTTTGCTATTCGCCTGTCAGGAAAAACAGACATTTTGTATAGTATTCTTAAATAATTACATGCAGCACACACTATAAAGTCTTCTTATGGAAGCAACTACAAGCCTGCAATCAGAGCAGTATAGCTGCCATTAAATATCATACCAAGAAGTAAGTGAATCTTCAAACAAGAAAAGAGCGTTTTGACCATATTTTAACTCTTCCTTGATACGTAACAACAAATCTAAGTTTAAACTGTATTCCAACAGTTGTAGAAAACAGAAAGTATAGCTACATTTTTACACCTCTCAATTTAACTTATTTACTGGCTTAGTATTTAATACTACAGCTAATAGTATTTCAACCAGTAATACTTTTCATCTATACTTTAGTCTGTCAGATTTTAGTTATCTTTCAGTCACCTTATCAAATCTGATCAAATATTACTATATCACTTTTCACCGCTGAGGGCTGATGCCAATTCTTTCAACATTTTTGAATTTATTTTTAAGAGGGAAGCAGTGGAGCTCATGACAAAGTTCCAATTTGTTTTAAAGCAGTTTGAGAATGAATGTGAGAGTCCCATGGCTATTTGTGGTCTTTTGCTGAAAGTGAGTGTCCCTGTCTTTTACACATTGTCCTTTTCTTTTGTACATCGCTAGCTGGTAAAAACTTTTCGGATTAACAGGATAAAATAAGATGATAAACTGTAGCACAGTTTGGAGATTGGCTACTCTAAACATTCCTATGGTTCCCTTCTGTTGTGGACAAAACATGAGCGCCAACCTCCAGCTTTACCTCCAGTTGAGCAACAGAAAAATGCTAAAATGACTTCATCTATTGACTTCTAGAAGCTGAAACCAGTTAAAATCTAAAAACACTTTAAAAAGCTGCTAACAATATGTTTGTTAAAAACATAGTTTGACTGAGGGTGTAAGGAGAGTGATCATCGGTAAAAATTAACTGTTAAAATCTAAAGGATTGGGCCACTTGAGGTTCTGGTCACATGTAGTTATCCACACCATACACAGAGCAGCAATTCGACGTAAAAGGATATTTTTGAAAAAAGCTGGCTAAGGAGAAGTTTTTTGAAAACGCTAGAACAATCGTCATATAGACAGCAAAACCACACTGTTTTGGATCATAGGTAGAGTTCATCATTGATGCGGCAGCTTTTGCTCGCAAAGCCCTGAAGCTAACGCGAGACAAAGTGAGGGTTGTGTTGTGGTTAACAGTGCTAAATCACATCCTCTTAAATGTACATCTAAGCATACATATTTAATAATGTATTTAATCACAAAACAGAATGCCACAGTGCAACAAGGCTGGTTAATGTTAAAACTGATTGAGCCTCAGATAAGAGGGAGTTTTTGAGAGCGGAACCGTTGTGAGAGATGATAGAGAATTTAGGTTTAACAAATACATTGTTATTATGTTTGTTTGAGCTATCAGGTATTAAATACAAGCTGCCATCCTTGGATTGGCACAAAAGTGTTTAAGGGTTTTTGTGAAGACAGACTTTTTTCTACCTTTGATTGTATGGATACAATTTGTTTTTGTAAATGGGGCTTAAGAAAAACTCATCCACGTTGAGAGGGTGGTCCAGTCGATTCTACTCAGCCATTTTTGACTCTTTGATAGTGTTAAAATTCCAACAAATAATAGATGGCTCAGGCAAAACTGAGATTCCAATGCTATCTACATCAATGTGATGCCATTAGCACTATAGTTTTTTTTTATTCTACTTTAAACTACAAAAAATGTTTCACTCTAATTCTCTGGAAAATTGGATTATGTTTAAGATAATGGTTTAGATATTTACAGCAAGCCCATCTGAATATCATACAACTAACTAGATCCTACTGGTCCTCCTGGAGGTCTGGCAGAAATGGGTACTATTAAACATCATCATTCAAAAACAAGAAATTAAATCAACATGTCAAAACAATATTTTCAGAAACACTCCTTTATGAAACAACATGATCTAAAAGTTCAAAACCAGCTGGAGCAGAATCTTAAAACTCTCCCAATGCCAGCCCACCACCCTCTTTCCCTCCATTACATCTCATACATTTAGACAAACACATTGCAGCCCAAAGATAAAGCTCCAAACTCTACATCGCCGGCCTGAAGAATCCTTATCACTGCTCGGAGGACAATGGGTCCTCTCTGATAGGTGACTGCTGCAGTGCCTGATAGGAGGGCTGCCTTTCATCAAACTGTCCATAAACTTGATAAAATGCACATACGATGATGCCCGTTCTATCGAGTAACCCATGGAAACGAGATGACAAGGGTGACGGGGAAAAAAACAAATGTGGGCCAAGGAAACTCACTGGCTTTACTCGATGAGTATGCTATTGACACGACAGGGACTCTAAGCTCAGGACTGCAACAAAGAACAGAAGAGGTGAAAAGCCAGGGTACAGGATGTGCTCCTGTAGAGTGTGCAAACACATGTGGGGGAGTATAAAGGTGTTTGTTTCATGTCCAAACAACAGTGTGTGCAAAGTCTGCTGGAGTCTGCAGCATTCCCTGTGTCCTCTAATGAGAGAGCTAAAGCAGCCACTCCTCCAGAATAACTCACACACACAATGCTCTCTCTCTCTCTCTCTCTCTCTCTCTCTCCCTCCCTTTCTCTCTCCCTCTCTCTCTAAGAGTCCACATGCAGTGGAGAGTGGGTGGCAAACACAGTGAGGAATGCTCCTCAGGTTGCAATACAAAAAGACAAGTCAGATAACTATAGAAAACTATAATAACAATACAAGATGAAACAGATTGAATACAGTACAAGTACAAAAAGATTTCATCATGACTTTGTAAGGGATATCATTTATTCTATTACTTGAATAATATATCATTATTTCAATTCAATATATATATACACATTGAAAATGTTGAGAAGCAAGGTTTCAAACAGACAATTTAATTTGTCAACCATTCAGACTAACCATAAAAATTGCAACAACTTCAATTTATAATTTGCTAAATCATGAAAAAAATATCTGTAACGGACTATGCTTGTTTATTCATTAAGTATTAACTTAAATACCTAAAACGTTGCATGTCTGTCAAAGCATGTATCTGTACTCATGGTAGTTAATACTGAATAAACACCGTTTTATCTCTATAGCTGGGCTAGCAATGTTAAGGAATTGTAATACTTTAAGGCCCTGTCCACATGTACCCGGTTGTTTTGTAACCACCGTTTTTGGGTTAAAGGCAGAGCTTGACATGGACACTGGACAAACTGCAAGCTTATAGTGATGGTATAGTGCTAGCGTTAGCATGTTTTAGCTTTGACAGTGAGCTAAATCAAACGCTATACAGCTGAGAGGAAAAAAAATTACAGCTGAGAGAGAAAATAATAATAACGGCAATCAATATTTTGTGAAGTGAAAAAACAGTGTCTCTATTTCTATTTCTTCAAATGCATTTATTTATTAATCTTTCTTTACTTAAGATTTATAATTTATTACAATTAAATGAACACTTATTAAAAACTAGATGTGTGTTTCACTTAAAAGGCAATCATCTTTTTTGTTTATAGACAGAGATTAACAAAGTGGACATTTAAGTTACACTAGTTATTTTTAAGATTAATTTAAAAATCTGTCATACTACATATAAATGATTGGCAGTGCAGAATATTCACAAAGTCAACTATAATTACGTGATTTCAATTATTACCTAAATAATAGGGATTAGAATTCCACCCATACTAAAGCTGCTCTTTAGACTATTGCATGTTTTATTATTCATAGAAAAAGGTTTTAATAAAAATTGCATTTGACTATTAGTTCATATAATCCACTTCCTGCTTCCATATTGGCTCCAATGTTGCCAAACTTGGGCAATTTTCAGAGTATACAAGAAAAGTAGCTGACAAGTCAAACTCAAAAGGGGGAATTTGACATAAATGTAGTCTCCAAAAGTATAATAACAAGTTATCAATAGGGGACTCTTATTTTGCCACTACAATGAGAACATAATCAAGCCGAATTAGATAAAGAATGTTTTAAAAGGTACTCTGCATGATGTCTAGCTGAGGAACAATAGACGAGTAGCATTAAATATTCCCATTTTATATGAAAAATTTAAGTATATTAAATATCAGCATATATTAACAAATCGACAATGAACACAAACCAGAATCACTGACAGTAAAATTCTACAAGCAGAATGACAAAACATTTGAATATGTTTTCAACAACTGTAAGATGACAAAAAAAAGCACAGCACTTGAACGGAACTAGACTAAAAAAAAACTCTGCAAGGAGCATCCAGGAACTAGTGGCAGAAAAAAATATTCTCTACAAGGAGTCCACAACAAACAGACATCAGCATGAGCACACAACAAGGTGTTCACGTCAAGGAACAGGATTCAAGAGGACATCTTCTGTCTTTAATGGTGAATCAGAAACACTCTCCCCGTCACACATTCGCAGCCGAACACGTCTCAAACAGATACATACGAGGTGTATATGTTCAAGAGCATAGGGTTTTCTGCTGTGTGTATTCGTGGGTGTCTGTTGGATCAGGTAGAGTGGAGCACCACAGCTCTCAGTCTCTCTGCAGTGTGGATCAGGTAGCCGAGTTGTTGGATTATGCTCTTTTAAGAAGGGATTAACCATGTTTCAGCGTTCAAGGCAAATTGCTCTGAGAAGGCATCTTTGGCTACAAAAAGTTAAATTCTGCTCCTAATCCTTTTCAAAGCTCCTTAACACACTCTCTCTCTCCTTCTCTTTCCTTCTCACTCTCTCGAGTTATCAGTGAGCTGCCTCTTTTTAAAGACAATTCACCCACCCTTCTTTCGGGATATGACAGTTTGGAGGCTCCTTGGAAAAGATAAGACCGTCTACGTCGACAGGATGAGGTGCTGCTATTACTCTAAATTTAAAATAATGACACGAGCGTTCGACTGGCATATGTATAATGCCACAATACATATTTCTACATGGCAGCTGAGGAAACTGACAAAGGTTCTCCTTTAATGTTTTGGTATTTAAATGAACTCAATGTGACACTGCGTAGAACCCAGCGAGAGTCTGTCTAGGTGCAGTTTAGAGTGCTGAGACGCTTTATGATGGAGTGTATATTGTTCATATCCATGACTTTGGCATATGGAAAGAGGCAGCTGTCATTCCTTTTTGTATATAAGGGGGATGTGCGACCCAGGTGTTCCTTCTTCAGCTTCCTGTGTCTCTTCTTCGCTAGTATTATTGATTTTAAACCAGATGAATCACAAGAGTCAATATGTTCTTGGGTGGTTTTTGGACTCTTAGGCTAATGTTAAAGATAACATACAGCTTCAGTAAAAAAATTTATGTCAAGGCTTTATGCTGGGGAGGTGATTAGGACCAGACCCATCAGAGGCTCCCCGTGATCTCATGGAGGGGTTCCTCACTGAAGTAGACCTTTTCTCTTCAAGTGTGTGCGGATTTTTGTGGTTTGTGAAGCTGCTTTGAGACAACTGCTAAAAAAAGCACTATATAAAAAAATTACACACTGAATTCTGTGCATTTGCATAACCCCACGCTAACCCTCCTGTGAAGCCTGATGCACAACTCTGAAAATGTGTAACTACTCTTCAAAGCCGCTTAGAAAGCGAGGTCTGTGATTGGCCATTGAGGTGGAGAGTAAGCACTTCCACTCTTTTTCTTGGCTAGCAATCAGTGATGCTAGCCTAGTATAACCAACCCGAGCCCAAACAACGTTTTGAACAAACCCGCCTGCAATGGACCACCAAAAAACGAAGAAGAAATTGTTATACCCGACCCACTTCCTGATCCACATTTATTTTTTCAAATAGTGCGTTTGCTGATGCGGTGCCCTCAGGGGTGCGGTGGTGAGAGCAGGCGGTTCTTGAGGCGACACATCCTTTTATATTTCAGCTGTCTAGATGCATAATATTATTGATGAATGCAATGTTTATATTTCAATCTTGCTTGAAGAATTCATCAGCAGGTTAATTGAGAGATATATAACTATAAGACAACTGATGAGACAGGAGAGAGAACTTGCCTTTCTTTGTGGTGCCAATTCCAGAAATTTCCAAATAAAACTTCATTTTACTAAGCCATCGTTTGCTGACGTCATGACTATGAGCGTGTTAGGGGATGCTCGCATCTCCAGCACACACAATCAATAGCTTAAGATGAACCCTTTCCTAATTAAACCACTCATAAATGTTTTATTTGAAGAAGGTTGTTGCATAGTCAAGCTCGATTTGAATAAAGTGTAGGCCTATTTATTTAAAAAAAAAATTTTGTCTAGTACTATATATATTATTTACAAAGGTTTAATTGGCATCTTTATTTCAAGAGACCCGACTATCATTAAAAATATGTTTGGACGACTCGTAACCGTGGGTGACCGTGGGCACCCGCTCATTTCGGGTAAACCCGCCCACCACTTCTAGCAATCCTTGATAAACCCTGGATAACAGTCAAACTTAGCCATTAAGATATACAACATGTCCTTTGTTATCCGTGTTGTGTTTTGGTTAGCTAGTAGCTAGTTTTGTTTTCACGCCACATTGTAATATCAATCAGTGCAAAGATAGTGCTTCTACAGCTGCAAAGGATGTATGTTTGTACGTAGTTATATTTTTATGATATATTATGAGCTAACTAGAGCCTTTTATTTGTTAGCATTTGTGGTTGGCATTCATATAGTGCAAATATTTTTGAGTGCATAGACTGTGCTTCTACACTACAAATATAGATGGTCTTGTTGTAGGAGCATCACAACAGGCAATTCCCAAACTTGACGTGCAACAAAAAGCCCAGCTTTATATCTTCACAAATTAATTTAAGACATTAATTTCAGTTTATCCACCAATACAACAATTCAGTCTCTGAACAATAGTAATGTCATGATGAGTGCTTTAGAGTGCCCGCATGGTTTGAGGGCAGCTATGGAAGGGTTTTAAATAAAACACCCCACACGCCAATAAAACCTTCAGTAAACACACTGAAGAATAAACACCAGTCCTTAGGCTGATGTGTGTAAAACATACATACATGTCCTACTACATACACACACAAAACTCCCACCTTTCCCCATCTCCAGTCTGCCATTGATTTCGGAAGTAAACCGCTATGAGCCATGGTATCTATGGCAACACAGTGGCTCAGACGGACAAAGTTTCTCACTCTCTCTCTTATTGGTTAGGTATCCTCACTGGAAGAAGTGAGAGGAGGAGGAGAGAGAGAGTAAGAGAGAGATGAGGCATCATTCTTATTCCGCACTACAGGCCGTTGTTGGCTTCATAGCACACTGGCAGCAAAAGCATTCTAGTCCCTGCATACTAAACAGTGCTCTGTCATCCAAGCACACACCGCTATGAACAAAAATCGTCTTAATACCAAAACAGTATGATATCAACAGTCTAACAATTCCATCACTCAACCAGACCCTTCCTCGAATGCTTTCTATCCAAGAGCAGGCGTTAGGATCTGAAAATTGAACAGCTAATACACACAGACAGGCTGCTTATTTCTGGCCACCATATGCCCCGAGACACACATGCATATAAACACACATACACCTCATCCTGGCCTGAGCGCTAACCCCCCTTCACCACCACCACCTTCATTCCATCTACCATACTCTCGATCTTCTCTCTCTCTCTCTGTTCACTGCCATGATCCATGTGGTCTCTCCATCTGTCAGTGTTAGCATGCGGACAAAGAGAAAATTGCAGCACCAGCAGCGTTCAAATGCAGTAACCCACACAGTGCACACAGGTAATGTGGTGCAATACAACGACTGCGTACTGCTATTTAAGATTCATTCACAGCTGGTGCATGCACTGAACCATAAACAGGAATTATAAGGTCTTGTTAAAAGTTTTGGACATTAAGTACAATGCAGTTAAGACACGTTTTATGCAGGTATATGGATTAATAAAGGAGGGTAACATATTTATTTGTCTCTGGCTTGTTTTAAAATTTGACAGTGCTGTATGTGCAGCTAAGAAATGTTATAGTGGCTGTATTTCAAACTAAATTACGTTGAAGAGCACCTTGGCCTGGGCGATTGCAATTATCAGCACAATTTAGATTTTTTTGTTGTTTTTTTTTACATAAATCTAACTAGTAAGTTTAAAACTATTCCAACAATATTACTAGTAACCAACTGGTCCTAGTAACTGGTTACTAGGACTGTGGATAGCTCAAAAGATTTAAACATAGGTTTAAACATAGGTTTAAAGATTTTACATAGTCGAAAGTGAACATTTTACAGTTTGAATTAAACATTAAATTTGCATCACCAAGTTAAAAAAAAAGAATGTAAAAGTTTTTTTTCTTCAAAATTACAACATTCTAAGTTTGGAAAAAAAAAACTTTCACATTCTTTTTTTAAAAGGTTTAAGGATTTCACAGGGTTGAAAGTGAAAATTTTACAGTTTGAACGAAACATTAAATTTGCATCACACAGTTAAAAAAAAAGAATGTAAAAGTTTTTTTTTCAAACTTAGAATGTTGTAATTTTGAGATGAAAAAAGTTTAAATTTTCACTTAGAAATTTGAGTTTTGCACAATTTTTATTTTTGAATTTTAACTTTTTTTTTAAAGTATATTTTAACTTGCTGACCTGCAGATTTGACCATACTTTTTTATTTTTAAATTATCTCAAATTTAGACTTTTTAAAGCCTTGTATTCAACCTGGCGAAGATGGGCTTCCATTAATTTGGGAAGTGTGTATCTGATTTATGGTTGTACACGCCAATGAAGTTGAGTTGTTCGCGTGTTATATATCTTGAATGTGAACTGACTACGGAGAAGGCCGAGCAGATACACTGGTGTGAATAATAAGAGGAATTTACTCTTCACAGACGCAGAGTCAATTAAAAACATTTTAACCTTTCTTTGGAAGTTGGTGGGAGAGCCAACCAATCAGGAGCTTCCTTTAGTACTCATATGTGTGAAACAAGGAAACCAGCAATGGCAAAGGGCAGAGATCTGAACTTACACGTAGACCCTACACCTGCATAGCAACAGGAAACGTGCATTCAAAAAAATTTAAATAGTAAATTATAAAAAATTTAAGTAGACAAAACATTTTCAAGTGTCTACCAATAAAAAAAAGGTAAAACATAAATAAATAAATAAAAAACACACAATACAATAATTCTAGGTTCATTCTCAATTTGGTCTCTAAACAGTGATCTGAAAAAACTCTCAAGATTGAATCAATCAAGTTAATAGGATTTTTTTTTTACTAGAGGTCTCCTGTGAATACACCACATACAACTTTTAGGAAAGTGAAGGAAATAACTCTTTGTGCATGTGTGCGTCAGCTTACAAACTCTACAAAACTAGCTGCTAAAACAACACAGCTCTATATCTGCCCTCTTTCCTTGTGGACACACACAAGTGCACACAAATGTCTTTGTTTAGATGGCGGAGCGACGGCCGGTGGTGGTTTTGTCTGGAGTCTGCGTTGTCAAGGTTACAACGAAAGTGGTGCGTTTGAGCCCCCCCTCTTCCTCCCATCCTCACTTTAACAGGATCTGAGAGCACCTCGGCACCATCCCTGATGTGCATGTGTGTGTGCAAGCTGATGGGAAGGGGGGTTTGAAGGAAACCAATACCTCTCCTTCCTGTGAATAAAGAGAAAGGTGGGGGAAGGGCAGAGGACGAGAGCATTTGGGTGGTCTTTTTATGGGTTCTCTTATTTTTCCCTTTTGAGATTGATTCCTCAAGACTCACTTCCATGGGGGAGAAAGATGGATGCAACACAGCAGGAGCTCAATGTTTATGTGTCAGCAAGTGGTGCTCATTTGTATTAACTTTAAAGTGAAAAGATATGATAGAGATGTAAGGAAGCCACCCTTATTTGACATCATATTTCTCAGCAACAGTCATTGTCAAAGATGTCACAACCTGAAAACCTGCACTTTGGTCTTGAGAAATCTTGTCAATTACAAAATAAACACATTGTTGTCTTGAAATGTAGACAATAAGGGGCATTTCCCAAACCTAAAGGTAACTTTCTAAACTTTTCCCAGAAGTGACGAGGCAGTAAAAACTATTTGCTTTTTAAAGACCAAAGATGAAGAGTTTAATACATGTTTTAATAAGTGCAATGATGACTTTTCAAAGTTGAGTACTTACAAATAATAATACTGATTATCAGAGTTGGAGGAACTAGCTTGACCCAAAAAACATGGCAAATGAAAATGAGTGTTGTTAAAACAGGCTTGACTATAAAACAACAATGTTGTTGACTATAACATCGTCTTTACATCTACAACGACAAGGTCAATGTCACAGTTAGACTGAAAAGAGTTTATTCTCCATTTATTCTATCCACAATGTATAAAACTGCAATGATCCAAATGAAGGGTGTTTGAAATAGTTACATTTTAAAAGCTCACTACATTGACAGATACAAACGTTTGCGTTATTTCCTAAAATCAGAATAATACAGACTTCACCTATATTTTTCCCCCTCTATGGTGGTTTTACTACCAACAATGTTGGTTACATTTCCAAACTAAATATCCACAAACCAGAGTCTACAAACTTGAAAAACTGACTTAAACCAAACCATAGTTGATTTAGTAAAACAAACAATACCAAACACACATTTATGAACAAAATAAAAAAAATTCATTGTTGGTACCTCATATATACAATCTTTGACATTAGGGAAGAAAAAAACATGCTAGAATAACCTGATCCAGCTTAACCGGGTAACTTGTTGACAGCTGAAAGATAATAACCCATGCAGTGATTATCCAATAGTATCCATTTGGTTAGTTAAATTCAGTTCAAAACTTTTTATTGACCTAGCAGTGTATATAAAAAGTTGAAGCTAATTGGTTTTGTACCTTTATTTCTGAGTAAACTATTTAAAAAAATTTAAAAAGACAGAAAAGAGCAAACATTATGGAATATTGAGGATGCTGTGATGTAGAGTGACTTAGTTCAATCTTTTAAATACGCCTCAGTATCTTAGAGTAACAATTTCAGTTAAAGTCCGTTTTAACTGGCGACTCATATCTATGAGAAATAAGTTGAGCTCGATGATGCGAAAGTCTGAAAAATGTAACATGAACATTGTTGCATGTTGCAAAAAAATGAGCCTGTTTTAGATTCAGAAACACATATGAAAGCATGTTGGGTGGAGTTGCAAAAAATCAGAGTCGTTCAAAAGGAAATTTAAGTATTAGTAGTAAGTAAGCAAAGAGATTTGTGCCACTTTGAGATGCAGCCTGAACAGGCTTTGTTTACTAAACAAATTACATAAAGCAGCAACTTTAAAATGCTAATCGATAAGCCACCATAGGATGCATCAAACGCTCTACAAAGCATTTGACACAAGCATATTGGCAGTAGATGTTGTAATTTTTTTAGTTTCAATGGAAATTTTCAAATAACACTATTGCTCAAGAGGCTGATTGCCCATTAACCAGTGGCCCACTGTTATCAATTGAAAGAGCTATTAGTTCACATGCAAGCTTCACAAAGCATTAGCCCCAGTCAACGCACTTCTTCACACATACACACAAACATAGCCCACCCCACAGTCCCCCCTTTGATCACCCGCAAATAAATTACAGCAGTCCCAGCGATATGTGAAATGGCATGGAGTGACAATCAAAGCCTGACTAACAAGCTTTTAAGGACCATGCTAAAGTTCGAGAATCACACAGTAATGAGATTATGCAAACTGGTTCTTTTTGCCACCTGTGTATGAAAACCAAACCACCAGATTCACTCGATGAAAGTGTTTTAAGAAGTCACTGTGAGAAAGTATTTACTCAGTCTCAAAAATTTCATAGCCGACCATTAAATGTACTTATTGAAATTTCACCTCCATCCTAAAAACGACCCGCATCTACAATTAGAATTTTTCTAATAAACATCCTTCACTTGCTTGGATCCATTAAGATTCATCTTAAGGGATCTAGGCAAAAACCAGTACTCCTTCAAATATCATGTACACACAGACACATTATTTGTAAACCAGAGTTCTCCTCCAAGGGTTTCATCAACCCAAGCAGAATTTCACTTGCTTGAAAACACTGTTAACAGAATGCCAGCTTATGTGGTTTTCCACCGGCCTGCTTAGTTATGGCTGGACTTCGCACGCTTTTTACACAGCGTTCTGTAATCGGTACCTGAACTTTTCTCCTAACCACTTGGATGAAGTTCTAAACCAAAGCAGGCCAAGATAATTTCCAGAAGATCTTTAATTGATCAATTGCTAAGCTAAATAATTCAGCAGAAAGAATTATAAGCAAACTTAACAGCAGTTTTGACCATCTTCCGTCTTTTAAACAAATCCTTTAGTTTGAAAGTTAAAAGTCAACACAAAATACACAGTATGAAACAATACAATTTTTGTACATACAAACATTGTTGTGGCGGGTCAAACAAAGCCAAACCAAGCAGAGTTGTCCCGCATGAGGCCTCCAATAATATGCCCTAAAACCTACCATGAAAACAACAACACTTTACACAAACTTTTATTAAAACAGCTCAAATCTCTTTTTCCTCTCATGTTAATTTCAGAAAAATACATCTTAAAAACCTAAAAAGCTAATAAACAGTTTTTAGTGGAACTATTTAAATACATTAAATCAAGTTATTTACACTTTTCCATTGCTTTTTTTAAAAAAAAACCTTTTTGTAAAACACCAGATTTGTTTTGCCTCCTCAGATGCACATACACATTTGCAGACATTCATTTCAAAACAAGGAGCTGGAAATTTAAAAAAATCCATGTGGCGAGATTTAGTATTGATTTTAGTAGCACAGAACAGAGCATATATTACACGCAAATGTTCTCTTTGGAGAAAAGCTTGCATGCCACTAGCTTAAATTTTACTTCAAAGCTAATCTACAACCCTCAAAAATTGTTAGAGCTACTTAATGTTCTCATTTCTGCATAACCCAAATGATCCACTAATAACAAAGAGACACTGCTGTGCTAAAGTGAGGCAAAGGATTAGTTCTTCTATGCAGACCTCGGGCAAACAAAAATTAGCAGTAGCTTTCACTTTGGTTGGTTTTAAGATGCTGAGAAGCATACCATGCAAAATTTGCAAATGATCATCATTACTAAATATCCACTCAAAACCCTGAATTTATGTCGATTTATACAGGACGTGCAATACAGACAATAGAACACTTTTTTTGCAGTCACCCAGGTTCACACATTTTAAATAATTTAGCCTGTACAGTAATAAATTCCCTCTTTTACTTTAGATCTACCTTAATTCGCCATTTTCTCAGTCTCAACCTTGTTTCACTTTTCTACTGCATTTTCCTCCGGCTGCAAAAGAACCAACCATCATAAATCTACCCCTTTATTGCTTCTGAAGAGATGGAAGCAGGCAAGGGAGGAGGGTGCATGAAGAAAAAAAAGAGGAAAAGAGGTGGAGGAATATCTAATCTCAGAGCAAGAGCTACAGAGCCCAATGAACAGATGGATAAAATGAAAGGAGGAGAGAGAGGGTGTCTGGGAGGGGCTGAGCTTGTCACCATTAATGAGAATAATTTACAGTTCAGAAGCTAACAGACTCGAGACCTTCAGTAACAGAGACCACCACCGGCACCAGCACCCTTTTGTTAACAAAGGCATTCTTCCACTCGCGGCTGACATTTTGAAACAAACCGTGAAGCCAAATGCTTATCTGAAGGTTTGTGTTAGATAACCACCCAATAAGTAGCAACACATTTACACTTCTCATTAGTTGTGGATCGGGGACCAGTGGTTACATCTACTGAGCAAATTGAAGAGGCATTTTGGTTCTAATGGTCTGAAAATCCTGTCATTTTTGATAATGAAAGAAGACGCTTCATCCTCTTGAAGATTGGGGTGAAGGGAAGGGATTTTGGTAGCCACAGGGACATCAGAGGTTGGCGCATAAGCATAAATATATTACAGAGTGTCGATTTCCTATTCCAGGAGCCAGCTGTTGCTCAGGGCAACAGGAACCATTAAAGTCCCACTGCACGACACAGACATAAAAATCCAGAGTTATGGAAGAGGACTTGTCTGGTATACTATATACATGTCTCTAGGCAAACTGCTCAGTGAAGTGGTATCTAAATAATGATCGGCTAACTTTAAACCATACATAAAACGGTTTTTAAAATACACTTAAAATTTTAGGCCTAATTTATATCCAGGTTCATTGATCCGAGAGTTGTTTAGCTGATCAATCTTATGAATTATATTTCTGGTCACAGAGATCTGCTGGTGCCTTTGATATCACCGGGTCACTTTTTCTTCATGGCCAAGAAGAGGTGTGCTAGGATTCCAATTATTATTTCCAATTGTAATCTGGATTCAATATGGGTAAAGACACAGCTCTTTTTGCCTTATAACCTCAGACAATGGTCCTCCTGGGGGTAGTCAGAGGCTTGGTTAATACAAGTGGAGGAACTCAGCAGAGATGCCAACTTCAATTCATCAATCCTCACCTTCCTGTTTTCTCAAATACAAAACTGCAAACAAGCGAGCTAATATTAAGAGCCTTATCAGAGTATGTTCTTTTAAGTGTTCAAGAGTAAGGTTGAACAATTTTGGAAAATAATTTATTTGCAATTATATTTAACTAATAGTGCAAAAGCTTTCTCTGTACGACCTGTTCTATATTTTACGACAATAACATGTAAAATCCATTTAGGCTTCATATAACAATTTTGAAATAAACTAAACATCAACTCGATTTATTCCGGTGATGGAACAATCTATGTAAATTCAATGAACATTTATCAACTAGTCCTATAATGATTAGTTGAACTTTCAACTTTCTAGTTTCTACACATATAAAGCTGGTTGTAAACATTAAAATAACAGTAACAAATAAAATAAAGTGTAAAAAGCTAAATAAAAAGTCACATTTTTTCTGTCAGTGAAACTCCCAAGACTGTGTTTAATCACACGACGGTGCAGTTCCTGTGATTTGAAAATTGCGGTTATTAACATTGTGATTTATTCACAAATGCGATAAATTGTTCAGCCCCGATTCATGAGTTAGTAAGCAAGTCACATGCCAATTTTCCTGGACTAAAAGGCAAGTGTCCTACAGGCAATAATAGTTACCCTTGTCCATCCCAAAAATACAACAACAAAAAAAACAATGAGTGCGTAAAGCTACAAAGCAGACAACTTGCTTAAACTATGATAATCCAACAAAGATAAATTTATAGCAACTATGGAGAACAAAAACATTTAAACATGATGTTAGATAACACTAAAAGTGAGAATGAAAACTAACAGCCTTACCTGTACATGTTGCTGCATGGATCCATAAGACAACCCTTGACTCATCATTTTTTGCTTCAACAACATCATCTTCTTCTGTTCTTCACTTAAATGGGCTGTCTGGCTGGGCATTGGCCCTGGAGCTTGGGGCGGACCACCCCCTTGCCCTGCTGAACCCTGCATGTAGGGCATCATTGGGTTTTTGGGTTGACTGGCCATCGGTGGAGTCATTCGCTGATTCATGTGGTCTACTCCACTGAAATGTGTCAGCGGTTTGGTGTTGCTGTAAGACAGCTGCTTATTGAGGTTATTTTGAGGAGCTAGGCTGTTGGGTTGCTGCTGCTGTTGTTGTTGTTGCTGTTGCTGCTGCTGGTTGAGCATGTTCATGTGGTTCTGTGGGAGGTAGTTGTTCATGCTTGGTGTTTTTGGTCCCATTGTGTTGCTAGGATTGAACGGTTGTGTATACATCATAGGACTATTTGGTTTTTCTGGGTTGAAGGGTCCACTATATGGGCTTGTTGGTGCTCCTGCAGGTGACCAGCTTGCAGTCTGGGATTGCTGTTGGTGCTTCTGTTGAATCAGCTTAGCACGTTGTTGCTGTTGAGCCGCCATTTGCTTCAGTTGCTCGGCAGGTGAAAGCTCAGATGAAGGTGGGACTGGTACGCCTCCCGCTGTTCCACCTGATACGGGGGTACCTCCTGTTACAGAGGTTGATCCCAAGGAGCTGACAGAAGAACCAGCATTCATCATAAATCCACTGCCAGGCCTTGAGGCCTGGGTCTGAGCCTGTGTAGGTGTTTGTGGAGAGCGAGCCACACAGTTAGCAGGTGATCCGGAAGGCATGCCTACTGCTGGCGACTGTTGTAAGGGTTGCTGGGGGGGTGTCCCACTGGCAGCGGTTGCAAAAGGAGGACCAGAGGAAGATGGTCGCACTTGAGGTGAGCCCATGGGTATCTGCCCACTCTGGGGTTGCGGTGTATTGGTGGGCGCTGTAGCTACAGAGTTCGGTGCTGGGTCTTGTGAAAGCTGTGTTTGTTCTGACGTCGTTCGTGTGAAGTCACTGACTTCCTTCTTATCCTCAAAGTCCTCATTGAACAGATCGTGCATGTCATCTTCAGGCACAGTGTTTGCAAGCTCATCAATTAACTCCTGCCATTCCTGGTCATTCAGATTAATGTCAGAGAAGAGTTTATTTTGATTTGAAAGAGAGGTTTCCGAAGACTCTATTCCACCAGCATCATCCAATGGCTCTTGTTTCATTTCCTTTAGAAGGCTAAAGCCATCGTCTAAATCTAGAGATCCGTTCAGTTTGATATCTGGCATTCCACCATTCTTTCCCAAATCTTCAGGTCGCCCCGTTATATGGTTGGCACCAGCATTGCCGTTGCCAGCACCATTGTTTGAAGAGGCACTGTTGTTGCCCAAGGGCAGGGTGGGTTTAATGTCTATTGAATGAAGCGGGGAAATGGGTGGGAGCGAGTCCATTCCAGTGCATCCTTCCTTACGTAGCCTCTTTGTAGTAGGAGAGTAACTCCCATCACTGAGACCGTTTTGATCACCATTTAAAGGAGACCTGGCACTGTCCAGTTTTCTCTTTACCGTCTCCTGAAGCTGAAAAATAAACAGAAAAGAGAGAACAATGATTATTAGGACTCCTTTAAAGAATAATAAGCGTTGTACTCTCTTAACACCCTGGTTTCTCAGTATAGACATTTTTGGACATTACCAATGCTGTTGTCATTGAAAAATAAGACTCAAAATACATAAAGAATGTTGGGTAGTATATATATATATATATATATATAAAATAAAATAAAAAAGAACACCTAGAAATCAATAGGGCCTCAATCTTATTTTGGATAACTCTTACTGATTGACAAGTTTGGTTTGGTAGTTGCTGAGACATAACTCCTAAACAGTGTCGAAACAGAGAATTAGAAAATGTGCAGAAAATTCCTAATTGGATGGGGGGGAAACTGTTTCCATTTCCTGTTTGACACAGAAAAACATCCGTGAGATCAAAATGAATGTTAAGTGTCAATCTCGTTGCATTGCAACACTGCACTTTCTGCATCACAATACTTATGAAATTATATTTATGCCAATTACTTTATGTTTAACTATAAAAATGTAACAAAACAAATTAAATGAAAGTGAAATCGTCTTATTTTTAAACTCTGGTTAACTGATCAAACAAGGTCAACCAACAAGAAAGCAGAACAGCTAAGCTCGCACCCTTTCAGATTTTAAAACAAGAGGTTCTGAACAAAAAATTGGAAAACACTGGATATGACTGAATTTGGTTTGGCACATAGAAATTTACATTCATTTTTATAATATTAAAAACTACAACATTTCATTTAATTTATTTTTGTTCAATTTCTTCACATGGATTCAAGAGTGCATTTCCCTTTAACTTGATGTAAACCTCTCGCAAGCTATGCAACTTCTGTTCTTGGTGTGAACACTAAGTTTCATTATGATTTATGTCAAAAACCCTAATTATTTAACTCTGCCTCTGTCTCACAGAGACTCTTAAAAGGGTTGTTCAATTTTTTACACATAAGAACAGCTATTTTGATCAATACTGCCTACTCCTAATTCAGCTGATGTTCATTGTGTATAAAGGTCAAAGGGTTTAAACAGAGACCTCGTCAGTAAAAGAGTTCTTCTATTCACTGCTTGTTGACATCTAATTGGCCATACAAATCAATTTAAAAAAAGTTCTTAATGCTCAGGTAGTTGAACCAATTAGCAATGCCAAACAGCTTGAAGCACTTTTATTTGAAAAACAAACAAATACCAAAAAGGCGTCTGAGTTCTTGCTCACTCTGTACCAGTGAATAAATGCAGGGCTTCTTAAAATCCTAACCAGTGAACTAGTTGTGCAGAACAGGATGTTTTGAACTTTCCAGTTTTCCTGGCACTCTGCTAATAGACAAACTTCAGAAAATGACAGCGAATCCCCGACAGAGGAAGCACGACCCACACAGAGAAAAGATACAGAGAATGAACATAGCTGCTTGCAATTGAGTTCCATCGTTCCCACATGGGCACACTTTATTCCCCTATGCAGTTCTGCACAATTTGTCTCAGCCATTAGAATGTCTAAGGCACTCACCAAAGGCATTCCAGACACTCACACACCTGTATACACTGACAGAAGTAAGGGATAAAGACAGCCCTTCAATATCTCATTATTACTTTAACCCTTTTAGACAGGAGTTATTCTCTATGTTTAATTAAATACAAAAAGTATTACATTTTTAATTCAATAACTATCATCAAGCATTTTCAAAGTCAAATTCTTTGTTGTATTTCTCGTTTTGCCGATTTCTGTGAAGACCAGATATATACAGACATAATTCTCAAAAAATGTATGTACAAAAAAATCAATGCATGAAAACATGAGTATGGGAGTTTTTTAAGAAAAAGCTGTGATTGGTGGATCTTTTACTTCTCAAAAATCCAACAAACAGACCTTTTTCAATGAAATTTGAAAAAATGTACTTAAATGTTTAAATGTATTTGACACGGGATTGATAAACGTATAGTACAAAAATAATTTGGAAATCATTTAATCGTGTGTCAATACGGTCACCTGCAAAAACATCATAGCTTGGCGAGGAATTAAAAAGGTAAAATCGACAGAGAATGAGTGACATAAGCCTTCTGAGAGGTGGGGAAGAAAGAAGTCAAAAAGCAATTCCCGTCATGTCTCCTCAACTTTTCACTTGTGCTAATGACTCTCGCAGTGAACACATTAAACACTGTTAATTACAGGAGTGAAATGTGTGTGATTATGCCAGAAAAACCAGAATTTAGACGAACCTCTAGAGCATTAGCAATAAATTCTCCCCATTCCAAACAGCAAAATTCCACCAACCTTTTTTCCTCATCCCAGAGGACTGTAGTGTGTGTTAAAAATCACAAAACACACACACACACACACACCGCTTCACAAAAACATGCAAAATGAGAGTCTGAAACAACAAGATTCATGGATCTTTTTCCATCTCTCCTCTGAGGCATAACATCTAGACCCTCCCTCTTTCCATCACTCTCTCTCTCTCTCTCTCTCAGACTGTCTCTGCCTGGGGGACCAGAAGTACGCAAATACTGTGCAACATGAAAAGCTTATGTTTAGCATTATGTAAAGAGCAGATAATATTGACGAAATGAGTAGTTGTGTTCCGCATCTTGTTGGTCTAGATAACCATAAACCCCAAACACAAACTTGATGACGTACTCAAACAAAACTTTGCAATTAGTCGAATGTGGGTTGCATTTGTGATTGTATTACAACAGGTGCAAAAGTAAAAATGTTGTCAAGGCAACCATGGTCATGGAGGCTATCAATATTTGTGGATGCATAAAGACGATTAAATTGTCACTCACAGGATGAGAGGGAGTGAGAGAGATGCAAATCAAACATTGTATTGTTCAATACTCTTCAGGTTGTAAAAAAAAAGCATATAGCTTACCCATTTTTTTAAAGGATCAATGTTTTTGAAACAACTTTTGGAAGGTCTTAGAATTTAAATGTACGCATTAATACTGTGTACTCAACTATGTTAGATTGGTTTCATGTCATTGAGTCTTTTCTGCAAAACTTGTATAAAACTAAATTAGGTGCAAATCCTGACCTGTTTTCAACTGATATAGACAGCGTAAGCAGTGGCTGAAGAGGACGAGAGGTGACATCTCAGTGAATTAACATCTTCAGTAACACGCCACCAAAAAAGTCTGAACTGCTGACGCCCCCCCAAACGTAGTATGGCTCAGGAGCAGGCATGTGTCGTTCAAAAAAAGAATGAATCTTTAAAATGACTCAGGTGTAAAGGACACAATACATCTACATATATCGAACCGAGAATCCAACGAATTTTGAGATGGCCTCTACGCAGGATGCATTTCGCAAGCTAGTGTAAAAAATTGTTGTATTGATGTCAATCCCATTGGTTGGTGCTCGTGTGTAGTGACGTGTCGTTCATGAAAAGAACAAATTGACTTATTGGTAATAAACTCTTTTCATGGAGTGAACACATCACATGACCATGCTTGTAACGAACTGTTTGATGTTAGCTGCTCAAACCCTGGTTCTCAGCTACTGGAAAAAAAAACCTACAGATTGACAAATCAAACTACACAAGTAATAAAACAGGTTAGTGCCTGAAAAACTTCTGCTGTGTGATCAAATCCTCTAATTGACTAATTACCATCAACTCGTAAATGCCTTCGCTAAGCATTCGCACCATCCTCTCTTGCGCTCTGTTCGTCTACGTGAGAGTTGAATCCTCTCCGAGTGACACATGACTGATATCAATAATGATCACCTTCCTGCATGCCAAGCAAGGCATAATTAAGCATGTTTAGCGTCAACCCCCTCAAGCAGAATTCTCTAGCATCGTCTGGGGTTGAGACGAGCGCTACGGATGCCACAAAAGCAGATGCCATAAGCCCCAGACACAGAGACCCATCTAGCTGGCAGCATTTGGCTGAAAATCGCCGTAATAGGATAAGAACGGCGAGAGAGCCTCCCCCAAGCTTTAACTAGCATGGCAGGGTTAGGAAAACATGCAGCAGAGGTAGAAACAGAGGAACTGAGAGAGAAAATGTGTACGGGTTTGTGTCGAGGGGGGAGGCTTATGTTTGTTTTTCTCCATTTCACTGCCTATTAAAGTGTTCAGTAGCTCACACAAACACACTCCCTCTCCTGCTCTCTTCACAGTCTCCATGTGGGAGAGCACACGGATAAAGGGAGGGAGCGAAATACAAGAGGGAGGGAGGGAAAGACAGAAGAGCTCTTCAGACAGACGGTAATGCTTTCATGTGACTGGAGAGAGCGGGAGAGAGAGCATGGGGGAGCGAACACCAAGGTGCAGTTGTTATAGCAACCTCCTGATCCCGAAGCCCCTCCCCCCGCTCCTGGGCTGAGTGCGCTGGACACTTCTGCCAATAATCTCTCTCACTCTTTCTCTCTAGCGGTCTCCCACCCTAATGTTTTCTTTCCTCTCTCCCCTCTATACCTAACCCGCATGCCTTTTTTCATCCCGTTGCATTCTTTTTTCTATCGCTCAATCTTTCTTTGTGTCCTGCAAGCTTTATATAATGGCTGCCTCTTTATAGAATCACCTAGGTGCCCCTTGTCTGTTATTAGAGGCGCCAACTTGAAAATTTCTTAGGACAAGTAATTTGACCCTCTGTCAGACATTTCCTATCACAACTCTGCAAAGTTATCATGTAAGGAACATAATTCTGATGTCCTGATTGGTTTACCAGCAATCAGATTTGCATACAACAGCTTTTTGTGTGTATGGGGAGCCTGCAGGTCTTAAGATCTCTACACACCTTTCAGAATTCAGTTTTTTTTCACCAACCTTTGGGTGGCTTCTCTGTAGGGTGCATTTTGCAAACTTCACCTGTTTAATGTTGCAGTGACCGACAGTCTTTGAGGAGGTAGTGATGTGTTGTTTGTGAAAAGAACAAATCTTCAAAATGACTTATGATTAACAACTCATTTGGGGATTGAATCGTTTGCTGTAGTGCATGTGGATTACACTGTAGACACTGTTGATCAGAAGACATTCTCTGTAAGTGGGTCTTTGTCATAACAGTTTGCAAGTAGATCCGTTTTTTTCTGAGCGATAATAGAGCTGTCTAAATAAATCATTATTTTAACTGACCAAGGGTCAAAAGAAAAAAACACCAGAATGAACAGAACTTCCCATCACTACTCAGTAGACAACAACCACACACGCGCTGCAATTTTATTTGTGGGCTTTGTCGAACATCTCTTGGTGGCGATTTTTTTTCTCTTTATTGCGTTGTTATTCATCGCCGTTTCATGCCGCGAGATCGATACGAGTATCGCGTGCCACCCAGCTGCTCTTTTAGGTCCCACTTGAACCAGTTTCAATTGACGATTTTAAGCTGATATGGCAAAACCTATTTTTTTCAGATCTTTTGATCATTATTTTTGATTGAGGCAACTTCACGGATAAAACTTCAGATCAAAAATTCGAATAGGTGTCTAGAGACCTTTATGCTTAATGCTGACCTATTGGCGATATAATAATAATAATAATAATACATTTTATTTCAAGGCGCCTTTCTCGACACTCAAGGGCACCGTACAGAGTCAACCAGGCAATATATGAACAAGACAAGGATAAAAGACAATATAATATAAATAAAACAAAAACAAGATTAAATGGAGTATGCTATCTTGAAGAGATGGGTCTCAAGTCTGGATTTAAAAATTGATAAAGTGTCAAGGTTTCGAATATCAGAGGGGAGTGAGTTCCAAAGATGGGGAGCAGAGCGGCTGAAGGCCCTGCTCCCCATGGTGCTGAGGCGAACAGGAGGAACTGTGAGGTGGATTGAAGAGGAAGACCTGAGTGAGCGGGTGTGTGTGGTGACATGAAGAAGTTCAGTGAGATAAGTAGGGGCCTGGTTATGGATGGACTTGAATGTAATGAGTAGTAGTTTGTACTGGATGCGATATTGAACGGGGAGCCAGTGAAGCTGCTGCAGGACCGGGGAGATGTGGTGAGTAGAGTAAAAAAAATTATTAAAAAAAAATTATTATATCCAATTTGATCCGTTTTCACATTGCAAATAATGCACAACTGCTTTCCGTCTGTGTCAAAGGAAACCACCTCAAATGTGACAAGCATGCACAGAAAAGGACAATCATGTGCTAAAGTGAATGCTCCTCTTTCTCAACATTTATCAACAGTTACTGTGTAATTGAAGACATCTCTTTAAAAAGAGCAAATAATGTTAAGATGTTTGAGAGCATGATTTATGAAAATATTGAGCTAGAAGAGATGTGATCATGATGAGATGAGTTTCAACAACATCAACTTCATTCATAACCTTTAAATATGCCTTCCTGCCTTCACTAAACTGGAACGCAGTCTTTTGCAGAGACCTAGATCTGGGAGAGAGAAAGCCAGATAAAGGTGTTAAGACTTTTTAGACTGAGGTCAATTTGCCAAAAACTGGATGCACATCAGATTTAAGACCACTTTTGAAAGTGACCTGGGTAGGATTAACAAAAAAATGATTTAAGCTGTCTTTAATATATCTGCCACAGATCACATATGGTAAAACAATCAGTTTTGGGTTTCTTTGGCTGGAAGTCAGAACGTAGTGTAATGTAAGGAACAATCAGAAATTTGTGGAGCATTGTTTACTTAACGAGTAGGTTAAGGTTTTCCACAGATGGTTGGTTGTATGTCTACTACAGTCCTTTTCATATTTTGCAGTTGATTATAAATGTTGTTTGTTTTATATCACAAACACTTAATATAAAGCCATTCAATGCATGTTGGCAAGATAATAAATATATCATATCACATAATATTGTGAAGTTTTATTAGCATTTTCATGGGAATAAACCCTGTGAGTAACTGTTGTAAAGTGAAAACACTCAAACTTTTCACAATATTATTATAAATTTTTAATGATATTTTAATTATAAAACCAGCACTTGTATTTTATAAAAAAAAATTCACAAATACATGAAAAAAATATGACATTTACATTTAAAATGTAATGCTTCCACTAATGTCTGTAACAAGTTTGACAATCAACTGTATAGTTACCTCATAGGTCACATGGCAGTGCAATGCATGCTGGGACGTTATATTTCACTAACTTAACTAAGGTTAGACTATGATTTAAAAGGGTAACTGTAATTTTTATCACAATCTTGAATCATTGTTGAAAATGTAAAGATTGAACCGTTATTTAGCTAAATTCTAGAATTGCTGAGACCTGAAAATAACTGAAAGATATATTAATAATGTGACTGGTTTGTTCTTGCTAGTTCAAGATGTACCTGTTAACCTCAATCTTTTACATAGACTTGTATGATTTGTTCAGTCACTCAACTAAGAAACAATGCTGAAACTGAATTCAAACACCTAGAATGAAAGGTGACATGGCAATTGTAGCTCTATATTCGACAACGATGAGATGAATAATCTTCAGAATATAACTCCATTATGTTCTGCTATGCTCTGAGGATAAAATTAAATAACAATTAATGATTAAAAAAAACAATGGGACCAAATGAGAGTGAACAGGTAAAGGCAACTTTAAAAGTAAAGGGGTTTGTAAAACTTTTACATTTCAGCTCAGAGGATCTGTTTAATCCAAAACATTTAACTGGACTGCGTGTGGTAGCATAAAGACAGGCTAACCTTTGACACAACAGATACGTTAAACAAGCAAGCATCGTTCACACCCTCTCCATAATGGAATACTGCTCAGAGAACATGTCCGTAAAATACAATGAAAGCTACTTTCAATACTCAGGATAAAACTCAAAGTTAAAGGGAACAAAACATCCTTTAGTTTAATGATTAAAGTAGTTCTTAATAATTGCATTTGTGAACTACATTCCACATGTAGTCATGATAATATTTTAAAGTCGGACAGAATAGTCTAAAAGTCATTCCAATTTAGACAATAAAGTAAGGTATTCATCAACTGTTAAAGTTCTGTAAAGTGTAAATGTTTTTTCTCCTTCAGACCAAAATATCAAACCACTAAATACACTAAAAAAAGAAAAGAAAAAGAAAAGAAAAAGAAAATCAATCAGGAAATCAACAACAACAACAACAACAACAACAACAACAAAAACATAAAAGATATCCAAAACATAAATACATTTTAAAAAGCATACAAACACCATTTATAAAATATAAAACAACTTGAGAAATAAAACTGAAATTAAATGAAATTACAATTCAGCCTTTGATAGTTATTAATTTTTGCTTAATATGGAGCAGGAAAAAATATATACTTTGAGGCAAAGCACTTTTTACATTTATTCTTGTTTTTAACACCAAATCTCAAATGCATTTAAAAATAATGATCAAACTACTCGAATGCGCCAGTAGGTACCTGCTCTACCTACTAGCAGCTTAAGCTTTCACAGTTGATTTATTTAACCATAGCATCGTTACATAAATACATACATAAATTAACGCATTTAAAAAATGAAAAAGGTTAATTTTATAGGATTGGGTTTAAAGTACAGTTTTAGTACTTTTAGCAACAACAACAAAAATAAACACATAAAACTAAAAAAATCAAATGTTTCATAACCAAGCCAAACATTTCTTCAGTAAAGTTCATGGAACAGTACCTACAGTGGAGGATGAACAGACTAACTGCACCAACTATAGCCTGCCAGTAGGTGGAGTAGGCTCCTTCTGATACATATGAATCTTGTTAAATGCATTGAATCAGATCTGAACCAACTCTTTGTAATAACACGCACCTCAAACTCAAACAGAACCAAATTTAGTGTACACACTGTCCCAAGCTGTTGTTCTCAGATCCAAACATGTTGATCTCCCTCATGTTTTAGACAAATTTTGGAATGCTGTGGTTAGCTGGAAAAAATGCATGACCTCACCCCTCCATTCTCTCTCTCTCTCTCTCAACTCTACCTCTTTCTCTCTCTGTCTCTCTCTCTCACACCATCAACTGTACCTCACTCTCTCCCTGGTGAGTTCCTGTCTGTGGAATCCAGAGGTTTATAAATAACTCTTGATGTTTTTTTTTGAGTGCGTGTGGAGACAGTACGTGTGAAGATGGAGGGAGCACCCACTGGCTAACACTAATATAATAAGATATTAATGAGGGAGAAAAAGAGAGTAAGACAGGAGGGGGAGGACAGGAGAGAGAAAGGAGGGAGGAGAACGAGGGGGCATGGAGAGTCAGCACACAAGGCTTCCGCTCGTTGAGCAACACCGCCTCCTCCTAAACGCTGCTAAATACTCGCTCGGCTCCCTCCCTCACTGTTAATGGCAGCCTGTTTAAACACTGCCTGACTGAACGCGAGTGTGTGTGTGCACTGTAGCGCCTGGGTGCATGTTAAACACAGTCCCTGAAATCCTACTCCAATCCAATAAAGCCTTCAGCAGCCCTGCCAGCAGAGACAATTACTGCACCTCACCCAGAGAGAGAAAGAGAGAGAGAGAGGGAGGAAGAGAGAGAGAGAGAGAGAGAGAGAGAAAGAGCAAACAGGAAGCATGGAGAGTGAAGAAGGGAAGACAAAGGGCAGCTCGTCACAATAAGCTGCTCATAATCATATGTCTATTACTCAAACGCTCTTCAGGCTAAGCTCCACCCATTGACTTCATTTGTCACGTTCTTCTTAACCTCGAGTCATCCATTCATCACTCTATAAATACAGGCAACTGGAGTGATTTGAGTAGTATTCCTTCCATACAATATGTATATATGTGATTTTGTGCATTCAATTAAAAATACAGACATTCTTGCTATTTAAAATTAAATAAAAAAATAAATCAATTAAATCACACTACTCCAATCCCATGGATGACAGAGTTTCAGGTAAAAACAACAACAAAAAAAAAAAAAAACATTGCATAACTTCAGAAAAAACTGAAACCTGAAAGTAGACAGGAAACGTAAGATGTTGCAGGGCATCAGACTACTCAAATTTGAGTCCCAAGCTTGTGGTCGTTTCCTGGCCCGTCCCTCCTCCTTCCACTTCAAATCCTGTCAAGCTACTGTATCAATCATGGCAAAAGTGGCCAAAAATATGGTTAAAAACCATCAAACAAAACTAAATTCAGCTAGTAAAGCAAGTCTAGATGAAAATACAAACATTTGCAACTTCAAAAACAATCTCCATCAACAGGTCTCCCTGTTTTGAAGTCTTCTCCACTCACAAATTGTTTTCTTCCGACCTAAAACTTCATAGTAGATGCAAATGCCAAGCTCAATAATTGCAGAGTTTTGGTACAATTTACTTATTAATGAGACTCATTTAAAGAAAATAAATCCAGGTTTCTGCAAGTTTGACTAGATCAAATTTAAGACCGATGTGAATCATTGAAAGCATGCATTTGACTTTGCTATAGTGAGTGGGTTTGGGGTGTGGGTGCTGGAGGATCGCGATGCTGTCTCAGTATCTCCATGTCTATCCATCATCGCCTATTGACCCAACTCTACTCTGGCTACCCTAACTGTAATTTCTCCATTTTTTAACATTTAAGGATATGTTCTTAATCTCTGGCAACCTGAACAATCACTTTTCTGATTTTGAGCATTTGTGCACATTTTTGGCAACCCTTAAAATCACATGTACTTTTTTACATTTGAGAGTTAAACTTAAGATTTTGATTTATGAGTGTTCATAACCATCCCTAACCATCCTTTAACTTTTTTTTTGGCAGCATTTTCTCAATGTCTGGCAATCCCAAGCAACAAAAAAAAAACACATTGAGAAAAAAAAAATCAAATGAGCTTTACATGGACATTAGAAAAATAAAACCTGTGAAAAATCATTCAAGACTTCATTTCGGTCACAAACACCCATGGACAGTCAAATTTGCCATCTGTGCCACTTCCTCAATCTTTCTTGTTACCGTAGAAACTGACCAGAGATTGTTTATTACTCTCTATACACAAATGCTCTTTGGGGTTAGCTGCAATAGCTTTAAAAGTTTTAGCAACTTTTTACAAAAGTATGTTTGCAGCATCCAGTCAGCATCAAGTTATCGGTTCTTAATGGTCTTCTACCTTTCCGGGAGGATTCTTAAATGTAAATGTGTTTTCTGAACATGTAAAAGTGTTTCGGAATTTGTAATTGCATTTTCTAAAATGTAAACGTGTTTTCTAAAATGTAAAAGTGTGTTGTAACTTGTAAATGTGTTTTTTTAAATGTTAACTTGTTTTGTAATTTGTAAAAGTATTTCACCTTATGTAAATGTGTTTTGCACCTCTTGGCCACTGCAGAATCCTTTAAAGTGATTTTTTTTCATCTAAAATAATAATTATCTATCTCTACAGTCCTAAACGCCACAACGTAACTTTCAGAAGACTAATAGATTGAATTCCCCATCGTCAGAACATCGAAATCAGATTTTACCTTGCAATCACCTCCTCGGGATCAGAATTCTTTCTTTTCAAATAATTTACCAACACTTGAAGGCTACGTTTGAGACGTAGCCTGAATCTATGTAGAGAACATATCACAGGACTTTTCAAATAATCATAATAATAAAAATAATATTACCAATGAAAAACAACTTGCACAACTCACAGAATGGCTGGAGGTTTTTGGAGACAGAACAGAAAGCTTATAAGAGGAATTTAAATCTGCTACCCATCATTCCATTTACAAAAATAAATATAATTAAAGATGTGTCAGCGGCAAATGAAGGTATTACACTGTCTATGAAACAACCGCTGTTCACTTCAAGGAAACAAAAGCCATAAAGAGCTGGGTAAACATATTAAAGCTATTCATTCAAAAGGTTGAATGTGGTTTTATCAATGCTAACCCAGATAATGTCTACATCTGCTACATGACATTTAAAGATCCAGTGGGTACGGAAACATAATCCACTGGCTGCAGATTTCAAAACACTTTTATTGACTGGATGATCAAGGATAATCCCACAGAACATGGCAATCCTGAAGACAAAAACACTGACATTGCTCAAGTGGTGCTCATTGCAGAGCTATTATACCTTTGGCATCTAAGTGACAGCCTGAAGAAGATCAAAACGTATTTTCTTTGATTCTGCTCCCAAAACCCCTTAAATGACGCAAGCTTAATATTACTATTTATTTTGAAGCAGCCATTCATGCTTTCGTTTTCTCAACGAATCAACTAGAAAGGATTCAACAAGGTCTGTTGATTTCATCGCCCCTGAAATTATTGGGATAGTTATTTTCCAGACCATGACATAATGAAACTGCTTAGATATGATTTGTTGAATAAAAAAAAAAAAAAAAAAAATTATATATGTATATATATATATATATATATATATATATATATATATATATATATATATATATATATATATATATATAAAGGAATACAAGATATGCAGTGTTTTTAAATATAAAAAAGTCACAACACATTCTGAGATTTATTATCAATTGTATATGACTAAAATTATGTAACAATTTAAATAAAACAAGAAAACTCAAAGTCCAGTACCTTTATGTTAGATATGCAGTATGCAAATTTGTGGCCAAAAGAAGTACTGCAATAACATTCAAAAACAGGGAGCACTGATTCACACTCCTTCCTTCCGCAATAATGTTTCCATTTCTAGAATTTCTTAACCTCGTGCAAAGACTGAAAGAGGACTCTTTGACTGAAAGCTGAGCAGGCCAAAATCCACAAATGTAACCATAAACAATATTTCAGGGCTGCAACCATCATATGAATGTGAATATTCTAACTAAACTGCTACTGTCAGTAAACCTCATGCTTGAATTGATCATCATGTTTTAAAGTCTCTTGAATTATCAGGATCTTAAAAAGATACAACAACAACTAAATGAGCTAGTGAGTTTCATTACAGAAACTAATAGTTGAAATCCATGTGTTCTATGATATGAATGTTGGGTTTTTTCCGCTAATCAACAGACAATTTGTAATAATAAATAGCCGGTAACTTCAGATAGCAGTTTCCCAATTTTAGGATAACCTGCCAGGCAGGTGGTCACGAATTTTGGTAGAAGTTGTTATTGCACTGGGATGCAGGGTACCATTTTTGTGAGCCCTCTTGATTATGAGAGAGAGAGAGAAAGAGAGAGAGAGAGAGAGAGAGAGAGAGAGAGAGAGAGAGAGAGAGAGAGAGAGAGAGAGAGAGAGAGAGAGAAAGAACGACGGACCCAATGAATGAATCGAATAATGACGCACCCATATTGTAAGAACTAGCCACAGAGCAATCTCACTTACTTTGAGCATAACATTATAATCAGTTACAACAGACACAGACAAACACAGACAAACATACAAACAAGCTTCCTTCTCAACCATTAACCATCCAATCTGGCAACACTGTCAATGCTCTTTTATTGCGCATGTGTCCTCACAGCGAGCTGGAATGCGTTCATAGACAGGACAGATAAAAGGTTGCATTTTTTTTTTATGTAAACAAGCACATCATAAAAATTAGAATTCATTAAAAATATCTTATTTGAGCATTAACAACTGCAGACTGATCGTAGCCTAAGTGTTCACAGAAATTCATCATGGAGACCGGAGGAGATGGAAACACTTGAACAGATGTATGCTATAGTCTTTAGTGATCATTGACCAAAAGCTTAGAGGGAAACAGTAATTCGTGCTCTTTCACGCACACGATTCCCACTTTTTAACTCTGTTAGTGTTTTAGCGCTCTCTATTCCCAACCCTGTGCTTTATTTTATTTTAGCAGCTGTATGACATCTTATCATCCACTCATGACTGAATTGACCAGGTGTTAATAGCACCTATACTAAATCTATGCAAAAAAAGGTCACGTTCAAAAAATAGGCAAATGGATAGAAGCCAATGCAAATCTGGAGTCCTTCTCGCATCCAAATATGCTTAGTTCGCAAATACACAACGTGCAAGACACAGTCAAAGATGAGCAGGTGCAAATTCAACAGTAATATTGAGAAGAACCATGAACCTCCAGTTTACATTCAAAGTACAGAAAGTTACTGTTCAAAAAGAACTTATTCAAAACAGGTGACACACGGCTCTTAGTGACGGACCATGAATCAGCTCTCTTCTCTCTCATGGCCTCTTACACCAGTAGACATGAAAAAAAAAACAACTTTCCTTCGGTTTCCATCAATCCAACTCTCTCCTTTATCCAACTTTCTAATTACACATCTGTTAATGCAAAGTATTTCTCAGTTCATATCTTTCCATCCCTCCCTCTTCTCTGCCTGTCTCTCCTTCTCTATTTTTAGTGATCCACTGCTTCCTGTTCTTGGAGCCATACCACAGCAAGGAGGAGGAGGGAGAGGGAGAGGGAGAGAGAGAGAGAATGTGGATGGGCGGAGGAAGAAGGAAGTGAGCAGGGGAGGGGCTAGCGTCTGCTGTCCTCAGTCCTCAGTAAATCAATCCGGCCATTTGCCTGTCCTCTTCCTCTCTCCACCACCTCCCTTTCTCCTTCCATCTCTCCTCTCTCAAGCTGAAAACAGGAGGAAAGTCATAAAAAGCGAGGAGGAGGGTGAGAGAAGAGGGAAAAATCAGTAGGAAAGAAAGAGAAAGAAAGGACAGGGTTGGCCTTTATTGTTGAAGCAGAACTGTGTTAAGATGCTTTAAAACACACATTCTAAATTAAGACTTCATTTTAAAGCTCGAGTCTTAAACAGATTTCTGAAACAGAAAACCGAGAAGGGAAATCAAAGAATAGCAAAAGATGAAGACAAAAAATATGATGAGGATCATGATGCTGCAACCATGTTTAAATGAGTCTGGAGTCAACAGAGCTATATGCGTAGCTAAACACTAGAGGACAACGCTAGCTGCATCAAGGTCATTGGTTCAATTCTGTAGAAACACCTCAGATATATAGTAGCTGATTGTACACTTGAACCTCTTGAACCATTAAGGCTGTGACTCACCAAGCTGGTGTCAAATACTACCGGGACAAAAGCTGACCGTGTCGTCATGTCACGTCACCTGTGTGTGGGCAGAGATGCATTTAGACACACCAAAAGGTCTACGCTGATGGCTACGTTGGATGTTTGTTTTTTGGCCGTGTATGGAATAAGAAGTTGTATTTGATTCACTGTATTCTTTAACATTTACTGCAGGTTATTTCCTAGAACAAAGGAGTACAGGTTGAAGGACTTCTGCGAGAGGGTAGAATAGACGAGTCTCTGTGTTTGCATTTCAAGATCCTAAATGAACCCACATTCACAAAACAATGAAACCTTTTTCTACAGAAATTATTACTATGGTCTCGATCGTATCAGGATATGCATGTGGAGGTAGAACTCAAATGCTACACAGCCAGGGATCCAAGACAAAAAAAACATCTTTGTTAATGAAACTCAAAAGAAACATAAAATACCCAGGGGGAAAACCTGAAGTATATACTTTTAAAATAGAGGACATAAATCTCATGAGGGAAAAACTTAAGACTAAACTGAAACCAAAGAAAAGCAAAGAGCACATTAAAACAAAAAGACTCTACAATTAGGCTGAACTTAACTTAAACTAATAGACTGTGAAAATTTCGTTAACTTCAAATTATCTCTAAGCAGCTGCAGTAGCATAGATGAAAATATTTAGCGGCTTCCCGTGTGGCAAGACATACCTGCACGCTAACAACTTAAACTTAATACTTGAGAATATAGAATAAGACATCAGAAATGTTAGCTGCTCTGATTAAAATAATTTGTGTATTACAGAAAATTTACAAATCAGAACTTCAGAGCCCATTGGCAAGTAATAAAGCAATTTATGAACGAAAGCGATCTCTACAAGAGGCAGCACCAAAGACGTGGCACAATTTGGAAGATAAAACCACAACATATTATTATACAGAAAAATCTGAATTCTAAATAAACAGAAACTGTGTAAACCATACATCAAACCCTTAAAATCTGTGCTAGATAAGCAGCCTCAAACTTGGAAATCTGCCACTAACATGCTGTAAAAGCTAATCTTTATTAAAGGTTTTACAGATGGACGTGTGCGGCTTTGAACTGCAGCCATTTAGGCCAGTGGCAAAGAGGGAGAGAGAGAAAGAATAAGAGAAAGGAAACTCGCCATCCAGATGGTGTGGTCACCAGGGCTGTCTTGTGCCACCAGAAGCAGCTTTGATAATCGAGTGTGTTTGTGTACAAGTACGTTATATAAAGTTCCCTTTACGTCTCCAGAGCATTTGTCTATTCAGAGAAAAATGCATTTATGAAGCATCCTGTACGTTATAACATTCTACAGTCTACTGGTGAAAAGCCAGAGTTAATCATATAACATCTCAAATAGAAAAAAGTTAATGCATCAAATATATTGTGAGATAGCACTTTCTTAACTCAGAAAGAGAGTGAGAGAGAAAGTGAGAGAGAGAGAGAGAGACAGACAGAGACAGAGAGTGAGAGAAAGAGAGGAGTGAGAGGAAAAGAGAAAAGGAGAGAGAGAGAGAGAGAGAGAAGGAGAGGGAGGGAGAAAAAGAGAGCAACAGGGAGAGAAAGAGAGGAGAGAGAGAGTCAGAGAGTGAAAGAGAAAGAGAGGAGTGAGAGAGAAAGAGAGGAGTGAGAGAGAAAGAGAGGATAGATGAGACAGAGGGAAGGAGAGTGAGGGAGAAAGAGAGCGACAGGGAGAGAAAGAGAGGAGTGAGCAGAAAAGAGAGAAGGAGTGAGAGCGGGAAGGGGAGTGAGGGAGAAAGAGAGGATAGATGAGACAGAGGGAAGGAGAGTGAGTGTGAGAGAGAGAGAGAGGGGGGCAATGCTAGGTAATTTTATCCAACTTGAAAAATGTTTACGCATTTACTTAAATTACTATGAATGTGTTAATGATTTATTCATGAGAAAATGCGGATCACTTCACTTTAAAATTTGCAAGTAAAAGAAAAATGAAGCTTCTTTTACAAAAAACAAAAGGAACATTTGATTTAGGCTTCTATACTCAGCTATAAAGAAAACATAAAGAAAAAATAAAATAGGCCAAAAAATACCTCAAAGTCATATAAACACAACGAGAATCACACGCAGATGAGAAAAAGTTGATAAATCTGCTAAAGTGTTGGGCACTAATACTTTTAGAAGCCAACCAACACACTACAGCTAACAAATACATTTTTTATAAGGTATACACAAGCCAATAGTGGGCCTTATTTCATGGCTATATGTATGTCTAAAAGTTACTTAGATATATTTATTTTCTCAAATGTTAAAACAAGTATGGTAAGTCTGTTTTTAAAATAAGATTCAACAGTCTATAAGAAACTGAGAGGCTTTCTTTTAAGTTGTCAGATTTCAGCTGTTTCCTGATGGAATCATATACAGAGCTTTCTATAAGCAGACATTTGCCTGCGAGTCTGCATTTACAGTTTTTACATTTTGGGTCGGTTTCTCCTTTGAGTAAAAAACATGACGTCATGGAGGTTTATGGCGTTATCCAACTTTAGGTTGAATTTCATATAACTTATTTCCTTGTTGTTTCTCCCATTCTGCTCGCCATTCTGTCTGAGTAAGCTCCACCTAAATGGTTTTAAGTTTGTTTTGGTCAACCAAGCCCTCCGGAAGCATTTGTCTTTAAATTGCACATGTCATTAAATTTTAATTTGCTTTAAACCATACACAAAGCCCTTACCCAACAGCACAATAGGATTCACTGCAGAGTCACTGTATATTCATCATAATCTACAATACAAGGTTCCAATGTACTCACGATTGAAAACTAATACATTATGATATAACAGTATCAGATCAAGGGCTTGGAAGTGTCTGCTGTATGCCCACCCTCGTCGCATCCACGCCCCGCGAACGACAGAACCATATCAATATTTTTATAGGTCACAGTGGCCTACTTCAAAACACACGTCTTCAAAAACACATACAAGTGCACACTTCCAAACAAACAAGATATCTTTTCTTATTTACTGCTAAGACCTCAGCATCTGCTCATAATTACACTGAAGTGTATCTGTCTGAACAAATGGATGAGCCTGAGCACCTGCGTGTGACGTATGTCTTCTTCCTCACAGAACACAAACGGCTGAGCACAGCGGAGAGAACGTCGAGACGACAAATTCTTCACATATTTCTCCTCAATCAAGCATCAACAACACATGTTTCACTTTTTCAATGTTTCACTTTTTATGCAATTCCACAAAGCAGCTCGTGTGTGTGTTTTTTCCTCGAGCTGGTAGGGGTTTGGTTAGAGAAGAGATGGAGAGGCTGCCATGGAAACAAAGCACATCACCGATATGAGCATCCCTGATGGCACTCAGGCAAGGCAATAACTGTGTCCCACTGGCCTCACTTTGAGAGCGTGTGTGCATACGTGAGTGAGTTCGGGTATGAGAAGCAACAGAGGATGTGCTGTGTTATTCACCAATCTGTGAACAAAGGTTTATTAGAAAGCTGTTCTTTGGATCCATTTTTTGGATGGAGAGACAATTAAATTCTGGTGACTAAGTAGACTAACAATCGCCAAACCATATTCACATTTTTTTAGTTAGTGAATCATGTAAATCTATTGTAAAGATTGGGATAAATTAGTTGTTATTTATTTCAGCTAATCTTACATATATAGTAGTCTTTGTAACACATATAGATCAAAAGCTATGGTAGTCTTCTGCTTCTGATGAGCAAAGCAAGGAGTTAAACAATCTCTAAACCAGACCACATGTTCTGGAAAAGAGCAAAAGAAAATATTCTTTCAAGTACTGAGGTCAGGTACTAAAGGCGCACAATTACCAAGGTGCTCAGAAAACAATAGGGTAAGAAAAATGCTGCTATTTAAAATGTAAATACTTCACATAAGCTTCTTGGTTTCCTTGAGGTCACCTGTACCTCTCTAGGTGATGCGTGACAGCATCATGCAACAGCATAAAACAGCTGCTGTGTGAAAGGCTTCATGCACTTAGTGTATAACTGTTATAGCGTAATGGCTTGTAAGCGTAAGAGTGATTCTTTACTAGAAAAAAAATATTTTTTCTCATTAAATGGAAGATAAAATGCAAAAGGGAGGAAATTTTAGAAATTTGGGTCAGTACAAGCGCAGTACAATTTAGTCCAATCAGTCAAAAGCCATGTTTGTGCCAAGATAAACATTTGGAACACTCCTGAATGATCACTCACCTTTTCTGCAGGCAAATACAAAACCCACAGCTATTGTGCTGTTTTCCCCTCTGGACACATGACTAGTGCAACAGGTGTGTTTCTTGATGGTTGAACAAAAAAATATGCAAGGTTCCGGACTCGCAGAACCAGATTTGGTGATACCGTCATCAGGATACTTCATAGGCGTGCATGGGAATCTGGGTATAATTTTCACCATCAAAAACAAACAAACAAGGCTTTTTATTATTATTGTTAAAGCTTTAAATCGATGAGCATCACGTTGGCGCAGTGGGTAGACGGTTGTTTCACAGCAAGAAGGTCGCTGGTTCGAGCATCGGCTGGGTCAGTTGGCATTTCTGTGTGTAGTTTGCATGTGGTCACGTGGGTTTATTCCTGGTGCTCCGGTTTCCCCCACAAGTCCAAACACATGTGGTATAAGTCAATTGGGTAAAAACGATGTGTGTGTATGTGTGTGTGTGTGTGTGTGTGTGTGTGTGTGTGTGTGTGCGTGTGTGTGTGTGCGTGTGTATATCGGTTTCCCAGCAATTGGATGCGGCTGGAAGGGCATCCGCCACATAAAACATATGCCAGAAGAGTTGGCGGTTCATTCCGCTGTGGCGATCCCCGAAAGGGAAGAAAGCCGACAAGTTAATGGATGGTTGCATTTAAATCGATGTGAGATCCAAACAGTTTAAAGTTTAAAATGTCAAGATAGCCAAAACTTGTATAAACACTTAGCTCATTAACCAATCAAAACACTTTTACTTATAAGATATCAAATGGTACAAAGGTTAGAAATAGCATTTTTCATTCTGTTTCATAACATGTCTAATAACATTTAATTGTCTAAAATCTAATGTACAATTCATGATTTTTCCATTATCAATGGTTTGTGTTACAAAGAAGTTTTCCTTTTCAATAATCAATTAAACCCAGTTCAACATCCTTGTTGCCATGGTCACGTGACTGCAAATGCTTAAATTCTTGGTCCCACCCCACTGGTCAAATTAACCATGAATATAATTATGACCTCTCATGAAGAAGACAGACAGCTGCTTAAAGACATACGTTTTTAAACTATTAAATCAACTGAAATAATACTAATAAGTATAAGTAAACATACTGCTCCTAAACAAGACCAAGGAACTTAAAAAAAACAACAAAAAAACCAAAACCTGCGTTAATCCTCTCTTCACTTCCTGCCAAGCCGTATCTGGCCTTCCACGAGGAGTCTGTGTTTTCCAGTGGAAGTGTCTATGCAGAAGTTAATACACATGTGGATGGTACGCTAACCATTTTCCTGTTCAGTGGTGCGGGTAAACATGCACAGTGCTCTCCATCACGTGAACACTCCTAAACTAGCACCCATGCAGGCCGATCAGAGACTGAAATCAGGAACTGCCCTGCTCTCAGCCTTTTCTTTGTTCTCCTTCCTGAACCCGCCATTAGAAGTATGCATCCCTCTCAACTAGTGCGTTAACATCAAATAGAAGATAACTCTGCCAACTACTTAAAAACAGACACATATTTTACATATTTAAATAATGGTGTGCTCTGTTATAGTCTCTCATGTCATTTTTGGGGGAAGTTAAGAGTTAGTATGAGGGGGTTTATAGATTATTGTTAAACATTGATCTGTGAATTTCCGTATTAAAGAATGACAGAATAATTTTCCCAAACAGATCTAAACCAAAGACTCTAAACCACTTTATCAATCCATTCATATGATCCAATATGTACCTAATGACAACCCAAGTTTGAATCACAAAGAAAATGAGCTTATCCTTAGTGCCAATATAAACTCCGCTCGATCCTTCAATCAGCTGTGCAGAATGGCACATATAGTGGATGTTAATTTTTTTATATGTATTACGTCTACAGGCAGGCACTACTGAAACATATCTAAGTAATTGATAGATCGTCATAAAATGGTGTGAACATGGGAAATTCCAGTTTTTTAGGAGCCACCTTTAAAAACAAAAGATGGAGAGAGTTTCAGTGAGGGCAGGATAATGGCATAATTATTTGAAATTCTCATCATAGATGGCTGAAAAAGTTTACCATCTCTTTTTTGTATTTTTTCAAAGTCGAATGTAAACAAATCTAGTTTAAAAAAAAGTATTTATACAACTCCCAAGAGAAGCGTAGTGTGTTAGCTTTGCAGTCTGAATCCTGCACACTGAATTACTGCTTCTCTGCCAATTATTGGGAAATTGTTTTAAATTAACACCCATGAAGCATCAAACTCAAAATTAATATTTAAAACAGCATTACAACTAGTCAAAACAGATTAGAATTAGTTCTATCTATTGTGTTGGGATGTGTTGGAAATATTGCTTGTGCTCTGGCAACAACAACAAAAACAAATATCAGATGATGTTTACATGGACATCAGGAAAAAATAGACCTGTGACTTATTAAGGCCTAAAACGTGGGCTTTGAAATGTTAGACTTTAAGAAATTTTAAACCCTGATAAAAATGAGAAGCGGGGGCAAAAGTGAAGTCAACCCGGAGGGGGGTAGGGGGATCAAACATTGCTCTATTTGTTGAGAAAAGTGAAGAAGAAAAAAAAAAATCAGTGCATCTGAGATCTTACTGTGATTCTCAGGTCTTTACTGCGCTGCTCTTGGTGTGAATGGCCTAAACTAGATATCAGAAAGGAAATCAAACACACATTAAGAGAAAGAACCGGTGTGCAAAATCAACCCCACCAGAAGTGATGAATTAAATGAGTAAATGGAGGTTGGAGAAAGAAGGGCTACTTACTGATGACTCATCAGTGTGTGCGTGCTTGAGTGTGTAGAAGGGAGATAAAAAGATGGAGCAGTATCCCAGACAGCCTCTCTGTTTGTTGGACCAATTAGGGAGCGCTAAGAGAAGCTAATCTAATCACAGAGGCGGTCCCAGCTGCTGTTTTCACACAAACATACGCAGAAACACACACACACGCACGCACACACACACACGCACGCACGCAAACACGCACGCAGCATTTATGAATGGACCCTGGGTGATAAGAACACCTGCATTTGTTGATTCACTTCCTGTCAACTCATTGATTCCTTCACTCTTGTATGCCCAAGAGACTTTGACTCCGGATTAAGTCTCGGAGATTCACCTTAAAACATACAAAAACGATAATACCGGGTAGGGTGGAACGCTTTTGAATTGCAATTTTTTTCAATCAATATTGTGATTTACACGGCAATTATTTTTTTAAAACCTTTTTTTCTGTTCTAACACTTTCCAACAATAACATGTAATGCATCATTGAAGTGATGATAAACACCATTTCAATTAAGTAAAGAGATTATCACTGACCAACTCGTAGAAGGATTCCTATTTTGATTCATTTTGAACTTCCAGTCTCGTAATGCAAATTAAACCGGGATTAAATAAATCAAACAAACGAAAGAGTAAAAGAGAAAGAAAAAGAGCTAAGATGTGGCTTTAACATATTTTAGTAATTCAAAGTTGTCTTCAGAAACATAAAAACCTATGGATTTCACTTTTTAAGAACTGCCTATTACTGATATCAAACAGACTAGCTAAAGAGAAAACACATTTCTGACTGTTAAACTCTGACATGGCTGTGTGTAACGCTGTAACCAGGTAATTGCTTTTTTGGTGATTTTAAGTTTTTATTCAGTTTATTCATACTGTGATTTCAAAGCAAATGCCACTGAATTTTCCTTGATCCTGGGATCTCAAATCAACACGTATACATGTGAAATCTTTCACCATGTGTTTTGGTGAAATAAATTCAATTTGATCATTAGTTGGATTTATTTAACTGTAAAAATAGGGTTTAAGAAACTTACAGGTGTGGTTCACCCAGGATCTTTCTTTGAGAACATGCTTTTAGTTCAAAAGCTGCACTTTAATGAATCACTTACCTGATATTCATTACGGTGGTGCTGTGCAAACTTTTAAAACTAAGTTCAAGACCTTCTTGTTCACAGACGCTTCTTTGTACAGATAAACACCTCTATTTTATCGCAATGCTTTAACTGTCTTTAACTTTCCATGTAAAATGTCCTTGAGAGGCTTTAAAGGCATCATGAAATAAATAATTTTACAGTTGTTATATATATATATATACACACACACACGCACGCACACACTTTTTACATTTTAGAATACATAATTTTTGCCCGGTTTCCCGTGCATTCTTTACCTATTTTTGTTTAAAAAAATTTAGCACAATTCACTTCTGCTAAGCCAAAATATGAATTAAAGTCTGTGTAACGCGTTTCATTGAAAGCTATGAAAAAGATAAAAAGTAAAGGTTCTAAAAGGAATCCACTTTTGTTTGGTCTGACAACTGTTTTAACAACTATTAAATTAATTTAGAAATCTCATATTTGCTCATCTTTGGGATCTTAAACTTGTCATGATCTCAAAAACCGGTGCAATAAAATATCTAAATCAAGACAAGCTAAACAGAAATGACTCAGACTAAAAATGCGTTCCTGAAAGAAACTGATTAAAACTGAACTAGCCTTTCCAACCCAGACTTTAAAGTAATACAAAAGAGTTTCTTTTTATTACTTGATGATGCCACACACTTGTACGTGTGTAAGTGAAGGGGAACAGCTAACAGCACTGCTATTCATCAACGGTGCCACAAATAGAACAAAGTAATTAGACTGAAGCAGAATATGATGATTTAAAGAGACTCTAGGAGCGAGAGAGGGGAGCAATGAGGCCTAAATAGCACTAAAAGCTGGCTAACCATGAGCTGAATGGTGCTCAGGAAAAATAGAATTTCTTTTAATGTTTTGGGAGAGCTCTTCTTAAGTCAGCATGATAGTATTGATTCACACTCCTGTGCGACTGTGTTTGTAAGTCTGTAATCTGTACAAATCACAGTTATCACTGCACTGGTGGCTGTGTTTAAAGGTCACAAGCGTGACTTCACACCCACGCCAGCTCGACCTGTAGTCTTTCAGCGAGTCAGTCAAATTATGAGCTCAACAGTGATAGACTTCAGAGTTGTGCTCAGGTAAGCCCACTTAAATATGATCCAAATCCCAACAACTGTCTTGAGATTATTTTTAAGTATCTAAATAATTGTATCCAGTTAAAATACCCATACAAGTAGATACCCTTTCAAGGACATCTATAGGAAGCACACAGGGAAACTAGCGCATCATCTAATAACAATCATTCTAACCCATCAGTTTAATTTAGAGAGTTTCCTTTAAAAGTTATTCACAAACACTCAATTAAAACGGATAAAACAAAACCACATAAATCATCAAATGTTAAGTTTGGTCTTCTGTGTGTGTGAGTGATAGTGGTGCTAAAAACTTTACTTCTCCATAAGTTCTTTATTGAAACTATGGTTCGGACCAGTTAGCTCTGAAAAATAAAATAAATAAAATCCTTTTACCATAACTATATCAAGAACTACTCATTTCTTCTTATTTTATAACCATTCTTCTGCCTTCACAGTAATAATTGAACTTTTAGATTTTATATGCAAAGTAGGAAACTCAAACGATGCCATTTTGAGTATTCAAATTATTTAAGTCGCCGGTTCCTGTGTATAAATGATAAAGGATAGGACAAATTAATCACATCAAAGTTATCCATGCCTTTTTAAATATTTATCTTAACATAAGATACTTGTCTGTTTGTTTGTTTTTACAAAAAATGTTCATTAAAACAAAAAAGTACACTGTAGTTTAAGGGATATGCAAAACGAACATATACACATATTAATATCATTAAATAAAATAAATATTAGCAAAGCTAATAAATGAACATTCACTAATACAAAGTATTTCCCAGTGATGGGTTGCGGCTGGAAGGTCATCCGCTGCATAAAACATATGCCAGAGAGTTTGCGGGTTCATTCTGCTGTGGCGACCCCGAAAGGGAAGAAAGCCGACATGAAGATGAATGAATGAATAATACAAGGTATATCAGATCAATCAAACTCCTATATTAACAATGCCATTCCATATTTTATTTATCAGTTAAATAAACACAAAACTTTATATTCTCTCTTGTTTTCCCATTTTAAAAAAAAATATATTTTTATATTAAAAATGTCTAATAATTCGTACCATGTTTGTTTATTAGAAGACCTCTGAAGTCTAGAGGGCTTTCTGGGAAGCAGATCCATCAGGAGCACACTGCTCAATCTCAAATCAGGCAGATTTCCTCAAAAGATGAGTTTGGTTCAGACTCTTCCAACATACTTAACAGATGATGGAAAGTAGATTAATATGAAAGAATGATGACGATGACTTGGCTACAGCTACTATTTGAATGAGAAGGAAAGGATTGTATCTGTACTGAGCAAATGCCATAAATTCATCTGATTTTGACAGTCCTGCATTAAACAGATTAACATTTAAAATTGACCAGAGATCAATTGCTTATATAATACATTTAAAACAAATCCCATACAATTTGTAGACAAAATTTGCAATAACTCCTAATTCCAATTTCCAGCACAACTTCTTGAAAAGCAAAACAGCTCAGCTTTTCTTCAAGGTTAGTGACCATCCATTATTCTCTTGATGAAATTCCAGCAGGAAACCCGGACAAAAATGCATTGGTCCCTCACTGCTTTTTCTAGAACTGTATGTTGGCTGGATCATGTTCACTAGAAGTCAACTGGTACGTTGTCCTGTTAGCACTACTCATGACTACTAGAAATAAAATAAAGCTAAAATGATACTTGAATCTTTCTAAATAGACTAGTTATAAATACGCATCTTGACCCGACTTAACCCCGAATGCAGCCTCAAACACCTTCAACAAACTAAAGCTCTGGCAAATCTTCGTGAAAAGTGTAAAAGCCAGGATGAGGAGGAGAGCGACAACGACACCGCAGGGCTGAAGTAAGTTCCACGGAAACAGAAAGAGAGAGCAAAACAATATTCTCATCCGAGTGAACGAACAGTTACGCTCACACACATGCAGAGCACCTGAGTCCTGAGAAAGGGGGAGGAGAGGGAAGAAATTCTCCTTTTTGAGCTATTCAAATTGCGACAGTGCTGAGCATCAGAGGGTCTAGGTATGGAAATAAAGCAGCTTGTAGCTTTAGACCAACCCCCCTAAATGAATCCCTCTCATTACCTAGCACAAAAAGCCCAAAAGTGCTTTCAAACACACCTCTGCTCTGGACAGATGAGAGCTGCTTTCCTCAGGTGGTGGCTTACCCACAATGCCAGGCGGCGTCTCTGAAGTCACATTTGGTTGGGTAGAGGAGTAATGGCAGGCTTGAGCGAATGTATTACGGTGGCAAATGACAACATTAACATATAAATGACTTCCCACCAAACACATCTGCTAATGTGTGCTTAGTGCCAGCGACACACACACACTCCCCGAGTGACTGTATATGCCTGTCAGAGGATCCCGTGTGTGTGATCTGGTTTGTGATGCAGCGTGTGGGTGCTGTGCGATGGCTCACTGCAATGATTGTCCAATGTCACTATCGTCATGGTGCTTTAAACACACCCACCACACACATCTCCGAGTGTGTCAGAAGCAAGACTGGTTTAGACAGGAAGCAGCATGTCCAAATTGCCCCTGAGACAGGAAAGGGATTGGGGGTCGGGTCTATATCGACACTCAACAGTGCTTTGGAGAGAAGTGGTGTTGTTGCTGTTAGCCTGCTGCAAATCATTGAATCGGTATTTAAAAAGGTGCTGTTCCCAAAGTCTCCCCTCGCTTTATCAATATGATATAAACCTTAAACCAACCCCTCAGGGCTAACAACATTAGCATTGATATCCTGGAATGTTCTCCAAATGTCTGCATAGCAACTCCTATTTGCTCCCAACATTTTTTTTGCCCAAATTGGTCACCATAGTACAGATATCGGTCTCAGAGGTCAGCAATTCACTGCGAACATCTATCAGAAAACGTGTTTTCATCAAGCTGCAACCTCCTGCTTTTCCTTCCAACAATGCATAATAGGAAGTGACAGAAGTGCAGTTCCTTGAAGGGCCTCCTGAGGCTGACTGCAGAACGGAGCAGGTTCTCATTGACTGCAGAAGGGAGCAGGTTCTCATTGACTCCTATGTTAAAACTAGCCAGTTTTAAAGGTCAAAAACCTGTTTACAGCTCTGACTCCCCAGCATAGGGTTGCACTGATCTTCATGAACACTCTGAGGCAAGTTATTTTCCAATGTGCTTGTTTAAGGTTTATTAAGACTTAGTTATACATACATTTATGTCTTAATTAAAGATGTGTGGTTTCTTGAGCTGCATATGATTGACAGTTCTTCAGCTCATCTTGTCAAGTGTGATCCTTTGGTGTCATTCATTCAAGCGCAAATTCATCTGACAACCTTGGCTTTTCCATGATTACCAGGAATTGATGCACTTCTGCAAATTGATGGTCGGCTACACCCATTTTGAGCCTCTTTCACCTTCATCAGAAACGTACAGATGATATCACGGACACTACATCCATGTTTTATACAGTCTATGGCTTTTATGTAACTTTACAGCACCTGCAAATATTTGGGTTTGTTTTTTTTGTATCAATTGCATGAATCTGCTACATGTTTTAAACAGTAGCCAACCATCACAACACTGGTATGGAAAGGTCTGCTATGGTGGATTTGTGCTTAAGATAAGGACTGCTGGAATCATATAAGATATTGGAAGGAATAAAAGGCCCCATGCAAACTTTTCCAAGTCTCCCAACTTTTTCATTTTCATGCTCTTAGACATGTGTAGTTAACCATTTCAGCAGAGACAGCTTTGTGAATGAGGGGCAATACACATTACTAACCAATCATTGTAAATATCTTAACAACTAAGCAACTAGAGACTGTAACTACTTTAACGCCTCCATTAAATCATGTGGAAAGCTAAAAGTATGACATTTTTAAGAGGATCAATGTGACAAACAACAAAATTTGGTTGGCTTCATAGGCTGAGTGGCTATTAGGTGTAAACTAATTATTATTAAGATGTTTGATTTTTAGGTTTGAAGTTGCATTAATTACTGACTAAATCAACTATGATTCGTTTGATTAATGCTTATGTATTTGTTTAGTAAGGTTACAAATTGTTACTACCTCTGCTCTGAAACCCTAACACGATTCATTTTAAAGAATGGTTCACTTTGTAAGAAAGAAGGGATGCTTTCAGTTTATTGAAAGAATTGCTGTCCGGGAGTCACTATAAAACATAATAACATTTAAAAAAATTATTCACTGCAATAAGAATCATCCGCTTGCAGTGAATGATTCATCCACTAACATTAAACGAATTGACTTCCAATTGACAAAAATCATCTAACCAGTTAGAAGAAAAAAACATCAGCTAATTACATTTACACAAAAAAGAACAAAAAATAAAATAAAAAGGATTGATTATATTTTTCAATTTGCATAGATGAGGGTGAACATTTGAAGACAATGTTCCTCAGTCATTTGGAACTAGGCTCAACAGCATCAGATCATTTTTTTGCACCTGATAAAGAGTGGTTTATCAGGTGCAAAAAACAATCTGATGCTGTTGAGCCTAGTTCCAAATGACTGAGGAACATTGGCTGTCTCAGTCCAGTGAACAACAGAAACAGCTTTGGGCACACAGCAGTCTTATTTCGCTTCTGAAAAATCTGACCCTGCCTAAAAGGAAAAAAAAGAGTGTGCAGGCAACAAAAGGAGTGAAGCAGTTGCCTGAAGCCGGTACTCTTCCATCTTTCCTTCAGCTTTGTGTGTCTGTTCCCTCACTTTTCCCTCTCTCCCTCAGAGTGCCTCCGGGCATCAAGCCCGCCACACGTCACAGAGACAAGTGTGTGCGTGTGTGTGTGCGGGCTTTGTTCCAGAGCGGTAAGGGCTGTTTACTCACTTGCGCTCTCAAGCCTGGGTTCACTCTTTCTCTCCACACGCACAGACAGACACACACATGCACAGAAAACCACCCATTTCCTGTGAACCAATCATCTTCCTCCCCAAAGTCTCTGCTCCTAAACTCTCACTCTCACCTCACCAACCCATCTGTCTTTCTCTCCACTGTTGCATGCGATCTCTCCATCCTTCTACGCGTGTCCTCCTCCATCACTTATTCATGAGCTCTCTCCCTCTTGGTGTAAAACACACTCTCGCCTTCTCACTGATGTAGTCGTCGCCATGGCGACCACGTAGACTGACATGGGGTAATTGGCATGGAGGGCTGTCCTATTTAGGGGGTGGGCATTTCAATCGGGTGCCTTAAAGGGCTAGTTATTATCGCTCATGTTAAGAGTCCCAGCCCAGGAACAAAGAGGGCGCTTAGAGAGCTGAAGGGAATTTTAAGGCAATGGAAGCGCTGGTATCAATTATGTATGACGAAAGGTCACTCGCACTGCGTTCCCATTGATTAGCAAGAACGATCATGCACTCGTTAGCCGATTGTTTGATGCAATTAGCACACCGGCAACAGTGATTAATACTACAGTGGGTTTGAATGAAAAACGATCAAGCAGAAGCATGTGTGTGTTAGGGAAGGGGTGACCGAAGAAGGGAGGGGAAAGCATCCAGGATGGATCTGATTGCAGTTGGAGCTCTTACAATATTAAGAATGTCTCTGACACTCGACACATGGCTGACAGTGGCAGAGTGTGTGCTCATACAGACACAAAGACAGACGAGGGGAGGGAAAGTGAGTGAAACCATCCCTCTACGGCATCTTCAGGTACATTTTAAAATTGGAGGATCATAAATCTGTCTGGAGTAATAACAGGTAATCCAACAGATGCGTTGTCATCTAACATAAACTTATCCTAAAATCATTCAATTCTACAGAATATGTATGATTTTATTCTAATGTATTAGTATAAAAACGTTTTTATGTATTAGTATAAAAAGTGGACATTTGCAGTTTGTAGGTATTCTAAATAAAAAAATATTTTAAAATATGTCTATAAATATGGATGCTTTACAAAAAAACTGTCTTAGAATTCAGATATTTGTAGTTAAGAAACTAAATCCAAAATAAAAAATTCACACTCAATTTAAATAGCATGAAATATTAAGGTTTAATATATTGCAATTGTTAATAATTAAAATCAACACAATTAAAATTCAGATTGTTTTGGCAAAGCTTCGTAGAGACACAACTGAAAGGGTATGCACCACACCACCTTGATACACCTTTAAAAACTTTGTAAAAAGTTAATTTAATTAATTATACTCTTGCCATGAGGAAACACTATTTAAAGATTGTTTCAGGCAATCCTATCAGAACTAGAGATTCAGGTATTGGGCCAAATCCAAGGTCATGTACTTAGACCCTGTCCACAAATACAAAATTGGTTTTTGGTGTTAACAAAAAACAGACGCTGCAAAATGTGTGTCAATCCAGTTGAGGGCAGCAGACTCCTCAACCCAGAGCTTATATCGACTAATCGGAAAGCTTCTCTTAGCTTCAAGGCACACAAAGAAGAGTAGAGCAGTCCCTCTCTCTGTCCCCATTAACTGTAAGGAGCTCTTTGAGCAAATGCTGCTCCATCAATAACAGACACCTGTAACTACTAAAACACCGCCTGGAACCAAAATTAACATGGTTACATCATCTACACGACAACAATTCACCAGAATTAAAAAAAAAACTTCACCTTGGCAACCGGGTAAAATACCCGGTTACGGTGAAATGCTACACCGGATACGTGTGGGTGAACAGCGAGACCGCATTAAAAAAAGTTGGGTTACAAATTTATCTGGTGCGTGTTGAAAGGGCCTTATACTCATACTCAACTACATCCCAAAAATAAAAACTGACATCACAGAGACTCTGACAGCAGCGGCAGAATGTCGAGATTAATTTAGAAATAGTTCCATACCGATCTATTATCTCATTCAGCAGACTGTAAACTTTCCTCACTTTCAAGGCTTTCAAAAAGCACTTTTTTTTTAAATAAAAAACTATTATAAAAAAACTAATACATCTGAAACTCAGACACAAGCACTGAGAATTTGTCGCTAATGATAAAGTTAGCACTCTTATAACTAGACTATTTTTATTATTATTATTCTTATATAATGCTCCTGGTTTGGTTGGGGGAATTGTACTCTGTGAAAACCGATTTTCCTCTGATAATATTGTGAGAATCGGCTTTATCTAGAATCTGCCACACCCACAAAATACAAGCGAATCGGTAATAGTGAGCACTCATACATTGCTTTTAAAATTGTTAATGCAACGTAAACAATTAGCAAAAATATTTATTTATTTATTACGATCGATTGCCTCAAATGTTTTCTTTATCTCAAATAAATCCTGAAACTCATCTCTATCGTACCATACCATCACTCATACCATCCCTCTCCTCCACCACGCTCCATCCCTCCTTTTCATCTGTTGGCGTTCTCACTCTCAAGTGTGTAATCGTGATGGGGGCTGGTAGGTCTTGACTTGGGGTAGGGACACAAACGCGTATCTGTGTCTGAATCTACAGTGACAAGCGGTCAACTGGATGCATTGATGATTAGGAAAGACTCACTTCCACACGGTCTCACCTGAGGGTTTTCCGTTGAAGAGATATCAGTGTGAGTGTGTGTATGAGAGAGCAAGAGAGTGTGAAAAGCATTGTTCGGATGTGGCTAGATGACAGACTACAGCCCATCTGGCTGTGGGCTCCTAACGCTCCCATCAGCAGAGATGTTCCAGCCCTTCACACATGGAGAAATCACTCATACACACAGCACCGCTGCACTTTCCTTGGCTGCCTCCTGCAGCCAATCACATGCTGATGTGCCTCTTTGACTTCCTGGTCTCCACAGACTCTCTTAAAGGGACAGCGCACATTACTCTTCTTCTAATTGTATAAACATGGAAAGCAAAAATCTACAGCTCTGGGTACAGCTAACTAAATGTGCACCTTTAAAGGAGCTGAAGGGATTTCTATAAGAGTTGTTTTGTATAGAACAGTATGATTTGTTGCTTTTAAAACAAAAATAAGACGTTATAAAAACGTGTCAGAATTAATATTGAAAGGTTTTATTGTTGAAAAAATACATTTCCTGGTAAGAATGCATCTATAACAATGAGTTCAGTTGATGATGTAATTTAGGGCATGAAACAACCATTTAAAAGTGGATTAGGTTAAAGAGCAATGAACGTTATATGTAAAGATTGCTGACAAACAATCTACAAAGAGTGGAAATACATCCAATTATCATCTCTAGTAAACAACAGAGCTCGATAATTTTCTCTAGTTACAATAGCGGGAACATACAGCAGTTTTCCACCTAATAGTAATTATTTTTTAACCTGTTTTCAATTAGAAAAATACTAATAATTTGTACAAAAATGCAATTTATCTTCTTTTTATGGAACTGTGCTTGCCTTTATGTAAATAGTATTACTGAAAGGATGCACAGTGATCTTTTAATTCAGGATTTCATTCATTATGATAAATTCAAATGTGTTTTAGAGTAAAACTAAATATCTAAAACTTAAAATGAAATTTAAATTTTCCATTTTTGTGTATGAAATAAATATAATCAATATAAAAATAATAGATCTTAAATTGCATTGCTCTTTTTAATTATCAAAACCAAGTTATATTCACAGAGTAAATTAATTTTAAAAATCTGAATGACCGCATTACATATTTTCCCATCTAATAGTGTTTACTTTTTTTCAGAAAGCTACTCACTTAAACTCTGAATTATTAATTCATGATCTAAGGGGATGGTTTACACTAATAGATCTATGACTTTGATTGTATGTGAACTGTTTGATTTGCTGCCCATGATTTGTTGCCAGATGCACAAATACACCAACATTTATTCTGCGTCCCAATCTGAACACTTTACACTGCACCCTTAAAGAGAGAATGTACATACTTTTTAGTGTGTGAAATGAGAGTGTGCACGACGCACTAAAAGGTCATGTGACGCAAGTACTTGTGTCACGTCAATATGCACGACATGTGTGGGAACTCCTTTTCCATTCCTTTATTAAAAAATATTCCAATAATAAATATAACACTATATATATATATATATATATATATATATATATATATATATATATATATATATATATATATATATATATGTGTGTGTCTTCTTAAAAAAAAGAGTTGTATTACAGAGTGGTTTGTGGGTAATATCAGGTCGAGCGTTCAAGGGTCTGCCCTTCAGAATCTGACCGAACAATACACATCCGGGCACTGCTCAGACACTTGTTTTAGGTACACTATGGTTTGGGACAAACTAATTCTCATTTTGCACCCAGAAATTATATCGCTCGCAGCTCAGGAATTCGAGGATGTAGAGGAATGTAATTTGCTCCAGTGTGTCTTATATTAAATATGTTGATCATGCAAAGAAAATGTATATCAAATATCTGGCAATAAACCGATAACAGACACCTTACTTCTGTGTTCAGATGCCCTGCAGAAATCAGCTCATTAAGCAGAACCAGTTAACTAATATTTACTGTTTGTTACTAAGCATGTTTTGGTTCCGAATTTTTGTATAACAATATTCCACATTTAATTCTCAACTCATCTATTGTTCTCAAAAAATCAAAACATCACTCAAATAATTGCACATGCCAAACTGATCTCTACATCTCTTCATGATCTTTGATTCAAACGTGATTAAATAAAATGTTTCCATTTAAACCTAGCTTACACTTAAGCATGCCAAACACAATCAAGACAAGAATGAAAAAATGTAAACATAAAGGGATGAAGTCTATGAACAGGAAAGTATTGAAGGTAAAAATAAGCTCGGAGTGGATAGTAACAGAACATTCAGCCTCGGCAGCAAGAGAAAGCCAGTATGGTTTGGAACCACACCAGGAAGACTTAATGGCGGGTAAAATTTACTTCTTGGCTAAACTTGCCCTTTAAAATCAGGTAAACAATGGCTAATATACGAGTGTGACTCTTGTGTTTGAGCAGAACATTTCAAACAAACACCCACATCAAACCATCCTTTGTGTCAGAGAAAAGATCTTCCTCTTTCTGCTCGGCTTGGCATTCAAGAACCCGCTCGAGGGCATCTGGTACCCACGTCACTACACACAGGGCACAGTCGACACAAAAATACCACCAGCTGCCAATCGCAACAGTCTTAAAGCAGACAAACCACAGTCTCACCCAAAGAGACTTGATTTTTGAGAAAAGAAGGCAGAAGATGGTGCAATTGCAGAAGGAGCGTCTCCTTCTCCTAACGGGGGTAGACACTCGTGCGCACACTCTCCCTGACCCCTCCGCTGTTGAGCAGGAAGGCGTCACAGACAGCAAAAAGCTATGCTGCGGACAGCAGGGGTCAAAGCACAGCAAACTCGTCGTCTTGTAAGTAATCTCCCCTCCCCCACCCAACAATGTGACTCCTTGGGGGTGAGCTGCCTTCCACTCGATCCTAGTCATTCACACAGCCTTTGTCTTGCAGAAAACACACACGTATGAGAGAGACGTGGGGGGTGGACAGGCGACATGTCTCTTTAGGACAAATCATCTCGCTTGGCCGCCATCTTGGCGACACCCACAGGAAGCCTATTAACATACAGGTACTGTTGCTTGGAAAAGCATGGATCTCTCAGTGATGAAAAATTCCTACACAAATCTAGAATTCCTGGATGTAAATGTTGATTGATGCCTCAATTTAAACACCTATCTAATTAAATATTAAACTTGCATTTAAGACGTTGTTAAATTGAAGCTTCAAATAAATCTAATCCAACTAATTTGACATCATACTTGTTTGTTGCTTTATGATGTTTATATGTAAATATTTAAAAAGGTATCTGGTTTCATATTACCCACAATTGTAAGCCAAATTCCCAACTAGACAGTGTTCTTTGAAAAGAAAACGTATCATTACCAAAATTCTAACTAAAGCATTTAGTTAAGGCATTATTTTGGCATTCAAACAAAGTTTTGGACAAAAAAATGTTTGGGCATTGAAAAAAAAAATATAATTTAAAAAAAGATTGAGGAAAATGTATTTTTTTCAATGATTTAATTTTAATAGTAGTAATTAGTCATTTTTTTAGTATTGAGGAACACATTTTTTCGAACCAACATTCTTTCGAATGAGGAAGAAGGGCTCAAAACGTTTTTCCTTCAACTATTTCATTTTCTATAGTAAAATATTATGTTTTAATGGCAAAATAAAGTCCTAAAATATCAGAATGCACCGTTTTTACCAAAAAAGGTAACAGAAACAAGAGCAAAGACGGGAGAACAGCCACAATAAAAACATACATATTTTTGAACTTCTGGTGTTTGGTCTTTACTTGCTTTTTTATTTTATTATCAACAATAGTACATTTTATGGGAAAATGTTTGCTGTTGTACTTGTTAAGATGTTGCATCTATAAATCGACTTCAGCTTTCAGGCTAAAAGAAGAACAAAACATACTGAAACCAAAACTAAACTAAATTCCATAAACCCTCAAAAGTACTAGAAAACTAGAAAAGGTGCTACAAAAAAAAGTTTTTGTCCTAACCCTCTGCATGTTTCTTCTGTGAGAGAGAATTCTGAGAAAGATTAGGATGAGGAGAGAGAGAGAGAGAGAGAGAGAGAGAGAGAGAGAGAGAAGGAGCACTGGATGAAACAAGTTCAGGGCAGTTCTCCCGCCAGTTCTTCCTTCACACACATTCCTGTGGCTGCATGGGGCGCAGTTTGTGTGTATTGCGTGTGTGAATGAAAGAACTGGAGAAGAAAAGCGAGGACTAAGTGTCAATAGCTTTTTCACGAAATTGACACTAAAATGAAAAGGTGAACTCCAACACAACAAAATAAAGTTGCTGCTCCATTTCAGCCTGATTTCAGTTGCTTTGGGTGTGAAAATAACAATCAGAGACTATGTTTGGATCTCCCAATCTGGACCATCCAGGTGCTCTCCAAAGTCTAGAAATGCACATTTGGTAATGTGGTGCTATAAACATTCCAAATAAGGCTTTATTGTGAGAGGAGATTAAAGCTCTGACTCATTGTACATACTAAAAAAAGCTAATTCATGTTTACCCTCATAAATCCCAATGAGTTATATGTTAAATCTCTCTGACACCATTGGAACTCATATAAAGTGAGCAAAATAATCTTACCTGTACCCCAGACAAAGCAGAGCGGAGAGCGTCAGGAGCAGCATGGAACAAAAGAGAAAGAAACATTTAGTGCATTTATTCGCTTAAAAAGCAAACACAACTTCAGGCATCATCACAAAAACAAATATCATTCAAGGGAAAGAGATTAAATTAGTTCAGCTAAACAATCACATATTGCAGATAAGCATTTATTCCTTGATCTTTCACCACACAGAGATACAACGTTGATTATAGCGTTGCAGTTCTCCTCCAGACCTCTAGACCTCGCTGGTTTCTTTGTCCTGCACTCGCTGAACTATCATACAGCATGCATTTCAAGTTTGTATGCATCTGCTTTTTTTGAACAAACAAAACCCTCAATTCCATCACGAGTGCCCATCTGGCTGGTTTTATAGTTTTCTACAGTTTTACAGTCTGTGTGCTTCATATGCTATCATTTCACATCCGCTTACACAATAAATCTAGTTAAAGTAAAAAAGTGAATAAAAAAAATGAATGCACTACATGTTTCCCACCTATTTTTAAAATTCTAATTTCAGAAAGCTACTCACTTCAATTGTATAAAATATTTTTTTAATGCATGTAGTGCATGATGTCGAATTGTGTAGAGAGATAAGAATGCTTCACATTATTTCAAGCTACACAAAGAAAATTTAGTTTCATGATACAGAACAAAATTCAAAATACATAAAACACACACAAGAAATATTTATTTGACATTTGAAATTTGGGCGGGAGACAACAGTAGGCATCATGTGACCGCATTCATCATTTGGTGGTGCGAATTCAATGCACAACCAAATGTTCTTCTCTCCTATTGGTCAGTTACCAGCCTAATGCTTTTTGTTTGTGCTTAGTATCCTACTCTCCTATTGGTCGCTTGACACCAAATGACGACTTCCCGGAAGAGCTCTCCCTCTCATCATGCACACTTTTGGTTTTGTGTTTGTGTCCTAAATTTGTGAATATTTTCATGTAACTTTTTTGTCAACATGATTATTATGTCCATGGATCTCTTCCGCTACCATCTGTTCTTTTCTGCTACCATCTCCTCCGACACGTCGCCACATCGCCTCACTAAGAAGGTAAGAGTTATTATTTTTCATTTACTTTATTTTGATTTCATGGTTTTATTATTATTTATTAGATATATAATGTGTACTTTTTAACGATTGAAGAATCCTACTTTATTGTTCTCTGGTTTCCCCATGTTATTTAAAATTTTTAGGTTGTTTCTGTGTGACGTGAAACGGATTAGGTATTTTAAATGTAAAACCTTCTTCGACATACGAAACATTCAGCATACAAAGGCCACCCTGGGAATGGATTATTTTCGTATCTTGAGATATCACTGTACCATGTTTTTAAAAGCACAAAATTTTTCCTTCAAACACCTGAAAGTAGTGAAAAAGTGGAAGTAGCACTTGAAGGAGGCACATGAAGGAGTTTTCAATAAATGCTGCTAATGTAAAGTCCCAAGGTGCAAGGGAGGGTAAAATTGTTGAGTAAAAGCATGAGATTTGAGGCGGAAGAGAGAGATCAAAACCGGAGCGAGTGTTTGCTGGGTTGAAAGCCTTGCAAAGGTGAGGAGATGAGAGATAAAGCAGATCGCTGGGATTGAGAGTTACATAAACAGTGCCTCTCAGAGCCTGCGCATGTCCGAGAGAGAAAGTGAGGGAGAAAGAGAAATTGATTTGACGCATCAGTGCACTGCATCAGGACGAGCTGAAGGCTTTGCAGCAGCGGACCTGTGTCTCAGGCACATGCCGGGTAATCTTCTTACTGTCTGCGAATGAGTGCAAGCCATTATATAACGGCTAATACATACAACAGCAAACGTCAAACTCTGACCCCTCACATACTTGGACTCGGGCGATTCAGGAGAAACATACACACTTGAAATTAAAAGTGGCCACCAGTGAGATTATTTCCTGTTTCCTTTGCTTCTGTTTGAGCTAATTGTTGGTTGAATATCTAAAAATTGTGTGTGCTGTTTGAACATTTATTTTATCAGTTAATTTTTTTTGCTGTGATATGGAATAAATACTACAATATAATTTAAAGCTACATAACATTTTTAGCCTTTTATATATAATAAATGAAAAAAGCTGTAGGTGTTCAGAGTTTGGAAATACTCAAATTTTTGTTTAGTCAGATAACGTTGCTTTGCTGCAAACAATTAGTTTATTATTTATTTAATTAGCAGGTTATACATATCATCAAGGAACCTGAATTTCTTTTTCTTTTCTTCAAAACAATGAAACACACAAGAACATTCTAACAGTACCTTATATTCCCCTTAACTATTAGCTTAACTATGAATATAAAAAAAATGAGGTTACTAAATAAGTGTCTAATGCTACTTTGCCAGATGCTCAAAAACAACATCTGCTCACTGTAAAAAAAAAAAGTATATAGGATTTTAAAAAATGTAAAACTACAGTTAAAATCTAATTTGATTATGTGATAATATGTTGATTTGTTCCATAGTTGTATAAGTTTTAAAAGCAAAAGGAATATACTGAACTTAACATCATATAACAGATGAAGAATTTTTTTAATGGAATCCAAAGGAATGCTTTTTTTAGCCTAAATTAGCAGTGGTTTTCCCATTTTTTAGGTTGCATTAAGTATTTAATTTTGTTTACATTTTTGTATTTAATTTAAGTTTACAATAAACAAGAATAATATATAAGCAACTGACAATGGCCAAGCTTAAAAAAACGATCCAAATATTTCATGGCTTGATGTGACGACTACAAACTAATTAAATTTGAAAAACATTGACCTATCTACTAAAAAAAGTATCAAATCCCAAACTATAAAAACTGTACATGTTGAAGTTTCATGTTGAAGAAAACATTCACAAACTAACCGCGTAACACTGCTGTCGTTGAAAATGACAATGTTCTTATTACTGCCAGTCCCCTTCTTTTCTCCTCTTGAACCATCAAAGCAACATAAAATTGTCTTCTAAATAAAGATGGAAGGAAAATGCCATTCCTCTTATCAAACCCTCAACTTGTTTTTGAAATCAAGCCTTGCAGTAGCTGTTTCCAGCTCAAAGAAGATGTTTGGCCTAAAACTGAACAAACACAAGCTCCACATTCATCATCTCCTTAGAAGAACTGGGTTGAATGTTTCTATCGAGCTCTAATCAGCTGGTTTCTCTGTATGTTCTTTTAATGTACATTATTGATTATGAGCTGAATTGAATTAACAACATGTACTTCTAAAATAATCCTAATATATTTTATCATATCAGTTTAATAAAAAAACATCTCTGAGGAAATGCTTAAGCAGATTTTGCCCAAGTGGGATAAGGAGTAAAAATATGATCTAATCTATTCCTATTTTTTTAAATACATAAAAACCACCATCAGCTCCAGCCATGTACTTGTGAATTCAGATCCTGAATACTTCTTAAGCGAAACCATTTAAGTGACTCACACAGAGCAAGGCCTTAAGAAGTGATGGAAGAACCATGAGGTGGTGTTTGTCACCGACCGGTTCAGTACACCAGGGATCGAAGATGCTGAGTCAGAAGGCAAACATGAGTGTTCAGAATATAATCTTTTTAAACATATTTTGACAAACGCTCCCGACTGCATTTGTTGAATTTCATACTCATCTAATGAGCAAAGGATGATGAGGACGCTTAACAAACATGTTTTTTACAAACAAGCAGTCCGTGCTAACAAGAGCACTCAGGTCAAAAGCAGCACTCCACATTGAACCTCCTCCTTGCCCTCAAGTACCCTTAGCATTTCACTGGCAATGCTAATCATGCTAAATAAGTCTGATTTAGAATAAAAATGATTTTAAAAATTGGTAGAAGTAATAAAAAAAATGCACATTTCTTTTGAATGTAAGGTGATTAGGGTCACTGTAGAAAATAATATTTAAAGTTCCGACTCTGAAGACTGTGATTTTTTCCCTCACAATTTTATTTTTTACCAAAGGTAAATTTCTGTGGAAAAAGTCAGAACTTTATTCCTCTTTTGTACTTCAGCTTGTTACATGATTATAATAAATCTAGATGACAGAGTGCCTTTAGATGGTGCTATACACAGCACTGTCAGAAAGTGTCTTTGAATAACTCTAGAATAAAAAAAGCGTTGCATTGTTGAACTTGGCTAATGTACTCCATTCAGGAGCAATATAGCAAAAAACTTTATTCCAATACAATTTACATGTTCATTTTGGGTTTTAAAATTTTTTAAGAAACAAGACTGCTTTAATCCTGCTATTATGTGCATAAGCTGTGAAATGCATTAAATTTAATAAATAATATGTTTTCGCCGAATGTCTTCTTTTTCTACTCATGATTAACCCTTACATTTAATTCCCTATGTATGATAATGCTCACCGATTGCTATCGTTTTAACCAATATTTTATAGTTCAATACAAAACTAGAACATTCAGTGTACAACATGTACCTGAGTGTTGGTGCAGTGGCTGTTGTTGCTGGCTCCAAGACCATTGGATTTTTCAAGACCAATTAAAATTTTCTTTTACAAAAAGACACTCCTCTTTAGTGATCGCATTTTTTTAGTTGGCGCAATGCTACAGCACATCTATTTTCTCATAAAAGAAAGCTTGAAATGAGGTAAAAATAATTGCAAACGTAAAAACACAATTTTATGTAAATCACAAAGTTTAGTAATGTAAAGCAAAGTTTCTTTAAATATCTGCATAATCTACCAGACCGTTAATTGTAGTTTTAGGTTTGTACAGTTTCCCAGAGGCTGGTACCCCAGCTGTCAATATTTTACTGTAAAACTACAGTTTTGTATTCAGTTATGGCAATATATAGAGATTTGATTCCAGTCAAGTCAAACACTAACTATATATAAGATACACAATTTGCTGGTCATGTTTTTTGAGAATATAACATCTCCTGGAAGACCAATTGGAAGCTGCGTTTCATGAGAAGCCGGCAAATAATGCTTCTGGTTTAGCTCGTTGACTGATACCCTTTTGAGTCAATAGAGACGAGCTCTCATGCCCAAGAGTAACTCGCGGTGGTCAGAGTGATTAAACTACAGAGTGGTGTCTGCTCCAAACATCGCTGTTGGAAACGATGGCTGCTGTTTTTAAACACTACTCTGTAAAATCTTCTAAAATAGGTTTATTTGAAGTCTAAACATAGTTTTTTGTAACAGCAAAAAATCAAAAGCTTTTGCTTAGCGAGAGAGAGAGAGAGAGAGAGAGAGAGAGAGAGAGAGGGAGGGAGAGAGGGAGAGAGAGAGAGAGAGAGAGAGAGAGAGAGAGAGAGAGAGAGAGAGAGAGAGAGAGAGAGAGAGAGAGAGAGAGAGAGAGAGAGAGAGAGAGTCAAGTTGAGCTGGGAGTGGAAAAATAATGACTTTAAGAAACAAAAGCATTCTTCAAAATGTTTCAATTAATGAATATCATATGAACATCGTGAGCTCCTATTATAATAAACAATGTAGTCTAATAAATAACTACTCAATGTTCAATATCTGTGTATTTCTGTGTATTTTTACAGGTTATGAATACCATCCATCCATCCTTTTTCATGTCGGCTTTTTCCCTGAACCGCCAACTCCTCTGGCACATGTTTTATGCGGCGGATGCCCTTCCAGCCGCAACCCATCGCTGGGAAACATTCACACACACAGTCATTCACACTTTAACACTATGGACAATCGTTCTTACTCAATTCACTTCTACCGCATGTCTTTGGTCTTGTGGGGAAACCAGAGCACCCGAGAAAACCCACACGATCACGGGGAGAACATGCAAACGGTTATGAATACTTTTTTATAATCATTTATCTGAAAATGTCCCCAAATAAAGTTTATTTGTTTATCGTAATGATTTTGATTATACAACACAGTGTTGGACAAAAAGTTTTTTTCTGACCATTAAAAGGTTGTTGAAAACAACAGTTAATGACCAGGTTTGTGCGCCTTTCACTCCAGAGCAAAAACTTGCTTTTATCAAAATTCGTCAATACAGTGATAATTATTTATATTGACTGACATGAAAAAAAATAAATAAATAAAAATCACCCAGCCCTATACTTGACACAAATACATATATTTGCATTATTACAGTACATGCATAGTATTGTTGCATATGTCTAGTCGTTGCAATCCAGATGCCACCACTTTATAAAGGTGCTACTAGATGAGAGCCTGTTCACTTTAGTATTTGAGCTAGAGGAGTTTTCTTTACTGCATCTGGAAAAAAACAAACATAGGCCTGTCTGCCATTTCTCTAAGTCTATTAGTGTTCTGAGTCACCCTGCTGTCTACACCAGCCAGCACATGTTTGTTGTCCACCTCCAATATTCACAGAGAACTTTGCAAATACTGCACCAAAACAGCTCTTGACCGCAGCTGAAGATCAATACACACTCAACACTGAGGAGTATGAGTTTGTGTGTGCTTCCCTGGAGCTGTTTTATGACACTCCAGCAGTGGAAAGGTCCAAGCAGGTCTCCTCGTACACACTCTTTAACAGAGACAACTGTACAAACAGCAGGAACCAGAACAAATAAACCGTTTCTCTGAACAGCACATAATACAATAATAACCTTGAAGCATCTGAATCTAAAAAGAGTCTAGACTTGTGTTCAGAAGGGAGCAGTTCTATAAAGCGATACGGCGGAAAAACTCTAACCTCCCTTTTGAGCTACAACTGACTCTTAATTAAAGCTACGAGGAATCCCTGAGTTTAACAAGCTATTGAGGAATTCTAGAGTCAAAAACCGACTTTGGAAAGAGCATTCCCTCTTCATGAGATCAGATGCTTTCCCTCGCGGCTCGAACAGTGTTGAAACTCACTGACCCGGTGGATGAAGAAACGCTGAGGCGTCTGCACAACTGAACACATTCCTTCACTGGAGGATTTCGCCACTTTAATGAAGCGTCTGTTAGAAATGAAATCCGTGTAATCGTGAAATGACCCTGATATGTTCAGAGACATTAAGGAATCAAGCACATTTCAAGTGTGGTAGTAGCCCAAACAGTTATTAGTTTACATGTCAGGACAAACTACGAAATTAGACAGGGATGTGCTTTCGAGATGCACATGAAAGATGGAAGCAGAATACATTTTTTGCAGAGGTGAAATACAGTCATGTTTGGCTAAGTAACAGTTGGCTCGGATGCTTCAGATATTCTCAACAGTTTATTATGGTTTTGCATGTTTATTTTTAGTATGTTTAGTATATAGTATATGGAACTGAGCAGTGATAACAGTGACCCGTTATGACATTGCGTTGCCAGTCTTTTCACACACTTTAGAAAGTTAGCAACCTTTGGTCTGGAGAGGAGGGGGCTCATACCCCACAATATGTTATTGTGATTGCCACCGTTTGCCACAAAGTTGCATATGGCACACATTGACACATTTCTGAAGTAGATGTATTAATTTATATGTATTTCATATACAAATATGGAAACAGGAAATATTATAGCCTAATTATAGAACTTTTGGCACTCACAACAAAAAACAATTAGAGTATTTTAATAATTTTCGCCTATCAAACTATTCAATATGAATTTTTAGTATTACATAAATCTCCATTTAGCCCTTCACTGGTCAATGCAATTGGACTTTATTAATTGGTTAAATTGGCTAAATAAGTGAAATTCGGTACACACTCTTTAAAAAATGCTAGATCAAATTGAAATAAATAACAACAAAAGATGTTAACTAAATTATAAGCAAACAATAACATTACAAATGTTTTGAAAATACTGTTTAAATTAATGAGCAAACATATTAACACTAATACCATGCTTGAAAAAGCAAAAGTTAAACAAATAACCCAAAAACATAAATGTCACAAAATATAGACACTATAACTACTTTTTAAAAAGTTATTTTTTATTATTTGCAGAGTTGTATCTATAATTTGAACCTTGCATTGCATTCTGGGAAAGTCATTATATCCTGAACACCTGCCGGCTATCTTCTTTGTCATTTTGTCAGAGAAAAAGATGAGCTTAATTACTAAAATAAATGGTTAAATTGAAAGCTTTTGTCTAAACTGCATCTGTAATGAAGTGCACTTGCTCATGCAAGTCCAGCTGCTCCTCAGTTTAGAGTTTGAATCCCACCCACGACACAATTCCAATGCCTTGGTTCAGATTTTTATAATAAACCTTTATACAAAACAGAAACATCCAGTCAACAAAAGTAACTGTTCAATAAAAATGCAGACACTTTTAAGCGCAGTTTAAAATGGAAAACTCCCAGTGCCAGTGCATTTTCCATTTTTTACAAATTAGCTTTTTTACAAAGCTTTTATTTTTTTAAATCAATATTTGAAATCCTCAAGCTGTTTTGTATCCTTTTCAGCTAAAAATGAATAAAATCCCAGCTAGATTTATTCAATTTTAATGTCAGCATCATGGTCATGTGTCATGTGATGCTGCAAAGAGTATTAGCTATGGCATTCTTGGCACTGTTCCAGTGATCATCACGATGCTCTCTATTTGTTTTGGAAATATTTCATTACAAAATATTACTTATTATGCACTGAATAAAGAAGTGTGCGGCAGGTCCATCGGCTCCTCCTTTCCATTCTTCCCTCATTACACCAGTGAGAGCGTAAGCTGGTCCTGAGTGTATTTTTAGACTCATGTTTGCAGATTAGCTGTGTATTTTTAGCCAGCGTTACCCAATAGCACACCCCTCCCACACACTCACCAAACGTCACAGGGGCTGGACGGCACTAACAGAATATTTAAGGTCAGCCAGGGTGGGGATGCTGAGCGACAGAGGCTGGAAAAGTCAAGAGGTCACAGTTGTAGGCTTGTAGTGAGTCACATACAAGCTACAAGGCTCTAAGGCAAGTAAATATTAAGTGTTTAAAACAGAGACAAACAATTAACTAAAGATGTAGAGAAGAGCATTACTTTTCCCCAATATGTTAAAAATACATCTGATAAAATGCATATTTCACACTTTAAAAGTATGCAGTTGGTAATTAATGTTACAATAAAAATAAACATAAATTGATTAGTTATTTACGTACACTTTACATTTCAGCCTTTTTTTCTAGAATATCTCAAGTAACTGATAGAAAAGCAACATACACAAACAAAAAGTTTTTTTAGAGAGATTATTTTCCCACTAAACATGTAATTTTTAAATCTGTTCGCTCCTCTGTCTTTACCTTCCTGTTTTGGTTTATTGATCAGTTGATACAATTTCTATTATGAGAAGCTGAGATAGACTTTGACAGTGTAACAAATTGCATATTGTCTCTCCCCTAATGTAAGTGGCTTTGGACAAAAGCATCTGCCAAATGCATGAATGTAATGTAAATGTAGATTAGCTTAGAAGGAAACCTAACTAATGTTAAAAAATTAAGAGCAAACCCAGTGAACTGAAAACCTTTTACACAGCAAACAAACATGATCAAACTGGCATTCAGACCAACAACCACAAGCGCTGCAGGAATCCGTTTCTGACACCATCGACATGACTGTGTAAGCACTTCAACGACCACTTACTTTATAATTATGAGAGAGCGGTTGGGAATAAAGCTGCAAGAGCTCTCTCTCTCTCTCTCTCTCTCTCTCTCTCTCTCTGAGAGAGAGAGAGAGAGAGAGAGAGAGAGAGAGAGAGAGAGAGAGAGAGAGAGAGAGAGAGAGAGAGAGAGAACATTACATAATTTCTTTCTGAAATGAGCACAGTCTAGTCTTTTCATACACACTCATACACACAGATCAGAGATGACAAGCAGGCTGTTCCCGGCTGTCTGCATCACCGTCACCATGACAACCCTCAGAGACAGACAGACAGCGATAAAACCAGGCACACACTTACATGAGGGGACAAGCTTATGTTGTGTATTTGAGCAGCACAGATGCACAACACACATGTTTGCTAGCGTGATTTAAAGATCAACTGAGTGGAATTTGAGAATTCAGACTGATACATACATACTTTCAGCACTTTTTATACTGTGGCTAAAAGTATTTTCTAGTGTAACAAACATGTAACTTGCAGAAACAAAGGTCTTCATTCTTTAGGAAATGCCAAGTGAGTCCATCCATCCACAAAACTCACAGATTCTTGATTAAAGTCACAGTGGAAGCCAACAGATTTCTGAGCCCAGCCATTGAATTTGTGCCCAGATCCCACATAACCAGTGTTTAACACATGACCCTGATTATGCATTCTCAAATTTGGTAAAAAGTGATGATCATGATTATTTCAGTGAAATTTTAAATGATTTTCTAAACGAGGTCTTTTTGAATTGGCAAATCATATTTTACATTTCATTTAAATGTAGTTTGCAAAGACTATTTTGTACAACACAGAGTCAGAATTTGCTGTTTAAAGTTAAAAATAGTTTTGTGTAAAAAATAGTTTTTCCTTATTTTGTGCACAGTGCTCTGCAGATTGCTTTGACTCAATCACAAACGACATGAAATAGTGCAAACAGAATTAAATGCAACAGATTATTGGACTATACAACAAAACAAATGTTTTTTTAAGATTGTGAATGTAATGTGAATAAAAATAAAATCATACATGTATTTAAAATGTGGGAAAAGGGTAAAAAACGTAATTTTGGTTTAACCATAGTTAAAATTTCATTGTTGTTGGTTTTTTTATTGAGGCATAATAAAAGTCTCATTTAGACACATGTTCACATTCAGATGCTTTTATAGTTCATATGAAGTTCGAACATTTTTTAAATTGATTTTACAATGCAAATCTACTTAAATAAAAATGTGGATATAAAATAGACCTCTCTGCCGGCTCAATACTGATAACACTCGGCTACAGTGAAATATTAACAACCGTACATTTGCATGTGACCAAACTGTATCCAAGCAACCAGCGTGACAGAGGGGGGTGTGTGATCCATTCACCCCGCCCTCTCTCTCTCTCAGCTGCTCTGTGCTTGTCAAATATGCATGAGCGCGAGTGCTCCAAGAGCTCAGTTTCACTTTTCTCGTTTTCTGCACACTTGAAGAGCAGCTTCACTTCCCTGAAGAAAATCAGGGGTCAATACCTGGCACACAGACAAGTCGCTTGAGGAAGAATTCCAGCTGTTTGGCTTTGATTCGGATTTGGATGTCACACCAGATCAACAAAAGTATATACCTGGTGTTGGTGTGAACAGTAAAATCTTTCATTTATCACGACAAAGACAATTGGAGGGAAAGTTTCTTGAGCACAGATGTTGGGTTATATTTACTGTTTAAATGAGAATTGAGAACGTTATAAAACTGATCCAGAAAGCATCGCTTAGACACACACCAAGCAAGAATAAAAGCGTAGGCTGCAATTTTATAGTTTTAGACTGTTAATAGACTGTTATAAAATGATAATACCAATAATATCAAACATTAAATTCCCTCAAAATGTGAACAATTAAAAGCGTACATATATTTGTAACATTTACATTTGAAGCAACATCCCTTCAAACACTCTAAAGGTTATCTTAAGCCCATACAAAAAAAACTATAAATAAAATCAAGCTATTTATTTTAAAACCCATGAATGATGCAGCGATTTTTTTTTCCAAAATGTTCTTGTTCAAACTTTTCAGAAATAATACTCAAGGTTGAGTGCTTACCTAAAAAAAATCAATATTTTTTTAATTACATTCAATGTGTTTTAATAAAGCAATTATTATAACAGCGAGTAACAGTTATTAAACGCATGAACAATAATATGTATAACTATGCTTTAAAATAGTTTAACATTAATTTATTAACATGTTCTAAATGACTTCATAAATCTCTTGCAACTAACAATTAGCAGGCAAACTCAGGCGCTGGGGCGGCGCAGGCAAACTCAGGAGCTGGGGCGGCGCAGGCAAACTCAGGTGCTGGGGCGGCGCAGGCAAACTCAGGCGCTGGGGCGGCGCAGGCAAACTCAGGCGCTGGGGCGGCGCAGGCAAACTCAGGCGCTGGGGCGGCGCAGGCAAACTCAGGCGCTGGGGCGGCGCAGGCAAACTCAGGCGCTGGGGCGGCGCAGGCAAACTCAGGCGCTGGGGCGGCGCAGGCAAACTCAGGCGCTGGGGCGGCGCAGGCAAACTCAGGCGCTGGGGCGGCGCAGGCAAACTCAGGCGCTGGGGCGGCGCAGGCAAACTCAGGCGCTGGGGCGGCGCAGGCAAACTCAGGCGCTGGGGCGGCGCAGGCAAACTCAGGCGCTGGGGCGGCACAGGCAAGACGGTTTGCCCCGGTGTAACCAGATATGGAGACTTGACCTGCGGGGACTCTGGGCTGCTGACCCTTTAGGGGTTCAGGAGAAACCGACTGGGGAGCCGCCCTCTTCTTTCTCCGTCTCCTTTTCTGGGTTTTGGTGAGTCTCTCCGTGGACTCAAGGTTGTTTGGGGGAGGTGGTGGATCTAGAAAGTGGTCACTGCCCAGTAGAAGGTCAAGATCCTCGCCATAGAGCTCCCGTTCCTTCTGCTGGATGAAGTGATCCACTAAATGCCAGAAGTCCCCGCTCCTCTTGTCCCCTAGACTGCTATGGTCCACGGGTTCTCCCAGTCCATCCAGGAACAACGAATAAAGCCAAAGGTCTGACAGCCCAAACCCCTGCAACCTCGCCCACACCTTCTCTGCTTAGAGTCCATAGGGCAGTCCATCCCGCTGGATATTCCGCAGCCTATGGGCCAAGAGCGACCTCTTATGGGCCCCAAAGGGGTCCACTAGAGACTCACCCGGACTGTTTGCTGGGGTCCATCTTGGTCTGTTCATTCTGTCAGGTTCGGAAGGCCAAGAAGAGGAATGCAGATCCCAAATGCTTAACAGTCTTCTATTAATTTATTTACAAAACAAAATACAAAGCAAAACCCACGAAGGTGAAAACCAACAACTAATATACACTTGAACTTAACTGAACAGAAAGACAAAACTCCAGCAGAAGCGCTAATTACACACACAATTCTCACACCGACAAAGAGTACAGGAGTATATAAGTATAACTAATGAACCAACACCAAATGAAAACTGAGGGAGGCTTACGAAGGGACACCAATCAAACATAACGAGGGGAACTACAGGTGTACTGACTAAAACTCTAACAAGGAACTGAGGACGGAAAAGGGGAGGAACAAACTAGACCATGTGCAGAACATAAACAAGAGAAATCAAAGATGGCCACCGCCAGTCACATGACCCGAGCCATGTGGCTGGAGGAGGCAAAACAAACAGAGAACTGAAGACCAGAAAAACCAAAACTGAGGGAAGGACTGTCAGTGATCTGCCCCCTGGCAACATGGATCTACAAACAAGAATCTGGGCAGATCCTGACAGCTTATTGTATATATGCTTATTAAACCAGGAATAAAGTGCTTCAAGTTATATTTATAAACTGATTACAAATTTGTATTAACTCAGAAACATAAATATTAATTTACTATTCACTGATGCTTAATTACCAATTACTGGCAAGTAGTTACTATGAAGCGCTTCCAAACTTTATTCATAAAATGCCACAAAACAAATGCAAAGTTAAATTGGGCCCTGGACAAAAAACAACATACACAATCAGATGAGAAATACCAAATATAAACCCAGAATGAATTAATAAAATCTTTTAAACTGTCAATACTGAGGTAGACTAAAGATCTACAGGAAATGTTCCACAGTTGGGGGGCAGTTGCACCGAAAGCATGAACTTACAGTTGAGTGCATGGCCAAAACCTCACCTACAGATGATGGCGCAACAGCATGGAAAGATTTAAAAACAAAGCAGAGGATTTTACATTTCATTGTAACTCTTCCTTTAAAGTGATAACTGAAGGATCTGATGTTAACTCAGCACATGAACATCGCCTGAATAAGTCGTTATTAAAGGTGTGACTTTTAGCCTAACAGGAGAAGGTACTGAAACTGGCCTGAAGCGCTATTGAGCTAAATGAGTGTTTGTTTTGTTGATTTCAAATCTCAACATTGGCTCCACGAAATTAGATACTACACCTTTATTAAAAAATATGCAAACTTAGACACAGTACAAAGAATTTAAAAAGCTCTGTGAGCGCATGATGGCTAGGAAAGTAAAACATTTCAGTAAACAAAAATATCTACTAAATCAGATGCCTGATTATTCAAATACATGAACAATGCATGACTAGGGTTTCTAACAGCCCTCACTTTTTAAAATAGAAGAAACTGACATCTTAAGAGTACGTAAAGACATGCTCTGCGGCTCTGGTCAGGAATCAAATTTAACCGCTAAAATAACATGCGTGTCTACAAAGACACCTACAATAATCAGATAATCTCACAATTACTCTGCACAAGAGCTTTTGTCCAACACTCAAAAAGAACAATCCCAAGGACAAAAAATGGTTGTTTTTAAAAGGTTGAGGATAAAGGTTTGTGTATTTTATGCTAACCGCATTTGCAAATCTTACAACCTTTTATTTGAGTTCATTAGAGCTATACTATTCAACACTGGAGTTACTGTAGCTGTGCTGCATTGTGGTTAGTTTCTGATTCAGATAGAAGGTCTCTAAAATGAGGAAGAGGCCCTGGAGGAAGGAAACAAGTTAAGAAATAAATGTCTGTACGGTAACGAACATAAAGCCTGATAAGTTCACAATCCTCTCAGTTTCTGAGAATTCACCCCAACGTGGCCTAATCTTAAGGGATAGGAAAGATTCTGATTCTGTTGACTAAACCAAACAGAGCTTTTAGATCATTAGGTTCAGATCAGTTAAACTACCACAGTTTTGCTCCAACAGGAAGAGTCTGTTTCAGTTACTATGCTGCCCGCAGCTGGAACCCCCTTCCAAAAGAGATTAGATGAGACAAAACTTTAGTCCCTTTAAATCAAGATTAAAAACTTAAAAATTTGCGTTTACTGACTGAAAACTTTAAACATCTGATTTTCATTTATTTAAATACTTGCAATGACATTGTCTTTTCCTTTCCTTTTTTTCCTCAAATCTATTTTTATTCTTCTGTGGAGCACTTTGAATTGACAATTTGTACAAAAATATGCTATACAAATTGCATTGCACTGTAAATTTACTTTACCAAAATAGAACACACCTGAAAAAAATATTAGTTAGCAAGATGTGCCTTTATCAAATAAATCAATGTTTCAGTCAAAAGTAAAGATCTTCATCCTGGGATTCTTCGTAAAAGCTCCTGACTTACGACTCAGTGTAATCTGTTCTTCGACCACTGTTTGGCATAGTGTGGTAAACCCACTATTAATGACAACAGGGGTGTATCTGTACATCGTGAACTTGTGTGTGTTGTGTCTGTGCACCAGATTCCAAGTGACTCAAGGCCAGAACTGTGGGAAACCTGGCCATGAAGGGGCTGTGAGTGTGGAAGAGCGAGGTGCCACTCATCCATATTTAAAGGACTCTCTCGTAAGCTGTAGAAGGGAAGCAGAACTGAGCAACTTCCAGGCATCTTCCTAATCAATAATGAAGCGATTTGGAGTTTGCCTTCAAACATAAAACTCCATAGGATTTTTAGTGTTCTATCTTCTATGATGGTTTGATCAAAAAAAGGTTGAGTAACAGCAGAGAACAATTTACTCTGAATGGAGTTGAAAATCCAACACTGTTTGAGTGTTTTGATTCAAACCAGCAAATAATCAAGTTGTTTTTGGCCACATTTGAGAATATATTGAGATACGCGTTCAGAACATTCTGCTAAAAAAGGAACAAAGAGAACAGTATGGATAGAGAATTAAACCATTAATCTCATCAAAAAGAACTTGAAGATCTCTGAAGAATACTCACTGACAATGATGAAGAAAAACTCCCCACATCACTTGACCTTATCTAAAACGGTTCCAAGGACGGTCACTCAGAACAGAGGATGTGTCATCTATGCTTAATGATCATGAGAGAAAACAGTCACATGAGCTGTTACGGAGATGCTGCTGGTGTTGGTGTACAAAATGATCGAGTGGCCCATGATTCACTTGTTTTCAAGACCAAGTCACAAAGAACGATTCACTGTTTCTGGATCAGTTAATGAGAAGTGGCCAACATGAGGTTCTGCCATATTTTTGTAAATACGTAATTTAAATAAAATGTCAAAGAATCTAAATATTTGAAAACCTAAATTCAGAGTTCAGAATGAAGATAGCACCTTATAAGGCTGGGCGGAATAGCGTTTTTTTCTGATATGAATTTTTAATAAACAACAATAACGGTGTGCGCACATATAAAGCGTCAACAACATGGAAAGCGGAAGGTTGCGCACAAGATCATGTTTGATAGGGGATTGTTTTGCGGTAGTACCGGGCGGATGTGCTGCATTCTAATAATCTCTATATGAAAACACGGTCAAAATAACAATTTTAGGAAATTTTAGAGACAGAGGAGCTTCTTTTGAAAACAGGAGCCTTGTCCGTTGTGTGGAAATACTTTGATTAAAAATAATCTGACGCTGATCAAATAACCAATTGTATTTGTTAACGGCTAAAGTTGTAAGACAGGAGACAACACAAGCTATCTGCTTCATCACCTCTGTCACAAACTGCCCTGAGATATGAAATGAAGATCTACATGCTTCCACGTCTGCAGGTTTATGTTTGCACTGCAACACAAAATGAGCCTCTAACGTCACTCAAAGACACGAATGAAAAGAAGACTGTATACGAAAAGAAAAGTAAAGGCTATTACCAACATTGGTACCAATGCTGTTGAGAAAGAGTGCTTTGATATAAAGTTATTTTAAATTTTAAATAGCAAACACACTATAATGAGTTTACATTTCTTTTTACGATACAAAACTTGCTTAATAAAGTGTGTTTGACAGCAACAATGGTGCATTTTGATTTATTCATCCATCCATCCATCCATCCATCTTCTCCCGCTTATCCGGGGCCGGGTCGCGGGGGCAGCAGTCTAAGCAGGGATGCCCAGACTTCCCTCTCCACAGACACTTCTTCCAACTCCCCGGGAGGGATCCCGAGGCGTTCCCAGGCCAGCTGGGAGACATAGTCCCTCCAGCGCGTCCTGGGTCTTCCCCGGGGCCTCCTCCCAGTGGGACATGCCCGGAACACCTCCCCTGGGAGGCGTCCAGGAGGCATCCGGAACAGATGCCCAAGCCACCTCAGCTGACTCCTCTCGATGTGGAGGAGCAGAGGCTCTACTCCGAGCTCCCCCCGGGTGACGGAGCTTCTCACCCTATCTCTAAGGGAGCGCCCAGCCACCCGGCGTAGGAAGCTCATTTCGGCCGCTTGTATCCGGGATCTTGTCCTTTCGGTCATGACCCAAAGCTCATGACCATAGGTGAGAGTAGGGACGTAGATCGACCGGTAAATCGAGAGCTTCGCCTTTTGGCTCAGCTCCCTTTTCACCACAACAGAACGATACAGCGACCGCATCACTGCAGATGCTGCACCGATCCGTCTGTCGATCTCGCGCTCCATCCTCCCCTCACTCGTGAACAGGACCCCGAGATACTTGAACTCCTCCACCTGAGGCAGGAGCACTCCACTGACCTGGAGAGGGCAGGCCACCTTTTTCCGGTCGAGAACCATGGCCTCAGACTTGGAGGTGCTGATCCTCATCCCAGCCGCTTCACACTCGGCTGCAAACCGCCCCAACGCACGCTGCAGGTCCAGGCCCGAAGAAGCCAACAGGACAACATCATCTGCAAACAGCAGTGATGAAATCCTGAGGTCCCCGAACCGGACCCCCTCCGGCCCCCGGCTGCGCCTTGAGATTCTGTCCATAAAAACTATGAACAGAACTGGTGATAAAGGGCAGCCCTGCCGGAGGCCAACGCGCACTGGGAATAGGTCTGACTTTGTGCCGGCAATGCGGACCAAGCTCCTGCTCTGGTTGTACAGGGACCGGACAGCCCTTAGCAGAGTGCCCCGGACCCCATACTCCCAGAGCACCTCCCACAGGACACCACGAGGGACACGGTCGAACGCCTTCTCCAAATCCACAAAGCACATGTGGACCGGTTGGGCGAACTCCCATGACCCCTCGAGGACCCTGCAGAGGGTATAGAGCTGGTCCAGTGTTCCACGACCAGGTCGAAACCCGCATTGTTCCTCCTGCATCCGAGGTTCGACTATCGGCCGAACTCTCCTCTCCAGTACCCTGGCATAGACTTTCCCCGGGAGGCTGAGGAGTGTGATCCCCCGGTAGTTGGAACACATCCTCCGGTCCCCCTTCTTGAAAAGAGGGACCACCACTCCGGTCTGCCATTCCAGAGGTACGGTCCCTGACTGCCACGCGATGCTGCAGAGACGTGTCAGCCAGGACAGTCCCACAGCATCTAGGCACCTGAGGTACTCAGGGCGGATCTCATCCACCCCCGGTGCCTTGCCACTGAGGAGCTTACCGACCACCTCAGTAACTTCGGCTTGGGTGATAGACGAATCCACCTCAACTACCCCAGCCTCTGCCTCCTCGACAGAGGACGTGACAGTGGGATTGAGAAGATCCTCAAAGTATTCCTTCCACCGCCCGACCACATCCCTGGTCGAGGTCAACAGCTCTCCACCTCCACTGTAAACAGTGTTGGTGGGGCACTGCTTTCCCCTCCTGAGGCGCCGGACAGTTTGCCAGAACTTCTTTGAGGACGACCGATAGTCTTCCTCCATGGCCTCCATTTATTCACCTCATTACAATTACGAGAGACTTTGAGAGCATTCAAACCTGGATTAACACTAGTCTACTCAATTTAAACATGTTACTGCTGTAATTATTCTCTAAATTAGTAGGGAATTGAGTTATCACAACTAATCATGCATGAAAAAATATATATCGTCAATCACAGTGATACCGTTACAAATGTAAAAAATACCGTGATATAAATTTTAGTCATAGGGCCCAGCTCGAGCACCTTATAGTTTTAGATGATTGAAATACAAGAAAATACAAAAATATTAAATAAAACCGGACACAATGAAGAATCATAGAAAAACTAAAAGTGTTTTGAAATCTTTGATCTAGCTTTTTGAGGTGTTGTATAGCACTCCGCAATCGATCAACGATTATGTAGCCGATACCTTTGTGATAAAACTGCCATTTTGACTTCTCTGCTCCAACAAATACGTAAATATTAATAACACTAAAACGGCTTCATTTAAAGTAACCAAACCTTTATTCTCTATAAAGTTCCTACAAAATATAAAGGTGTGCATGTCCTCCTGCTCTGATATCCACACAAAACAACGCAGAGTCCTTTTTGAAGAATGGCGGATTTTGAGTCGAAAATATCCTCAAAACCTCCGAAGCTTAATAGTGTCAGATGCATGTACTCCAAAAACATCAATCGTGAGTGTTACGCAACCATGGTAGAAAACACACAGCACATTCTCTTAACTATATAGAAACGGCATAACTCTTAAAGCCAGAAATAGAGATTGTAATGTAAATACAATTCATTGCACATTTGACGCATTACCTTCATTTTATGCAAACTGTTGCGCAAATGTGTAACGGTATCACAAACACACCAAAACAAGGAATGATATTTTCGATCACAAACAAACACACACCAGTAGAGAGAGAGAGAAAGAGTGAGGGAGAGGGATTAGTTACCATGTGAATGCACAACAAAAGACAAATTTAATAAACTGTAATTTTAACACTTTCTGGATTGTTCCAACACATGTGAGGACATATAACACATTAAGACTTGCATAAAATATAGACAACAAATATTTTTGTTACATATTTATTTCTAACAATTAGGTCTTCTGAAGAATATATAGCAAAGAACAATTAGCTCTTGTGGAACAATCATCGTTACAAAAAAAACTGACAATTTTTATTTAGCGTTTTGAAAACCTGCTAATTTTATTAAAGATATTCACATACAGCGGTTTTCTAACCATTTACTTCATAAAAAAACATGCAATTTCAGGAAGAACAAGCGATAACTTCAGTGAAATTGTCCAGGATATAAAACATGAGGTCCATGTTGACGAACACATGGACTGACGGGGTTAAAAGTGCCCAAATACAGTCTGATGTTGTCATTACTGAAGCATTTTGTAGTGGGAGTGTCCGTGTTTGTGTGTTTGAGAGCAGATGCTGGTGAGATATTGAGGTATTGATTTAATTGCATGGACTGTGTGCTTCAGTGTTGACATACACCTTGTCCTACATTCCACTGTAACGTGTGGACATGAGTAACTGCACAGTGTGGAGATAACAACATAGAGTTAGAAGTTAGAGTATTGCAGGTCATTGTGTTATTGGCTCTGGCAACCCAACAGTACAGCTAGTAGAAACATCACAAGGTTAGTTAGCAAGTTGTGTTTCTGGAGTTGTGTGACTATAAGAGCAGCTCAGTTATTGGAACGATGATAATCGTGAATATTTTAAATGGATATTTTTGAAAATATACTGTTTTACCATTCATCTATGTGTAGTTTTATAGAGCTATTTAAAAAATCTGATCTGATTCACTCTAAAAATGTCTCTATTCAAAGAAAAGGCTTTAGGAAGAAAGAGGATGAGCTTTCAGATGAAAAATAGTTTAGTTTTTAAAGATGTTTGTTTAGTTGTAGTAAATGATAAATAACCAGTAAACAAAAATGCATAAATACATTCAATATTTAAAAAGAAAGACGTTTTCACAACAGGAACACTGTTTCATCATCAAACACAGATATTACACTCCTCCCATAAAGAGGATATAAACTTTTATCTTGACAGTGTTCGAGTTCACTCACGTCAAAAACCTAACATGCTAATGTTAGCATGTTAAAGCTAATCTGGCAGTTTGGTGCATCAGTGTTACCTCTGTTTGAGCGACACATTTTTTATCCAAAAAAAAAGTGTTTATTTGAGCCAATGGTTACATCCTGAAAGAAAAGAATTCAAGCATCAATGTGTTAAAAAAGGCCTATACTAGAGAAAACACCTGCACATTACATGTTCATGTCCTGTATGGAGCAATCCTCTCCACGATATTCACATTACTGTGTTCAGTAAACTATAGCTTAACAACAGGAGTTCTAGATGCATCCATCCATCTGCTTGGTTCAGGGAAATAATGTAAATTACAGAATTAATGCTGTCACTATATGAACGCGATCGAGTCTGAGAGGACCGCTTTTGGATGTGCTTCGGCACTCAGTTAATACGCTAATAATAAACACAATAATACATTTTTCCCTACTATATATTTTTTTATTATCGCTACAGCCTGAAATCTAAATTAAATTAATTGCACAGGCCTAGTACATATCATTAGAAAATCATAACACAAGAATAACAGTAAAAAAATACTCTTTGTACAATTAATTGCACCCTTCAATGTTGCAAATAATGCATGTAAATGAAAAGAATGCCTTTCTAAACTAAACTAAAATATTTTTTACATTTTACATTTAACTTAATTGCAAGTATATTTCTTTCTATCTATATCCTGAGCTACAACTGATGAACTACTGTTCTTAAAAAAACTAATTAATCATATCTTAATTATGTCAACTGCAGCAAACTGTCTGTTTGTCATTTCACAGTTAGTGTTTTAATTCTGAAAATTAACTATTTAATTAGTTGTTTATAATTACTATTATAACAATATGTAATTACCAAACATCACTAACAAACTGTGATGTTTCCTTACTGTATTAACAAGATGTTAAGAGAGTAAAGCAACCTTCAGGCAGCACATATTTCTTCTGTGCGTTCTGAACAACAAAAGGTGAAGATGCCACTATATTACTTCCCTATCGAGTGCTCTTGGGCTAGTTTCTGTTTAGCACTAAAAACAACAAAGCAGCGACAGGAAGCTACAGGAAGCCAGTTTATTTGTTCAAATCCCCAGCCACTGTTTAGGTCACTCTCGAGTGGAATCTAAGGAGTTGTTGAGGAAATATTTGCTCTGTTCTTACTATGATCTCGAGAGCCATTTTTATTTTTGTGAAAAAAAGAAACCTCAATTTTTTATTTCACATTTGTAAAGTCAGTGCTCAATGCACTCAAACTATCCGTCCATTAGAGTGGACATTCATTTGGGAGGATTTGACTTTAAGCAACATTTTCATGTAACACGTCAGCACACAGACTGTAAAAGCATTAATTTTTATGAATAGAAAATTTAAAAAAAAGCATGAAAGTTTTTTTTTATTTCATGAATCTATTGTTAGTTTCCGTTTAGTTCATTTGGAATGGATTAAAAAACTAGGACCAACAAACCTTGAGTTTTTGGTAGTCTAGATTTAGGCTGTCACTTATTCATTATTTATTATATATTCATATCGATTTTTAGGCTGTTTGTGTCATTTATGCAAGCTGTAAGGTCATGTAGTTTCACTTTTTTTCTGTGAATAATTTAGGTCTGAAGGAGTAAAATAAACAATGGATCAGAGTGCTATTAAAATTTCTGCAAAGTCGTATTTGCAGAGATTTGTAGCAGTTTCATTAAGAATTATGCAGCAAGATGTGTAAATGTCAGGATGAAACAATAAAATCCATGATTTTATTTTTTAAAATCTACAAAGAACTACACACCCACCTAAAATTCTATGCACCATCTCTTATAAATACTAATATAATTATCTCATCCCATTATACACTCTATTCATTCACATACATTTATGTATCCTGTAAATAAAATGTATGCATAGCTAATGTTATTTATATCAATTGTTCTTTTAAAAAATATGAATACCTCATGAATGACAAAGATGAATTTAATCTAATATAATAATATTTTTCATTATAATAATATTAACCTTAACTGCACTAATTTATTTATTGTCATGTGGTGTAGGTCTTTTTAAAACTCTTTAAAAAGATGATTCAATACAAATTGTTTAAAAAGTCAATCTGCAAAAAAAGAAGAGACAAAGTAGGCTATAAAACCAGGCAAGGAATCGTGGAAACGGCACATTCTGCCAAGTATCCTTCCTTCTTGATGTGAGTACTTCTTACAGTAAAACGATGAACTCTAATAAGCAGCTGAGGTTGTTGTGACCACTAAAGTGCTTCTGCAAACAGACACACACACGGAGAAGCATCAGGAACACAGTTCTACCTGCGCAACCAGTCTTGTAACCTAAACACAAACACTCGCACAGAAAACAAGAAAGTTACTCAGTGGTAACTGTGCTCTTGGAGCGCCTGACGTCACAAACCTTGTGTAACCCTGCCAACTCAGGAGTTAAATTTAGATCTTGGGCACTGGTCCCAGACACTGCAAAACAATGTGATACTGCTAGCGCTGGAGAACACATATGCACACACGACTGCTGAACTAAATGTAAAAGTTAGCATGAGCATTAAAGATTACGGAGAAGTATTTTTTGCCTCCAGGATGAGATTACAACGGTCTTCAGGACAACTCCAACATGACTGGATGCAACTTCTGATTCTATTTTTTATCATAGAATTAAGGCTTGTTAAATGTCAATTGTGCGTGTCAAAGGTATATGAAGTTTTGTTTCCAACAGACGCAAAAGTGCACTGTGCAACTTGGATATAAGATGAGAAAACACAAAGATTTGTTTAGTATTTATCTATGTAATAATATTGATGTTGAAGTGTTCTTTTTTTACCAAAAAAGTATCAACATTTTACAAAAAAAACATGAAAAGCTTTGAAAAGCTTTATTGGTGTGAAATGTACATTACGCTAAAATAATACTGACTGTGAACACAACAAAAATAAACAAAAACCTTGCAACACTTGCAAACATCACAACGATTTCTTCCCAAGCGTATGAGTTTTATGAGAAGTTGTTTACAGCTGGTAAAAAGAGTGAAGTAACGGTATAAGGTGCTTAAAATGTAAACAGAATTTCATAAGGAGTAAAACTGACCTACATAAGCCCATTGCAGCAAAACAACTAGTTTTTACATAAAAATATTGCTTATTACATATTACAGTGCAGAAATGTGTCTAAACCCCCTTCAAAATACTCCAATTGCCATCAGAGTATCAATATTAAAACTATATGGTGACACTATAAGCAAAAACAACAAGAGAATGACTTCAAACATCAGATATTTCTCTGCAAACAGGAAGTGCGTTATCGATTTCTCAAGTATATGCGCAGCTGGGTGTGATGACATCACACGCATGAACCACTGTATTGAGCGACATCTTGTAAGTGACTGGCTACTGTCTCTTTATACTATTTCTTTCCTTGAGTGATTTTCGCTCTCTGTTTGTTTTAAGTGACTAACATGTAAATCCACTCAAAAAAAGTGCAAAGCTTTCAAACTGAGTGCATTAGGGAAGATAAAAGAACATAAGAGGGATTAAGTTTATTGTAGCTCATTGAGTACCCACTAGTTCATCACCTCTAAAGTTTAGTATACTATACTTTAGCGTCAATGCCACGAATTGCCCTTGTTGCAAATGTATATAACCTCATGCTGATCCTCTTGCAAAGCTCCACAGACACCTCTGAAAAAAATTAACTACTCATCAAAGTCTCGCAGACTGCAAGCTCTGTAATTGGTTGACGTGGTGCAGAGCGAGCGCTTCCACTCGAATTCTTGACTTTTACTTCACGTTAAACTTTGAATTATGACCAAACTTTTGAGATAAAGCAAAAAACCTGTCTTTGTTCTCTGTGTTGTGTTTTGGTTAGCTAACAGTTAGCTTTGTTATCACGTCATGTTGTTTAGTGCAAAAATACTTCAAGGTAAAAAGAACCTGTATTTTATTACCATCTAGGTTGTGTAGACATAACTAGTAGTCGTGCCAAATTTGCTAGGTATGTATATTTTGGGGTGAAGTAATATGGATTTAAAACATGCATTTACTTTAGCGCTTTCAAATTAAACTGAATTGTTTACAGTCAGCAAAACAAAGTTTGACTCTTCATGGGCAACATATATGTTGGTAACACTTGTTACATTTCCATTGACCATGAAATTGCGTGAATTGGTTTGTGGCAATAAGTTCGCCTAATGGAAATATAACAATTTAGAGTCGCATTTATCTGAAAACATTTTTGTGCTTGGAGGAGCTGGGATATGAGGCATACCGAAATTTATATATTTCGCAAAACTACAATGGAAACACTTTTTTCTAACTAAACGAGTCACGTGGCTACCTTGGGAATTGCACAGCAGACGCTGCCAAAGTCCCACAACATCACACAGGTCGTTAGAAGTTGAGCGTGTCATGAGGAGATGTTGTATCCATAGCGCCTCTGTAAAATCACCAACCACTACTTCACACAAATCACTTCTCCGTAGTAGCTTCCACGTATAAAGGGCTTGCGGCTCCAGGGCCTGAGTAAGACTTCAATGTTTCCTTTGACACATGCTGATGAGCCGTAATGCTGTGTCCGAAATGTGAATAAATGTATATCTTCTGTAAATCAGAGAATTATTTACATTTGTCACCAATGTTTTTTAATGACTTATCAAGTGAGTTGGTTTGTGTTTAATCACGTGCTTATGATTTAATGGAAACAGTGCAAGTGTGAAATTTCGGGTTTTTTTTTTCGACAATTCTAGAAATTCAATACGATTTTGCACAAATGTGTAATGGAAACACAGCTACTGAGTGCTGGATTTATTGGAACTGAAGGACAGATACATATCTACAATTAGTTCCTTGTTTAAACAGAATGTTCTCTCATCACATTTTAACGTTTATTATTGAAACCCTAAACACAGTTTAAGAACTTTTAGAGACAATTTCTGAACCTTGACAATTGGAATAACACAAGATTCTATAAAGAAGTCTTCTCCCTTCCAGATTTTCTTACAAATGTCTTAAAATGTGTTCTGAAGATCTGTTCTCACAAAGCCTTGGAGGGTTTGGAACGCAATGGTGTATGTAACGTTCATTAGTTAATGTTCTTTTGAGGAGGAATTTCTTTATATCAAACAAAATTTCATTAGTAAACAGAGAGTTGTATTGTTTGAAATATGACCTGCCCAATACCCGATTCCAACAGTCGACAGTTTGACTATTTTAGATACCACTTAAGAGCGGTACTAACATGATTAAAGTCAGTGACAAAGAGGATCTGTCTGTGCATAGAAAGTGTCACTGACTGTACCCTCTCAAAATGCAGCCACCGAGCATTGTTTGACACAGCTTTTGTGTAGGGTTTGAACTCAGACACACCAAAGCCCCTAACTTGACTTTACAGAGCCACCTAGCTGCAGCGTGTAAGAGGAGACAGAGGAGCGAGGAGGCTGCGGTCTCTTTAAATCCAGCCAGCCTCCACGAGAAGCAACCCCTGCCTCTACACCGGCTCTTACTGTACCATCCACGGCTCACAGAGGGAGGTCGACGACACCGACCATTAGCGCTTTGACAAACCCGTGTCACCCTCTGAAAATGCTTAGCATTTCAAAGAAGACAGGCACAAAAGGCAAGCACACGAGGCTCCTCTGTAATGGCTCGAGATTTCAAGGCTTTCTGTGGCGGCATCTTAACAGAGACTCGCCTTACTTTATAAGCTAACACTGATTTTTCGCTAGTTTTCAGCATTTAAGGAACTACATTTTTTACAGATACTTTATAAAGAGAACGTTATGAAAAGGTTTCCATGTAAACAAACATAACACCTCGTTTTTTTTAAAAGCCCGCCTAAAAGTAAACCTAAACCGCCGTGATTCAACCTATTTTAAAAACTACGTTTGTGGCTAGCATTAGCAGTGTGTGCTAACCATGTAACACCGAGGGTGGTAAGTGGGAGGAGATTAAAAGACACCAGATAACGTTAGCTAAACTTTTAAACAGGATAACATTAACTACTAAAGTAACTACTTTTCAACGTCTTACATTTGGAACTCGAGCTTTATATTTGTTTCTTTGGGTTTCAGAAATTAACAAATAACTTTACAAAAGCGTATTTCTCAACGTACGACAAATTCTTTCAAAACTCATGAACCTTTAGTTGTGATATACTCTAACACGATATTTGTTTGAATTGTAGTATGTATATGTAGTATGTTTCCATACTAGTACGTTTTCTTGTTGTCGACCCTGTATGTTTGACTTTTTTAAATGCTTAAATTAACGCCTCCCAAGTTGCATAGAACATCCATTACCAAAGATAGCCCATGCATCACACTAAGTTGGTTACAGCAACTACACACTAAAGCACAAATTCAGAGCTAAAGTGTTAGCTCTGCGGTCAAAACATGTGTTTTGGTGTTGTTTCCAAACACCCTGTTGGTTTCAGTGTGCTAAAGCTCAAATGCATATCTCATGTGTACAAAAGCTTTTTGTTGTTTCCAAACACACTCGGCTTCTTTCAGAAAGCACAACCCCTGAGACTAACTACTACTGAAACACCAGCTTTTAGTTGATTCCAAAACACACAGAGTTGCTAACAACACTGAGGCTGTTTCTTTTAAAGCGTTAAAGCCTGAAGTTGAGCTCTGCGATCACAACATCAGCTGCGGTCCCGAACACGTTCGTATCAAGCGAGGGACTGACCGCGATTAGAGTGCTGTTCCTCTGCTCGGTGCTCGCCGTGGAGTCCGGTTCCGCTTGCTTGCTCTGCTGTTTGCTGCCGCCGGATTTCTTGGCCCGCTGCTCCAGGCTCCTCTGGTAGAGGCTGACGGTCTCCCGCCGCTCGAGCTCCAGTTGCTCGGCGTGCGCCTGCTGGTAGCGGGTCTCGCAGTTTACGTGGTGGCGCCGACAGCCCTCGATCCGCTGGCGGAGCCGCTCCACCACGGTGCTGTGCTTCGGTATGTTTCCAGCACCGACTACGCCGCTGTTTGCATTAATGGCAGAGTTTAAGTTCACGTTGCTGTTGTTAATGCAAATACCCCCGCCGGTTGGTACGGCAGCGGGGCTGGCAAAATCCCCCATCATCTGTGATTCGGGAAGAACTTTGTCAAGCCCCCCTGACTCTCTCTCGCTGCCCTCTCCAAAGCGGGGCAGGAGTCCGCTTCGCCAGGGAGCCAGATACCGTGAAAGAGTGAGGAAAGAAGCGTTCAAAAGAGCGAAAATCCCTCCTTCAGGAGGAACGCCGTGTCTACCATTCAATAGACCGCCGAGAGAGGCGACCGGGGTTGTTACTCTCTCGCCTCTACAGGAGCTCCATCAAACATCCGGATGTTCCTTGCAACCATCACGCAGAAGCGCCGCTGCCGCGAGCCCGTCGGTTTATTGTGTTGCCCTTTTGAAAAAAGTTTTGCCGTCTGCTACGAACAGGCTCCGGAGCGGATTCGTGAACTTGCATTTCATTAGTTTGGCCGGCGAAAGCCTTCCGCGAACAAGGTGTGCAGTCAGTCAAACTCCCAACGACTGGAGAGAAAATCCTACTACGGCCGCCAGTGTTCGGAGCAGCTGCCACCACCACCATCACAATACTCGAGCGCTCCCCTCCTCCATGCTAGCGGAGTGATATCAGGACAACAGCCGAGCGAGCGGAGAGCAGCCACCAGCAGCCTGCGAGCAGCGCGTCAGCTCCGCGGAAAACCCGGACTGGAATCGGCCGCTTTCTGCGTGGAAGCGGAGTCAGCGGATGCAGAGGTGCTGCTGAGTGATGGTGCGGTATGGCGCTTCACAGGCAGCCAGAGGTACTGCAGTTTGCGAAAAGAACGCTGTCACGCTATTAAAAGCATTCTAAATACCAATCAAACAACTTGCAGTACCTTTAAACTTTTACTTGAAATTCACGAGTAACATCAAATGCACTCTAAATGCATTACTTAATGTATTCTCTTGATCGATTGTAAAAACAACAACAGACAAACTGAGTTAAAATATCTCTGAGGTTAACAACCAACTTATAACTACACCTTTAAACACTTACAATGAAACCATGAGAGTAATATTAAATCTATCCAGAGTAAGTCCAACAATAAATTAGAAACAACAGACAAACTGAGTTAAAATATCTCTGAGGTTAACATCAAATGAAAACTACACCTTTAAGCACTTACAAGGAAATCATGAGAGTAATATTAACTCTATCCAGAGTAAGTCCAACAACACTCAAAATAAAGTAGAAACAACACACAAACTGAGTTCAAATATCTGTGAGGTTATCAATCAGCTCATACTGCACCTTTGAAAAGAAAAATGGAATGAGCTGAAGAAAATTGTGTTTATGACACCACTTCCTTATCAACTTCCTGACAGTAAAAAAAACTCTATCCAGAGTAGGACCAAATTAACTCTAAATAGAGTCACACAAACTGAGTCAAAATATCTGTGAGGTTATCAACTAAACAGTTTTTCAGTTTATTGTACATTGCAATACATTTTTGTATTTCACTTTTAAAGAACCCCCCCACCATCATGATGTAAAAGTAAGAGTTTAACTTAATAGCTTTTGCTATTCAAGTTGAGGGATTTGGTGTTAATATAACTCTATATAGAGTAGGACCAAATAAACTCAGAATAGTCATTTTAACTCTAACTTAACTTAAATCTAACTCTAAATTTTTCTCTGTAGTTATGTCAGTCATTTGTTAGATAAACAGGAATCTCTTATTCCCAGGTACAGAGAAAGCACCCCTTACAAATTAAAATTATTAAATTAATTTATATTTCCCAGCGATGGGTTGCGGCAGGGAAGGGCATCCGCTGCGTAAAATATATGCCAGAGAGTTGGCGGTTCATTCCGCTGTGGCGACCCCGAAAGGGAATAAAGCCGACATGAAGATGAATGAATGAAATTAATTTATAAAATTTTTTTACATTGGTGCTTAACATTGAAATATGATACATACAACACAAACAGATTCCATCCAGAGATCATTCAAATGCTACAAATAAAGAGTTTTATCTTAATTTTCGATCAAACCTTCTTTGCACTGAGAATTCTGGTTTAGTTAGCCATAAAGTAATTTTCCTATACTATGATTTGTAACACACTAATTTTCATTTCACACTCTTAATATCCTAATGTGCCAATTGGTTTGTGCATAGTATCATTAAGTAAAATGTAAAAATGATTGAATAGACTGAATGCAGTTTTACTATTGATACCTGCATTGACTATACTTTTGATTTCAAATTTCTTCAAAATGTTCAGCACAGCAGCTTCCTCACAAATACATCTTTCAAAAATAGAACTCTTTCTCAGAAAGTGGATTTCCTAAAAGAGAACTGTACATTTTTTATTTTCAAATAGAACTTTACATTTACATTTTTTACATCTTTGTGTTTGTTTTGACTTCCACCTTTCAGATATTACTGTCAGACTTGGGAAAGAAACGTCTGCCCTAGTTTTGAGAGTTCTTTAACAGTGACAGAAGAAGGATACAGAACAAGGGAACACCCTCTAGTGTTAGCATTAGTCAGGGTTTGATGATAAGGTTACAAGGCGACTAGCTGGTTTTGTAAGTGTGCATATGTGAATAATTGGGAAAAAGTGCTGCTGCCCAGTCTGGTTTGCTGAGTGTGGCTAAAATTGCGAATTGCAAGCACATTCGGTCTCTCTCTCTCTCTCTCTCTCTCTCTCTCTCTCTCTCGTCCTCTCTCTCTCTCTCTCTCTCTCCTCTCTCTCTCTCTTACTCCCTCTCCCCTTTCATTCTCTCTCTCTCTCTCTCTCTCTCTCTCCCTCTCTCTTTCTCTTTCTCCCCCTCTCTCTTAATCTATATCCCTCTCCTTCTCCCTCTCCCCCTTTTATTCTCTCTCCCCTCTCTCTCAATCTCTCTTTCTCTTTCTCCCCCTCTCTCTCAATCTTTCTTCTCCCTCCCTCTCCTCTCTCTCCACTCTCCCTCATTCTGTCTCACCCCCAGCCGGCCCGGTATTTTTTCATGGTCTCATAAATTATCCAATGTATTTATTTTGTGTTATTACACTTATTAAGCCTATATTTTAAAAATGCTTTATACCCCTTTAAGTCCAATTTCACCAAAAAGGCTAAATGGAACTAAATGGTTTCTGGTTCCAAACTTTGTCATCTTAACTGAGACTTTAATTTTTACAGATTGACCATGCAGTTTACAGAATCAGTGGTTTGAAGCAGCACAAACAAGATTAAAAATGGATATAAAGGTAACTGACAAGGAGCAAATAATTAGTGTCCTGTAGAATTATTCCTAAAACAGAAAACTATTTCAGATTATAGCATCATAAGAAAAAGTCGTATTTGTTAAAATATCAATAGTACAATTTTTTGAACAAAGTCAAGGTGCCTGGATAATAAGAGAGGAGAGTAAAATCCCAAAGGGGACTCTAAATCAAAGCTGTCATATTTGTACAGTGTGTGCAAATACTAAAGCACAGCAGAACTGCAAACAAAGCCATAAACAATAAGAATACAGTGTCTAAGTTTTGATGGAGAGGCAGTCGTCAGTCTTCTTTCCAGAACTTTTAAATAATTTAACTTTTAAAAACGGTGACATTACACATTAGAACATATAAAACATATAAATCAACCATTTCTGAAAATAACACTCATCAAGATTCACATAAATGCTTTCAATGCGTCCCAATCCACTCCCCTTCTGAAATATTAAGGCTGCGTTCCATCACTTAGCCCTTCTCGTTTTCCTTGGCGTAGATGGCTAAGGTGAAGTGCTGAAAATTTTATAAATTGGGAAGTCCTTAAAAATGCTACAAAAACAAAAAAACCTTGCACAAACAGGTAACACAATCCTTCCAAAGACCTCGGCCTGTAAGTGCAGGTCTGACCATACTTCGACTGAAGGGGTATTTACGAAAACTTACGATTTGTTTGAAAGAGGCTCGGGAGACCCCTTCTCCTCAAGTGAATGCTCAAAATGGAGGGTAAGGGGTTAGGGGTAGAAATAGAACACATCCTAAGCATGTACAGCAAACCATATTATGATTAAAAAATAATTTCTGGATGTGTACTATTTCCGGATAGATTCAGAAGTGTAGCTGGACAAACACCAGATATTTACCCACAATCCTCTGCCTGACTAATGTAAATTTACTTTTTAAGATAAAAGGCTTTATTAAAAGTGTTTTATTGACCTTTGAATGTTTGTCTGTAGTTTATTTCAATTTTCAGAATCCAAAAAATTATAAAGCTTCTTCATTTTCAATTTCAACTAATCAAATTAAACTTGCAAAAGGAGATACCTCAGCATGAAGGACAACAACTGGGAATGTGGAGTTTTCAAGGACACATGATTATGAAGATATCACTTTCGAATCGGACTATATGACTTTCACTACTCAAAAACAATACTGTATAAGTACTTGAGGAGGACTTGCTTTACGGAAGAATTAAAACCAATCAGATAAAACAGACAATAAAAAGAACATAGATAAAAACTAGCTCCTCTAATCTCTTCTGGAAGCTGGTTCTAGCTGTGGGCAGCATAGTAACTGAAAGACTCACCGAGTCGCCGTCTGAATCATCTGATGTTTCTGAGATGATAATGAGCATATTTAGGTTTTTTGCTTTTATGTGACTGATGAAGCTCAGATCAGAATCCAGAATCACTCTGAGATGCTTAACCTGATTTTTAGTTCTTATACCCTTAGAACAAAGGTATCCATTCACCCTCAGAACCTCCGCTTTGTTCCCAAAAGCAATGTCTTTGGTTTTCTCTAAATTGAACAGAAGAAAGTTGTGTCCATCCTGCTCTTAATCTCATCAAGCTATTTACAGAGAGAGTTTATGGGGCTGTAGTCAGTTGTAGAAAGGGCTAAGTAGATCTGAGTGTCATCGGCATAAAAATAGCTCTAACAGCTTTCTCACATTCAAAGTGCATACTACTTTTAATTGCCATTTAGAACAATATCAGAATGCACCGGTTGCACATCATTTAATTCCTTCTCCTTTTTAGAAATCCTCCCAAATTCCATCATGGGATCAAAAGGTGTGGATTGTGTCCACTTTATAGATTCTCAGTTATCAGAATTTCTCAGCTAACGCATGTCTTGATTTCAAACTGAACTCAAAAACACAATTTCAAAGATAGAATTGTTTGGAGAGAAGCTATTCCGAATGGAAATCGTGCCCTCCTGGTTGGGACTCTGTTCAGCATCTGGAGTGGTTGATAGTGATGTTGGTTTGTCAGAGCGGTTGAATTCCATTTTTTAGTTCTTTGACTTGAGTTGTGTAAATTTGAGATTTAACTGAACCCAGGCACACTGCATTTGACTGATTCTGATGCAAGAAGGGTCTGAGGCTGTGCGGTTTCTCTGAAAGCAGGTTGATATCACATGCAGCCAATTTGGATTATGAACCTACATTTACAGAAAGAAAAGTGGATGGATCTGTGTAGACAGGGATTTTATGAACATAATGTTTTGACCCACGATAAAAACATAAGGTCAACAAATGAAAAATTCTGAAATAAAGAAAAAATAAAAATCATTCAAATCAGTACATTTTTTTTCTCAATCAACTTTTCTTGCTCAATAGACTTGCTTAATTACATGTAGTTATGTCAATAGCACATATTCATTTAATCAAATTCTTCTCTTTCACCACATAGGACTCTTTACATTTGCAAATGAAAATATAACAATAGAGAAAAACATTTTAGCTTGTGTTGGAAAATGCGTTCAGCCCACGAAAGCATCCCAACAGTTAAAGCAGATATGAAAAAATAAACGAAGCAATTGAATGTCAGTATTGTTACGTTAAAATACCCAATAGAAAGGGAATAGACATTGAATCAGGAAAAGAAAGCATTTTTTAAATCATGTTTTAGAGCTATTAACAGCAGCCTTAAATATTTCATGTGGTCCCACATCCATTAGAGAACTGACAAACAAAATCAATGAAGCCGATAGATCGACCATCCATGAAGTGAAAAGAAGAGCAAGAACACTCTAGAGATGAGTATGTTTACAGCTTTCATTTATTTCTTCTTAAAAATCAACAACTAGAATAAGCACTTTGTCCTGTCTGTCTGTCCGTCCTTTTGTCTGTCTCTGTCCATCCTTTCATCTGTCTGTCTGTCTTATGCATGTCTAGGAGTGAAGAGCGCTATCTCTCTCTTCTTTTTCTGCATGCACTGAAAGGGTCAAACAAAGGATTTCAGGATCACGAAAAATAGAAAGGGAGGAGTCTATTCAAACGAGAAGAGAAGGAACCCAAGAGTGTGTGTAGCATTCATCCCTTAAAGCCCTTCTGGTTACCCTTCAAACATGTATGAACACGTTTCTGAAGACTGCTTTACTGTCATCCTTTCAGGGCATCAGTCAAGCTCAGAAAATCAGTATTTTTTTTATCTCGCTTACATACTGACTCTTAGTCAGGGCTGGACTGGGACCAAAAAAAGGCCCTGGCATTTTTGACCATTGTGGCTCACCATGACTATTTACAAGGTGTGCGATCGCACTCATGACGATTACTGAGGCACATGTTTGCTGTTATTCATTTAGTCAATTTTCTTTCATTTTATAGGGGTTTGGTGCATTAACAAAACACTTTGTAGCTAATTGTTTCAAATCAGCAGTGAAGTGTACTCTCTGATTGAAGCTGCTATTTCAAACTATACATTTTCTAATAATCTAATATGAAATTAAAAGACAAGGGTGTAAACTTTAATTGTATTAATACATATTTGTTTTTTTATCCCTGCACACCACAAAAATAATGCTAAATATTGATTGTTAGATTTTTTTGACAATGCATTTACTTAAATTAATTTATTGTTAAAATAAAGTTATCTCTCTTTATGTACATTATGGTCATGTAAATGTGATATTTGTTTAGTACTTTTGTAATTTGCTCTATTTTGAGGTGCTCTCTCAATAAGCATGACAACTTTCAAGAGTTTTAATAAAGTTTATTAATGTGAGGCTGGCATGAATGAGAGATTTATAAACTTAATCAGAGGCTGGAAGGAGGGGGCTTTGATGTCATTGGACTAACCTTGTGTCTGTTAAGAAAATCAACCAATGGGCTCTGACTCATGTGTCATAAACGCTGTCGTCATGGCCGACAATGTGTTTTTCTTTTCTTTATTACTGGCCCAAAAATGTGCGCCAGCCCACCAGGCATTGCCCGATATGCCTGATGGCCAGGCCATGTTTGCTCTTAGTGGTGTGAAAATAACAACCAAACAACAATAACTGGGACATGTGCTGTCTGATGTCAGAAATAGATGAGTAATTCTTAAATGTGTAAACTTTTGATATTTAAGCTACTTTCACACATAAAATTGTCACCAAGCCACCTGACCAGCATTTTGGATAATGTGAGAAACATATGAGAACATAGAGAGATAAAAGCCCACTTGTATTTGGAGCTAGAATCTGGGAAGCGCTCCTTAAGGTTACAGCACTGACCACGGAGCCAACTCTGTGACTATAGATTTCTATTAAAAACATTACGTTGGGAAAAATAACTTTTGGCTTTTAAATAAACTGACTTTGAAAAAAGTCTCTTTTTTACTATTAAAATTTTGTATTAATTTTGTAATTGTTTTTGCTTTTTTCATTTATTTTTTTTATTGACAAAGTGTTTCTTTGAAGGGACAAATGTACTAATATTTGTAGATTACAAAACTTCCTATTTTTTACAAAAAGACGTTTTCCTTCAGATGCAGTTTTTCATCATTGTCTTAAGGTGAAGATTTCAGCGTAACCTACTTGGTTCTCTCTTGATTCTGATTTTAGAAAAGCTTTTAAATCCGGCACTGGCTATGTTTTACTATGAATTAAGTATATAGTCAGAAATATATCTATGTTTTTATATATTTTCTTCAATATAACGGACTGACTTAAAAAACCTGGGAGCTTTTGTCCACTTAGAAAAGATGATGAAATACTCTAATTTTGGGAGAGAAATTGTGTCATTTCGACTAGCTTGTGAAAAAGAATTGTAAAATCTGAATAAAAACTAAAATAACTGTCACCCTAAAGTGCCAATCTGGCAACACACCCTTAAACAGGCATCTACATCCCAAAAAGTTGGAGTGGACCAGCAGCAAACCTTCAATGAAAAGTTTTTGGGATTTAGAAAACTGAATCAGGAAAATGTTTTATAGCAATTAGAGAACATTCTGTAGATGTTTATCTTCAACCCTAAAAGTCCCCAAAAACAGCCATGCTAGTCAATGCACCGAGAAGAGACTCTCTCTCCATTCCCAGCTCTCTCAGATTGATTTGCCGGTACAGCACAAGTCAACAGATGAAGAACTGTTCACATGAGACTGAGCTTTGAGATCTGTCATGGGCATTTTCCATGCTTTAATTACACTGGTACGACAACCTTTCTGCAGAACACTCAAACACAGACGTCCTTTTCCCCAATAGAACAGATTCATGCTTTCTTTTGTCATTTTGACAAAAGAACTCAGCCATGGTTGTGCTAATCATGCTAATTAAAGAAAATGAGATGCATGGAACAGCTCCCATGATTCAACTGTCCAAATTCAAATTTAATTGGCATTTGGTGTAACTGAAAGTTCTGAGATACATCAATCATTAACCAAATAAGATCTTTGCATGTTATGCATATGGACAGAATCACTGTGTACTTTTAGTTGGACATCCCTTCGATACAATTACCATGACTAAGAAAGTGACATAGTTAAGATTTTCTCCATTCTTTGCACAGTTTCTTTGGAGTGTTTAAAGTAAACTCTTGTATTTGACACCTTTGTTGTCACGCAGATGGCATGAGCGCAATCACAGTAATGACCGTTCCACCACTAATTTCAGTTTGGTTTGTTTGGTGAGAATAACTTTGTGATGTTGCAAGCAGATGATGTGTAACTGTTTTGTCTAAAACAAGGTTAAACTCAACCAAAGAGGCCTAAAGGAGGACATGACTTCATTGCTTGTTTACCTTCTCAATCGTAGATTAGTGCTTTCCACCTTTGCCTAGTCATGCTGATATGTGACATTCTGAACTAAAGCGGTTTCTTTGGGCCACAGCAAGCTGGAGGTAGCTTGAATTCTTGAGCAATTAAACGAGATTATCCTTTAAAGAATGTTGCATAGCTCAAGGTAAATATTCAAAATTAACAAGATCTGAAAGCCATTTAGTTTCCGTAACGCGTGTGGAGCGTGCAAATAAAGAAAAAAATTGTAGGCTACTTAAATGCAATTGAAGCACATTGTTTGTGTGCTTGTTAGAACTAAGCGAGCACTCTTAAAGGGGTCATGAACTGGATATTTCTTTCCTTTGTACTGTTCATTGATGTCGGAGATAGCCATTCTTACCTTCGAAAACATTGTCGTTTTGAGGAAAATTACTTTTTATGCAATCAATTTCTTACCTGCTACAGTGTGAAGGGGTCGAGAACTTTTGAATCAGGAAGTAATCTATAATGCTGTCAAATATCGGACAGCAGAGCCTGTGAGAAAGTAAACTAAACATGAATCCATGTGACACCTCAGAAAACACCTGTGCTTGTCCTGAAGGTGTTGTGCGGGGCTTTTTCAAACACTGGAGCATGTGGGGCTCTTTCGGCTTTTTCAGGTCCATGAACGGTCATGGCAGTGTGGCTTTCTGTGGCGCTGCAATGAGCCAAGCATCTAGAAAATGCTGTACTTCGAAGGCATGCAACGTGAGGAGGGAAACCAGGCTCTCAGGGGCCGAACCCATACCTCAGCCATGTTCATTGGCACAGGGGTGCAAGAGAAGCAAGGCATGCTCCAAACAGTTCCACGGGTTCAAGGAGTCCTCTACAGTTAACTTTAGTACAGTTCAGCATTGCCCAAGCTTGCATTTGAAGCTGTTAACGTTTACATTTACATTTATGCATTTGGCAGACGCTTTTCTCCAAAGACTGGGTTGTAGAATGTGCCGAAGACCAGATTAAGAGTGCAAGCATGCGAGCATGCGCTAATCAGGTCCACAATTCTGCATCGAAAAAGATAATTGGGACAGGGCCTTGGCCAAAGATCGCTGCAGGGCTGATGTTAATCCATCCATCTATTTTCATGTCGGCTTTTTCCCTTTTGGGGTCGCCACCGCAGAATGAAGTGCCAACTCCTCTGGCACATGTTTTATACGGCGGATGCCCTTCCAGCCGCAACCCTTCGCTGAGAAACATTCACACACACATTCACACTTTAACACTATGGACAATCGTTCTTACTCAATTCACTTATTCCGCATGTCTTTGGACTTGTGGGGAAAACGGAGCACCCGGAGAAAACCCACACGATCACGGACATGCAAACACAGAACACAGAAATGCCAACCGACCCAGCCGAGGCTCGAACCAGAGACCTTCTTGCTGTGAGACGACCATGCTACCCACTGCGCCACCGTGACACTCTGATGTTAATCCATTGACTGTAAATAACATAGATGAACAATTTAATATGAAGGTTAAGGAGGCTCAGAATGGCCATGCTTCATTTCCTTGTAACCAAAAAGGAAGGCAGGACAAAGGCATAGACTTCTGATTGGCTAAAGGTTTCAATCTTAATATATCTTCAACATATAAATCTCACATCTTAATCAATAAACATTCTAGCTCCAGGAGTGCATGTGTTTTCAACTCCAAAGTTTTTACATTGGAATGATGGAGAACTTGCTCACCTCTGCCCCTACTCCCGGTCAAGGTACTACAGTCCCGTCACTTCCTGTTGCTCAGGGGCAGGGAGAGCTGGAGGTTGCCCCTTGTGTTAATCACAACCGTGGAAAGGACAATATCTTGCTGTTATTTCACTATGTAACATGGGTCACGTTGTTGACCACAATAAAAGCTGTTTAAAAATTTCCATTCTGAAACAATGTCCTCATATATACAGACAGAGAGAATAGGTGAAAGTTGTTAAATAGGTAGGGAAAAAGACAAAGTTTAAATTTAACACACTGAATTGCTGACAATCAGTGCATTCATGGTCCAGCAGGGACTGAAGTTCTCTCAAGCCCACTGTTCTCCAAAAGATGATTTTATTAGTTTTACCAAACCTCCTGATTTTTTTTACTGTGACTAATCTGAAAAAGCTTTATAGAAATGTTGTTATTACTTTGTTACATGTGTACTGATGTACTATATTCTTTTGCATAGTGTTGTATTTTATTTTTAATGTATGTTGGCCTAGTAGCTGATATGGCAATAAAAACAACTTCACTCACTCACTATTAGACAGATGTTTGCTGAAAAGCTATGCTTACACTACATTCTACTTAAATCATTTAAATATCTACATTACAATTTCATTGTCAGATTTGGATTGTATTGTGTCAGAAAATAAGATGTGGGCGTTAATAACACTAGAGTGATTCCAAAGTAAAGCAAAAAAACAACAAAAAAAAACATTTTCCCTCTGATATCTTGTTTTTTGAGCCGCTCTCTTGTCGTTTCCTGCTCTATTCTTGGTTACCTGATATGAATGTCAACGTTCATGGAATTACAGCAACTCTATCTGCCAGTAAACAGAGAGAGATCCCATCACAGCTTGTGCTCGGGATCGTGCTTCATTTTTGCTCATGCACAAGTCAAAAATAACATTGTTTCTCAGGGCTCTGCTGGTGTCCTTAAACCCAGCGTTGATTTTGGGTCTGCTCTGGGTTGATATTTTTGCTGCTGCAGATGGGTAGAGTCTGCTTTACAAGTGCAGAGAGACGCTCACAGCCATCAGCATATGTTAGCTCTGCACTCTAAATCCCATTTACAGTGAACCAGCAAATAATAAATGAGATATCAGGTTATTATGAGAAGTTCCATCAAAATTATTTCCTTCATTAGGCATGTTTTTCTGTTTAGATTGATATTTAAGGATTTTACACAAGCATCATTCTAATTAAACAATGTATTCCTATAATGTGAATTACAGATAAACCCTCTAAATAGACAGATTTATTTTATTTAAAGTCTACAGGGGCGATTCCAGGTTCCACACTAGAAGAAAACTGTGTTAAGCTTGTGCTAAATGTAATTGTATATAGAGTATAGATGAGGGTATCAGCTCATAATAGATTGCTTGCCAAATTACTTTCAAATACTTAATCGATTTGTTTGTTAGTGGCATGATCTGAACAGGTTTTGGTTCTGGAGCGTAGTAGCCTCCTGGGAAATTTCTGAATTTTTAGGTTAAATTATTTATTTAGGTGGAACTTAATCCTTTAGGCCCTTCATATGCACCTGCAACGAACGCACATGTTATGTGAAGAACCTTAGACTAATAAGAGGTAGAAATGGGCACAAGAAATATTGGTATTTAATTGGGCATCGATTAACATTCAATCGTGCTTCTTTACGAGAAAAAAGTAGTTCGATTCTCATTTATTGTAATTCCGGTGGTAACCACCAGAGGTCACTACAGCCCACACCTACAGTTGAAACGAGGTTCAAACTCTCCCTTGAGTCACTTCAAGATTTTAAACGAGATATACCAAACTAATGAGTTTTCAGAAGACATTTTGCTTTGGAGCTTAATCAGTTATCTTTTTGCGAGAAAGAAATTGAAGACCTTAATAGTTTTTTTTTATATAAAGAGTTGTTTCTTGGGGAAAATAATGGGAAAACCAAGTTAAATGCGGACTGTTTCTTGAGGTTGAAGGGAGTGAACTTTTCATAAATAATTTGTTATGCATAAATGTAGATACTTTATGCTAAAGCCATGTAATATTTCATGATTGGCAGGCCCTTTATGGCAGGAAAGCTATTTTCAAATTGTCTTTTTTTTGTTGTTGAAAATGTCAAAATCCAAATTTTCCTAAATGGCTCCCAGTCAGCAAAAAAAAAAAAAAATGGCTCAAGCTTGCCAATTGTCTGGTAATGGTGTACAGTATATGAGCCGAGCTTGGTCCAAGCCTGGCAGAGGTGGTGGCTATTTTATTGTGGCACAGAATTCTTGGCTCAGAGATCATATATAGTGATTGGTCCTCACAATAAAATAATGGTACGTGGGCCAAACTAATAATACAGAATATGAGCCATATTTAAAACACATTTATGTTTTTAAATCATTGTTTTAAATAGATTGATCTATTTCTGTTAACCACCATGTAAATGATACAATAAATCATGCAAACACTATAACAAAAGAGTTTGCTTTTAGAAGAAAGTATAGGTGATTAGCTTGGCTGAGACTTGGGCCAGACTAGGCCCATCTCTGGCCTTCGTCTGCTATCAAGACTTGGTTCATACCTGTACCGTAATTCTGCGCAGTTCTTGGGCCAAGCAAAAGTATATTAGACTTGGGTCTTTTGTACACAGCCTCAGACTTTTTGATGTTTTCCTTTTGGGGACAGTTTTGAAACGAGCCAATCCTGCGTGAGAGGGAAAGAAAACAAGAGGGGGTTGTTTGTCAGTCTCTCTGTAATCTGAGAAACACAAGTGAATGAACAAGTGAAGGAGTGAACTTTGGATCGCTCAGCAGGTGCCGCTTGTGCTTTATTGTCACCTGAGTTGCATTACAGGTCCGGCTGGTAACCGTGGAGATGGTGAATAATAGAGAGAGAGAGAGAGAGAGAGAGAGAGAGAGAGAGAGAGAGAGAGAGAGAGAGAGAGAGAGATTATTTGAGCACAATCTCTCAGACATGGAGGGTGAACTGGATGAAGAGGATGGTACTTTTACTAACATTTCGCTGGTCGATGAAACGGGTAAGACAACCATCACACAGAAACCTGATTATCAATGCTGCAGGCATCTAAGAAGAAGCAAACAGGTGCGTTCTAACACTTATAACAGCTGATCATTAATATCACTCACTTGACTCATATTATGTTGAACATGCTGAGAGTATTTCCAAGCATTTGTGGTAATCAGGTAGTGGATGAAATTAGATGGGAAAGCTTTAGTGTTCACTCAGAGTCTGAGACCTGATTGTTTTAATATTTTCTGCAAGCTGCCAATTACTTTTTCCTTGATTATTTACTAAAAAACAACTAAAGACATATAGTCTGTAAGAACAATGAAACCACTCTGGTTTTAGCTTTAAAGGTGCTGTATCATGTAAACTCACTTTTTAGACATTGCATGTTTTAGTATAGTTTCCTAATCAAAAACGTGCCTCAAGTCATATTCATATTGGGTAATGCATCTTTTGTGTCTTTGTGTTTTTGTCTTATTTTCTTTTCCCGGAGCTTAAAACGACTTGTTGGCTGTAGCCACGCCCATCGCACCACCCACTGACCAATCAGATGAAGGGCTAATGCAGCTCAATGAAGAACATATGTGCTGTCTGACCTAGAAGTGAACCGTAGTAGAACCGCGTCGATAAACAATGAAAAGAAAGTGTTTTTAGATGTTCCGGACCAAAAGTGTTTTTTAATGTGGATGGATGGATGGATGGAACGCTGACTTACTCTCAGAAATGCAACTGTCACTGGTACAAAGATGCTAATGTTCAAATCCCATTCAATGATCTTTGCTAAGCTATGCTAAAAGTGCCATCATCAGATCAAGGGAACAGCAGAAGATATTACAATATAATAATAATAATAATTGGTTAAAAAATGACTCTAGACAGAGTTGGAGAATGTGTCCTAACATTTAAAAAGTGGGTTAGAACCCTCACCTAAATAAATAATTGAAACAATTGATTCCACAAACAAGAAACCCAAATATAAGCTAGTTTCATCTTTTTTAATTCGAATAGCTGACTTTATTAAGGTGTCGAAAGTGCAGATAATGTTGCGGTAGTCACTTTCATTGATAATGACAAGTATAAGTGGATCCAATAGGAATTTATCTTCTTCTTTAATTAAATATCTAAACCAAAAAAATATTTAGTTTAATAATATTACTGTATTCTATTTATTCTTTCGTTGTTCTTTGTAAACGAGCTGGTGATGTGCAGCATTTTGAACAATTTTTCAAACTTTTTGGGAAAAAAAACTAAATGAGGATCATCTTTGTCTCCCTCTACTGGAGATCTTCCGAAACGACTCACGAGTGAAGAAAGCATCATGCGGGGAAGCTGCAGATTCAGAGGCAGGCAGTTCTGCACCCCCAAAGTAGTTGTGTGACTCTGTTTTACCAGACTTGTCCAGTAGGGGGGAACGAAGTTTTAATGCCCCTGTTTGTCCTTATTCGAGTAGAGCGAATAGAAGTTTTATATGAAGCCTAAATCTAAATTTTAAGTAAAACCTCACACATTTTATACAATTTTTTTCATCAAATATGTTATTTAGCAAAAAATTTAAAGAATTTATATTTATTGTAATTTCTATAATTTAGCTAATAGTTATAACTAATTACAGCCGTTTTTTTTAGGTATTCTCAATTATTTTCATTGGAAATATATTGGCAACAGCAGCATATACCACTTATATTTTAACTGAATCTTAGTTTTACGTAAATCTTACAATGTAAATGTTACTTTCAGAAACTGGGATCATAAATAATTTTCAGTTTAATTTAATATGCTGTTTTAATTACAGTATATTTGTATACTTTGTATATTTTTATAATTACAGCATTTCTTGCTTGTAAAAGGTTGTTGTTGATGATGATGATGATGATCTTTTCTGTCTCACCTGTTCCTGTTTTGAGAACTTGTGGAGAGAAATTATTTATTGATGGCCACTTTAAGTGGCAATAAATTTGAACAATATGAGTCAAATTTTTTTTTCTTCTTACAATCTATTTTCAATAATTTGGAAGTAATTCACTATATTTCCAAGTCAATATAAATACTTGTTACCTCCTGACTCTCGCTTTTTGGGGCTATTAACTATTTTGATGGAAGATTATTAATCCATCAAATCCACTACAAGTTAGTCTTTTAGCTAACATTTTAACGCTTTTCCAGTGTGAATATATTTCATAGAAAGCTAAATGACTCTTCATTGCACTGTTTTGTTGTTGTATTAGAATACTACAATGAGTAGTTGTGTTTAAAAATAAAAAAAGCTGATGACAGTCACGACGAGAACAGTAGCCCCCTCTACTGGCCGCATCAAGAGAACATGCCAGGGGCATAAAAATTGTCTGGTCGTAGAAGTGTCTTTGACTCGGGTATGCAGCTTCTCCGTCCCCGGGAATTTGGGAAAGAACGGAAGTGAGAACAGGCTCTCCATCGCTGTTTTAGTCGTTTGATAACGTTTATTACTTTAGCTATTAGGAATTTAAGTAGATAATAGGTATGGCTGCGTATTTGTCAGTTTGCTTATGTTTCTGGTGTGTAAGTTACTGAGTTTGTTAACTAACTCAGTTAGCTAAATAAGTAATAATTCGCGACGCCAAACAAATTTTCTGTTTAACGTTAGCCTTTTCTTGTAAAATAAATTTATTTCGGTTTATGTATTTTTCTGTGAACAATCTAGCACTGGAGGCTTCGGCCTGTAATGACATCGATGAGTTTTAGACGTAGCATAAATTACAAACTTAATAACAATAATATTAGTTAACACGCCGATATTCAAATAGGAAAAGTCGTACAAATGACGTTAATTGTTTGTTTTTAATTGAGTTTGTCTTCGTTTTGAACTGCGTGTAATGTTATTGTGTCAAGCAGTGGTTTGTTTTGCTATGTTAGCCTAAAGCTAACGGTATTTTAGCCAACTGGTCGTTGGAAAGTGCTTTTCTCAGCTAACATTGCACCAGAGTAATCCCCGCAATTTCTATTACTGACAAATGGTGAGAGAAGATATAACGTTATTACACTCCAATGTTTCTTCCAGCTTGAGGAAACTGTGCATTGAGGTATAGATTTTTATGACCAAACACGTGTTTATACATTTCTTCGCACTTGTTTGTTAAACATCATATAACCCAAATTGTGTAAAAAGGGAAATATATAAAGGAAAATCTATAGCATTTATTTTATTCTGTCTCCCAAGATAATAAATTCATAAATTTTCAAATAAGACATAACAAACTAATGATTTTTTGAGAAGAAACTTTTATTTGAAGTTAGTCAGTGTTCTTTTTGTGAGGGGAAAACTTGGATAGCTTAATAACAACAACAATTTATATACCTTGGTAGCTCTCAGCTGTCCTGGGGCAGTCTGACAGGACGTAGCTACCAATCCGATCAAACCAACCTTCCGTACCAACTTCACCACTGCATAATCTTTTCTTTCATAAAGAATTTGTTTCTTGATTTGCAGAACGGTTTTTTGAGGAAATGAAAATTGGGGAACCCTCTTTAACTGTGAAGATGGTTAAATTTGGAGTGTTTCTTAGGGACGAAGGGAGTGAACTTGTTATACATTTTTTATCTTCTTAAGAATGAATGTTCATGAATGTTTATCATTCATAAATGTAGATAGCTGAAGCCTTGGCAGAGTTGGTGCCATTTTCTTGTTGCTCAGAATACTTGGGCCAGAGATCTCTCAATCTACATCAATCAGTTCTTTTATTTGGAATGAGATGAATTTGGGGTGCAAATCCTTGAAACATGTTAAAACAAACCTTCTGTATGTCTGTGTAATGTTCTAAGACAATATGATGTGATATAACCCACATGTTGTTCTTTTTCTTCTTTTTATACGTTTTTTCTATTGTTGTTGCTCATGTTGAAGGCTCAATACTTTTCTGTACGACTGTTCTATATATGCTTGAACCTGAAAATGTGTGTCAAGGTAAATGATGCCTTGTATAGTGGTATATTTGGTTATCCATTATAAAAAACTACTTATCTTGCAATGCTAGCAAATCTCCACTCTTGTTAAAAAAAGTGTTGAAAGTAAAGCTTTTAACATGTTTCTTACAGCTGACGGAAAACCGACACTTCTGCGCTCAAGAGCAGAGGACAGAAGCTGCATCATGAACTGCGAGATCAATGGTAAACACCATTATTCGTCAATGTTTAAAGGAATGGTACTGTTTTAAATGTTTCTGTGTTTTTTTCAGGAGATATGGAAAATCAAGTTGAGCAAGAGGAGAAGTCACGGCTGATAAACCAAGTGTTAGAACTTCAGAACACACTAGAAGGTACACAATTCTTAGTGGTCTTCAATTTGAGATGATGATTTTATCTGAATGCCAACATGATTTGATTAATGCACTCCAATGCATTCTATCTTCTTAAGACCTCTCGGCGCGTGTGGATGCGGTCAAGGAAGAAAATCTGAAACTCAAATCTGAAAACCAAGTTCTTGGGCAGTACATCGAGAACCTCATGTCAGCCTCCAGCGTGTTTCAGACCACAGACACCAAAAGTAAAAGGAAATAATGGAATAAGAATACACCACCACCATGCGCTTTCAACATCTTTTGACAATGCATACATTGCGTTTATATTTATTTCGTTGTAAATACACTGGCATCTGTCAGCATGGTTTGTATTACTGTATACCTGAGTGACGTGAGCGGCTGCATCTGCCTGTCCACTAAACGTGTTACTGGAGATAAAAGGGAAGCTTGATGGAGTTTCGGTTCCGATTAGTACAGAGCTCACTCTTCTGTGTAATTCATTTAACTTGTGTGGAGCCAATTTCACCCTCTTTATGTTTGTTCAACATGCTAAAAGCAAGAGATTTCCAAGATTTCTTTGAGAGGCATCATGTGAATGCTTGAAGAACATAACAGCCTTGAAAGTGCATGCCGACTCGTAATACTACAGCATGAAGTAAAAGGTTCATCTTAGGTTTTGTTCAGACTGCTGCCCACAGTGACCCAAATTAGATTTTTAGTCCATATGAAACCTGTATGTGGTGTTTTTAGGACAGTCTGAACAGCTCAAATCAGATTTGTTCAAATCTGACAGAGGTTGCTTTCATACGTAGTCCTGATTTCGAAAAAAATACGTTTGTTTGTTTTTTTGGTTAGATCTCAGTCTGAACAGCCAGGTTGAAGGACTTTTACGTCATTGTATGGGGACAGCCATCCCATTTTTGGGCGTGGCTGAGAAGTTCACAACAATCTTGGCTGAGGAGAGGGCTGAAAGCAGTCGGTGGAAGAACAGTGAAGGAATATAACTAATAAATATTTCTCCTTTATCTTCCTGATATGATTTGGTTGAAATGAAGCTCCAATCAGAACTGAACAGAATGAAGTTACACAATCGCCTTGAATTAGATTCTCGTCCATGTTTCTGCGCATGTTCGCCTCACAGTGAGTTGGATTGCGTTAATACACCGGAGTAATACTAGTCACGTGTATCTAATGCTGAGCAGACACTGCATTTGTTTAGTTGCATGACTCAGCTCCTGCTTGCGCTGCACGAGTACATTCCAGGGGGTAAAAGTTCAAAGCATACGATATGAGTGCACTCTACAAGCCGATGCTCGAATATGACTTAGCTGTTTAAACTATACGACGTCAAAACACCAAAAATAAATGAGCAATTTGTACTTAAGAAATAAAATGAACAGTGTATGTACAAGGAAATGGCTTAGAAGACTTGTTTACGGATGCGCATTGTGATATTTGTTAAATCGGTCTGTAGCGCTGCTTCACCAGTGCGATGTTCTGACAAAGGGCAGTTGAGGTCTGGTGGGTGACGAGATCGACTTATGATCAGGAGGTTACAGGTTCGATTCCCAGATTAACAGAGTTGAAGTTGGTGTGAGTGATGAAACACTTGCTCTCCCATCTTCAACAATAACAGCTGTGGAGCCCTCGAGCAAGGCACCAATTTCCCAACTGCTCCCTGGGCGCCACAGCCATGGCTGCCCACTGCTCCGGGTGTGTGTTCACAGTTTCCTGACTGCTCCCCGGGTGCCACAGTAATGGCTGCCCACTGCTCCGGTTGTGTGTTCACAGTTTCCTGACTGCACCCCGGGCGCCACAGCCATGGCTGCCCACTGCTCCGGTTGTGTGTTCATGGTGTGTTTGTTCACTGCTGTGTGTGTACACTGGGATGGGTTAAATGCAAAGCACAAATTTCAGGTATGGGTCACTTTCACTTTCAAAGAGCGAGCAGGATTTTAAAACTGTTTGATTCTCTTGGGACCGTGCAATAGTGGGACGATAGCTGATCGTGAGGTGTTAATCGCTGCTTGTTAGCCCAGATTCACTGCACAAGCCATTACACGATTCAGCAGAAGCTTAGGCCGCAGAAAAAAAATAGGATTTCAATTAAAAAACAATCGTAAATGTGAACGAAGCCTAAGGGTTACACAAGTGATTGATTGCTAGCTTGTTCAAAGTACTTGCTTCCAAATGCGAGCACTTTCTAAAGGCTGGTTTAAATGAGTAAAGTATGCCCCAAGCAATGTCAAATGTTATGTTTAAGTCCCAGCTAAAGCTAGAACTGAATACATGTTAACCAATGCAAGCAAAAGAATACTATAATATATTGTTTAGGAACATTTCAAACAGGACTTTAGCAAAAAAGTGTCTTACTTTGCTAGCCATTTCTGACTCAGGGATTGACTTTTGTTGATTTTCTGCTATTAAAGTCTGGTCATGCGTCACATTTTTCCAAATGTAATTGTTTTAAAATCAAATTGATTTAGTTATTGCAAAATGAAAGTTGACTGTTCAACCATCAATGAAAATGTATTCCACTTTCAGTATTGTCAAACATGTTCATCATTCTGAACGACATTTTCAATATTGCTTTGAACAAGACGTTACTGACTTTAAAAGAAGGAAATTATAGACATATTGGAAGGTTTGTGAACAATGTACATGTTTTTGTTAATGAGAAAGTTTACAAGACATTATAACAGTTTAACCCGGATTACGATCACAGTACTCAAACTTTTGTTTAGTTGCAAAGAATGCTTTTAAACTACTTATTGTGTAAACTTTTCTCCTCATGGTAGTCTTTTAACAGGGTTTCTGTAGGGTCCTAAAAGCTAAAATTTTGGCCCCTAAAATTTTAAATTCATTGTCGCAAATCTTAAAATACTTTCCACAGGTCTCATTCTTCTGATGTCCATAAAAAGATAATTTGATACATGTTTTTGTTGTTGCCAGAGATTGAGAAAATGCTAAAAATTATGTAAAAAAGTGATGGTTAGGCTAATCAAAAACATAAAAGCAACGTTTTTCGGTGCCAAAGTTTGAAAAAAAGGCTCGTTTACATGTTAAAATCCACAAGTTATAGTTAGAGTTGCCAGAGTTTGAGAAAGTACTCATAAATGCTCAAAAGTGTTTTAAAAGTGATTGTTAGAATTGTTGCCAGATATTGACAGAAGACTCATAAATGTAATATTTTTAAAATGTGATTGTACGGGGTACCAGATATAAAGAAAACACACCTACATGCTTAAAAGCATAAAAGTGATTGTTAGGGTTTCCAGAGTTTGAAAATCTATCGGAAATGGTCAAAAACTTAATTGATGGTTAGGGTTTCATACAATGTATTTGAAACATACTGTTTGTTATGCAAAACAAGTTTTGTATATGTTTTTGATGTTATGATATTAACTTGATTTTAAACGTTCTTAAAAAGTCTTACATTTGACCTTCTGAAACCCTATTTATATTTGGTAGCTAATTAAAAAAACGAAAGCGTTCATCTCATTTGGAAGCATTTCTTCCGCTGACTGAGGTGATCAAAGTTCCAATTAATCAATATTAATAACAACGACCTGTAACACATCCTTCGTCTTCCTGGTATAATCTTGATAATATTTGTACAACATCTACCACGTTTGTATGGAAAGTATTGCCTGTACTTAAAAGTGCATTTTTTTCCACAGTTTGAGCTATAAAATAATTTGCTAATAAACTTCGTTTGAAATCATGTCAACAATGCACACTGGTTTATATTAAATCTTTATTCTCAAGAGCAATGAACAGTTTTCAAACACTTCAAATAAAAGGCGTTCCTGGTAAGGCTGAACAAGTGACAAAAAAAAAACAAACAGTAACTTGATAAAACTATCCAGAGCTCAGAGGTTCAGCATGTCAGAGGGAGTTATTTCACTGTGCTTACGGTTAAAGTCAGTAATTACCCCGAGCTGGCCCCAGATCAGCTCCAACTTGATTAACTTTCTTCAACGGTACGAAGAAACGCTGATCTGTATCATTAGAGTGAGGACAAAGCAACAATACAAACATTAGATTGAAAAGTCCTACATCTACATTATTCAATCCACTTAACTGATGAGAAACAAACCCTTTATTAATAAATTAAACGATGAGGTGAACTGGTTAATCTCTAAAATATACATTTCCCCTCACAGTTTTTAGGACCTGGCAGGGAAACGATGACCAAGTGCTAAGTTATCCTAAAAACAGACCAACAAACTTGACAAAACCAAACATTTAGCAACTAAGCGGAAGACTCCGAGAAAGTTTGAGGATCAGTCGGATGAGGGGCGACCTCTGGAGACCGGCGAGGCTTGCCATTGTGCATGCTAGAGGGCATGAAGCCGAAAGCATGCTGCTGAGAGATCCAGTGGAACGAGAGAAGCAGAGATTTGAAGGGAGTTAAAAGAGGGGACTCAGTCCTTTCGTACTCTTCGCTTTCTCACAGATTTTGATTCTTCTCCCGCACCTTCGTTTCCCTCGTCGGCATCCTTCATCTGGAAAGATGCAAAAGTTTCAGTCTACACAAAAATGTACAAGGAAATATCAATAAATGAAATTCAATAAAACTCAAAATTCAATAAAAGAATTTTTGGCTCATTAAGACGAGCATTTCTTGATGAAAAAGCCGTGGCTTTCTACTTGCAAAGCAGGGCTCTCCATATCTAGTCCTGGAGCCCTTGTGATGGGAAATTTTATCATTAAGATTAATTACTATATTAGAAAATTAACATCAATTATTACTATGGTAAAAGTGTCAATGGTTATGTTGGGTGAGCGAGATGAAGAGAGAGAGAGATTGAACTGACGCAACACTCCCGTCTTATTGAGTTACGGTCAAAGCCAGCGCCTCAGAGAGGTCGGCCCTTTTCTGCTTTCGTTCAGAACACACACCTCTCACATGCGCGCTGCAACAAAGAATCCACCTGTACCAATGTATGGATGACTGATTCAGTTTCTCTACTAGAGAAACTGAGTTATTATCCGTGTCTCCGAGTAATTATTTTCCTTAACACCCTGCACACGGAGCTGTTCGCACAAATTAAGGTCCTGTTGGCTTCTCTTAAGCTCTTAACTAGTATGCATAGAGCAGGACTGCAACTAAAATGCTGAGCTGTGGCCTGCCAGAGAATTGAAGAGCAGTTTCAAATTCTGCACACTACTAAGCAGAAGTCCCAACAACAACCAAAACGCAGCCAAATCAAATGAAATGTACAACTTGATGTGTTATCTTGAGAAACCCATTCTAAATTAAAGGATGTTGGTTAGTTAGCTTTAGTTTTTTTTATTGTTTTGGTCATTCGCTGTCTCACTCGACCTGCTGCTTGATTCCAAAGCACCGTGATGACCCCCCATACCCCCCAGAGTATGGCTGAAGAACAATTTTTTTTAACTCCACCCCTAATGTGAAGTGAATGGAGAGGTCGCAAACCTCTCCGTTAAAATAACTTTTTAAAAATTATTTATAATAAATATCTATACAGTAGGCACTTGCTTCTCCCAGAAATCTAGAAAAATTCAACCAATCAGATCCTGACTTTAGGATTCTTAAAGTACCTGCCATAAAAAAAGCACCAAACCCATCAGACTTTTAGCCAACGATCTGTGAGGCCGAGACTAGTCCTGACCCAAACACTAGAGGATGGTTAAGTGCTTGTGAGGCAGTAAACCAGTCATAGAGACTATTTTGGGCAAAAAAAAGTTCTCACTTTTTTATTTCTGTGATTTGGGGATGGTCCCTCCCATCACCACATGGAGTTAGCGGTGTGAAAGAAGCTGCTGTGTACCAAGAACACTAGATTACAATTTCCAGTAAATTCTGTTAAGAAACACACTCATTCTGACCAAACACTTTCAGTTTGTTTCGTTCCTCTGTTCATGACCCCTTTAGACTTTAAAGATCAGCCATCAACACAGAAAGAAAACAGAACACGTTCAATTAAATTAATCAGCTCATGTTCTTACTTCATCCTCTGAGGCTGTGTCATCTGGCTTACAGGCTTCCTCTTCCTCCTCCTCCTCATCATCCTCATCCTGCTCTTCTTCTTCTTCTTCTGTGTCTCCAGCATCCTCTCCTGCGTTTTTCTCTAAACCATCCACATTTTCCTCCACTGCTAACAGGGAAAGAAAAGAGGAGAATTCAAACTAATGATAAATTAGTGAGTACAAAAAATGATAATTTCTCAAACCAAAACCTTCAGTTGCGTCTTCAACTTTAGCTTCATCATCTTCCTGTGTTTGTTTTTCCTCTTGCTCCTCCTCCTCTTCTTCATCCTCATCGGCTACCTCCTCTGCTTCAGTCTTGGGTTGATCAATTTTCTTGTACACATAGTCATCCTCTGACTTCTACAGTGGACATATAAGTAAAACACTAAGAATGCATCCCTTCATCCCAAATCTGTCATTATTAATCTGCAGACAGTCATGTAACTACATCAGAGGGGACACCTGAAGTCCGTTGCTACGCAACTAATGTCAAATTCTTATAAAGAGGATTTTGTGCTAACAAGCTAATCCCAGACACTAATCTTTAGTAATTTATTAAATGAGTTTGCATGGTCAACAAAACTGTTTAAGCCTATACGTGGAGTTGGGTGAATCTTTTAGGGAGCCTTAACTCATAAATAAAACTATAAACTACCCAAAAATGAAGTATACTGAGCAGAAACTAATTTAAAAAGCCAAGGCCTTCCACTCCAGGTCGCATGCTCACATGAGATGTCGGGGCACTTCCTTTATCTTTTGTATGAAGGGAAAAGGGTATGATGGTGTATCATATACACATATTCATATACACACTACGTTCAACACAAAAAACTAACAGGGCAAGAATAAATGGCCAAATTTATCACTGTAAAGTAAATTCTCCTTAGACAAAGTCATCTTAGGTTTATATTTTCAGCCTTATGCCTTAGCTCTTGGCACACACTTGGCAAAACTCTAGTTTTTAATTTTTCATGCTCCACTTTCTCTAGAAATAAATAGTAGTGTTTTACTACTGTTGAATTTGTTCAGCTATTTATCATAACTTACATCATTGCATTGGGTTAGCATTTTAATACCAGTAGCAGAAAGACTCACGTTCCAATTAAATTTTTGTTTTTTTCAATTTTCCTTTTCAACACTTACCTATATAGTATAACAACTGTACACTTTTTATAGGTGCATTGTGTACGTTGACTAACAGAAAATGCTCATTTGAAATGGCCACTAGCCTTATAACAGTCATATTCAAATTCCATAAAGGTACACCAAACTGTTTAAAACATGGGGTTTTACCTTTGGCCAGCAGAAGAGCACAGCCAGTCCAATAGGTAAACCAACAGTCAGGACGTATACCACCCAGAGCCATGGTCGCTCCTCTGCAGCCAGCGTCAACTGACTTAAAACTCCAGGCTGAGACACAAACATGAATAATGAGTTCAAGATCAGGATGATTGCCCAGTGAGCAATGATGTCAAACTCACCTCGTTGGCACTAGCCACCAATTTTTTGAGTCCCCAGCTGTCTGCAGCCCAACGGTCGGCCACTTCCTTCTCTGTGGTGACGATGAAGTTATCAAAGTAAATGTCAGATGTCATAGACCACAGCTCCAGCCCCACAGCTCTGAAGGGCTCCATCCGAAATGGGTGAAGGTCCTCGAAGTAATCAGGGTTGGGGATTTTACGTGGACTCCACACACCCTTAGAACATACAAACACAGAAACACATAGAAGCAAATGGCACATATTACTAAGCATTAATAAAAAAAAAGCAAAGCTAGAAGGTTATTGTCAAGGTTGTATCTTAGGTAATCAGATAAACTAATAAATGATCAGCTAATTGTGCCAGTGAGCGTAACACGTAAAGTGCAGCTGTGCATCATGAACTTTTTTCTCCCTCCTTTTTTTCAATCTACCCTGTTCTATTGTCAAGAAAGCAAACATGACACACCACTAACATCCATTTAATGCTATAAATTGACAACAGGAGTGGCTTTCATGCTTTATGAAGCCCCTAAAAGGAACGTTGTAGTAAGAAAAATATTTGTTTCAATTTTTGTGTTCCCTCACAATTATTTTGGGCTTCCTTGAAAAGTAATTTTGCATTGTCTTGTAAAATATTTTCATTAGCAAGAAAGTGCAAAGCTTTTGCAAAGAAGGGAACTTAAAAGCCATTGTGATGGAGAGCAGTGATATCACTAGGGGCTGCAACACTAGCGTGAGGGAGCAGAAAGTTGTTGGGAGCGAGTGCAACAATATCGCAAGGGAATGCAAAGCTATTGTGAGAGAACACAAAGCTATCATAACTGAATGAACCACTATCGCCAGGAAAAGTTAATGGGTGCAAAGCTATCATGGGGCTAATGCAAAGCTCTTGCGAGGGAATGTAAAGCTGTCTTGAGGGAATGTAAAGCAATCGCAAGGGAATGTGATGATATCATGAGGGAACCCAAAGCTATCAAGAGGAAATTTAAAACTACCGCAATATAAAACTATGAAAAATAAAAAAGGTATCGTGAGGAAGTCCAAAGCTTTAGTGTGGGAATGTAAAGATTTCAGATTTCGGGAAAGAAGGTTACCGCAAAGGAATGCATAGCAATCATGAGGGAACGCAAACTATTGCATGGGAACAAAAGCTATTGCGGAGGAACGTAAAATCATCAAATTTATTTTTGAGATTCTGGACACTCTGGATGTCCTTTGGTACCTGGTAGTGTGGGTTGTCAATGAGGGGAGCTTTCCATTTCCCTTTATACTGAGGGTTATTGACCATAGGTGGCTTCCATTCACCACAGCCAGGCACAGTTGAACAAGCCGGATTAGGAACTTGAGGTGCCTCCCATACTCCGTCCATGTCCTCATCCCTGTTAGAAAGAGAATTACAGACATTGAGAAGCTGAAGCATCTGACAACCCACTGATCATTTTCAGAATGAGAATATGCAGAGGCTTTAATTTTATATAGTCAGTCTATATTCTGTTGTATAGAATATCAAAATCTCATTGTAAAGCACAGAAGAAGAGGTGTAATATGCACGACAGGGATTTATTCAAATTTGAGGGCAGTCTGAAGCAGCATGGTAACCACATTATCTTACAGCAGTATTGACTGCATTGTGAAACATCAGAAAACTGACATTTTTACTAATTTCTTGACATCCTCCAAAATGTCAAAATAGTTAAACAAAATATGACAGAATGGAGAATTTGCACAGAAGTTATACCAGTTATTAACACCTCTGATAAGAATCTCAATAAGCATAACACTTTTGATCTCACCAATCATCTGGCTTTTCAGCAGTGGGGTCAGGGACAAATTCTGACTCATCGTCCAGCCAGCCATCGGGCTTCATCGCTTCAGGATCAGCCATTTTAGCAGGGGCCTCTTCATCCCTGGTAAGACATATACAAATGTATTTCCATTGTTTTTACTCTCACTGAACTAAAGATCATATACTAAATTAATTTGTCTGAAAACTCATAAATTCCCAGTGATTGACCCTCACCAGTCTTCAGGTTTGAGGGCTTCTGGATCTGGGATTTTAGCTCTCTCGTCCCAGTCCTCTGGTTTTGAGTCTTTGGAATCGTCAATCTCTTTTGGAGGATTGACTGGTGGAACAACGTCCATCAACAAACTCCCCCTGCTGACGCTGGATTGGTCAATAAAGATCTCATAGTGATTGTCAGGGTTTAAAACTGAAAACAGATTAAATGGTGGTAATTAATAATCAAATTAAGAGCCTCTAATAATCAATATTCTGGATATCTCTTTCTGATGAATTTTTAATTGATTAACTACATATGGAGTTACACATTAATATAAAAAAAAGTTTTTTTTTTACTTGTTTTTTTTTAGTAGGCTTTTTCTCCAACTTCGAAACTATAAAATCTGAGCTGTTTAACCATTTTGAACAAATTTTAAGCCCTTCTGAGATCCTGCTACCAACACTGTTCAGAAAATTTGCCTAGATCAGTGCCTCCTTTTAGACCAAAAGCATTAATGTTAAAAAATACAACATTTCTGGAACTTCAATTAGTTCATAATCTATACTAAGCTATGCTGAAAGTGTAACATAGAACAACTGAATACAAAACTTATTAACTAAAAAGTGAGTTGGAGCACAAATACACAAAAAGTATTAATAAGTGTTAGCACCGAGAGTGAAGAGGTGAGTCTTTTTGTCGATGTAGATCTTCTTGAGATCAACCTCGGGTCGCTTGGCATGCTTCTCCTCCACATCTCCGTTCAGAGGGTTTTTATGCCTGAAGATGAAGTGTAACTTGTAGTCCTCTCCACATTTATCTGGGCCAAACATGATGCTGTACGGGGTGCGATCGTGAAACTCTTCCTGTGAGTCGAAACAGATTTTCACAATTGTTCTAACCAAAAATAAAGTTCTATCATTTTCTCAATTAAATCCAATGACGTTACTAAAGCTAATATTATTGAGATTACCAAGAATCATTTCGTTCTGAACGTACCAGCCTTAAATCTTTAGAATCTGACAACAGCTTGATGTAAGCACCACCACAGTCAATTCCATCTTGAAAATTTACCTCGTACCTGTAATAAGCAGATTAATCCGAATAAAATAAAAATAAGACGTTCGAGCCGCAAGGTCAAGTGGCAAACAAAACTCGAACACTCACTGGATGATGAGAGGCTTGTCGTCAAAAACGAAAGGCTTGTTAAGTAGAGCTGCGATTGCATGATGCTTAGCGCGAGATTTCAACACCAACCCCAAATCCCCAGCCACCGTGTTTTCTTTTAGGGGCTCCACCTCCCATTTACCTTCAGACACAACAGAACAGGTTTTTAAAGTAGTTTGAAGCCAAGTTTTAAAAGCAACTCACAGGCAAAAAAAAGAGCGTAGGTCAGAAAAATTTTAAAGAAAATGTAAAAAAGGTTGTAAACCATCATATTTGGCGATGTCTTCATCTGTATCTTCCTTCATTGTTTTTGACACCTTCCAACTGCAAAAAACAGAGATTTATAATCATTAAAGAACCAAATGTATTTCACAATCATTCTATTACTTTTTATCTATTGGTCTGTCAAGTCTAGTGCCATTTGTGTTTACTCTACCAATCATTAAACACTTCTTAACTTTTTTCTTTATTGTAAAACAATACAATAAATCTATATAAATTAGTTTTAAAAAAACTAATCAATACTAATAACACTATAAATGAATAAACTTGTGTAATTATATATTAGACAAAACATTGTGAAGTAGACATTACAAATAACAAGCGTCTGGTATCCGTCTTCTGTGTGAATGAAATATGGCTCCAATGTGGCACACATGCACAGAAGAGGAGACTACGTCTCCCAGAATGCATCGACTAACAGACAAACACTGAATCACCTGCTCTCGGGAATACTTGAGGCTTTGTCAGTGTTAATATCTGATCAGAACCAAATTTATTAGTATTGAAAATTATTAAAAAAGACATAAAGACTGAAAAGAACAAATATTAACGTATTACGTACTTCCGGAAGCGGAGTTAAAATTCAGCGCATAACAAAGGTGGCTTCCTTAAACTTCAAATGTGCCTTTGGGCTCTTCCTGCAATTACTTCAGTACAAGAACGTCATCTCCTGTGTTTCTGTGAGAAACTGTGTTTAATTTGGGCTTGATGACACAAAACCCAGAAAAATGGGACATGAGCATACAAAAGCGGAACAAAATCTGATTTGAGCTGATTTTAGTCCCTTTGAGCTACAGTCTGAATGTATATCCATATTTGACTGCTAGGATCTTAAATGCATGATCTCCTAGTGAAGTATGGAAGAGGATGTTTAAGAGTGTGGGGGTGCATTTCTGCTGCAACTATCAGGGCTTATATGGCAAACTGAATCAGCATTTCTACCCCAGCAACAGGTCATATCATTCTTCTAGTGTTTAGCAGGACCATCATCGGTTTTTAAACAGGAAAATAACCCCAAGCACACCAACAGGCTGTGCAAGAGCTACTCAATCAAAAATTATACACAGCAAAGTTTCTTTTGCATGAAATGGACAACAGAGTCAAATAAAAAAAAGGTCAACAATCGGTCAGCATCTAAAGGAAATCCTTCATGACTTCAACCACTTTAGAAACATACTTCAAGGGGCTCGAGAGAATGCCAGGGCTTTGCAAAGCACAAAGAAAAAAAAGAAGTATGCTAAGCAGTATGGTATAAGAAGTAAGCAAGAGTGAGCATGATAGAAAATATAAAAGTGCCTTCATGAATGGTTAATTTCCTCTTTGTTACTTCAGTTTTAGTTAGGTGTTTAATAACAATATGCACTTAATACATTTCAGTGAGTTTTCTGTTCAACAACACTGTGCGGTTCTAATGAACTGGAATGGATGGAAAATAAATTGGAATTTGTCTGCCGACTTTATCAAGTTGTCAAAATAATGTGACATCTACTAAAACAAACTATTGAAATACATCACAATATTTATTGTATCGCTACATATCGTAATATATTATATTGTGAGCCTTAGATCATGATATGTATCATATATCTAGGCCTTTGCCAACACACAGTCATAATGTGTCTATTCATAATGTCTGTTTGTATGACTATAAGCTTTATATATTCTGGACAGGAAGCCTCGCTTTGTATTTTGATATTATATATCCTATTGTTCATCCCAGAATTCAAAAGATTAACAAACCTGCTCAATGATCCGTCGTCAAATGTTTCAGTGAAGAAAACATCTCCAGTTGGAACAGGGGTCTTATAGGTTACCTAAACAAGTCGAAAACAATGAGACGAAGCTACGTAGAAGTTAACATTTGAAGAAATCTACCGTCTACTTTAAATATGTAACACTTTAACCACACATGTTATTCATTATGATGTGTGAGTGCTGCTATCGTACTTGAAATGACACACTGGCATCTGCTTCGACATCTTCAGAGCTGTCAGGCTCCATTTCCACATCTCCATCCTCCACTTGAGCCTCTCCTTCATCCTCCTGGTCTTCATCTAGGTCTCCCTCCTGGGCCCACGCTACCATTAGTAAGGAGAGCAAGAGGACAAACGCCCAGCTCTTCCCTAATCTCATCTAACAAAAAAGAGAGAGAAAAAAAATCACTTTTGAAAAAATGAGTTCTTGATGTAAAACATAAATAGCCCGTTGGAGGAGGGGCGTTTAATCACGTGAGCCTGACCCTGTTCTTGATTCACACCGCAAAAGCTTTTGGGTCGTGTTCTAGTACTTGTATTCAATTCGTTATTGTTTTAATCGATTAATACAAGTGCTGTTTGCGGAAGGAAGAAAAAATACAATTTTAAAAATGTAGACGCATAATTTTGTATTAATTGCAATGGCATGTATATCCCTATATGGCAAATCTAGATGTTAGCCAAACGGTTTTTCATGTCAACAGTTGTGTTTGGCAGAGCAGTTATCATAACGTCCTCTGGCTGGCTATGGTACAATTAGCTGAACGTTCATAACGATGAAGCAGATATTGGTGCTGAGTTCTCGTTTAACAGCAACGCTTTTCTTTACTCACCTCCTCCGCTCGAATTGATTCTGGTAATGTACAGTATATATTAGTTGTTTATCTAGCGTATGGATTTCTTGTCCAATGTTTCGGCGCGAAGAGTCCGCTATGAATGAGAGGCGATAACCAGTTTATCAGAGGCGCAGGATACTGACTCTGTCAACCGCCCCCTGCGATGAAATCTACTTCCGCACCAGAAAATACAATAAAAGTCCCCTGAATCTTCCCGTCTTGACAACTGCACAGTCATGTTTTTAATAATAAATATGGTCGAATATCATTTCGTTTTTTTAGCATAGTGTTTACAAGCATAACATTTAAAGACCTGCCTTCAGGCGTAACCCCATTCGACCTGTTCGAAACAATGGACTTGCATACTATCCAGGGAGAACTACAGTAGGAAAAATTATTGTTTAAGGATGCCGGATTCTAAACCGCGTACTTGAGTGCGGATCAGAACATGAAGCTTTGGAATGAAGCTAACAGTGTCTTGGATTGCAAAATGTTAAAAGCTGCAAGCAGTAATTAAGTTCCCGATTTACACTTGTGAATGTGAAATTTTTACAAGCATTAAAATACAATTGATGAAAAATGAATAGATTTCAGCTTCTTTTTTATAGTATTCCTGAAAACAACACCGTTAAAAACAACACCCGCCTTTCAAAATTATTATTTTAACATACATCTACGCTTACTAGGATTACAGATCAAATACATTTTTTACATTTGCAAAAGTCGGTACAACACAATACATCAAGTGCAAACATCCACAAATGTAAAGCATAACGAAGCCAATACAAATACCAATTCTAAACAGACATGTTAAATATGCGAAACATCAATAGCTTTTAAGTTCACTGAATTTTGAATACTTTGAATGTATTGTTCACTCCAAACAATTTCCAAATATGTGAACAAAAAGGGCACTTTGTTTCAACGTCTGGTTTGTATGCGAAAACACTTAGATGAGATCAAATGTATGTATTGAATGACACCTTAATTATTTTTAAATTTGTTTGTTTAAGATATATACGAATTAAACCTCGAAGGAACAAAGATGTCCCGCCTCTGAGGACGCGTTTTCTGATGGCTCCGCCCATTTGGAGCTTTTTTTTTTACTTTGCCAACAACCTATGGGTGACGTCACGAACACTCAGCCCATGTTATAAACAGTCAATGGTTGAAAAATGTGTGGTCAGGAAAACTAATAAACACCTAGTCTAGTAATTGCTCTCAAATAGAGTGTGTATTTTTGTTCTGACAAATAACATTGAAACGTTTAGCATTTTATTAAAATGTTTACGGAACTGGACAATCAAATATGAGGTGTTTATTCATATTGAACAAAATCTCACGCCTTTGAAATCATACATGGGAACGATCTGCAGGTGTTTTGTTTTTAGTTAATGGATGGGATTTGGAAACTCAATTTGCTTAAATGGTGATTGCTTCATGTTGTCATAAATAATAGAGTAGCATAAATTCATTCTAATATTTTTCTAAAATGTGTATTGACAATATTTTTTGACGTCGAGTTTTTCCCGTTGACTGTATGGCTTTTCCTCGATTAAAAATTGAGTTGACCTCAGACGGTCTACGGTTGACCTAGAAATGACGCGCCCCCTTCCGTCCAAACGGGCGATGTGCAGCGAAGTAGCTTGACCCGGAGGAGAAGCAGCACATCGGCCATTTTGAGCTCAAAGAGGGCTTTTCTGTTACCACGTGAGAGCTGGGTTGGTTAGTCCGAAACGGGCACTAAATCGAGCCGAGCGAGGAGCTAGAGAGCAAAAGGGTAAAATTCGGACCAGGCGCTGCTTCACAAAACTCGCTCTCTCTTCACATGTGCTGATCTAGAGAGAGACTTCAGGATGCCGACAGTCACTCTGCCTCCCAAAGAAAACTCTCTGTTCAAGAGGATCCTGGTGAGTGCTCGTGCTACCTCCAAACAGCTAACCCCACGACAAGAGTTGGTTGCTACTCTATTGGGTTTAAGTAAAATAAAAAGTTGATATTCCGCCAGTTTCGGAGGTTTTTAGCCTGCTGTTGGAGCGATTTGTTGGATGTTTCTGTCAAATGCAGTCTAGCCATTAGCAGTTAGCTCCTAGCTGTCAGTTTGCTAATGTAGCTAAACATAAAAGCTCAATGCTGCTGAATAGAAGCTGCGAGGAGAGCATTTCTTCTTGCCGTTATGTAGTTAATTTCTGGATTATTTATCGTATTATTACTCACTTACACACTTTTTGTAGTATTTGACTTGTTTCACAAGTGAGTGTTGCTTGTCAATCTCGAGGCCTAATCAAAAATCAAACGGCTGCCATTAACCCCATAACCTATGTTTTGTTATTTAATTCCATTTATTGCGTTCTGTTTTATTGTTGGATTTACGTAAAGTATTTGGAGCGTTTTGCTGTTGAGACAAAGTATGAACGTGGTATGTTTGCAGAACTATTAGAATATATTAAGACTGGTACTTTTGAATTTTTAGAAGGTTGGAGCCAGACTTTGATGCATGTGTCAGCAACTGAGCTAGGCCCACCCTAGCCAAACACTTCTATTACTATAAATATACTATATGCAATATACTGTGTGTTCCTTTCTATCTCAAAATGTGCATATTTAAAAACAGATATGTGTAACTTGGCAGGTGATTTGTCTAAACAAAACATGATCATACTTCAAGTCCATCCCACCATCTTTCCTTTTCTGAACTCCAGCAAACTCAAACTGCTGCATGACTTAAAGTAGTCACCTGTTCTCAAGACTAAATTTTTTATGAATTAGTGAAGTGGATTTAAATGTAAATGTTCTCTAGTCTGTCATGCTGGATTCTTGCAAATGACTTTGTTTTTGCCTCTTGATGGCAGTGGCTGGTGAATCTGTTGCTTGTGGGTTTTCCCCACTTTCAGATTTTGTTCCATTGATGAGTACATATGTTTGTGCAGAAACCATACAGTATAAAACCCTCACATAGTGTCCCTGTCTTGTTTTTTTTTGGTCAGTCAGATTCCTATTGAGAGAGGGGGTTGTTGTTTGTGCTTGACAAATTTGACACTTGACAAATCATGTGTACAAGGCTTCTCTCACTTGCAAATATTACTTCTTATTTGCATGAAGTGCTTTTGCTTATGTCTAGCAGTTGTGCAGACCATCAATTTAGTCCCTCCATTTATAATGAAAGGGTCACTTAACTTTCTTGTTCTTTGTCACTGGAGGTGTTAATGAATCTACTTGACTGTATGGCAATTGCAATCATGTAATGGTGGTATAAACTAATGCATCACATGTTCTATAAGAGTTCAAATGAACCGATAAAGTGCTGTTCATGTTAAGCACAAGCACAGATATTAACTACACAATATGTGTTGTAACTAGCACTGGACAAGACTACTAAATGAAATCTAAGTGAAATTATCCTAATTATCCAGGGTTTGATAATGGGACTGTCATGTAAACAGGCAAATCCAATCTTCAGATGCATTGCCAACCCCACTTTGTTAAGCTATGAAAATTGAGAGACTTTTTCGTTGGTTTAATTACATGGGAGGTAATTATGTGGGACGTGCCAGTTGAAATGTGGAAGCACATTTACAATATCCGAAAATGGTTGAAAGTGAACAAATGTTGACCCAGCATGTTGAAAGTTGACTTGCTCATCTTTAAGCTTTTGGATCCTCTACTCTTTGGTAAAGGCTGCTGTAATATTGAACCACCAATTCTTAGATCCCTCACTCACCCAGTCATTCCTTATAGGTAGTAGAATGAGGCTTTATGAAGCTTTAAAGCACTGAGTCAAAAATTGGTTCAGTACTTAAAGGTTCATTCAGTTTACTCTTTGATGCGCCAAATGTAACATTAAAAATGTGCCAATCAAGTTTGACACATGCTTCAAAGCCTACGTGTCAGAGGTAGCGTCACTGCTTTTAGCGGCCGAGGCCGTAATAATTTAACTATATTCTATGTCTTCAGAAGTGGCTTTTTTTCTCTTTCCCCTCCTGAAAGCATATAGTTAAACAGATTTGCATGCATAATTAAAAAGCTAGCATTAAGCGATCTCAAGTTCATCTTATCCTCTTTGCTCTACAACAATGGATCTATTCAAGCATGCATAACACATGTTTCTGTGGTGGGTGTATGTGTGTAAACATAAAAATTTTATTTTGCGAAGAACTTAACGAATGAGTGAACAGAAGGTGCAAAAACTTTTTGATAAAGGCATCAAACAAGATTTGAGCACCTTGACTTGCAAGGTAATGATAAAATGTACAAGAAACAGGATGATCATCTTTCAAGAGATTAGTGATGCTCTTCAGCATGGATAGCTAAAAGTTAGATTAAGTTGTTTGTTTTTTAGTCTAGACAAGCAGCTGGCGTTGTGACTTTTGAAGAGTATTTTCCTTCTGTTTGTACACGAGTTAATAGCACTTTTAACATCACAATCGGTTAAACCTTCATGACCCATCCACAAAGTAGTTGGTAAAGCTACTGGTTTTGTAACTGCAGGGAGCTGCAGTGGATTGATCTGAAGTTGCTGGTTTGGTTGGGCTCTATTGAATGGGGAAGAGCAGATTTCAGATTTGCTGACAGAATGAGGTGATGTGTGTGTCAGTGATCTCACCACCTGCTGGCTGAGCAGAGGCCTGTGGAATTGAGAAGAAACCGAAGCTGCTGCAAATAGAAGCTCTCACAGTAAATTACCATCATTTCTTGTGCATGGAGGGGACAGGGCATGTTTGAGTGTCTAAAGCATACAGTCTTAGAGGGAATTGGCTTCTGATTTCTGCTTTTATTACATGTTTTGGTTTTAAAATAATAATAAAAAAAGTCTACGTCCTAATGAATGGGTAATTCTTAATTATCCTTAAAGCTTAGCAAAGTTCTTGTTTAAAAACAGCTTTTTGTGGCCTTTATGACTAGCAGAACTAAACAGCGGATGTGTGAACTTTGAATGTGAAAGGGGTCAGTGAAAGTTCTGTAACCATGAAATGGTTAGTTTTCCATCAAGTCTTGAAAGAAAGGTTATTAAAGGTGCTCTATTGTGCAAAGTGGACTTCTGTTTTAGAGCGTCCTACCATGTTTGTGTTTTTTGTTCTAGGATATGTCTGAAGTTGCATTCACAGTTGATGCCTGTATATGAAACCAATATTCTGTTTTTGAGAAAATAACTACGTCATTGTTGTTCTTCCCGGCCGGCTAACTATTTAGAGAAACCAGAAGTTTAATTATGGCAGCTCCGATTAACATTATTGGACATTATTAAGCGTGTGGGTTTTACTGTCGGGAGGGATTTTATTTATTTATATATTTTTGCTGCAACAATAAACTTTAAAGCTCACATTTATTTGAGAGCGCTACTTCACTGTGGGCTGTTTAGTAAGCAAGCTAGCGCTTATACTTCAGCTCTTTTTTTTTTTGAAAATGGACGCAGTTCCAACTGTCCTTCGTAGTAATGCAGAGCCCAAGGACTGTTTTCAATGGCTAAGCAGATTTTTTCTTTATTATTATCTAACTTCTACAGTGCTTCTATGAGTTTACTATTTATTTAACATGTTTTCTCTATCGGTGAAGCAACATTGTTTACAATAAATCTTGCCTTTTGAAATGTGTAGTGCTAATCTTGAGGGGTTCCGTTTTTATTCTAAATGCATTGAAAAGCATCATTTCCATTTTATTTACTGTGTGCTCAAGCTAGGCATTCAAAGCCTTGCCCATGCACGTTCTACCCTTATTATGTGAGTGCTACATGACCCGTTCCCATGTGTCGTGTTTCACTAGCTCAGGCCTGATTGGAAGTGGTGGATTGGGCGTGGCTTGTATGTACCTGACGACACTGAAGTTACTTTCATCAGAAATAGTTGCAAAGGTGTCTATGTAGATTTAGTGTTTGATGGGTTTTGTGCTGTGTGTGACTGCTACTTGGAAAACTTAAAAAAAATAAAGCAATATGTTTTCATCCTTCATATACGAGAAGCCTGTTTTGCTTCACAACAGTCAGTACATTATGATGTAACCATGTTCCTATTCTTAATGGAGCATGTTTCATTCAATGGGAGTGCAGGCCAGTGTGGAAAAGGTGGATAACTGTTGGTGCTCGAGGTGGTCAATGGATATTTGCCTATTTGTGAGTGCCCTCTAACTGAAACTTTGCTTTGTTTGTTTTTTCAGAGATGTTACGAACACAAGCAGTACAGGAATGGATTGAAATTTTGCAAACAGATTCTCTCCAACCCCAAGTTTTCAGAACATGGAGGTAAGATCGCTTTTGAAAATAATTGACCAACAACACGAAATTGACGACACTGTATCACAAAGAGCACTTTCAGACTGGGAACATCTGTTCTGTTTGAGAACGGTTGCTCCCCATCCCAAATCCCCTGCAGTTTTATGTTCATACAGCAACTTTTGATCCTTGCGTAGGTACATCACCAGAGTCACGTGATAGAAATTCTTCACAACAACTGTACAACATGGAAAGGACGCTGTCTTGCGGGTGTCCTTTCCACAGCCTTGTTATTTGCACATTTACAGTGCAGTTTGGAAGATGACAACATCCTTTTCTTGCCATGTTTCTGTATATAATGAACGATCGAGTCTGTTGTTGCGTCATGTCGCCACATGTCCTGGCCATCTCTCCACCAGACTGCTTTAACAGTTGAAAAAATGTATAGAAATTTTTATTTATCTGTATTAAATTATCTGTGTCTTTTAAAATGTATAGGCTCTAAGATTACCAGGATAAAGATGAAAGGTTCTGATCTTTTATAGAGACACTGGCGATGAAAGGCTTGACTCTGAACTGTCTGGGGAAGAAAGATGAAGCCTATGAACTTGTCCGAAGAGGACTCCGAAATGACCTGAAGAGCCATGTCTGTATCCTTTGAGTGTGAAGATGATTACACGTTTGTTGCTCTGAGGTTGATGTGCAGATTCCAGTATTCAGTGAAGAATTTTTATCAGGCTCACAGCAGCAGAATTGGCACCTCAATGCATGTTTCAGTTTGGATGGTGTTGATGATGGGGGGGCTTCTGGACCGCTTCCAGGATTCCTACCCTCTATCTGACCATGATTTGAGGTGACACTATGAACAGTTTGGAAAGGCACGCAATGCACCGTTTGCCAGCTGAATGCTTCACATCTCTGATTATCGTGTAATAGAGAGAGATTTTAAGAGTTTTGTTTTTGGAAGGGGTTTTTCCCCCCTCTTTCTTCTCCTTTCCTTAACACGTATTCAGGCTGGCACGTATACGGTCTTCTCCAGAGGTCTGACAAGAAGTACAACGAAGCTATTAAGTGTTACAGAAACGCACTGAAATGGGACAAAGATAACCTGCAGATCCTTCGAGATCTCTCTCTACTTCAGATCCAGATGAGAGACCTGGAGGGCTACAGGGTGAGCCTACTAACACTTCCTTAAAAAAATAAGTGAATATTTCCTAAAGCTGATGCTCTTAGTTAGTCAGATGTAAAGTTTATGAGTTTTGTCTGTCAAATAAAAAAATCTACTTATTTAATTATACATTTTCATGAAATAGTGACTTTGTGAAAGTTTTGACCAATTATTTTGTATAGTGAGACTTGTATATGTTTCATTTAGGCAAATGTATAAAATAAGAGTATTTTAATCATTTCCTGTATTAATTTTCTAGTTTTTTTAATCATGTAGTTAATTAATTGATGTCTCTAGCCAGTTTATTTATTTCCTGTTGCAAATTTAAAACATCTTTTCTATTAAACTGACTGATCAGGAATTTGCTTTCTAAAACAAGTGCTGTTAGGGGGGAGTGATGATTTAGTGTACAAGTAAAAGGACTCTTATTTTCGCCAGCATCAATGACTCAGCATCTCCAGTCCTAGTTTCCTCCAGTCTCTCTTCTCTCTCATTTTCTGCACTATGGTGAAGTGGGTGTTTAATGTTTCACCATCTTGAGTTACTCTCATGTTTCATTTGGTTATAGAAATAAACACCTTTTCAGATAGGTCCCAAGTCTTTATGTTTCCAATGCATCTGCAGTGTTTAAAAAGAACAATGTAAATCCTTTTATATTAAATCTTATAATGAGCTGTTTTGACTTGACTTGCCTTGTAGGAGACCAGATATCAGCTTCTACAGTTGCGTCCAGCCCAGCGAGCGTCCTGGATTGGTTATGCCATCGCCTATCATCTGCTAGAGGACTATGAGATGGCTGCCAAAATCATCGAGGAGTTTAGAAAAACACAGCAAGTAATATATATTTTAATTAGTTTTCACGACTTTAGGATATTTTTTTTGTGTTGTCACAAAATCTTGTAAATGTAAGACTTTGGCTGGCCTTTTTGACAGTACAGATAGTACAAAGGGGCACTATTATGCAAAATTATTGTCAGAGATTTGTGTCAGGTTCGTGTTGTTTCCTCCACAAACAAATGAAGTTGTGTTCATGTTCGGTCATACATGTGTACTACTATATTCCTTTTCTACCCCACAACCATGAACCAACCAACAGGTTAGTCTATGCAAGGCTGAAACTCAGTGCGTTGAAGTTCCAAGAACAAATTTGTCCCTGATGCTCTAAAAACAGGGGTGGTTTCTCCTTAATGTTAAATAACTATGATTTTTTTTAACTTATTTATGAGACAAACAGTTTCTCTGTTATAACATCAATCCTTTTCATTTGTTACTTTATGAAACCTATTTAACTTCATGAATCAAGTATCAAACTATCCTGGTCAATAGAGAAAAAAAAACTAAATGCAAAAAATGTATTCCAGTTAAAATGGGCTTCATTACTTAAAAATAGATAACTATGCTGTATCCAGGTTTTCTCTGCTTTTGTCTAAAACTAAAGAGAAAGCTGTGTAGCTGCGTGTCTTTTTAGCCAACTGTGCTGTTGTTTCTGCTAGTTCTGGCTAAATTACTTAGTCTTACTTAATATTTTTTTCTCTTCCTGAACATTTTGGGACTATTTTTTCACAATATCGCTAATTGGCATTGATGATGAAACACTGCTGCAGCAGCCAATGAGCCATCATTTCTTGTGTATCACAGGCAAAATGTCATCGTGGGAAATATAGTTGTTGGTCAAAGCACGTTTTTGACCTGTTAGTTTTCAAACTGTTGGACCTTGTAAGCTCTCGCAGACCACAGGAAATGGTGTGGTAGGCCACATAGGTCTTGAGATTGACACGTATGCTCTAAAACATGCAATACCTGACCCACTGTAAATTACTTTTATTTAATGCACAACTCTAAAGTTGCATTATTATTGTTATTATTTTTATTTTCTTTTACATTTTTCTTAGATTTTAGAGGCATTGAAGGACTAAACATGTTTATACTTAAATTGCATTAATAACTGACTAATGTTTTGAAGGCAGTATGTTGGTGTAATAGACGAAGCATGAGATCTTATCATCTTACTTAAAAAAAAAAAGAAAATTTCGTCACGATTTAATCAAAGGTTCAGCAGTGCTCTAGGCTTTTTTTTTCTTTCTGAGGTTTGATTGCTGCAGAGGTGCGCACTGAAGCGGGCGTGGCCACAAGAGGGGGTGGAAAACTAAGGTTTTTTTTTAAACTATCGCCTTTGGTAGTGTAAAAAAGCTGCAGAGCTAGTTTAGATATGAGTTCAAGATGGAACTAATGCCTTTGAAATCTTTATTTCCCATGAACTCATATCTTAAAACGTTTTCTTTTGTTTGTAATCAAATGGTGTGAACCTGTGTTTTCCTAGACTTCGCCTGATAAGGTTGACTACGAGTACAGTGAGTTATTGCTGTACCAGAATCAGGTTTTGAGGGAAGCCGGTCTCTCAAGAGAAGCTTTGAAGCATCTCACCACCTATGAAAAACAGATCTGTGATAAACTGGCTGTGGAGGAAACCAAAGGTACATTCCTGCACACCTGTTCCTCGAATGCCTCAGTGACCTTTTTGACCGCTGCAGATTAAATCTGACATGCATTTTTCCTGTTCTTGACTTCCTGACAGTACTTTACTTTTAAAAACTCTATTCTTTTCACATGTAGGAGAGCTCCTGTTGAGTCTAAAGCGGTTTGAAGAGGCAGCAGAGGTGTACAGGAGATTACAGGAGAGAAACCCAGAAAACTGGTCCTATTACCACGGCCTGGAAAAAGCCCTGAAGCCTGGTACTTGTGCAAGCATTGTTGCTTTCTGGCCTAGTTTTACTGCAGTCACTGAGTTATTTAATTAAATTTGGTTACATTTAAGGCATTCTAAATGCCTTTGACATGTTAAGGTTTATCATTTTATGTTTATAATGTTGATGGATGCCAATTGTGATTTCTCCAGTTTAGCTAGTACTTTCTTTGAGTTTAAAGGCTGCTGATGTTGTGACGCTCCTTGCTATTGGTTGGTGCTCGTGGGGGGTAATGAGTCGTTTGTGAAAACAACAAATATGACTCAATAGTAATAAACTCTTTTCACTGAATGAATTAGGTTTTTTTTTTTTGGTGCATGCGGAATACTCTGTTATCTGTCTGTTTGCAATTGGATCATATTTTGATATGAATGATACAAATTAATAATTCATTTAAATGAACTCAAGTCAAAAAATATGAAGAAACAAGTTGAACAAAACTTCCCATCACTACACAAGGGAGAGCAGCCACATGCCAGCTGTTTTATTATGTTTGTGGGCTGTAACGTCACCTCTTCTTGATGGTCCGACACCAGCAATACAAGCCTCTGAATGTTTATCTTCTTCTATTTCCTGGTCTCTTACTCGGCTGTTCAACTCGATGTTCTTTTGGTGCTATTTTCTGTCGTGAGATTGAATGGGGAGTGTGCATTGAGCACCGTCCAGCGGCTCTTTCATGTTCCAATCACATTATCAAAACAACCAGCTTTCATTGGTTGTTCTCTTAAGAAAAACCTATCCGATATAGCAGAGCTAAACTCTTTTTCAAGCACACCAATCGCTCTGACCATTTTGTGAGCACCTGATTTTCAGATTCATGCACATAGCTGTGCACTCAATATTCAGATAGATGTGTAACGGCCTTAAATCACAAGCTATGGAACTCTTATCTCTAAGCTTGCCTCATATTGAATATAAATGTTTAATAAGTTGATCCTAAATCAAATCACGAAGTTGACTGCGGTGTCTTGTCCTGTTCACTTGCAATATTTGTAAGAGTATATTAACATCTGTCTGCAACAATTCTGTTGCTTGTGGTGTTTAGGAAGCACAGACGAGAAGCTGAAGATTTATGAGGAGGCCTGGGAGAAATACCCCAAGGGTCTCGTACCCCGCAGGTTACCACTCAGCTTTTTGTCTGGTATGTTTGCATTTAAAAAAAACGCAGTTCAAATTCTTTATCAGCACGCTGTACACTGGATAACTAATCTTTTTTTGTTGTAGGGGATAAGTTTAGGGAGTGTCTGGATAGATATTTGCGAATGAACTTCAGTAAGGGCTGTCCTCCGGTCTTCACCACTCTCAGATCGCTGTATCAGGATAAAGAGAAGGTTTGTCATCTCAACAGATACTCCGCTGGGAGTCAAAGGTTATGTCCTTGGGATTTTTATCATGCTTTTTTTATTGCAGGTTTCTATAATTGAAGAATTAGTTGTTGGGTTTGAGACGTCGTTACGAAGCTGTCGAATGTTCAGCCCAGATGGTAAGTTTATTCCAGCAGTCTTTTACCAGATGACTGACTAACTGAAACGTATGAAAATTAGTTGATGTAGAGAATATTCCAGTATCCCACAATTTCTTAGTACTCTTTTATGTAAAACTTTTTGTTTAATAAGAAAAATAGGCATAAAGGTTTAGATTGCATTTGGTGTAAACCTTCACTTAACATTTTCAATTTGATAAATGTGAAAATTTATCAAAAGTTACAACAAATTATATATTTGTTATTTTAATTAAAGGTTAATGAGACCCCCCCCTCTGTTGTACTAGAGAAAATGTGTAAAAATGTCACTGAAACTGGTGTGTACAACATTTATACACTTTTGTGTGTAAAGCTGTGCAACACACAGAATCTTTTCTTCGTTGAATCTTGTATATAAACACTTTGTAGCCTTCCAAATTGACCGAACATGTTAAGTCAATAATAATTAATTCATGGCATCTTCTTATATGATAACTGAGCTCAGGCTCATGAATAATTGAGATAGCAAGGTTTCATCTATGGACCATGATGCGACATCACATCTGAAGTTGATTTAAACCAGTGGTTCTCAAATAGTGGGGCCAGGGGGGCGTGAGGCTCCGTCAAGGGGGTAGCATTTGACCTCGGGTGAACGTGCTTTTTTTATTTTTTATTATTAAAACATTTTTTTTCTGTTATAGAATAAAGTACAATACCACTACACTACATTAGGGGACAGTGGCGCTCTTATTGGCAGAGTATGAAGTGTAGACACGAAGTGTAGAAGACAGGCGGAGAGAGAAGGAGATAGAGGCAAACAAAAGTCTCTCGAAAGCTAAGACGAGGAAACATGAGGCGTATGTAGCGCTTGGCTTCACTGTGACTACGGTGAGAGACGAGGAAAGACCGGTGTGCTTACTGTGTCTAAAAATGTTGGCAGCAGATAGCATGAAGGCAAATAAATAAAGGTGTCACTTAAAGATATTACACTCCAATCACGCTGATGACCCATTTGAGTTTTTTTCAGCGAAAAAGTGCCGAATATTGCCAGCAATCACGATCAGTCAAACAATGTTTATAGTTTTATTAAGGATTTAATGGTTTTTTTTTTTTACGTTTCAGATGCACCTTAAATCTATTCTGCTACAGTTAATACAGCTATTTTTTGTTGTAAGTTGGTCCATATTTCTTTTTTTTTTCTCATAGTTAATACACATACTGTGTTATGCGGAGGTGTACTTATAACAAAGTTAAAGACAAATAATACTATTTATACTTACATGCGGGTAGGGGAGTGGACACAAGGTGTTTTTTTCTTCCTAGGAAGGCGCGACAGAAAATAATTGAACACCGATTTAAACCAAAAATTCAAATAAAGCCATGAAAGATAGGAATTTCTCTGTTCTGCATCACTAATAAATGAGAACATAAAATTGTTTTAAATTTTGTCAACTCCGTGCAAACTTCTGAAAATCTCATCGAGGGTGTCGTTACCCTTTAAATGAGGCACAGTTATCTGGTTCTCAGTTATGTTTTTAAAGAAAGCAATGAGCTTATTTTGAGGTTGTTTTAAGAAACATGCATTTCGGTTTACAGAATGTTTTGTTTGAATTGTCCTGTGATGTGATTAATTGACTTTTTATATTCATAGTTGGGTGAAGTGATCTAATAATAATAATGGTGTATGTCTGTTTTAAAAAATAGACAGAAAACAGACTTGTGAAACAATCAATCATGTTTACTTTACTCTAGTTTTTGAACAACTTATCAGCGGCAGCTCTGGAAAGCAAAAGTCAAAATTGTATATATTATATTAGATGTTGTTTGCTAAAAGATCAAGTAATACTATTTTTCTATGGTTTGTTTCAAACAAGTACAGGTATTATGTATAACTACAGTTACAAACTGCCACAATTCCAGCCAATCAGAGAGGAGTCTGATTTACAGACCAGCCAATCAAAATATAAAAGACACTTCTCTGATTGGCTAAAATTGTGGCGTTTTGTCATTGTGGTTTATTTCGAGCGAGCGCAGTTATGAGGGTATTGTTGCAAGAGCAATGAAGACCATCTTTGATTATGCAGATTTTACTCTCAAAATTAATTTTTCCTCACACAAAATCGGTTTTCTACACGAGAAACTTTTTATTCACAAAACGCCGCTCACGCCCATGCAAATAGTTTTTATGCTCAGAATTGATGCAAAATAACCCCATACACTTCTAGTTGTTGCAGAAATTGAACAAAAAACTGTGACTAACATGATTTTTTAAGTAAATTGGAAGATGTAGCAATATTCAGTCTAGCCAATACAACAGTACAAAATGTTGACCTCATGTCATGAAATTTCAGAGCTTATTCTATGCACTGTTAAAGTTGATCTCTTGTATAAAATTTGTAATTGAACTACAAGAGAATTTAAACTTCTAGATGTAAACAAACATTTTTAAATGTGCTATTTTCAACCTATAAAAGTAAAATATGTTAGTAAATTGTAGTGGGATTTAATGTTTGTGTATTGAATAAGTAGCACTATTTGCTGATTGGTTCTGTTTATGCAGACGATGGAAAAGAGGAACCGCCCACTACGCTGCTATGGGTGCAGTATTTCCTGGCTCAGCACTACGATCAGATCTGCCAGCACAGCATGGCTCTGGAATACATCAACGCTGCCATTGAGAGCACACCGACACTAATAGAACTCTTTCTCATTAAAGCCAAGATATACAAGGTGATCTAATAAACACACCCACGTTTCTCCCGGGTTGCCCTAAAATGAATGCACATGAAAGATGTGGGTAAATAAAATGATTATTTAATTTGCAGAAGAAGCCTAAATTGGTTAGTTTTGTGTTCACAGCATGCTGGGAACATCCGGGAGGCCGCTCGCTGGATGGATGAAGCTCAGGCTCTGGATACAGCCGATCGCTTTATTAACTCCAAATGCGCCAAATACTTGCTGAAAGCTGGTCTGGTTAAAGAGGCGGAAGAGATGTGTGCTAAATTCACTCGGGTATGGGTGGATTGTTAACATGCAGAGGTTTTTATTTGTGTTTGCTTTACCCTTCTTCTGTGCCTTTCTTAGGAGGGAGCTTCTGCGGTAGAGAACCTCAATGAGATGCAGTGCATGTGGTTCCAGACGGAGTGCGCTCTGGCTTATAAATCCATGAACAAATACGGTGAAGCACTCAAAAAATGCCATGAAATCGAAAGGGTGAGTTGTGGGAGTTCCCCCGAAGAATTGTTTGTGTTTGATTTAACACATCTGTTCCTTACAGCACTTTGTAGAGATAACGGATGACCAGTTTGACTTTCACACGTACTGCATGCGGAAGATGACCCTGCGTTCCTATGTGGACCTTCTGAAGCTGGAGGACGTGTTGCGCATGCACCCCTTCTACTTTAAAGCCTCACACACCGCCATCGAAATCTACCTCAACCTGCACGACAACCCGCTAACAGACGACAGCAAGGAGCTTCAGGCTGAAACTGGTACAGCGATTGTGAAGATTGAAGCTTGGGTACCCTTGATTAAGTGTTTTAATGGTGCTTTTGCTTTCTAAATAGGAAACTTGACGGATAAAGAGCTGAAAAAGTTAAGGAATAAGCAACGTAAAGCACAAAAGAAGGCACAGCTGGAGGAGGAAAAGAAGAACGCTGAAAAAGAGAGGCAGTTAAAGAACCAGAAAAAGAAAAAGGAGGATGATGATGAAGATATTGGGGGACCTAAAGAGGAACTCATACCGGAGAAACTGGCCAGGGTGCGTGGTTTGTGTTTGAGAAGGGTTGTTGACTACAGTACAGTACAGTTTTTGTCTGTTTGCTTCTGATTGTCTGGTTTGTGGCCGATCATGAGCAGATTGAGATATTGGGATGCGTTCAAAATGTTGCATGTGCATGTAAAAAATAAAAAAAGACTGATGGTTGTGCTTCTCAGCACTCCACAGGTTTTAATTTGATGCGGTCTTTGTTTGTTTGTTCCTTAGAAGAACTTGAGCAAAGTTTTGGAATGCTTGAAGAAAAAAAAAATTTGTACACTCATTTTCATGTAAAAAGATCTGTTGCAGCAACATTGTTGTACTGTTTTGCTGTAGCTTGTTTTTATACCTGTTTTTCCCAACTTTTATTTCTAAATCTATTAGCAACACAACATGCGCAGATCATCTGTTTGTGGTGTAAAGTTAAGCCTTGTTACTTTTTAGTCTCTCTGTATAGCAAATGTGTTAGCAATAATCTATTGACTTTAAACGTCGTAAATTTAGGTGATGTTTCTTTACACTTGAATCTGTGTGACGCACGAACAACCACAAATGTTATTTACATTTTTCATGTAAACTTTTCTTTTAACGTTTACTAAAAAAGTCATTATTGTCCAATTTACATCCGCCAAGAAAAAATTGAGTTGATACATCACCAGAATTTTTTCTGCTGTTGATTTAAAAGTAAGGAATAATGGTGAAATAATGTCTCTTTTGGTATTTTACCATCTGAACAGTAAATCTAAAAACCACACTATGTAGAATATAACTTGGATAGCATTAATTTGAGATTTATTTAATTCATTTATCATTGAGCAGCTGAGGAAAATGTGTGTTCATTTCAAATCTTTTCCCTTTGGCAGGTGGAAAACCCATTGGATGAAGCTATAAAATTTCTGACACCGCTGAAAAACCTGGTGAAGAATAAGATCGAGACGCACCTTCTGGCCTTTGAGATCTACTTTAGAAAAGGTGATGAAGATCTATGTCCACACTGGCATCTTTAGAAATGTGTAACAGCTACATAAACAATATATATATATATAAAATTATAACATGCTTTTAGTAATGATAAGGTTAACGTGGTGTTATGGAGTACCTTCTCTTGAGTTTTAACAGTTCAAACCTCTTAAGTACCTTTTGAAATGGTCTTCTAGTTTTTTTTTCTATTGAGTATATTTATTAAGTAGCTTTTTATGCCAACTATTATAACTAACTTTTTTTAAACATGTAAATAGTTTAATTGTGCAAGAAGTGTAATTTTGCTCTCCAATAAGGCTCCAAATTAGTTGTTTCCACCCATGATTTGAATGTTCCTTGGCATCTCTTTCCTTCTAGAAAAGTTCCTTTTAATGCTGCAGTCAGTAAAGAGGGCCTATGCTATAGCCCCAGACCACCCTTGGCTTCACCAGTGTCTAGTGCGCTTCTTTAAAGGAGGTGAGGTGATCCGGAGTTCAAAAAATCAACAACGTGGTTGGATACGAAAGGAAATGCATGTATGCTCATGTAACTCTTAATTTTCTGACAGTGTCGGAAAGTAAAGAGTTAGCGGAATCAGTCTGCATGGTGCTCAAGCAGGAAATCTCGAGGCTTTTTGGTGAAAACAATGCAAAGAGCTTTAACCAGGCCTTCCTCAGCAAGCACTCTAGCTCCATCCCTCACCGACTAGCAGGTGCGGATCTAAACTCCAGATCAACAGCACTTTCCACTTTTATGTGTTTCTTTTCCCTTCATTTTTGTTTCTATCGTCTACAGCTGCCAAAATGATGTACTACTTGGATCCTTCGACACAAAAGAAAGCCGTGGAACTTGCTATCGGGCTCGATGAGTCACTAAACAACAGGAGTGTTCAGGTAAGAGTTGTGAGATGTGTTTTAGAAGTTTTAAGTCCATGCCAACCTCTGACCACTGATTTAGTTAACTAATCCCTTCCCTTTGCACGTTCTTTTAAATCTAAAAATTGAGCTAAAATGGCATTTAATGGTATCTGAGCATAGTTTCAGGCCTTTCACTGATTTTTGCCATTGAAACGAATTATTTGTCTGCCTTTCTCCTCGATCGTGACCAACCATTGTTTGTGATTCTGTTTAAAGCACTGTAAAAAAGCACTATTTGAATGGATTTGAGTTTTTTTTTGTATTAACAATACATTATTTCTATCTAGTTAATTAAAATGAATGACTCACTTTCATTAAAATGAATAAAATCCTTTCACTACAAACACTGAAGCAGTTTCACAGTGATAGAAGTATTTTGCATGATAAAAACAGAAGGCACTTATTAAAAAATGTTTCTTAAATGTTCTATTAAAAGTAATTTCACGCACACTGTTCATGGGTCAATCAACAAACACTTCTATGCAGTGAGTGTTACTATCCAGCAGGTGGCAATGTAATCCTTGCCCTAAAGTTATTTTGCAGTCTGAGGCTTGAAAGAGGGTTCCTGCTTCTGGAGGAGATAACAAACTACACGATAAGATTATTATGAGTGGCTATGGAAGTCCTGACCTCGACTAGAGTTCTCTCAATTTCCCAGTGTTGTGTTCACAGTTGGAATCAATGGCTTAACCAACAAATTTTTAAGACCATGTCTTGTCCTCTACAAGAAAAAGATCATTAAGCAAGCTGGGATATCTGGTTTTCCTGAGTCTTTGCCATATTCTGTGCTTCTAGTGAAAATTTGTCTTTATTTTAAATAATATTGTAAGGACATGCTGTGCTATGAAACCAGAGCGGTAGATATATCAGAGTGGTTTCAGCTTCATAGAGCACAATAGAAAACATTGGCTGTTATTTTTCCAGCCTAATTCTGGGTAATGGAGGACCGATTGTTTCCCAACGTTGCTCAGCTGAACACTGAATGCATTCATTTCTATGGAACTTGAGTCGTTATTTCAAAGTAAAGCTGTTTACATGATTTAGCTTTTCGATTTATCAACTGAACGATCCGTACAGGATAGCCCTTACAAAGCAGAGACAGCTAGAGCAGCGGTCCCCAACCTTTTTTGTGCCACAGACCGGTTTAATGTCAGACGACATTTTCAGGGATCGGTCTTTGAGGTGTGGTGGATAAATACCACTAAATAATATAAAACGACCTGCATGTAAACGGTGTTTTTTTCTAAACATAACAATAAATGTGAATCCACTCTAGCTGTTTGCTAGTACACCGTCCCCTTAACAATAGTTTTGAGGGCTTCATCACCTCATTCAAGAGCCGGTTGCTGCATTTTATGCAGAGTGGGCTTGGTGCGTGGGAATCTCCTTTCGAGATAAATTCATATTTTAAGTAGGATAGTTGTAGGGTTTTCCTCTGTCTCCTCGCTGGGCCTTTTCCCATTGTAAAGAAACTTTCTAAAGATGTTTTTTTGTACTCATTTTGCGAGCTCCTGAGCTTAATTTCAGCGGTAGCCCATCACGTAATCGTGAAGAGCACCTTGATCGACATCAAAAGTGACCTAGATGGATATAAACAAGAAAACCAGGTCATTTTTCAAAATAACACCTCATTCAGATTCCGAAAAATAAATGTAACGCAAGTTATCTATTCTTTCTGTGTGTCCTGGGACCAAATGACCCACGGACCGGTACCGGTCTGCGGCCCAGGGGTTGGGGACCGCTGAGCTAGAGTTTTGTATTGGCTTGCTAAATTTAGTAATAACGTTTTAATTCAAGTTGTTTTTTTTAAGGAAGATGGCTGTGCGCCCATGCTACTTAGCTCTGTTTAGCATTTAACAAACATTGTAGGAGGAGATAATGATGAACATTTAGACTATAAAGAGCTTAAAATTTGATGTTACATAAAATATTACATCATTGAGATTAATGATAATAAAAGTAATTAATGATAAAGGTAATTAAAGCCTGTAATATAGCAAGTGAGTGTGAAATCCCTATCATTGATTTTTGTCAAGAAAGACTTTGGATCTTGACAATGCGGTTAAGACATGAATTTACTTGTATACATTTTTTTTTAAACACGAGTCCTACAAATAATGTGGATTTGCTAGATTTTTTTTTTCATTGGTAAACAAATATGTACGTGTTAATAGATAAAAAGGTAGAAAAAATTAACCCACAACCTCTTATTTACACCAATACATAAAGATGAGTTAATGTATGTAAATACCTAGCTTATTTCTATCTTTTATATATATATATATATATATATATATATATATATATATATACATATTTTCCATTGGAAACCTCTGAAGAGCAATGCCAGTGAGGGCTTGTTTGGAGCTATTCAGGCTCTCCATGAACCATGTGAAGGCCTCATGGCCAGATCAAAGAGTGACAGCACTCTGTATAACTACCGCTCTGAGAAAAACTAGTATTAATTCAGTTTTAGTTGACTGCTGTACTGATGTAATTAACTACTTCCCTTTCGATTTTGCATGTTCTTTTAAATCTAAAAGTTGAGTTAAAATGGCATTTAAAGGTGTCTAAGCATAGTATTGTTTTATATTGATCTCTTTTTACAGATCTGCACAGAGGTTTTGGAAAACCTGAGTGATGGCAGCCTCGGTGAGGCGAAGGATGTGGCAGAGACGTACCGAGCAGAGTGTCAGAAGATCTTCCCCTATACCCTGGCCTTCATGCCTCCAGGCTATGAGGAGAACATGAAGATTGCCATGAACGGAGACGTCTCCACAGAAACCGAGGAGCTGGCCAATGATATGTGAACATCAGACAGGATTTAGACTGAGGAGGAAGGAGCTGTGATGGAATCAATGAGGCTTCGCCACTGTCGAACACACCGAATGGTTGCCATTGACTATTGCGATTGTGTGAGGATCTTCCTGCGATCTTCTACGCCCCCAGAAATTGCAGTTAGGACTGTCAAACAAGCTGTGTTTTGGAATGGAGGAAGATGAAGAGGATTGTGGGTGGGGGCATAAAAATAAATTGCCCGTTTTACTTTTTTAACCTTGCTGATGACTACTCTCTAACCAAAAACTAGTCAAACATGCATCCCTTTTAAAATACAGTATGTCTGAATGCAAACCGAATGTGCAATGTTGAGAGCTAATCCCATAGTCAACAAGCAAAGCAAAAGAACGCACTCAACCCCTTCTTTCCCCTGTTTTGAAGAGTAATTTATATGAAATAAAAGCTTAAAATGATCCGTGGCTTTGTTGATTGATCCATCTTAAGTTGGATCTGTTTGGGGAAGAGGCTGGGTGTGAACAGGAAGGGTGAATCAGCACGTCTCAGAGGTTCCCTGTTGCATCTTTTCAGACAAAAGGGACTGTTTTTGAAGACTGATGCAAACCTCGCAGCCCCTTTTCTGCTTCAACTTCCCTCACTCTGTCACTCTTGACTGGTTTGTTTGGTTACAGTGCTGAAATAAGAGTTGTACATTAAAGATTTTTGTGATAAAAGAAAGCAAGCCATGAGAGTGGGCGCATTTGGTTGTCTCTGGAGATCATTTATTGTCCTTATCAGCATGGCTAGCAATCTCCCAGCTTCCCTTGCATGGCCATGTCACCAATCCTATAGACTCCCCATGTTAAAACCCTATTAGTCAAATCTTTACAGTTTTTACTTTTCCACATGTTTTAATCGCAAATCTTAATTACTTGAGTTACAGGGCAATTTCAGAGTTACAGTTACTCTTAGCAGGGCAGTCTGACAGTCATATTACTTTTAACGGTGCTGTATTATGCTCCTTTTATTAATGTAATCCTTCTCTAAAAATTTGACCCTCAATCGGTATACCCTTAATAACATTCAGAAGGCAGGATTTATTGAAATCTTTGAAATGATTGTTCTCCACAAAATGAGTTGCCTCTGTCCATTCCTGGGCTTTTTTGTGTTACCCAGAAATTCTACCCATTTAAGATAAATATTTTAATATTTCGGAAGCCAAGAACCTATGTGGCCTGTGATTTCGAAATAAATGGTTTCTTTTAATGTTTTTATCCAACATAGTTCTAGTACGGTTTGACCTCTGGGTCAGCAAGGAGTTCATCTGGTTGGTTAACGGGTGGTGCTACAACCAATGGGTGTGTAATCCTTTTTGCAAAAAATAAAAAATATTGTTCACACATACATACATAAATGATAAAAGATCTTAATGGGATATGGCACTCATCTAAATACACTAGTTAATGCTTACCTACTCGAAAGTAGTCCCAACATCATTATTAGCAGGATGCATTTGAATCTACTTAATAACAATTCCGATGTTATAAGTGTAAAAGTGTTTTGTTTTTATTTTGGAGTTGTTAATCGAATATCTCCAATTTGATTGCGCAAACAAGTCACATGATTTGAAAAGGTCTAACTTTGAATTGAATTCTTTTGAGATGCTGTTTGTAATGTAATCTCGTTTTTCTACCATCATAGAAAAACTTCCACAGAAACGTCATTATTTTACACATTTGATACATTTTACTGAAAGGGAAATGAAAGTACCATGGCATGTAGTGTTTTTTGTTGTGTTCATGTTGAATGGGGGGAAAAACAAGCCTTTTTTAATAATTTGAAACTCTTTTTAATATGTTTTTATACTATGAACTATTAGTTATTGTTGGTGGGGTTTTTTTTCTACAAATACTTTTTGTTTGCTAATAGAGGAAGTTGTTGAAGCATTGTCATGGGTATGAGAGGAGTGCTGACCATGTGCTCTGATCTTTAAGAAACATTTTCACGAGTTGAGTTTATCTTCTCTTGACCGAAACCTTCGATGGACTCCTCGTTTGAGAGCTCCGGCTCATCGACCGGGAGCACGGCGAGCTGCTGGCGGACCTGTAAGATCATCGTGATCGGTGACGCGGGTGTGGGGAAGAGCTGCCTGAGCCATCGCTTCTGCACAGGACGCTTTCCGTCCAGGACCGAAGCGACAATCGGCGTGGACTTTCACGAGAAATTTCTTCAGATTGAAGGCGAGAAAATCAAAGTAAGCTTTGTGTTGCTTTTAGCAGAGAGAACACATTTTCTTGCTGTTATAGTAAAGAGGGCCTGCTGTATTTTTTAACGCGTTAAATAAATGCTATTTTAATATATTTTATTTAAAAAAAGGTAATATTAACTATATACTGTTTCTAAAAAAAACTTGAGAAAATCCATCGTGAGAGCGCCAAGGTGCTGATTAGAAAGCTGATTAGTGCAGGTGTGTCCTGCGCTGGCGACATTAAAAGGTTAACAGTTGTTGCGTTAAAAATATAAGTTAGTTGTTTTACCTGTTGGTTATACTTAGTCTTTTTCCAACATATATTGCTGTGTAATTTAAATTAATACATTATTTTGTTTAATCCCCAAATATGACATCCATCTTTAAATTATATTTTAGCTGTAGATTGTATAAATTCAACAAATAAAATCTTACCCCATCCTTAACAATGTACTGAAGCACAATGCATTTAAAATGCAGCTTATTGATATTATTTTATTGACGAAACAATAAATAATATTTGCCTTCTTGTAGATAAACGCGTAAGAATATTACATTAATAGCATCGTCTTAGTAAGCAGATCTCTCCAATCTAAAAAAAAATAGGATTTTGTTAGCATTACTCGAGTTTAATTTGTGATGTTTAACTTCAGTTTCTTTACTAATGAGGTTTCATTAGATGACATACAACAGATTGATAAAAATGACATTTGCATTATTCAGTTCTTTATTTATTACCGTAATTTTGGATGAGAAGACAGTTTTTGAGACCCATTGAGGAACAAGAGCTACAAGGGAGTTCACCATGGTTTGTTTTTTTCAGAAAGAGGAATTGAACTTCACTTTTAAAAGAGAAGCTCCTCTGCCATTAAAAGTAAACAACAATTGAATAATAAATTACCTTTTATGATGCGATCCACTGCAGTATTTATATTAGTGAATGTTTTTAAATAGTGTTTATTTATCTCATCGCTTATTTTGGGTGAAAGACAAAATCTTAATTTGTTTTGGCTTATATATCATTTGTTTCTGTTTACACTTCAGGTTCAGTTGTGGGACACAGCTGGTCAGGAGCGTTTTCGAAAAAGCATGGTGCACCACTATTATCGTAATGTGCACGGAATTGTGTTTGTCTTTGACGTTACTAACAAAACTAGCTTTTGCAATCTGCCATTCTGGATTGATGAGTGCCGTCAGCACTCTCTTGGAACAGAAATACCCTGTGCATTGGTCTGCAATAAGGCTGATTTAGTCACTTCAGAAAATGCATCGGTTTTAGTGGAGCAGGCTCGCAATTTGGCTGAAATCCATGGAATGAATTTTTATGTTACTTCTGCCAAAGGCCGGAAACTGGACCAGGTGGACAGCGTCTTTGTGAAAATGGCCCAGAGGTTGAAAAGTCAAAGAAAAGACAATGTGAATGGATGCGGGTTACAATCCAGATCTGACAGCTTTAAAATCCAAGCCAGGGTTCTAAAAGAAGACCAAGATATCCAGAAGAAATGGTTTTGTTTGTGCTAAAAACAAGAGTGTGTGACAAGAGAATTGTTGCATCTTTTTACTAAGCCAGTATTTTTGTGTACGTAGATCTAAGGCATTGACTCTCTGAAGAAATCTAAAGGAGTGAAACCATCTGAGTTATTTTAGAAACTAGGCAGTTTTATGAACAGATGTGCTTTGCAGTCGTTTCAAAAACCTATAAATGACTTGTGTGCTGTATAGTTGATGTATATAGAATGTCTGCTATATAGTTCCTGCTCTATACATTCAGCAACATCTTTCCTTTGTCGGTATTACTTTATTTATATTTTTGGCATTTATACTAGGGATCTATCGGTATCGGGTGTGAAACCAAGCTTGTGTACTCATACTTTTACTCATAAATACATGTCGATAACATCCACAATACAAACACCAGGACAACAGGAACAGAATGTTGGGTTCAGTTGTGAAAAATACTTTAATAATAATACTAATTATTGACGACAACATATGTATGGTGGGCTGCAAAAGTCGCTCTGTACACATCAAGAGGACGTGTGGCTACAATACAGTTACAACAATAAAAGATCTGAAGCTTAAAGTGCCCCTATTTTGAAGTGTTCGTTATTTGGGTTTGGAAGTTCCGCCTTTGCATCACTCATTCTTCTTTGATTGGTGGTTCGACTTCAAGTCTGCTGTCTTGTGTGAAGGCAACCGACCGGCTAACATCACAGTAGATGTATCGTGTATATTCTACTTAATGATAATTTAGCATAAAAACTGCATTACTATGACATTGCCGTACCAGTACCAGCCTGTGTCCGAGGAGGAAGAGGGCTCGGCTGCAGAAGAGACTCGGAACCAAACGAGACTGGAGTAGGATTCTTTTTTTACACAAATGAATTGATGTGACAGCGTGTAAACTATATAAAAATGCCAAAAATGTAGATAAATTAAAACATTGAACGGTTCACAAGATTGCAATGCATTGTGGGTAACCAAGTTCTTGCTAAAAAGCGGTCTATGAACTTGTTATTGATCAGAAATCAGATTAGAAAGATGTTTATTGGCAACTTTGTAGCACACGCACAAGGAAATTTGTTGTGGTACAGGGGTACTCTCCAGTGTTGGTACAAGAAATGACAATAACGTTGCACGGTAACAAAGGTTATATAAGTAAATAAAGTTAAAAGTAAATAGGATATAGTATTCTTGAAATAGAGGTAATAGGACCATAACTATAGTCCAAGGTCCAAAGTCCAAGGTGCTTAAGAGGTGTGCTTTTGAGGTAATGTGCAGACCAAAGAGTAAAGTAAAAGTAAAGTGCAGCAACAGAACAGAATGTGAAACGACTGGAAATGCGCAGAGTTCACATGAGAGTCCTGTTGCTTAGTACAATATTTAAAGAAATATATAGGAATATTGGTGGGGAAAGTTATGGGTTAAGGAGCTCAATGGCCTGAGGGAAGAAGCTGGCCTGGTGTTTGGGGCTCTGAAGCCCCGGCCAGAGGTTAAGAGCTGGAAGAGGTGGTTGCCTGGGTGAGCAGCATCCAGAGTGATTTCGAGAGCCCAGAGTGTACAGTTCTTGAGGAGAGCTTCAATGATCTTCTCAGCAGTCCGAACTGTCCTCTGGAGTCTGAGCTAAACCAAACAGTGATGGAGTGATTGACAAACCGATATTGCGAACTGTCAGTGTAAATAGTTAATGGAATGTTATAAAATGTGTTTCTGATGTTTGACCATTGTGCTTTGTGTGTATGACATTACCTTGTTGAAAGCGAGGTGTGGGGAAATGGCCCTGGGGGTCAGGGGGCTACATAATAACAAAGGCTAATGCGATTAGAAGTTTAGAATGCTACTATAACATGTTATCACTTGGATGACTTAATAAATGAAGTTGTGTACAAAAAAAACTATTCAAGTTAGTTGCTACAGAAAGCAACAAGTCAAGGTTGTCTGTATTTACAGTGTTTCCAGGAGTGGGATTGTCCTTCAGAAAGTGTGAAGTATGAGAGCGCATGCCAGAGAAAGCGATTCATTTAGCACTTACAATTTGGAATGTGAAGCTTTTAACCAGGTGTTTTCAATGTCATGTTCTACAACTGTTTTGTGTTTGAAATTATGTATTTTTGATTTCATGCCAAATGAGTCACAGTCCGCATCAGAGAATAGCACGGATTGAAATCCTCACCATTAACTTTTCCTTCTCGAAACAGACGGAATGCAGTTCATTATCTTCTCAGCCTCGCTCTTCTGTGCTCTCACCCTTGCGGCAGCGGAGGCGAAGAAGAACTGTCCGTCCTCGTGCGATGCTAGCAAGTGTCCGGTTCGGAGCTGTCCTGCCGGGTACACCGCGGACCCCTGCGGCTGCTGCTTGCTCTGCCGCCGGCCAGAGGGCGCGCCATGCAGCCGCGACTTGCCCTGCGGTGACGGCCTGCAGTGCAGATTTCCAGCTGGTAAAGGACGGTCTAAAGGCGTTTGCCGGTGTAAAACTACTTACAAAGTGTGTGGCAGCGACGGAAAGAGCTACGGTAACGTGTGTAAGATGAGAACAGCTGCTCGTAAAGCGCGGGAAAGAAGGCTCCCCGTGATCACAGAAGCACACAAGGGTCCATGCGCCTCAGACTCAGGTCAGTCACCGTGTGGCCACTTTCGACGAAGAAAATGCATTGACGTTTAATTTTGGAATTTACTTTTTACAAAGAAACGTGACAATTATAAATTATTCAGTACATTTTGCAGTCATACGACATTTTTAGGCGACATGGAAAAGCTAGCTACCAAAAATGTTTAATCTGTCATAGGTCATTGAAGAGGACTGACATTTTTTAGTTACCGTTTTTGGACCATATGTTTTTCACACAGATAAGTGGAGGTCTTTTCATACTTTTTCAAATGCATTCTCCAAACTTGTCAGCTGCTTATTTATTTGTTTGGGCAGATGTTTTAAATCAGCAAGGGATGAAAACATCTTTCCCCTCTGTATTCGAAGCCACAATCCTGGTCGTTGAATTTAAAGCTCTTTATTTTTTGGTGATTATTGTTTGTATCTTGTATAACTGATGCCACTCAATGATCTAAATATGTGGCCATAAAAGTTTGTATATAATTGTTTTGTCAGTTTTGATTTGAAATCCCCCCCAAAAAGAAACTCTGACACGAAATAGACTCTCAGAGGTGCACCATGTGGGACAACTGTTTTGCTTTAATAGTATTTATTTTTTATGGGTTTCTAGGGCTGTGGAATTGGTTGCGAGGGATGTGGCCTCCCAGTTTCAAGACTTTGTCTGAGTCCAAAGAACCAATTGGGATGTCTGTGACTGTATCCAAAGTTAGAGCATTATTTGAGCATTATATTAAAGGAGTCTAGGGTTGCTAGGGTAACCTTAATAGTTGCATGCACAATAGTTATCCACAAACCCTTCTGTTAGTATTCGGACAGCTACATTTCAGTTGACGTGTTCTTGCAAAATCGACATGCTCCTGGAAAGTGCTAGTCATCCGAATGTCTAAAAGCTTTACCAGTAAGACTTTTGTGAATCAGTAAGCACTAAATTGTTGATTGATCTGTTTTATAGTTTTTCAACAAGTTGTTTAAGAGTTGTACCCTGACAGTTTATGAATACAAGTACATTTACTTATTCCAGTCCAAAGGCATTTAAATGGGAAGATGCCATGACATTGCGCTAAGATGTCTTCCAGAGAGTTGGAAAAAAGTGTGACTTTGGATGTTTAGTGACATGTGGTCTCTATAGCTCGTCACTCCTCTTCGTTGTTATATCAATCACAGCCAGAGAACATAAACACCACCTAAATGTAGCTCTTAACCTTTCTAGTCCAGAATCTCTTTTCAATGTTTATTGCGTTACCCACTGTTTAGGAAAGATTAATCCATCTGTTCAAGTCTCTGTGGCATGTGATGTACTTACATTAACTTTCACAATTGCTCTCGAATCTTGCCAGTGTAGATCCTGCACATTTGACCAGTCCACGGTACAAGTTTAACTTTATTGCTGATGTGGTGGAGAAGATCGCTCCTGCTGTGGTACACGTCGAGCTTTTCCTCAAGTAAACACATTTTTGAACTTCTGCACAACCATTTTTAATTAATGGTGGTATGGTAAAAAGATAATTTGATTAAATGTATAAAATATTATGTTGATGTTTAAATTATGAAAGCTTATGAAAAAGGATGAATATCATCAAGTATCTTGTGTTATTGTTTAATCTGTTCAGCCATCCGATTTTTGGCCGCCGTGTCCCTTTGTCCAGTGGTTCGGGGTTCATCATGACACCATCTGGTCTGATTGTGACCAATGCTCATGTGGTGTCCAGCACTGCAACCACAGCAGGTCGCCAACATGTACAAGTACAGCTTCAAGGAGGTCAAACATATGAGGCCTCTATCAGAGACATCGACAAGAAGTCAGACCTTGCCACCATCAAAATTAACTCAAAGGTCAGAATTCTTCAACAACAATACGTTTCAGTACTTCTCACCTTAAACGTTTGTGTGGCGCTTATATCCAAATAGTGTTGCATTGCATTGAAGATGCACATTTTAGAGTTTTTTAAAGAACCATCAAAGTTTTAATCCATAAGCAGCACCTTTACAACGCGTGTAGTAGTGGTACTTAGTTATGGGATGTCACCATTTATTGGAATTACTAAAAAACATTTGGTGAAGGAAAGAACTTTCAAATGTCTTGCTTTGGGAGCCAAGGTTGACATTTGAAGTCAAATCCCTTCCCCTAAATTAATAATACCTCATCACTATTTGAGAGCTTCTTTTGATTGGCTACAAGTTTGTGGTGGTACAGTGGCACCGACACATTAAATAATGCTCTCTTTAACAGAGCTTCCTAATGTCAGAGCTATTGACCTGTACAAAAAGACACATGTGAGCCATACATTTTGCTTCTAGATTGAGGGTTAAATATTTGTTTCATTCTAAGTGGAAATCTTTTCATCACTTTTTTCAAATTTTTGTAGCTGGCAATTTATTTGTGTGTTGGCAAATGAAAAACATCTGTCCCTCTCTGTATTCAGTTACATTCCTGACTATTTAAAAAAAACCCTGTTATGGCAATGGATTAATCCTAGATGTCCATTCTCTCACAAAACGATATTTCAGAATTTGTATTTGAATTTAAAATGCATTTTCTCCAAACCAAAGATATTTATTTTTGTTGATAAATCAAAAGAAATATTGTTGAAAGTTGTTTTTGATTAAATAAAAGAGCTGAACTATTGGATTCCGTTATTAAATTAACATAACTGGTGTTTCAGATGTAAAGATGAACAGAAATGATAGCACAGGAAAAAAAACTTTTTCATTTCCTTTTACAGTACTTTGAACAATTTTTAGGGATTGCTTTTAGAATTGTGTGAACTTGGCTTTTGGAAACCACAAGACTTTTACATTTGACTCCAAATCCGATGTTTATAAGAAGCATATGGTTTATTTCACATACTTTGCTAAGTCTAGACACTCTTGGACAGAGGCAGCCCAACCTACATTTTCTGTAGGATTTACATGATGTGTTTTGTAAAAACCTGTTAACTTTCTTGATTCAGATGGATCTGATTTTATAAAGGTGTAAATTATCTACTTTAGGGGAATATTTCTTTGGCCTTGTCTGATTAGCAAAGGGAGTCTTGGAAGAGAGTTTGGACGGTGTTGAAAACAAAATGAGGAATGTTTCCATTGCAGAAAGTCTGGAGATATTTTGCTTCTGTTTATAGTGGCTGATGTCATTTTACCATCTCTTAGCCTTAGGTTTTTTCCTCACTGCACACAGCTGTGAATTGTTTGTCAAATCAGATTTCTGAGGACAGACCGTTCGCACGTTTTTGCAAGTGATGACATCAGAGAGATTTTTTCAGGTGTTCCCAATGAAGAAAGAAATCTCAATCCCAGAGAATTTGTGTATTGAATGTTAGCATGTAATAAATACATAAAAATATGTATTTGCTGTAGATGTTCTGCAAATGCAGATTTTTTTATCACTCTGTTTCCTGAGAATATTTATTTACGTAAGGAACTAGTTTGTACCAATCCATTTGAAGTTAAACTAAAAGCAAGATATAAATGTATAATAAGCTGATACGCTTAAACAAAAAACAACGACAATATATACTGTAACTACATGGATGCCTGAAAATGTATAACTCCTGTAGAGTTCTACAATGGCTGCTGTAATAATCAATCTTTAAAATAGCCCAGGGAGAAATAACAAACTTAACAAGCTGCAGCTGTCTGATTGCTAATCATGATCAGCTGTGATTGAAGAGTGTAGGTACTAAACCTAGTTATAACTAAACCATTATAACTCTTGCAGAGTTCTACAATGGCTGCTTGCAATTAGATATGATAATGCTTGGAAGTTGTAAAGTAGGGGGATTTTATTGAGATTTATGAATTGTTTACGGACTCAAAGATGGTGTTTTTCACAATGTCTCTTCATTCTACGTAATGAAAAAAATGTTTAGTGTAGGTCAAAATTCAACTACTATTTTGTCTACAATGTAGTTTTGTACAAACTCTTCAAATGACAGTATTTAAACACTGAATCACAAAGCTAAACGAGTCACTTTACGTCCCTTGCAGAAAAAACTACCAGTTTTATCTCTTGGCCACTCTTCTGATCTGAGGCCTGGTGAGTTTGTGGTAGCAATCGGCAGCCCATTCGCTCTTCAGAACACCGTCACAACTGGAATAGTCAGCACAACACAAAGAGATGGAAAAGAGCTCGGCATCCAAGACTCCGACATGGACTACATACAGACCGATGCCATCATCAATGTAACACAGAGAGTTGAAGTCATTTTCAGGTTAAACTATTGTTTGATAATTTACCTCTTTGTTTTTAATCAATTGGGAAACTCAGTATGGAAACTCAGGAGGGCCGCTTGTTAATCTGGTGAGTATTAACATCTTGATTTAAAAAAAAATGACATAGTTCTTTTTAGCGCCATGAATTAAATTAAAGGAGACTCTTTTTCTGAAGTTTTGTTTTTATTTTTCATTCAAACATTATGAAGATATTTGGGACCTATCACAGAGCTTTAAATACAGAGTGAAACATACAATGAAAAACAAAATAATTTAAAAACAAATAAAATGTAACCATTGACCTGCTAAATTTTCAAGCAAATAAAAGTGCTTGGAATGACATGAGTGGAGAATTACAGAATACATTTTTAAAACAGAAGAAAAAATAGCCATAACTAGTGAATTTTTTAAATATACAATCGTCCCACGTAAACTGTACCCCAATGTAGCTTTTTCCTTATAATTGTCACTGTTCATGTTCATTTTCATTTTCAACTGTTTGCTAAACAAATGACAACCGAAGGCTTCCTTTTAGAGATTTTCAATAAATAAATAACAGAATGTTGTCTTAACAAGCCAAATTAGATTTTTGTCAAACAGATAAGTTATTAGTTGCGACTATTCTTTTAAATGTTAAAAATATGAAGATTACATTCACACTTACAGTTCAATAAGTTCGTTGTAGCCATCATTCAAATGTTTTATTGGATGAGAGGCATAGTATGCCACAAAGTCAAATTTTATTATGTCTGAATGAAATAAACAGCAAAAGCTTTTTCTCAAAAGGATTCTCTCTCTTTGTAGGATGGTGAAGTGATTGGAATAAACACATTAAAAGTGACAGCTGGGATCTCTTTTGCCATTCCATCCGACAGAATTAATAAGTTCCTTGATGACTCTAACGGTAAACTGAAAAAAGGTAAAGTGCTGCACTTCTTCACAAGTTTAGTTGCATTACTACAAAATAAGCACACTGCTCATGGATTTGGTGTTTGATTTCTAGTCAAAGAAAAGGATGTCAGGACAAACATCACCCCGTCCCAGTCTGCGAGGAGGGCCTTGGGTGAGTTTTACTGGTTTCTCATCACAAAGTCTGATGACCACAAATTTGCAAATGCAATCCAAATGGATTGTTTTTACTAGAAAATCAACCAGGAGAGGAAAACTCCAGTGGCTTGAATTTGATCCAAGACACTTTTACCAGCTAGTATAAAGTCTTTATATGACTTCTTTATTAGATTGCTTCGTAATAATGACTTTTCTGTGATTAGTCATCAGCACAGTTTTCTATACTGTATACTTCCATTGAGAAATAGTTCTTAAGAACTCTTCTTGAACATTTTTCAATCATGTGCATCACATTTGCTATTTAGGTCATCCATGAGCGGTAACAAAAAATGTAAAAAAATAAAAACATGTATTTTTTTGAACAAATGGATAAACAGAAAGAAATATTAAAGCCAAAACCTGCAAGAAAGTCCAGAAGGAATTTGCAAGTGTTTTTTTGTGATTTCTATTTTTAGGGAACTGGTTTGGAAAAGAAAACTGTAAATATTTCTTGTTCTGGTAGTAAAACGTAGAGTATTAGGGTGCTTTTACGCTGGGAATGATTTGATCGTTCTGTACTCGAGAACAGTTTCCTCTCACCTCAATCTCCCACATTTTTATGTTCACACCAATCTGTTCCCAGGAACACTTCTGTATTTGAATAACCCATGAGGTTAATCATCAATGAGCATATGTTTGGGAGGAGCTTGGCTGATAATTGAACACCCAATCATAAGGCATATTTCCCAATCATATCTATATTTCCAGCATGTAAGGCAGGACCTACGAGACAACACCTACGTTGTACAAACTATCCCTCCTTCCACTCCTTCTCCACTTAGGGGTGCATTCGTCCCCTCCTTGTTCCGGACTCCTTACTCAGACAGCTCCACTAGTACGCTTCTCTGTTGCACGCCAATCACGCTTACAATACTAGACAATTATGAGAAAGAGTGAACTTAGTGAAATAGCATATGAAATCACTGCAACTCTAAGGCTAAGAGAGGTTTTAGCAACAAATGCACACATTTCTAAAACTATTTATTTTCTTTCCAGGTGTAAAAAAGCCAAAGAAAAGTTTTCTTGGAATCAAAATGGTTACTTCAACAGAGAAGTATGTTTTAATTGTCCCCACATGTGAACACTTGATTTGTAAAGATAAGATGATTTAATTAGCGAAATTTCTGTAAATTTTTATTTCTGTTTTTATTGTATCTCAATTTTTTTCTTTCTTTTTTCTTCAGGTTGGTTCATGGATTGAAAAACTGCGGAGCAAAATTGTCAGATTGTAGTGGGATTCTTGTCCAGGAAGTTATTTCTGACTCCCCATCTCAAAGGTTCTGGAGAAAATGCTGTTTATTAGAATTTTATTACATTTATAGTCAAATATACTTCAAAAACAATGAAAGAAAAATAATTGATCTGAGATGTCTGTTCCCATCCAGGGGGGGCCTGGAGTCAGAGTATGTAATTGAGAAGCTTCACTGGACATCTCTTGACCATTAACTTGGTGAACACTAGAGAATTGAAGAAGCTGTTTAAAGGGATGCACCTTTTCTTCTGGAAGTTCTACATGGTTTTGAAGATCTGCTATTTGAACACTGATCCCCAGGATCTCATGTAGTGGCACAAGGGGGAGTTGATGAACAAGATATCCTGGGTTTTCTCTCTGGATGATCATATGAGGAATATAATGGCATTGCATCTAGTTTTTCTTTCTTTACTCATGTATTTATTTCTATTCATTATGTTTGCTTAAAGGAACATCAGGATATAATTCACCACTACATGCAACATTTTATGCAGGAACCATTGTATGTCACATGACCAGTTGTGGAAGGTTATGAATGCTGTGTGTTTGTATATAGAGTCTACATCTTGTCACAGGGTGAACAGCACTGAACAAACTGGTAAAATCTCAACATTTCTAAGCAATTGCAATAAAAAATTTTTTGGAGAATCACTAAAATGTGTAGTTCTCTAAAAGTTAAAAGTGCGTAGCAAAAAACGGACTTTCATATATCCAAGTGATTTGAGTCATTGTCTCACTTAAACCTTTAACTTAATAATTTTAAAAAAATTAATATATTTTTTAATTAGTTATTTATGTACTTTGGTCATCTGCATCATTAAAATGGGTTAATTTAAGTTGGCTGCCAAATAAAAAAAAAATCGTTCACAGTCATACAGTAGGATGTGAGTTTTTGCAACTTTTTTGAAGCCAGAGGACACTCTAGGTTTTATTCATTTAAAATAATCTGGCATCACAAATCATAGCAAACTTTCATTGATTGAGATCTAACACAACATTTCAGTGTATTTCAGGCTTTGAATCGCAAAAAATGACACTGTATAATTCAACTATATATTTAAGTGTTTTGCTGATCTTCAGGTGTTTTGGAAAAACAGTTTTGAATAATATTATTTCTTAAATACAACATTAAATACAAATTTTACAGAAGATTTTACAAATTCGTTATTTTAAAGCTAATTTAACGTTTCCAGTTCTGTTTCAAAATTCAGCTTCACAAAATTAATTTGAACTGTATTAATATGCAGCTTCATTTTGTAATCTTCCTTTTTTTTACTGCAACAGGGATCATGCTATTTGTGTTGTTTTCCACCATTTTTAATGAGGTGAATTATTTAATTTACAATTCGGGAGGAACCATCGAATCATATGGTCCCAGCTATAATATTCCAATATATAAGACACGACATAAAGGGACAACATCAACATCGCACCTGATATCCCCCATTTCCGATTCAATGAAAAACCACATCTTGCTAAAATCTTCAACCCATTAGTAAAGGGAATTATTGGTCCGAAACCAATGGCCAAATTTGGTACATACACACGTACTCTTTCAAAACTATTGTTTGTATAGTTATTCCTAAATATTAACTTCATGGAAAAATCAAGTAGACCATAATATCTGGATTACCAACACAATGACAGATGATGTCCTGCTTAGTGTATTTTGGAGCGAAACATTGTTGAAATTCATCCTTTAAGCAATTGATTGGTTTAAAAACCTCCATTAAACTCACCACTTTCACAGTTTTGCTTGAAATATGCTTCGTTGTACTTTCTGTTTTGGATTTCTGTTTTCTATGTTTTTTAAAATACAGTTGCGCTTTCTGTGTTTTTTGTTGTTGTTGTACAGTGTCTACGTTTGCCTCGAAGAAACCTAATTCAGGGCACCTACATAAAATGTATTAAAATTAGTATTAATAATGGACACAAATATTCCACAAAGTCAAGGCAAGTTTTTTTTTTGTATAGCACATTTTAAACAGAGGGTAATTCAAAGTGTGTTACATTGGAACAAAGAACAAAAAGAAAAATAAAGCATAAAACATGTCTTATAAAAGCTTAGTGATTCAAATTAAGATCTAGATTAAGATAGTGAAAAGGATCCAGACACCTGAAAAGCAATGAAGGTTCTGACCGTTCATGACAAAACATTAAAAAAAATAAAAACAGTTTATTGTTTTTTTTTTTAAATGTTGAGAAATTTCCACTTTACTTTGTTACACAATCAATTACCACAAATAATCTTATAAACTTGTGGGAAGTGACCATCTAATGTTTCCTTTAAATATGAAAGTATGACCTTAGTCCTGTCGTCCTCTTCCTGGAAATATTTTCTCTGCTGTTTATCACAAACAGATGTTATGATATATTACTCTGTTGTTGAGAACATGCAGTTTCCAATAACTCTGGTAATAGTTTTCCAAAAAAATGCATTTAGGAATGTTTGTCTGGATAACATGTTATCTGCAAAGTTTGTAAAGGTCTTTCCTTTTAAAGAGATCTCTGATGTTTTGAAGTTGGGGAAAGCCTGCAGAGGCCCACGCGCTCCTCAATCGGGTAGGTGAGAATGGACCAGGGGAGGAATGTGACACATCTCAGTGTGAACAATCACTTCTCATACACACATTACATCATTTGTTTTCCATGGATGAAAATGAATGAACAATATTTAGTTCTATACCTGAAACTGAAACAATATTACATGATGATTTAATGGCTGTAAACATCAATAAACAGATTTTGGATCTAATAAGTAAAAGTAAAAATGTGAGTACTGGCCTTTATCCGGTTTCAGAGTTTTGTTACTGTGGAAGATGGCATGGAGGTCACTTATTTGAAAAGATTTTGAGCAAATGGGAACAGTTAGTCCCTCCAAACTGAAGGAAGCCATTAGGATTATTGATAACTTTGAACATTGAATCATCTAATGATGGCCAGAGTGATTGGTAGCTTCAGTAAATGTAAATATAGCAACACATGTTCTCACTTCGCTTGACTCAAGTTTTGGTTTCCCAGAAGAAAAGTGTCTTTGGCCTTTTTGATTGGTGAAGTAACAAAAAAAAGATTTTTGTTTTTTAACTACATTTTTGTTTGTGGAGCTATTGTGGAACATTTAAAAGATCTCAATCAAATCAATCAAGTGTGTTAATAAAAATTTTTTCATGTAGAGATTAAAATCAACATAGAATTCTTATAGAAATCAGACAAATATTTGTCCTTTTTTGTTTCTTTACGAGAGCCTTTACAGGTTTAAGAAATGTATTTAGTAATATTTTACATGTTGTCTACGCCTAATTTGTTGGTAATGTAGAGTTACCAATTCATTTTTGTGCATGGTTTTACATTGTAGAAGAAAAAAAACAGAGCACTGGGTGCTCCGGTTTCCCCACAAGTCCAAAGACATGCGAAATAAGTGAATTGAATAAGAACAATTGTCCATAGTGTTAACGTGTGAATGTGTGTGTGAATATGTTTCCCAGCGATGGGTTGCGGCTGCGAAGGGCATCCGCTGCGTAAAACAAAATGCCAGAGAGTTAGCGGTTTATTCCGCTGTGGCGACCCCGAAAGGGAATAAAGCCGACATGAAGATGAATGAATGAATATTTTTTAACATTTTCATAAACGCCTTCTGCACTTACGTCCTCCTGCCCACCACCCAACACACTCCACCTGTCACTCACATCCATACAGGGCGATGCGGGGAAAGTGGCTTGCCTAGAGCCACAACGGCAGAATGACTGAATGAACCTGGCGGGGAATCGAACCGCCAACCTTCTGGTAACAGGATGACCAACTGCACCGCAGCGCTATCTTTACCCCCCCTTGTGGGAATATTTAGAAAAAATATTAATAGATGATGAAGTTAAGGACTAATGACTTCTCCCTGTTTGAAAAAATACTGATGGTTTTGGTAGTTAAAAAGTTTTTTTCTCAGTTAGCATACAGATTGGAGAGTAAGAAGGATGATGCCAGATTTGGTTTGCCTGCTGACCCTCATTTCATGTTGCAAGATATACTTTACAAGCAATACTCTCTGCAAGCACAAAGCCACTTACCTCCCTTTGAACCCTCGCATGCTTTATTTTAAACTTAGTTCTATCATTTTTACATAAACTGCATTTGACTCACTGGTGTGCTTTTGAAATGGGACCCTTTGGGAGGGTTTGCTCACATATTTGTGATGTCAGATAGTTTTGTTGCTCAGTTGAGTGTAAAACACCTTTTCCCAATTCCCCCCTCACTACTCCCTCCTGCCATTTCCAGAGATCTTAGACAGAATAACCTTCATCATAGCTTTTAAGAGTGTTCTTTGATCTCTCTGTTGTACATATAATCCATCATCATGATAGGATGGAATTGATCACATTGTTCAAGGTGAAATATGTTCGTGTGGTGTAGCAAATTATAACCTACTTCCTTAGATGCTTTATCTGACTAACGCAAAATCCAAATGATCTACTCTAAACGTCTTTGTAATATGTTTGTAGGTATTGAATAAAATAGTTTGAGGCTGTGAGTTGGAGGAATTAGCTTTATTCTCAAAGGCTTTCTGCACTGCAATGTTTAGCTTTAGTTGACCTTTTCAGATGTTCTATGAGGACTACACTTTTACAACTGTGACTGATCCCCACAAGCTGCCAATAATGGCCTGAAATATTTCTGTTGCGTTTGGACCCTCCGCCTCCCTCTCCTCCCCTTCCTAAAGGAGTAGTGCAGCCTGTCCACGAGATGTCCCTGTTGGTTAAGATGTTTGCTTGAGAGACGTGGCACGGCAGGCTCTTTTTGTCTTCCTCTGGTCAACCATGAGGCATTTTTTTTTTATTTTTAAAAAATAGACCTCAATCAAAAAGACAAATATAACCGACTACAAACCATATACATCAACTCAATAAACAGTCAGGCTCTTTAAAATAGTGAAACAGTTTTCCAAATACTTGGTAAAGTAACCAGTTAAAAAAGGTTATTTTAAAAAGTAAAAAAAACTTTTTTTTAATTGGTCGATTTATTATTTTTGATTGCATGTTTAGTTCGCATTTTATTCTTTTGTATGAAATAGAAATAGTTGCCCCAGCACATCGGCATATGCTCCATCAGTCCACACAAAAAATGCTAATGATGATATCAGGACATCTGTTTGATGGGTGAGAAAAGATAAAAACAATGGGAGAGAATAGAAATATTTAGGCTAATATTTATCAGCCTATTAAACATGTTAATGACAGACTTGCTCTTAAAATATTAATATTTTACTTTATCAGTTTGCATTTTTTTAACATCCCCTATATTTCTAAATCAGCTTGAGTTGCTCGCCCAGCTCATCACAGGAATTCGATCTCCTGCGATCTGTCAGAGTATTGCTATTGAAAGTTCACACTTCAAACGCTGAATCCATTGGTTGGTTGGTGGCTGGGATATGGAAATGGCCCATCTGTCAGAAGAAGTCACCCACGTAGCAACAATTTCTTTGTGTTTGTGACCCCCACAACATCCCATGTGGTAGCAATGGCCTTTCCCAGGCTTTACTTTATAAATGTGAAACTAGCTGGGTGTCATGCATGTCAAACCGACAATCAGGGTGTGATAAAGGTCACCCGAGAATACTCCACAGAATAATAAATAAATCTGTGAGATGTTTGGTACATTCTGTTTCAGTAATGTTTTCACTGGTCTAGATGCGTTGGTTGTGCTTGTAAAGAATCTTGTAAATGTGCCTACTCATGAATATTTTTTTTTTGTGAAATACAGATATGAACACCTAAATTAAACAATTTCTTAACATCAAGGAACTAAACTGACTGTCAACACAAACAAGCATTTTATCTTTTATTTTGTTTTATTTTGTTAAGATTGTAATTGTTTTAATTGACTTTGTTGTCAATATATATATAGATTCACAGAATAATACAAATTCCACAGAATAATAAATAGCAAAGCTGCTTCTCAAAGTCCTCATGAGGATCATGTAGAGTTCCTCTGAGGCCCCTGGGAGCCTCGCTGATTGAGGCAGGTGCTAGTCACCTCCCCAGCATGAAGAATATACAAACTTAAGATCCATCGACAAACAGTCCGCCGGACAACATCTGAAAAAACAAACAAAGACAAGACAGAAACTAACAAATGAAACACAACGGTTAGAAAAGTGTAACAGACAACAAACAAGTGATCAGCATCAGCTGCAGGATGAGTGGTAAATGATGAGGATAGGTTAGAGAGGAACATTGAACCACATTGTTTTTTTCAACAGTTTGTATGTATATAGTGCTCAGACACCAGATCAGTTTAGATTAATACCAAGAGCCAATTATTTGAATGCTAGAATAAACAGGTATGTTTTTAATTTAGTTTTGAACTCTGTGAGTGTAGCTGAGCTCCGGACAACATCCGGGAGTTTATTCCAGAGCTTTGTGGGCTCAATATGAGAACACTCTTCCACCTCTGGTGGATTTATTAATATTCAGAATCCTTAATAGTCCTGCTTCTTGTGATCGGAGAGTGCGAGCTGGAATATATCGTTATAGGAGACTGCTCAGGTAGGCGGAGCCAAGCCATTTAGAAGTTTTTAAACTTTAGTTCACTAATTATAATAATGCAAAGATTTTTAACTGGAGGATGAAAATTAACAGTGTTCATTAAAGTAGCATGCGTGATACAGTGATCAGTCTTTTTTAAAAAACATTTTCCAAGTACTGTAATGGATTTGGTTGTTTGTCATAATATAATGGTAAATGCTTGACATCTTTACTGCCAGACATTTGAACAATTACTTAAAAGTGCCATATATATACAAATATTTTGACTCCTCTATCACAGCACCCATTAATAACCTTTTTTAATAACCATTTATCATATCGTATTTATCATAAACTAAGTCTTTATTCACCTCAGGTGGTTGAGCTACACAAAATGAGCCATGTGCATCATGTTCCACCCACTGCCATATTTCCTCCACACCCCCTGCTGGGTTATGCTTGTCGGCACACAGATAATCCTCCCATTTTCGACGAATACATTTATATTTTGGTCTGGGACAGTCAACAACACTTTATTTCGTTGTTTGTCCTTCCCGGTTCTACTACAGTTATACTTCTGGGTCAGTCAGTGTGTATGTTTTTCGTTCATTGGTTAGTGGGCGGTACTACGGTCAATGGGTTGGGCTACAGCCATCAGGTCATTTTGAGCTCCCAGAATAAGAAAATAGGATTACACAAACATGCATGAACCAATCTGAATATGATCTAAGGCTTGTTTTAGATGAGGAAAAATGCAAAAAAATGTTTTTGAATGAATTTTTTGGTCTTTAATTTTTTACAGCATACATTCCTCAAACCATTTACACAAATAGTGGAAATACACCAATACATCTTTTTTTTTCCACTGCTGTCAGCTGCTGTCCTAAAGATTAGAATGAGATCTGGAGACTTCTCAGGCCACTATGGTGTGGTGAGCTGCCAAGTCTGAAAATGTTTGCGCTATACGCTATACTTGTAGCCTTCACCTGTTCAGGAACCATAGGGTTCAGAGCTCTTTTGGCAGTTTGGTCCTTTCACCTACATCATTACAGAGCGCCATCATGCTGCCAGCCAGAATCTTGTTTATGCCAATTTCTGACCTTTTTTATCAGAAGGTCAAATGTAAATTGTGACTTTCCTCTAGAATGATTGTCACTTGTGTGTCGCCGCTGTTCCTCATCTCCTTCAAGGTTTGAAGTGTGCATTCTTACACCTTACTTGTACACCTTCTCTTTCTATCATCACAACACATTTTTGTGTTTCTACTTTTATCTCTAAAATCAAAAGTTCTGTTACCATATCACACACACTTCTAATACTTTTTCACTTTTCTGAGGGTTTACAGTACTATGCTGTTTGAACTGAATTGAACTTGAAAGTTCCAGCAAGTTCATAAAATTGGTCCTAACATAGATGAACCACATGGTGCAAATTTCATTTCCTAATTTCACATTCAAACGATCCATTTCATTTTTTGCTTTTCTGTTTGCATATGTATAACAAGTCCATGATATGCAATGATAAAATATATAAACTACTGGGTACTTATGGAGTACTTTTGATGTAATTGCAGGGTAGTTGCAGCGTAATCTCTAGTTTTACCAAGCTTCCTTCACTTAAAAATGTCAGTGGGCTTTCCCCTGATACTAAAACCCTTTCTAGAAATAATTTAAAAAATCTGAATAATTTTTAAAGAAAGCTCTAAAATCCTCAATTGGGAAAGTTTCATTTTCTAGATCTGTAATTATATTTTAGATTTGTGCTTATATCCTTGTTTTGAATACAGATTGGATGGTTTTCACTGAGAATATCACAGTACTTAAAGGACACGACACAAGCATAGTCTGCTGTTTTTGTTTGTGAAACTGTTCCTCACATACAAACTGAGCACACACTTCAGGGTTTTAATGCATTTTATGAAAGCGAGCCTCATTCGCAGATGAATCTGCATGAATAGATTCGGTAGCACATATGTGGGCTATTTATTCCTCTTCTCATTGTAATGTTGATGGATCTGAATTATTTTAAAAGAGTGAATGAATGAACGAACACAGCTTGGAATTTGCATGAAGCATTCACTCAGAGCCTGTACTCGTCTCAAGTAAACATGTTGAACCCAAGAATTTTTTTTCAAACCCAAGCAACTTTCTGTCTGCTAAAAATATAACCATGCTGTACACGGTAATGATGGCTTCTCTTTTGGTTGATCTCTGCATGGAACTGAGAAAAAAAAATCAATCGCTGACCGCGTAACCAAAATATACAGTGGGAAGAACAGAAGTGAGTGTGAGTGAGCAGAAACGTAAGGTAGGAACCGACAAGTGAAACTAGAAACCAAAAGTGAAGGCAAAATCTTAAATCTTGTTTAAGGATGGCAAATAAAACTTAGAAAGGAGCTAGAGGTAAAGTAGACTGTGTTAGAGCTAACAATGAGCTGCAGCTGGGTTGAACCCTCATTGGAATCACCTGCGAAACCAGTACTGGCGCTTGTGGTGGAGTTCCTCTATTTACTGTTTATGATGTATCTGATGCTTTTATCTAAAATGACTTGCAATTCTCAAGTGAAAGCTCTCGATCTGTCTACGTGAATGACAAAAAATGATTCAGTGACAATTACTGTATACTTGAGTTTGCACAGAAAAAAAATATAAAAATACTGATTTCTCTGACAATTTTAGCTTTTTTTCTTTACACAAATACGATCCTCTCACTTTTGAAAAGCGTACAAATTATATATTTGTATAATATTTGTAGCAGCCAACCATTAAGTTGTCGAAGATTAGGCTTGTTAAGCATGTGAAAAGAGTCAATAAAGTAATAAAAATAAAATAAGATAATTGTGTGCTCCAGGAATATGATTCCAAGTTCACAGCTTGTCAAGATCAAACAGACATCAAAAAAAATTTAAAATCAGGGGTGCTCTACCGTGCAGTGAAAACTGTTTACCGCCATTACCAAACTTCTTGCTAACTGATTGAGGAAGCATAACAGGGAGACCTACTGCCTCTAGTGGCCAGGATCAAAATAACACTCCATAACTCCTACAACATATCTTTTCTTTAATTTGTGAAAAAAAGTGTCAGCAAAATAATTATAATTTTAGGGTGTGTAAATAAATTGGATTTTTTTCATTTCAGTTACCCAAAATGTGTACAGACAGTGAATACATGTTTAAGCAGATCTTGGTGTACACTATGAAATTCCTCTTCCTCAGAGAAGCAGACTTTCCATCACTACTGCGCCTCCTTCTATGTCTAGAACCTTAAGAAAACTTGAGTGCAGATTCTAAAGATTTGAAGACAGACTAACACATTAATATAGGAGAGAAAATATAGCCACACGCTGACGATTACTGAATCCCATTTCCAAACTCAGACAGATACACCTATTCTAATGCACTATCATGCCCAATAGAGCATCTAAGCCATGCTTTGAAGCCTTAATGTGAACATATTATGTAAAACCATTTGGAGAAATTGAATAGCAGAGGTGAGGAGATGATGAGACGGTCTGAACGAGGAGTGTTTTCTTTTCCAAGCCTAAAACTGGCAGCGTTTGAAGATTTCACGCAGCAGGCACATTTTCTCATTGCACTTAGCAAGATGAAAGGCCTTTCAGAGGGCTCATTCGAAATTTTCTGATCTTTTCTACCACATTCTTTCCTTCTCTTTTGCAATGTTTTTTTAATAACTTCCATGTGATCATTTTTTGTTTTTGATTGTCCAATACTCTCATTGATTTGCTTCACATAAGTTCAGTTTACAGTGTTTGCATTGAATTGTTTTTCTGTCCATCCAGAGGTGACAGACTGACTGTCTGAGCAGCAGGTGCTTGAGTTGATAAGAGCAACCTGTCGCCTGGTTTCCTCTCTCCCACCTGTCTCACCCAGGCTGGTCTGGCGAGACAGACGTGGCAAGAACACACAAAACTGTATTTTATAATGCCTACAAATTAGGTAAAACTAGGCTTATACCACACATTAATGATTGCTATATAGTGAACTCTTTCCTCCTAATCTTAATCCCATAGATTGAGAATTGTATAGTTCAAAAGAAACTCTAAGGTTCTTACTTACTCCATATTATTAGCTAATATGAATAAATTGTTTAATTAAATTGTTTAAAATGTACATTAGTAATCATGTTTGTTAAGCTGCATTGAAGCAACCAAAAAAAGTTTTAAACAATTCTAATAATATTGAACATTCATAACCTGTGGAAGATTATGTCATTTTGAGACCAGAGGCATAAAAGATAAACAAAACTTTTCAAATTACAAATTAACACAAATTACTTTTTAGGTAAGGCATACATTAAAAAATGATAATAATTTGTCAGGTTAACTACATACATTTTACACTATAATGAAAACGGAGACATTCTGATGAATCTCCATAGTTTTTTTCCAAAAAAAAAAAAAAATCAGAATTAGAATCAGCTTTATTTCCATGTGAGTGTGCGTGCTTGCGTGCGTGTCCGTGTGTGTGTGCACACACCTACAATACAAACCACATAAGTACAGTAAAGTGCAACACAACTAACAAGCAATTAACATAAGGATTAACATAAGGCTATAAACGTATTTTAAAAGATTGATGAAATGTAAATAGTTGAACAAAGTCTATAAAGTGTAATGTGCTTAAGTGTAAAATGTAAGGAGATAAAATGTGCGAGATTCCAGGTGACATAAGGCTAAGAATGGGTAATAATTTTACTTATATAAACAATTCAATATGATGATTCTTGATAAAGTTTCTGGAGAAACGCTTCATATAATGAACTAAGTGATCCTCCCAGCTCATTAACTTAACGTTATAAGTATATGAGCGACACATAATCTCAGCATCACTGACGACTAAACAGCAATCCCTCCTGCTCCGCTGCTCCTCACATGATTCTTACAGAATTATTGGAGGGGAGGGGGTTACCTGGGGCCTAAGATGCTTCAAGATCCTGGTACCCCTCTACTTGGACAGCTCACCTAACACATGGGTTTTATTTCTATGTAAGTGTGAACTTGTGACAATTCAATGGATGAACAGCAACCTAAGGTAGGCAGCTCCTTGCTTATACTATGTTCTCCACTACGCATAGCACAATAGAGCATAAAGCATGGATAGAAATAAAACAAATGGTTGATTTTTCCAAATTAGCATTTTCAAATAACAGACAGGATGTTCTTTGCTAAAAAATTTGTGAATAAAACATTTTACAGAACTCATGATCTCAAACACTTCCTCTGGGAGCCCTGCTGAAAATAAAAGTCCTGACCCCATGACCTTGCACATGACATAATGCGAGGCGGAGTTCCCTGTTCTGCCTGTGTGTTGTACCAGTCATGTGACAGCCCTACGCTCCGTAATGACTGGCTCATGTCTCAAGAAAATATTCTGCTTCTGCAGAGAGTCCCATGAAGTTCCCCACACAACAGCAACAAGCTAATATAGGTTTACAACATTTCAGGCCAAACCTTAACATATGTGTGAAGAGACTTTAAAGCCATGTAACAAACGGGTTATCACATATTTAATAAGTAATAATACGATAAGAGGTAATCATTCAATCTGTCATATAAACAAATCAGAATCTTACCTGGGTGAGCAGTAGTACAGTGCCCTGGGGATTCGGAACACCGCAAGATCTCAAATGAGGTTGTGCCAGGTCACACATTCGGTTAAAATTATCTTGTCCACCAAAACAAACCCACTGACATTATTATAGACCCTTACTCAAATTGACCAAAACATTACCACCCAACCTGTAAATCGCATTATGTCCAGATCGTCAGCCACAGTGAACGGTGTAACACTGTATAAACCACAACCAAGGTAAGTGTATTTATAATGTTTTATTAATCTATTCTAGACACACAAATTGGATAAATGATTTTAGCTAAGCTAACCTAACGCATTCGCTCAAGCAAACACACACACACACACCGAGGGGGAGGGGTGAGAGAGACAGATTAGAGCCAGCGAGAGAGAGAGAGAGAGAGAGAGAGAGACAATGTTTCAGATCCCAAGTCTAAGCTTACTCTTAATTATCAATTTAAGTATATAACCAGCTTCAGCATTCCCACAGTCGATCAGGGTTCCCAAGTTGTTTGCGGGGCAGAATGAGAGGCTTCCTGTGTAGGGCTGTGAAGGTGTGCTCTGGTTGTGGGAAAATGTCCGTAAAGTCCAAAAGACGTTTTGCGTTGGTTCGGCAGTCTTTATATTTAAGATCACGACTCTGGGTTGATGAGAGCCGGGTTTTTCTTCGTTGAGAAGCCAAACGATAAGAGAGTTCTGAAATGGTACTGAGAGTAGCTGGCTAATAGCCGGAGGAGAAAACGGACTGGAACTGGAGAAGAAGAGACTGCTAACTACGGAAGACAAAAGAAGACTTAAAAACAGCAAAGAAAAGAAGACTCTAACAGCAAAGGAAAAAAAGACTAGACTACCAAAGAAAAAGACTAGAGTCTTCAGGGGAGCGCGCCTCGGTTTCTTTGAATTGGAGGCGGGTCTTTCTCGCAGTTCGAGCCACTGAGAGTACTCCTGGAAAAGGATTGGTGAAGTCACACCATGGTCCAGCCCAGGGAGGCTCTCATCTGAAGAGAAATTTTCTCTTTGAATGGCGGTTATTAATAACGACACTATATCTCAGCAAGAGAGTACCGGATAATTTTTTACACAATTAAATCCTTTCCGGAACGTGACAAGCGTTCTAACGAGATCAAACACTAGGGGTCAGTTACGGAAAAATTCACTCATTCGCACATTCATTCGTTTTAAACTAACTGGCTAACAATACAGGTCTTCCGTGTATACAAGCAGATTAAGAATTGCTATGACTATTAATCAGTATATGGGCGTGTACACGTAAACAGATTTGTCCCTTTTCCTCTGTATGTTGAACCAAGCAGTTCTGGTGAGCGCGGCGCTTTGATTCTGCGCAGCTTCGTTTGAGTTGAACCAGGCTTCGTCCACCCCACGCTTTGATCCTGCGGTCATGCAGAGGTCGAAGCATTCGCAGGCTCATGGGAGCAGAGAGGTGACGCTGGGGGTTATCTGATGACCCCTTTAATCCGTGGGGGTAATTACGTTTTTGACTTGTTTAAAAATGAGGCCTGAGCAATGGTTTTACTGAGGGCAGATTCGCGCGGGTCGAACGCATTCCATGGTTCCGAGGAACGTGTCCAAGTAATATGCCGGGGGAGCAGCATCTCTTACAGCCACTTTAATCAAGACACAGAACCATCATTTAAATCTGTGTGGTATTAGTTTAACACTAAGAACAATATTGAAAAACACTCTAAACCAGTTACTATTTTAAGAGAAAATAATGGAAATATGGAATATGGAAATGATGTAAAATAAAACAAAGCTGTGATTGGTTACTGTGAGCTATTCTCAATGAGCATGTCTTCATCTACGTCCTTTGCTTTCTTTCCATGTTCCTCCGGTTGAAAGATGATCCCAAATTTGGAGAATTTGCCCTTTGGAGAGTTGTGACCAGGGCCTGAGTCACACAGTGATCGCTGCAATGTTTTTCAGCAAAGTCCACTTTAAAAACAAGTTTCAAAATTTGGACCTTTTTTTCGTAATTGCACTAACAAAAAATCTAAAGGCTCCTAAAAGCTTAAAATTCACTCTCCTAGAGATGTTAAGATCTGTAATAATGTTGATTTGTGCTGTGCCTCTGCTGTTTGCACTGTATTTATTAGCAGGGCGCTCACAGAATCCCTTTAGAAATATGGCAAAAATGAAGCTCGTGAGACTCATAAAAGCAAAAGAAGCGATATTAGGTTTTACAGGCAGGGGAGGAAGGCTCAGTCACATGGTTTGAGTTAAGAGCACAATTACATAAAAACAAATAGCAACTTAACACCATAAATACAGGTTTACATAGTTGTTAAAGTAACTGTAAGTGTGGGAAATATATCTTGTTGTAATGGCACTAATTGAAAAGGTCTGTTAGGAAAAAATCTTCCATGTTAGATAGGATTATGTGCATCACGACAGATAATAAATATGACATCAGATGAAATTCCTGGTGTGTTGTTCGTCAGGTTCCGCCCCAACATAAACATAAGCTGTGGAAAGCCCATTAAACTGGAAGGGAAAACAAGTTTATAGCACATTTCCAGCCAATTTAATGTAACACATAGCTTGATTAACAGCAAAGCATCACCCGAAGCAATGAACTCAAACCCCAGAGCGCTCGAGATGCTGGAAAGCCAACGGGAGTTTTCTGGAGGAGTAGTGCATTTCTCCAAATTCTTTCGGTGTAATCCAGGCTTGCCCTATTTATGTGATTTAATCTTATTCTGTTATTTGAGCATGCATGCGGTATGGTCTGAGATGACACCCATATAACTCCAGTTTCACGTCGGGGATATTCAGTGCTCTTGACCTGTATGATCCCACAGAAAACAAGATATTTATCAGCACTCACAACATTATGAATTAGCACATTAGAATTGCAAATAAAGCTGTTTTTATGAGAAAAAGAGTCACAGGACCGTATTCAAATTCAATTCAAATGAGATGATGCACTTTTACTAAACGATATATTGTTTTTTATGTATTTGATTAGATTTCACAATCTAAAGTCTTAGAAATATTTTAGAGATGATGTTTAAGACCTTATAATATGTATAAAGTCACTGAATTGCTACACAAAATGAGCTAATTGAAGTACTTTGGGTCATTTTGGGGAGAACTGGTAATTGAATGTTATATGACTTAATAGATTAGATATGATTAATTAAAGATCCCTGGGGTTGCGACAGAGAGTATATAAAGAAGGTATAGTGACAGAAAGTATAGTGACTTATTGACTAATCTCCAAGGAACGGAGGCAACTGCTTGTGGCTTGATTAAAAAAGTACAAGCAGTTTTGGAATTAGGAATATAACCAAATCGAGAATTTTTTTTGGATTTAAGTGGAAAAGAGAGACTTAGATGGAGAAAGGGGGAGAGAGAAAAAGAGAGAGGGAGAGAGCAAGAGATAGAGAGAGAGAAAGAGAGAGAGAGAGAGAGAGAGAGAGAGTCAGAGAAAGAGAGACACAGAGGGAGAAATTGGAAGAGAAAGAATAAAGAGAGAAAGAGAGCGAGACCAAGCAATTCTTCAAACTCCTCTATGTAAGCTATATTGTGTTTGGTGTTTGGGAAATCTTTAAAAACTTTCTGAAGTTCTAAATTCTATTATTCTTTGAGATGTGTTGTAATTTGTTTAAAAAAAAACAACAAAGAAAATTCTTTTTTTTTTTTATTGCCACCTCACCTGAGCAAAATAAGGTTTAAAAATGAGCACAACAATCTTCCTTCCCTAAATATTTATTTGGTAAAACCGATATACACACAGGAAGTTCAAATATAGGCAGAAACATTGAGTAATCACAGACAGCAATGATACTAAAATATAATCTAAACTAGCAAAGAAAATGTAATCAACAACAAAACTGAGTTTTAACAGGGATTAAATTTGACAATCAGATGCTATAAATATAAAATATACATAGAGCAAAAATCCACAATGAGAACAAAAAATGCAAATACTATTCCAGAAAGCAGGTCTGCCATCAGCATTGATGAGGAAGACTAAAAAAATCCATTGTTCTTGTACAACAGCTGCATGAATACAGTAAGAAAGTAATAGAGGAGCGCACCAGGATGAGTTCCACATGCCTCAGATTTACCTTCAGCTTGCTAGGATTTCTTAATTACTGCTCTGAGGCTGGAAATGGATATCTGCAACCTTTTTGTTGTCGCTTCGTCCCATTATGTGAAGATCAGAGCACGGCACTGTTCTTGGGTCTCGTTTGTGATGAATGATTGAGTGACGTTGACCTTTCTGCCACCTCTTACATAAACTCATCGAATCAGGAGATCACAGTTTCCTGTTCTTAAAAACTCTAACAAATTAATTCCACACTGTAATATTTTTTTAGGATCTAATTTAGCCAAACACTCTGAAACATATACATCCTATTTAGAACAAATAATTTGTTGTTTCAAAGCTGGGTTTCATCTGGGGATGAAAAGGAGTTTGATCTCTTTTTAAATGCTACCCGTCCCGCTGAGAGAGGAGCTGCCTGGGGTGCAGCTGAAGGGGGTCGGTCAACCTGTCTCATCATATTAATAGATCTGGCAGAATAACTTCTCTTCTCTTCTCTCCTCTCCTCTTCTATTCTCTTCTCTCCCCTCTTCTCCTTTCCTCTCCTCTCCTCTCTTCTCTTCTCTTCTCTTCTATTCTCTTCTCCTCCCCTCCTCTCCTCTCTTCTCCTCTCTTCTCTTCTCCTTTCGTCTACTCTCTTCTCTTCTCTTTTCTTCCCATCTATCCTCTTCTCTTCTATCCTTTCTCTTCTATCCTCTTGACTTCTCTTCTCTCCCCTCCTCTCCTCTCCTCTATTCTCTTCTCTTGTCTTTTCATCCCATCTATCCTTTTCTCTTCTCTTCTCTTCTCTTCTCTCCCCTCCTCTCCTCTCCTCTATTCTCTTCTCTTGTCTTTTCATCCCATCTATCCTTTTCTCTTCTCTTCTCTTCTCTCCCCTCCTCTCCTCTCCTCTCCTCTATTCTCTTCTATTGTCTTTTCATCCCATCTATCCTCTTCTCTTCTTTTCTCCTCTCCTCTCCTCTCCTCTCCTCTCCTCTCCTCTCCTCTCCTCTCCTCTCCCCTCCTCTCTTCTCTGCTTTCTCTCCTTCCCATCTATCCTCTTCTCTTTTCTTCAAAATCATGATGCCACAAACAATACAAAGTTAAATTTCTAAATCATTAATACCTTGTAACATGTTTACAATTCATTCAACAGTATTTAATAAAACATGCATGAATTGTGTTTTGGGACAAAAAGTACGATTTAATTTGATCTACAGAACAAGAATGTTCAAACTTCTAGACATTGTTACGTAATTTCACTCCCTTTCTTGATAAAGAAGAGAGTGAGAGAGTGAGAGAGAGTGAGAGAGTGTGAGAGAGAGAGAGAGAGAGAGAGAGAAAAGAGGAAGAAAATATTCAGTATACCTCATATTAAGTGGGTCTGCCATCAGTGCATTCTTGCGTAACTTTCTCCCAGGCTCTGAACATGTGAACACAAAGAGGAATCCTTCTTCACCACCAGACACTCGTGCTGCTCTCCAAATAGGTCTTCCCTCAGCTGCAACGAGCCATATTCAGGCTAATAGTTGAGTGCATCATGACAGCATTACACATAATATTGCAGAAGCTCCAATCCATCTCTTACTTTTACAGTTGGACATTTTAGGTTATTTCCTTTACATCTACAAAATGTAAAATTATTTCACTGTAAAAAAAGTACCCAATTAATTTGGCATATAATAATTTTTTTATGATTTTGTAGTGAATCTTAATGTTAAATCGTTTTATATTTTGTAATAAATCTTACTCTTTATGTGAAATCATTTTATATTTTGTAGTAGATCTTAATTTTAATTTTAAATCATTTTATATTTTGTAATACATCTTAATTTGAATGTGAAATCAGTTTATATTTTGTAATAAATCTTAATTTAAATGTGAAATCATTTTATATTTTGTAGCAAATCTTAATTTTAATGTGAAATCATTTCATACTTTGTAGTAACCCTTTGTTTGGTTTGATCATCATCATCATCATCCTCATCATCATCTCAAGCTCATGAAAGTAAAGGAAGCCTGTCTGGGATCAGGATGAATAAAACATCATACACACAGAGGAACGATTCTTATGTAATCCAGGTAGCACAGCCAAACTCCGAAGGAAACGAGGTTATTGAGTACATTTAGAATGCACCGAACAAACATCCTCCATCATTATTTAATGTGATTTGGAGCTGAATTGGGACTTGTTTTTATCTTGGTATTCAATAAATTATTTTCATTCATTTATGTATGACCTAGAAAAAAACTAGATTCTGATATCGCAAAAGAGAGTTACCAAACAGGATTTTGACTGGATTTTGTATCATCGTCTGTCCAAAATTACACAATCTATTAGCTATTGATACTGGCCTCTTGATATTTTTTAAACCCATTAAAAAATTATTAAATGAAAACGTATTAATTAGCAAACCTTTGGATTTTGGGGAATTGAGTTGCTCTTGGTTAACTGTACAGTATTCGTTTTTGCTCATCTCCAAATTCTTTTTTTTTTTTACTAAATTCATCTATAAATTCATTTTTGTTTTTATTAAGCATTTTACAGAGTTCTAACCTAATATATATATATATATATATATATATATATATATATATATATATATATATATATATATATATATATATATATATATATATATATTCAAAATGTCACCAAAGTGTAATTGGATTCAATTAGCTATGCTAAGCTATGCCAAGCTATGCTAGAACCAGATCAACAGATTTCAGACTGGTTACAACATTCGAGAGTAGTTTGAGAATGAGCGTAACTCAGAAAACGATAATGTGTGCCTTTATTCTGCAGAAATGCATGACTATACTACAGATATAAAACAATATTGCTTTAGTTGCAATTAACACATTTAAAGATCTCTAATCTCTATTTAAATTTTTACACTTATTTTATTTTGAGTCATTAGCAGAGTATTCTGTTTGTCATTTAATGAATTACATCAAATAAATGCAACTAGTTTTATATGAAATATATCCATTCGAAATTATACTTGTAGAACTTAAAATTCACTCTGCCGAGTCAAGCAGTTTTGTTAATATAGCCCATATACTGTGTAAAAGACACCAAGAACCATCAGTTTTACAGGTTCTGAACTAAAATATGTTATGTAGACGCGATATTCAATACAAACTACTATTTTTCTTAGACTTATTATTTCACTATTTTTTAACATCAAAAGATGAAAGTCCATCAAAAAGTCAAAAGAGCTTTTTTTGTGATTTCCAACCACATAAAGTGACAAACAGCTAGATTCAAACCAAATATACACGAACACTAAAAAAAAGTCTGGCAGCAAAGATTTCAAACAGTTGCTGTTCATTTACAGAAGTATTCCATTTAAAAAAAGTATCTGAAAATATATAAATCTGAATTAAAACCTTTTAAAGGTGAAACGGGATTTACTATTAGAAAAAAGTCTGAAATTTAAATCTTGTTATTTGTAAGTGCAAGTAAACAGTGTACTGTGTTTTTAAATCAAAGAAAATTAGACTTTTTTACAAGTCAGCAATCAACCTAAACTCGTGTTTAATTGTTATCTAGAAGAGGGCCTGCACCCCAAACACATTACGAATACATTATGAAATGTTAAATATGCAGTTATTAACTTTTTAAACCTTTGACAGTACGAAACTTTGTTGGTCAGGTATTCAGTATTCAGTGTTTAATTGGAGATAGCTCTAAAAACAAGACAGTGATTGACATTTCATTGTTGAAAGAAGAAAAGAGAGTCCAGGCTTCACCGGTTGCCATGGCGATGAAAAATAGCTGGCCTTCCCTCCAGCGCACAGGTGTGTGTGTTTTGTGTGCATGTGGGCACGTGTGCAAAAACGTTTGTTCACTCTGTAAAGAAATAGGGAGGGAGAGCTGGGCCAAAGTTAGCTTAACTCACTTAACTTGGCAGAAACCGTACAAACCTTGACCTTGATTCCTGGTGTTACACTGTATTTTTGCCTTTGTTGTATATTTACTGTAAAACACAGGCAGCTCAGAATACAGGACAAAACCAGCGAGCTGAAAGGAGATGCACAGCTTTAGAAAGCTGAAAAAAAACACCGGAAATTGTTTTATGTAGCTTTACCTTTATCTTGCTTAAACGTTTGACATCGCTTACATCAATGCATAAAAAGAAGGAAATCAGTCCCACAACGCACAATGATTCAAAGATCAATATTGTTTTTTAACTAAACGGTCCAGACGAGATGTACGGCAAATTTACAGTGTTGCTGTATAGAATACAGCATGTTACTGTTTTACGAAATAAAGACAGATTTAAATAAATATGTAAATACAGGGCAATCCAAAATGAATACCAGGAAAATTGAGAACTCTGAAGAAAAGAGAACAACTTTTGTCATCAGTTTTAGGGAGCTCTGATATTTGTTAAGAACTCTTCACATTTGTTCAATGGGTGGGTGGATGGATGGATGGATGGATGGATGGATGGGTGGATGGATAGATGGATGAATGGATGGATGGATGGATAGATGGATGACTGGATGGGTAAGTGGGTGGATGGATGGATGGATGGATGGATGGGTGGATGGATGGATGGATGGGTGGATGGATAGATGGATGACTGGATGGGTAAGTGGGTGGATGGATGGATGGATGGATGGGTGGATGGATAGATGGATGAATGGATGGATGGATAGATGGATGGGTAAGTGAGTGGATGGATGGATGGGTGGATGGATAGATGGATGACTGGATGGGTAAGTGGATAGATGGATGGATGGATGGATGGGTGGGTGGATGGATAGATGGATGAATGGATGGATAAAAGGATGGGTAAGTGGGTGGATGGAAGGATGGATGGGTAAGTGGGTGGATGGAAGGATGGATGGATGAATGGATGACTGGATGGGTAAGTGGATAGATGGATGGATGGATGGATGGGTGGGTGGATGGATAGATGGATGAATGGATGGATGGATGGATAAAAGGATGGGTAAGTGGGTGGATGGAAGGATGGATGGGTAAGTGGGTGGATGGAAGGATGGATGGATGAATGGATGACTGGATGGGTAAGTGGATAGATGGATGGATGGATGGATGGGTGGGTGGATGGATAGATGGATGAATGGATGGATGGATGGATAAAAGGATGGGTAAGTGGGTGGATGGACGAATGGATGGGTAAGTGGGTGGATGGAAGGATGGATGGGTAAGTGGGTGGATGGAAGGATGGATGGATGGATGGATGGATAGAATGATAGATAGACAGACAAACATAAATTAAAATAATACACATTAAAGTTAACATGTAACTATACATATGTTTCCACATGTAAATGAGTAATAACACAATGTAAACCAGACAATTGTAAATTATTCCATTCGTATTTGTATCAACTTAAAATGTTACAATAAGCATATAGTAAAAACTTGTTTGATTTGCATGAGTTATGAATTGGCTGACTTCAGAAATGAAGTTGTGTACAATTAAACAATTAACGTTAGTAAACACACAAATATACACATCTCAGTAATGTACATCTCATAAATATACCTAAAAAGTGACTACGTTTATATAATATAAGTAAAATAAACATAAAAACAAGTCGGGCTAGTCGGTGTTTACAGCTTGGGCAAAACAATTATGTAATAACCTTAAAGGGTTTACAGAACGCTATGTTTGTTTTACAGATGTGAAAGGCCTATAATGATTTTATATTAAAAAGGTGATACATTGTTTAAAAAATCCTGAAGACTAAACCTATTTTTAAAAACCCAGGTTGGCTGTTTCTATTCTGTATTTGAACTGTTCATCCAGAAATTTCTCTCACATTTTAAGGCTTCTCTCCTCTACTTGCTCTCTGTATCACGTTTTCTAGCTGAGGTGTAACTTTTACAGGCTTCAAAATCACCCACCTAGCATCTCTCCCGGCAGTCTCTGCACGCTTATCAAGCACACGTCACATGTGATGAACAGGCTGCACGTGAGTCAGAGCGCAGAGAAAAGCAGCCTTCAGTGCGCCTGAGTACGCGCTCGGTCCGCCGCGCGCGCGCAGCATCTCTCTTCTGTGAGCAGGTGGCAACCAACAGAACAAACAAACAAACAAACGAACAAACGAACAAACTAACTAACTCACACATTTCAAACCACATCGGAGATGAACCGTGGGATGTGGTGAGGTTGCTTTCAGCACACTGGACAGCACTCCCCAACAACGAGCAACCAGAAGGTGTCCAGAAGCAGGATGGAAATTAGCAGAGAGGAGCCCGCAGAGAACCTAGAGGAAGTCTGAGATCACTCCTGGAACTATGAACTTACTCCACCTCTTCCTGGAGGTCTTCATTGTTTTAATCTTAGTGGTGTCTCTCGTCGCGAACTCGCTGGTGTTACTATGCTTCACCTGCAGCGCACAGGTACGCGCGCAGGTGCCGGGGGTCTTCATCATGAACCTCTCCTTCTGCAACATCCTCATCTCGGTGCTCAACATGCCTTCCACTCTGATTGGGATCGCGAAGTGGGAGAAACCGTTCGGAGACCTCTTCTGTTCCGCGGTGAGTTTTATGGATACTTTTCTGAGCACCAACACAATGCTGAGTATGGCGGCTCTCAGCATCGACCGCTGGATCGCGGTGGTCTTTCCGTTGACTTACCCGAGCAAGATGCGGCTGAAGAACGCGGCTCTGATGGTCGGTTATGTGTGGCTGCACTCGCTGGGCTTCGCGCTCACGGCTCTCCTGCTGTCCTGGCTCGACTACAGCCCCGCGTACGCGTCCTGCACCCTGCACCTGGGGGACCCCGAGCGCGGAGGACGCGGGGGCTTCGCGGTGTTCACCGGAGTCTTCCACGGATGCACTTTTGCACTCTCGCTCTTCATCTTGTGCTTTGCTTATCTGAAGGTGCTGCAGGTGGCTCGATTCCACTGTAAGCGGATTGATATCATCACTGTGCAGACGCTTCTGCTCATTGTCGACATTCACCCGAGGTGGGTTTAGGTTAATCTCATTTAAGTTAAGTATGCTACATGTCTTTGATTAAATAAAGTGGAAAATATTTTTTTATTGTGACCCATATATCAACTTTTTTGAATTGTGCCATCTCAACTCACCACTTAGTAACGTAAATTGAGATGACGTAATTAAAAGATGGAGATGATGATAAAATATAAAACGCAACAATCTTCAACCACTTTTTAAAAGTTTTATGTATATTTCAACATCTACAGTTACTGTTTTAATAGCAAAACTATTTAATTCGGTGATGTTTTAATAGAGTTTTAGAACATTTCTGACGGTAAAAAAATTGTCGCATAACTTGATTGAGATTAGATAGTTCAATTGTGCCATAAAAAAATTAAGTAAACCCAAACATCCACATGTGATTGATGGATGTAATGACATATATTTTTGTCAGAATTTGGTCATATTTTATTACTTTAAGTAGACTGTGAATTCGTTATTACTTGAGAGAACTTGGTGGAAGTAAACCCAAAAATCAATTGTTGGTTTTGATAGAATTGACACTTGTATCAACTTTCAAAAGTTAGTAATGCAGACTATTGTTTTAAGAGACTTATATGCAGCTATTTTTGGTTCATTGCTAACAGAACTTGTCCTAATCTTCACTTTCTAGTGTAAAGCAGAGGTGTTTACTGGAGCAGAAGAAAAGAAGACAGAGGGCTGTTAAGAAAATCTGCATATTCATCGGCTCCTTTGTCTTTTGCTTTGCTCCGTACGTCATAACAAGGTATCAGATAATAGCAAAACTCGGAATCTCAAGCTATCTTATTGCCATAGTTTGAGTTTGAGGCAGAATTAACATTGTCAAGTTTTTGAAAGGTTTTCAGAGCTGGGCTGTGAAAAGTTTTTTTACCCTCATACATTTGTGCCAAAGCCTTTTAATGCAATAATAGCAACAGAGTTCGTCACCAAACTCAAACATCTATTGGAGGTTGGTTTTGAGAAAAACCACACACACACAACATGATTCTAAAACATTGACACAAACAACCCTTTTAAGGTTTCCACTAGAACAGGGGTGTCCAAAATCGGTCCTGGAGGGCCAGAGCCCTGCCCATTTTTTGTTCAACCATCATGAAACACACCCATGGCACTAATTATGGTCCTGTGATTGGCTGAAGTATAGTAGTATCCATACTACAGCAGGGTTGGAACTAAAATGTGCAGGACAGTGGCTCTCCAGGACCGACTTTGGACGCCACTGCACTAGAATTCATCACTGGGCGAACCGTTTGAGTTGTTTCGGTCATTCACTCTATTTCAGTCGGTCACTTCAACATTATGTCAAAGAACTGATCTTACCCTCTAATCTAAATCCAAAGAAATCACTTTTATTTCTCAGTGACTGTGCACGAAACTCCTCCTCAGAGAGTATCAATTCTGGAAGTGGATGCAAGGACACTTCTTTTTTTAGCTATTCCTAAACAGAACAGTGAACAAGCTGTAGAAGGGAAAACTTCATTTGAGAGAACAGAGACTTTTCCCAAAACATTGGAAGTAGGTTAGGATCTGTTAGTATGCCAATTCTAATAAGCTATATCAGCAGTTTGTCTCTGGATATCTTCTCTGACCCTCAGCTGACCCAGGGGAAATGCAGGTACATGTTTTGCACACACTCTAACAGGATAACGGAGAACTCCACAAACTAGCGGCAGTCCCCCCTTAGCCTATCTCCTAGATGCCTGACATTAAAACTGTCTTTCATGTTCAGACATCTAGAATTTTAATGCCTGGCTCATAGAGGAAACATAGTGCCCTCTGGGGTCTCGGTTGGAACCCTTGCAATGAGGTTCTACTGTGCTGGCTTCTTAAGGGGATAACAGAACGCTCCTCTCGAGCCACACTGGCAGAGTGGAACCTCTTAGTAAGAAGGTCACTGGTTTAACCCATTCAGACCCTGCGTCCATTAAAATGAAAATCAATCAAAACATGTTTTTATAGTGCTTTTGACAACTTCAAAGCATCTTTACAAAAGCCTGGTGTGGGCTATTATAGTTTTTTTTCATATTTAACAATTTACATATTCTGCATAATTTTACTCAAGTCACTGATTCTCTACTTGTTTTTCCTGACAGTGAATGTTTTATTGAGTTTTTAAAAAATGGCTGCACACTGAAATCTGAAAAAAGAAAAGGCTGCACTATTCCGCAAAAAAACTAAATACAAAAAGAGATATTTAAGTGTTTTTTTATAATTATTATTTAAAAAATCTTTTTAATGAATTGTCATGCGTTTTTGGCAACTCAGTGTCCACAGTAATGTAAAAAATCTTTTTTGAATAGTTATCATTATTATTAGAGTCCGCAAATCTTAAAAGCAAGATAGATATTGCATTTTACTAATTATGAAAAAAATTCAGGTGAGAATGGGTTAAGCCGAAATGAAATCCGTTCATTGTATATTTTCCAATTTTTTCCAATTGCTTGGTTTCATATAAAAATTCCAGTTCTTCAGTTCAAAAACTCTAATAAGAGAGAAATTTGCCTTCTAGAGGAAAAGTGATGGAACAGAATGTACAGTTTCTTGTGAGCTCACAGAGCTGGATGTTCTTAATAAGGAAGAATATATAGACGATGAATGAATTGCAAACAAATATCTTTTTTGAAGCGTCTATTTCCATTGTGTTTATAGAAAACATTCATGTAATCTTATTCTATTGTTCCAGACTTACAGAACTGGCTCTCTCTGTAAAAATCAACTGCTCTTGGGGGATCACGAGCAAATGTTTGGTATACAGCAAAGCTGCCTTGGACCCTTTTGTCTACTCACTTTTACGGCAGCAGTACAAGAAGGCTCTGTTTGAAGTGTGCAACAGAGTTTTGAGACGGAACTCGTACTCGCTGTCTGGCCACAGCAGCCCGTCTGGCTTGGAAAATGAAAGCTATATTCACAAAGAGTTAACAAGCTGCTGAATAATGAAAGTATCTTTAAAGTGTTAGTTTTTTTATGTTTTTAAACAACTGCCAATCACTGGATTTTCTTTCACTCATCTCAAATCGTTTGCACAGTTTCTGTTATACATGATTATTTATCCACAAAGTCTTATAATGTGTATAGTGATGTGCATTCTTTATTAATTGTACAGCAGTTGAAATACATTTAGCAATGTTGTTCAGCATCGTGTATTATGACCATGGTAGATTTTAATTTTTTTTTATCTTTGTGACCTTAACAAATCTTTGGATTCAAACAATTGCTTTTTAAACACTGATTCCAAGCCATTCTTCTAATGTATTGGAAGAGTTTCTGTCTTACCTTACATAGTTGTAGTTTGTAATATAAAGATAATTGCGTATACATAAAACAATATGAAACTAAAACTGTTTTTTTGTTAATTGCACTTTAATTGTTGATTGTACTTTCACTAAATGATTGCAGTTTGTTTCCTAATGTATTTGCAGGATATTTGTTTTCCATAAACGAAAATAATTTATAAATGTTAATTTCTTTATTACCATAGAAGGGTTTGAGTTTGTTACTTTCATTCTCAGATTTTTTCAATTCTTAGACCTTACTTTTTGTGCACAGCATTGATAAGAACTTCTAACTTTGAGGATTAAAATTCTGTATTTCACTACATTATTGTCCTGGGTTTTTACCTGACAACTAAAGAAGATTTGAGATTATTCTGAAAACAACAAGGTTTATGCTCATAACTTCATTAGAAAATGGTAAAAAAAATCATGAAATTCACATTATTATTTGGAGTGCTATACATATTTAAAAGTACTTAAAATAAAATGTACCAAATTCGCTGTGATATTTATTATTATTTTATACAAGTGTTGTAATTGAAAAAGAAGGAATAGTTCTTTTATTTCATGTAATATTTTGGGATATAGATGTCTTCATTGAATTCCTTTTTAACACACATAACTCCTAGAGTTAGAGTCATGGGTTCTGGTTTGCTGGTACTTACATGAGTTTAAACTACTATTTTTGAGACAGGGGTGGACTTATCATTAGGCAAATCCCCTTTCACGGGTTGCCAACCTTCCCTTAAAATATAGAATTGTATTAAATTAATTAAATCCAACCAATCAGGCGCGAGTGATTAGACAATTTCTAGCATCCATTCAGGAATGTCTTCCTGAAATGCTTTCCGATTCATGCCCTAAAACGGCACAGGTTTAATTCTGATTGTGATGTTTCTCTTTTGAGAAAAAGCCAACTAGTTCTTGTGAATTAAAAAGGGTTTGTTGAACTGTGGCAGAGTAATGATGAGCCAATCAAAAATGGTCGTCTATTAAGAGATTCTCCAGCAGAGGTGGGTAAAGTACTCCAAAAATTAATTACGTAAAAGAACTTAAGAAATGGTTTACTACATAAAAAAAATTATCATATGAAAAATGTACTGAAATAGTTAGTTAGTTCTGATCTTAACAAAACCCCTGATCTTCAAACAACTAGAATAACATTTAATTATCTCTCTTCAAAAGTAAATAAGTTTCAATTTATGAGTTCATAAAGACCTCGATTTCTTTATAATGGAGTGCATGCTTTGTGCACCCATAGCGGCTTTTCTTTGCGTTTTTAAAATAAACTTTTAACATGTAGTCACTGTTGATGCGAGAAGCTGACAAACCCTTGTGTATCAACCTCTTTAACATCTCACCACACTTGTAGACATTAGCTCATTATCAAAAATAGTCATGTATTTAAGTGAGATTACTAATGGAGGCAAACAACTAGGATGCAACTAAGAAGTAACTAAGATGTAACTCAGTAAAAGTAAACGTACACATTTTTAAAAGTACTCAAAGTACTAGTTTCTTTAGAAACTCCATCACCATCTACCTGCAACCTTGAGCAAGACCATTAACTCTTCTAGCTTCATGAGCACACATTATCACATCATGTTTCAAATATAGAGTACACGGAGACATAATCACTTGCTTGAAAATGTGACAAACAGGCAAAACAGTGACCTCTAGTGGCAAAATATTACACACCTTTCTTATCATCAAATCAGAATCAGAATCAGCTTTATTGCCGTGTGTGTGCGAATGGCAATAAAGACAAGGAATTTCCTTTGGTACAATAAAGACAAGGAATTTCCTTTGGTACAATAAAGACAACGGTGCAAACAGTACAGTAAAGTGCAACACAACAAGCAATTAGCATAAGGCTATGAGGTATAATGAAGGATTGATGAAATGTAAACAGTTGAACAAAGTCTGTAAAGTGTGGTGTGCTTAAATGCAAAATGTAAGGAGATGAGATTTGTGAGAGTCCAGGAGCAGGTAACAGATTGCGGTGAGATGAGGGCTAAGAGTTCAGCAGACGGATAGCTTGGGGAAAGAAGCTCTGTTTGTGCCGTACAGTTCTGGTGTTAGTGGCTCCGAAGCACGGCCAGAGGGCAAGAGCTCAAAAAGGTGGTGTCCGGGGTGAGTGGGGTCTAGAATGATTTTGTTAGCTCTCTTTCTCACTCTGGTGGTGTACAGGTCCTGAAGGGAGGGTAGGGAAGCACCGATGATCTCAGCTGTATGAATCTCACATAAAATGCTTCACTAAAGACATTGCACCAATTAGGAGCAACTGCCAGGATCTGCCCTACAGCCACACCACCTTCTCTAACACCATGGGCCCCTGTCTGAGTTTAGAGGTAAGATGTGTGGGTTATTTATGGAGATGACTCACTCAGAAATATGAAATAAATACTTAAAAAAAAGAACTCTTTCTTTTAAAACAACTCAAAAAGTACTAGTTACCTTAAAAAAATACTCAAGTAAATGTAAATACACAGTCAAATTCTGAGAGTAAAATGAACCAGAGTAGGACCAACAAAACTCTAAAGAGTAAAACAATAACACTTAAACTGAGTTGAATCAACAATGATGTTATATTCAAAACCATTGGTTATTAAAAAAAAAGTTTAACTTAAACGGTTCATGGTTCAGGTGGATAAGCTCAGTGTTCATTTAAGTCTATTTAGAGGAGGACCAAATAGACTCAGGGCAGTGTCAATTTAACACTTTAGATTTTACTGTGAAATTAAATGTAATTAGTTACTACCAGCCTCTGTTCTCTTGTCACAAAATGTGTCGGACATTTTATTTATATTTCTCACTTGGTGTGACAATTTAAAAACTGTATACATTGCCACTGCATTTTTTTATTTTCACATGTTTCTTTACAACACACGTTTATATTTGTTAAGTTAGCAACAGACATGTGTCTTATCTTTGAATTTCACCCACGTGGTTCACTCTCGAGCTCTCAAGCAGAAAGAACGTTTGCCATTGGATACGTTTGGTTAGACTGTATTGTATTTAATTTCGGCCTCAAACGAGGATAATGCCAGACTTTCTGAGAGAGACGTACAATTACAGTGTCTCTCAGAAGAAGAAGAGGAGGAAGACGAGGAAGAAGAAGGCCGCCCACCGCGGGAAGGGGAACCATCACGCTGTAATTTGATCATTTGGAGCGGAGTTCAGTCACACTCTCCTTGAAGCGATGGGGGTAGCGGCACTTTAAAGTAGACCATCAGCTTCGCACGTCGTAGTCACCGACACATCAGCCAGTTAATGGAGAGCAAAATGCTGACCCTGTTGGTTCTTTTAAGCGCTTTGGGCTCAGGCTCGAACCTCCCACAGAGATGCCCGCCGGAGGAAGCAGCGATAGGTAGGCAAGCGTCCAGTCCCGCGAGGTGTGGGGTTAACGAAGGATTTCAAATGTTAAAAGAGAAACATGTTAACTTTTTTTAGGTTAGATTATTATTTTTGAGTTATTATTATGAGTTTTATGTTTTAATTGTATATATATATATATATATATATATATATATATATATATATATATATATATATATATATATATATATATATATATATATATATATATATATATATATACTTTTTATTTTTTATTTTTAATCTTTTTTACTATACCCCAATATATTCTACACAAATATTTTGCTTGCTAACGTATTATTAAAAGAGAATCCTGTTTGAAAATCATTCGCCAGTATGTAGTAACATTTTTTGTGTGTGTTTTTTTTAAATAATTGTTTATACAAACGCACCAAAGATGGAATAGAATCTGCCCTCCAACCTAAACAGAGCGAAGTGTAGAATGTGAATACTGCTCTGCCACCTACTGGAGAATACTCTTTACTCTTTACGATGACTTAAACTGCTCTAACACAATCTCTTTTCTTTTTGAAGAAAGATGCAGACAATCTCCGGAAGAAGGTTGTAAGTATTTTAAAATGTATAATTAACTCGAGTCAGTGGTTGGTTTAGTCTGTTGTACACAGTTGATGTGATGTTACTTAGATGATTACAGTCAGTGATTATTCAGATCTCATTCGTTTAGGAAATCACTGAAGTGATAAATACATTATGTTATTTTAGGATAGGTTTAGGGATAGATTTTAGAACTGTGGTGACATTGTAATCAATTGAGAATTTTTGTCATTATTTCTAAGCAAAACCTTTGAAAATTCGCTAGAGTCTCGGAAATACCGAGCTCGACTGCAGGATAAGGCTTGTCTGCTATAGAAAATCCATATTTTTTCTAAAGCCTTAGGCTGCTGACCTGTGGTGAAAGATTTCTGATATATTTACTTCACTTTCCTGCGTGTGTAATGGGGCTATGCTTTATTACTGACAGCCATAAGTCATTCTGTTTAATTTAAATACAAATATTTTTTAAGCCAAATTATGAATATTATTATAATAGACTGAATAAGTTCTACACGCCAAAGTATCAGAGAATTTTAAAGATACTATTTTTTTTCCAGAAATACCCGTTTAATGGATCTCAAACAGGTTAAACGTTTTTTTTTGTATGATTATAAAACCTAAATATAATCCTTAGTGCCATCAAAGTTTTTAAGCTTTTAACTTTTAAACATTTAACAGGATCTATAGGGCCGTTTTTTTTGGCTGACAACACATGCATGCACAGTTGATTTCTTAGTCAATCTGCTGTCTGTGTAAAAATGGGTCCCTGTTTATTTGTGTCCACCTGCAACCTTGAGCAACGCAATTAACTCTTCTAGCTCCATGAGCGCACATTACCACATCATGGCTCAAAAATCGAGTATAGACAGAACATTAATCACTTGTTTGGTAATGTGACAAACAAACAAAATAGTGACCTCTAGTGGCAAAATATTACACACTAAAAAAAAATCTGAAATCTCCCATAAAATGACATCCCACCAACTAAAAGCACAACCTTTCCTACAAATTGGATTCATTGCAAGTCTACACATTCAGAGACATTTTTCTCTGGCGTTCCTAGCGCAGTGTATAGAGATGGTGCTGGGCTACTGCCAGGATGTGCCCTACAGCCACACCACCTTCCCCAACATCGTGGGCCACCGTTCCCGGCAGGATTTAGAAATGGGAGCGGAATACCTTCTGCTGAGCGTCATCCATGGGTTGCTGAATGGGGAGTGTTCCCCTGACATACGTCTCCTGGGCTGCTCAGTTCTGGCTCCTCGCTGCGAGGATGGGAGGCTTCTAAAGCCATGCCGTAGCTCGTGTGAGATGGTGAGAAAGAGCTGCATCCATGCCTTTGAAGCCATTCAGATGGCATGGCCTTATTTTCTGGACTGTGACCGGTTCTTCATTGGAAGTGAGGAGGGGTGTTATGACCCGCTGAATGAGCTGAGAGGTAAGATTTGTGGGTGAAGTTAATTATGGAGATGACTCAGTCAAAGTGTACATGCTGTTTGCACAGAATTATTTTGAGTGGTTGCTGGCAATGTGTAAGTGGGTGCTCCCACATTCAAGTTTACATAGAATTCTGATGGAATGACAAATCTCATGAAACAAGTCAGTTTCACCAATAGCAGGTGTAATTCAGTTATTGCCCTAGTCTGTTGTTATACTTCTATTAAAAACAGTTTGAGGACAAAGCGGTATCTAGCATTTAAGAAGAAATTACCTTTTTCCCACTTACAGCAGGACATGTGCAGCCTCATTGTTTAACTGTGAATTGTGCTTAATGACGTTTTGTTAGAAGTTGCATGCAGAATGAACGCGAGCGCAATAATTTTCCTGGTGTTGCAGGCATTTTGAATGGGATTGTAGGTGTTCCATGAAACGCTGATAAATATTGACAGTCTAGTTCAGTTTGTCATGTCTTTCTCACCACAGAAAAGCAGGAAGTGGCTTTTGCCAACATATCTGATGGTGGACAGTCCACAGTTATTCAGTTCACATACCACTCCAACTCTCAGATGTTCAGCATCTTGAAGAAAACTGCATCAAAATGCTCCCACATCTCTCAAACATACAGCCTAGGCCGGAGTGTGGAAGGGAAAGACTTACTGGTGATTGAATTCTCCAGTAATCCAGGCCAGCACGACCTCTGTGAGTATGTGTGTAGTTTTGTGACAAACATACTGAAAAAATCTAGTCGGCACATAAACACTTGCTTCTTTTTCTGATCTCATTGATGCCCTCTAGTGGAACCGGAGATCAAATTAGTTGGAAACATGCATGGAAATGAGGTTCTGGGTCGCGAACTACTGATCTACCTGGCTCAGTATCTGTGCTCTGAGTATCTGCTGGGAAATGAGCGAATCCAGAGCCTGATCAACGGCACACGCATTCATATCCTGCCCTCCATGAATCCTGATGGCTATGAGATTGCTGCTTCTGAGGTAGCCGATAGGAACGACCCCGAAAACATCTACCAGGAAGTAAATATTTAAATGTGTGTCTGTCTGCCTGTGTGTTTGTCGGCTGACTGACAATAGCAAGCTCCCTGCACCAGAAAGAGTCCTCCAAAACAGGTCAGCACCCCGAGTCAGGGCAATAGCAGCCCTATCAGAGATGAAAAGTTGAATCTCATCAAGAGGTTGAGCTCTAAAGTGAAAAGGACAACTGGTAGAGGGAGCCCTTTAACTAACCATTGTTTATAAAAGGTTGTCTGAAGTGTGTGTCATTTAATATACACAGTAGTTATGTTTAGTTTAGTTTTTCACAATAATTGTAACAAAGATCAACGATTACCACGGTGATGTTAGGTTAAAATAACCAAATTTAAGATCCATTAAAATAAAATTGTTTTCAATGAAAGGTCATCACACACCTATCCAATAATAAAATAAGCGTGCCTTGATTCAAAACACTGAGCGGCAACAACACACCACGCATCTGACTGAGCGATGTGTGCAAACGAGAAAAAGTTTGGTTCTTGTGCATAGGTTTAGTTTTTCACAAGGACAACGACTAATTAAACCTTGCTCTTGATATGAATAGAACATAAAAGAGCAGCTGGGTGGCGCTCAATACACATGCTTGCATTGACCTCATGACAGAAAACAGCGAGGAAGAACAACGTAATGAACAACATCGGAAGAAATCACGAAAGAGGAGAATGGAGACATTCAGAAGCTCGTCTAGTTGGTGTTCGTCCATCAAGAATTGTTTAACAAAGTCTGCAAAGATTTTAAAATAACCAGAGTGTGGCCGAGTCCCCTGAGTAATGATGGGAAGTTTCGTTAATTTTGGGGATTTGTTCAAAATACAACAATCTGCGTAAATGAACTATCACCTGTGTCTTCTGATTATCTGCAGTGTAATCTGCATGCAACAAAGAAAACATTTCACGCCCCGAAAATAGTTGTTACTCATGAGGCACTTTGAAGATTCTTTTCATGAACGACACATTACTACTGGTGAGTGCCATCCACGGGCAAAGAACGTCACTACGTCAACATTAAACAGCAGTCGTTTGAAGCCATGAACGTTCCTGCTTTCAGATTGGTGTGTAGAGACCTTAAAACACTGCTTCTGAAAGATTTGATGATCTGTATCTAAAGTAGGAGGACAAACCATGTTGGTCGGGTCCTTTAAAGGGGTTGTGAACTGAAAAACAAAAGATTACTAATTATATTTGATAATAATGTTTTATAAACGGTTCTCTCAAAGAATTTACAGTAGCTTTGCACTCTAGATTTTTATGAAAAAAGAAAATGCTTCTTTTTTTACGTTTTCAAGGCAGTATCTTTAAGCTAAATACTTAAAAACTTTAATGCTTAAAATGCACACAAACTTTTAAAAAGTATTGATGTCATTCTGAATAGTCAGATAAAGAGACATATGTAGGATCATTCTTCCTCTTTACTGGTTTTAACTGGGCTCATGTAAGACCAATGCACATTGTTGAAAAATATTAGATAGTATGCATTGTAAAAAATACAACTATTTAAAGTTTGTTCAAATTCTCAGGGGCTGTTGTTGACAAGATTAAAGAAGTATGTTCAGTCAATTGTTTTGTTGATCTGTATCAGAGTGATTTAAAAAATGTAAATTAAAATAATTTTTAAAAAAAGTTTTTTGAGTCAATTTTAAGAAGACAAAATTTACTTAATGTAAAATTTCTTGGAACCTTTTGGTTGATATAGAGCAATAAGATCTACACAGAAAATCACATATATCTTTAAAGTTGTGATCTTTTATTGTATAATGGTTAAAACAACAGCGGTCAAGAAGTTCAGGACCCCTTTAACACTTGTAGACTTGTCTTTGAATGTTTTTGTCTTTTATCATTTGAAATCAATGTTTTTTATCTTTGATCATTAGAAAATGATAATACATCGTTCATATAAATATTTTGTTAATCATACATTCCACCGATGAAGAATAATTATTGTGCATTACTTTTTACAACATTGTAAAGTACTGCGGAAGGAATAATAAGTAAACAAGGAATAATTATGTTATACTTTTTAAATAAACCCATAGAAGGAAAAGAGAGACAACTCAGTAATCAGTAGTAATCAGAGTACTTTTGAATTTATAGAAATGTATTGTAGTTCCTCTTTGAACCCATGAAAAAGTTTGCCTCTAATATTTAATGGTTGTGATTTGACTTATTCAGGGTCATGAGTATAATGGATGGACCAGTGGTCGGGCCAATGCACAGAATCTGGATCTAAACCGCAACTTTCCTGACCTTACCTCCATCTTCTACAATCGACGGCGCTTTAGACATTTTCGTAGTGATCACATCCCCATTCCTGACTCCTACTGGATGAACAAGGTAGTTCTAGGAGTGAAAACATCTCTGTAATACATAAAGTTGATTTTTAAAGTTTGACGTTGTGGGTTCTGAGCGGACCTTGCATGTGACTGAATGGCCTAAGCATATTATTAAAATTGTGTTAACTGTGTAGGTATTTTAGATAAAATGTAGTTTAACATCTCATTATGTGGCTGCTAAGTGAATAATTGGCAACCCAACACAGTTTTTTTGTACTACTTTAATGAAGTTGATCTCCTTTTGGCACTGCCTTGTGAAAGCATAACATGAGAGAGAGCACCCTCACTGTAGATTCAAGAATTCAATCCAATTCGAATCCAATTTTTATTAGTTAAAAACAGTTTTTACATCACCATAGTATACTATAGACAGTTTCTCTTCCAAAATCTACAGATACGGCTTGCCCAGACATGTTTCCCCCCAAAACTGTACAAAGTGAGAATGCGGCCAATTGAGAAAGAGAAATGTAAGAAAATGTTTACAAGTGGGCGTGGTCAATTGAGAAATAGAAACTTAAGATAATGTGTACAAGTGGGCATGGCCAATTGAGAAATAGAAACTTAAGAAAATGTGTACAAGTGGGCGTGGTCAATTGAGAAATAGAAACTTAAGAAAATGTGTACAAGTAGGCGTGGCCAATTGAGAAATAGAAACTTAAGAAAATGTGTACAAGTGGGCGTGGTCAATTGAGAAAAAGAAACTTACGAAAATGTGTACAAGTGGGCGTGGTCAATTGAGAAAAAGAAACTTACGAAAATGTGTACAATTGGGCATGGTCAATTGAGAAATAGAAACTTAAGAAAATGTGTATAAGTGGGTGCAGCCAATTGAGAAATAGAAACGTAAGAAAATGTGTACAAGTGGGCGTGGTCAATTGAGAAATAGAAACTTAACAAAATGTGTACAAGTGGGCGTGGTCAATTGAGAAAAAGAAACTTACGAAAATGTGTACAAGTGGGCGTGGTCAATTGAGAAAAAGAAACTTACGAAAATGTGTACAATTGGGCGTGGTCAATTGAGAAATAGAAACGTAAGAAAATGTGTACAAGTAGGCGTGGTCAATTGAGAAATAGAAACTTAAGAAAATGTGTACAAGTGGGCGTGGTCAATTGAGAAATAAAAACTTAAGAAAATGTGTACAAGTGGGCATGGCCAATTGAGAAATAGAAACTTAAGAAAATGTATATAAGTGGGCTCAGCCAATTGAGAAATAGAAATGTAAGAAAATGTGTACAAGTGGGCGCGGCCAATTGAGAAATAGAAACATAAGAAAATGAAACCTAGTTACATTAATAATACATAACAAGCTAATACAAATTCTTGAAAAAAAAAACATTGTAAATGAAATTTGAACAAATTTACACAAATACTATTTCCATAAAAATAAAATGCTCACATATATCAATTTGACTCTTATATTCAGGCTCTGTTTGACCTGTTACATCGCTTGTTTTCTTTTTCCAGGTAGTCGCCCCAGAAACCTATGCCATAATGAAGTGGATAAGAACTTATCCTTTTGTTATATCTGCCAGTCTTCATGGAGGAGAACTTGTCATATCGTACCCTTTTGACTTGTCTAGACAACCCCAAGAAAACAGGATGTACTCCCCCTCACCCGATGAACAAGTAAATCAATGCTCTCCACTCTTACAGAAATTACTTCATGTGTTCACAGTTCACTCGTCAAATTAATTCCCTTTTTGTGTAGATTTTCAGGCAATTGGCTAGAACATATGCAGATGCCCATGCTACAATGTCCAACAATGACACAGAGAGATGTGGTGCCTCGTTTGCATATAAAGGTGGAATAACCAATGGTGCACAGTGGTACAGTTTTGCTGGAGGTAAGCGCTTTCCTTGGAGAACGCTGTGCCTAAAAACTAAAACTAAAAGCTGTTTTTAATGTTTTGAGGCATTTAGCAAAATAATTAACATATTATTGCTTGGAACAGATGAAATACTCAGTTATAAATAACCTTAAACTTATACAGATCTTCTCAAAAGCGTTTCTACGGCCCCATACTCTCTCACTCTATGCATCTATGAAATAAAACCTGGTTTTCTTTAAATTTCAACCTCAAATGCTGCTCATTGGATCAAAAAATACACATCTTCAATCCAACTCTTTCCTTTGATACTCGTATACAATGGGAACACCCCCCTCTTCCCCTTCCCCAGAGCCTTTTTCCACATCAGAAATATTCATTGTCTTATTCCCTCACTCTCCCAGAATTTAACTGCTGTTTTAGTTCACTGTTTAGTTACCCCCACCCCCACAACCCCTCAAAATTTTTGTTGTTTTTTACTCCTATTTGGTTTAGTTTTGTGTAAGACAGTGCTTCTCAAATAGTGGGGGGGTGCGATGCTCCATCAAGGGGGGCGCAGTTGACCTTTATTTTTCTATTTTGATTTTTTTACTGTTTTAGAATAAAGAACAATACCACTCCACTACATTAGGGGGCAGTAGTGTTCTCATTGACAGAGTGTATGCAGGGAGCATTCGCTCAGTGGTGTAGGGGTTTTGTTTGCACTGAGCATGCGAGCTTTGCACACAGTACAGAGAATGAGTATGAAGTGTAGACACAAAGTGTAGCAGACCCTCAAGTAACATCATGAAAATGTTTTAAAAGACAACTACGTTAATATTAAAATATGTATTAGTTAATAAGGATACAGTGTTATGCAGAGTTGTACTTATACCAATTGTAAAGTCAAGGGTTAGGGTTAGGCCGGCAGGGGGGGATGGGGGGAGTAGTTTTTAATTGAGAAGTACTGGTGTAAGGTGATATTGAGTATATTAAAATATAATGTATTATTATTATTATTATTATTATTATTAGACGTCTAGCTGCAGCCAGTTTCAGAACATCAGTGTCAGAATGTTGGGTGGAATCAACATGAAACATCACAGTATTTTGGGATTGCCAATACATCTCTAAAAATAAACCATTCTCTAACTTTGACTCTTTTGAAAGCGTCACACAAACATCTATACGAGTTGTTCGTTAAATTAGTCACTAGAAACATTCTGGACAATCAGGAATCTCAATAGGCCTAACTATAAAACCTAAATTAACTTTCAGTGCAGGTCGCAGCAATCTGTACGTGACCTTTTCCTTACTGCCGCTGCTTGCAGCTGGATACTATAGGAACAGAAAGAATAAAGCGCTATGTTTTTGCCATGCACCAGGTGTCAGTGTGTACCGTCTGACTGCCTGCTTTCCATGTCTGTGTTTGTGTACTAGGGATGTCAGACTTTAACTACCTTCACAGCAACTGTTATGAGATCACTGTGGAGCTGGGCTGTGACAAATTCCCATCAGAGGACCAGCTCTACCCTGAGTGGCGTAGAAATAAGGAAGCCCTGCTTAGCTTCATGGAGTCTGTGAGTCTCTTTATTTAGTTCTCTGGGTTTGATTGATAAAGTCTCAAAAGAACAAGACATTTTTTTATCCAACCTTGAGGTGCTTTTAAGTCTGTGTATATCAACATGTCAGCAGTCAGTGAATAAGCATTTAATGATATGTGATCCATTATATTTTTGCCATTAAAAGCCAAATTATACAGTTATTCATTTTTCAACTCAAAAAGGTGACAGAAACCCTTGAGACATTTTGAATTCAGGGGACATAAGATCTCAGACATGGTGAAGTACAGAAGAAGGTTACCTATCAAAAGCCTGTAACAGAAAAATTTACACCTTATTTACATAACCCCCATTTTACCTAGTCAAAGCTACATTTTAAACTATACGTTTTAATGCGACTGTCTCTTGCGGATGTTCTTGTCTGACTTAAACAATCAGAATCTTTCCTAATCAGAATGGTCTCTGCTAGTAAATGAATAACACTCGATGTGTTTTCAGCCATGTTTGCGGTTCCTGAATGATGCAGTTCCTCATCTGTCATATACTGTTGTTCTTAATTCATGCTGTAGGCACTCTATGGTTTTCTCCAAAAAGTGGATGTTTTCAGAACACACGTACCAGGTGAAACCACCGCTCCATGGATCTTTCTGCGATAAATGTTAAATGAGGATATTCTGGGAATTTTTAAAAAGAGCACACGCTGGACTGAAATAATAGTAATACAACGGAGGACTCAGGGACATTGCATGTCACTGGCAAGAATTATTATTATTTTTTAAAGATGAAACAGTAGGTAAAGCTGGTCTTTAAGATCCAATCTTGACTTTTGAAAACCCCTGAATTTTTTTAACAATTGTTCTGGTGTGGTATATTTTTATATAGCTGCTGCTGATTAGATATTTCATAATGTACCAAATCAATGGTCAACTAATTTGATGCATATAAAATACTAGTTTAAGTTTGTTACGATTAGTTTTTGCAGTGGTGTCACATGATCATTGAAGACATCTGTATGGGTTCCTGCTGGTCGGTCTCACCAAGCTCTATTTTTAAGATTGTTTTGTGGTGGTCAATCTTTTACACCTTCAACTTTTTCAAAAACTCCTAAGCGTTTAGTTGCTAAATTTTTGATCAGAGGACTCCTTTGTGGTCTGTTTTCTCAAAGCTTTTGCATTTCAAAACATTTTCAATAAAAGACTTGATAGTCAGTAATTGCAATAAATAAAATTAATTGCTTTTTACATATATGACAAAATAAAATTCACCATAAGGTAAAACAGTACTCAACCACTTCAGAATAAAGCTTTTTGTTGGTTCTCAAATGCATAAATCTTTTCTCCTCTCAAAGTCTTGGGCATCCATCATCAGCTGGTCCTCTGGCGCTGGAGACAAGCTGCTGTATCTTCCTTTATCTGTCTGAAAACTCTTTTTTTATGTTTTATACCCTTATGATGCAGTCTGAACTGAATCGTTCATTTTGTCCATGTTGTAGGTACAGATATCCATAGTTGACTTTTTTCCAGATACCCGACTTTTCTCATACTTCTCCTTTGAATGCAGTTTAAATACATTTATTTCCAGATAACATTAACACGCTGTGGATTATTACTATAAAATCTGTAACATCCTTAAAATAGGCATAAAATTCAAGTTATACAACAAGATAGTAGTGAATGAAAATATACTATCGTAAAAGAATCTCGAGAATGTTTTCATGATATTCATTTTTACTTTCTATTGCAAAGACCTTCCAATGATTGTAGTGGAGATGTGTGTTTTCTATTTTTTATTAAGATATTTGTATCTTCTACTTCCAGGTCCACAGAGGAATAAAGGGTGTTGTGAAGGATGGGCATGGAAACGGCATTAAAGGAGCCTCGATATCAGTTAAAGGCATTCGACATGACATCACCACGGGTAAAACTGAACTCTTCATTTCACGTTTACAATGAAAAGGATGTGAAGGACTGTCTTACTGTTTATTTAGCTGAAGATGGTGATTTTTGGAGATTGATGAATCCAGGAGTCCATGTGGTGACCGCATCTGCCCCCGGTTTCTCCAAAGTAACCAAGCGCATCACCTTGCCAAGAAACCTACAGGTAGGCCAGGTGGACTTTGTGCTGAAGAAGGTTCCTCACGATCCATCTCTTGACTACTTTAACATACCGGAACTGGAGAACTATGAGCGGTTTGACCCGTTTAATCAGTTTGGGCAGTACAGCCAGAGAGAGGTGGGGGAGCAAGGGGAGGAGAGGTCGGAGAAGCCCTGGTGGTGGGCTTATTTCAGCCAGTTAGGAATGTCTGCTCCTACCTGGCTCCTGCGGAACTATTAACTGGAACTCTATACACCACCACTATGGAATTCTTGCACCATTAACTTTTGTTGATGTTCTTATGTTTAATTTGAATTACTTTATGAAGCATGCAAGATGTGCTGCAGATCACTGGATAGTAAAGGTCTCACTTCATGAGCAACATTTTTCAGGTTTTTTTCCCAGCACAAGTAACTTAACATGAAGACAAAGCATTTAATAATTTTTTTTCTTTTTCAAGCACAGAAAAAATGTCAAATGTAAAATGTCAGGATGTTATATATATTTTTTTTTGTTTGTTTAATAATCTTAAAAATTTGCCTATTAAAATGTGTCTGTTTGCTCGGTGTACTGTTTTATTTTGGTTTGCTTTTTAAATGAATATTATAAATTAATGGCAAAATATTATAGATATTTCTGTCATGTATAGTGAACTGCTGTACGATGTAGAGGTTAATGAAAGAAGAGTCAATGAAAGGATGAAACTACAATGTCCTCACCAACATGTTTGTTAAGTTATTTATTAAGTAAATTTTCAGCTTGTTTTAATTGATTATCTTAATTAAATTAAAAATGTTGTTTAAATGCAGTGCATATGAAAATTAATAAAGTTGACTTTTTTAATCAGTTAATCATTACAACTGTATGATAGATAAAATCAAGAGTAAAATGGCTGAAAATGCAGAAAAATATTATTTCAGTAGGCAGTCATGAACAGGTTATTTTCTTACTCTCTGTACAGTTATAAAGACATAGAGATCTAAAATGTTGAGGAAAAAACAATGGATATTGTGTTTCACTTTTTATGTTTTGGACGCATTACCTGTTTACTACGAAAACCTTAGCCTTACCTGAGGCTAAAATGAGCTTTAGCTGTGAGCTGAGTTCACAGAGAAAGCATTGAATCTGAAAAGCCTTAAATATTATTGAAGATTGTCTCTGTTTCGAAAGTCCAGCAATTTAATTTGCTTTTAAATTAAGCACTTCAGGCTCACTCCAAACTTTATGCAGTTTCTAATTGTCAGTAATCTAAGTTTTAATAGTATAAATTTAGAGTATAACATCATCCAGGCCCTGAATATCTTAATGATGTATTTTTAAAGTTGTCGAGTGATTGAATGGTGTTTATATTTGCTGTTTACGCTTCCATTGCATTCTCCTCCGTCGAATAAACTGCAGACTTCGTAACTGTTTAGCCAATGGGGATAAGGGTACGGTGTTCTGCCATGGGAGGGTGACTTTCCACCGACTCATTTTCTTATTAAAAATGTATACATTTGAAACTTTCAGTGTTATTTTTTTGATCCATTAGCTTGTGTATCTCAAACCACATTCTCAAATTATGACCTCTTTAGAATGGTAAGTGAACATTTTGATAAGCTTTGAAAAACCATTGATGGGTTACTTTTTCCTATCCTTTTTATTATATTAAATAATAACTTTAAATGCAAAATACGAGGACCATTGTTTGGAAACTCCTTGTTCAAACACTAGATGGCAACGAAGTCTGTTAATCACTTTATGAGTTTAGGCTGATACAGAACAAAATATCTTAGCATTAATAATACCCAACTTTGGAGATTTAGTTTAAAAATGTGAACTAATAAGTTTATTTTATACACTCATTTGATATATTTATACCGAACATATATTAGATTTCACAAAAATGTTTAAATGATGGTGTAAACCACAACAAACCAAACAAAAAATCTAAAAATATGAAAACAATTTTTACAGATTTGATAAGGAATGTACTACTTATAAATGCTGGTAAAAAGACATTGCTTACTCAAATATAAGACTTTAAAAGATAAGTAATTCTTAAGCAGCCGATAAATGAAATGATGTCCTTGCAGTCGATTCCGATTTCCGCGTGGTCTTAAAAGTCATAAATGTAAAAGCTCAAAATTTAGACCATAAAATTTCTTGAATTCGCTGTTCTGGGGCTTGAATAATTTTTCACAGATGTTTTGTAAAACTCATTTCATATGCATTTTTTTGTTGCTTAGGGTTGCCAGAGATTGGAAAATTGCTCCTAAATGCAAAAAAATAAAAAATGAAATAAAAATGATGGTAGGGTTTACCTAGTCTGAAAATATGTGCATAAATGCTCAAAAAAATAAAAGTAATGGTTAGAGTTGCCAGTGTTTGAGCCGATTTTCATAATTCCTCAAGAATGCCATAATTTGAAAAAAGGCTCATCTACACTCAAAATTGTAATAGTTAGGGTTTAATAAAAAAATGGTTAGGGTTTAATAGGAGTTTAATAAAACGCTTTTGAACACTCACAAATGATCAAAATCTTAAGTTATTATATTACTGTCAGAGATGTCAGAAAATTTTCCTAAATGTTAAATTATGTAAAAATGACAGCTACAGTGTCGCCAGAGTTTGAGAAAACATAAAAGTGGTGGTTAGGGTTTCAAACAAAGTATTTGAAGCCTACTGTTTATTGATGGTATGATGTAGGCCTTAAACTTGATTCTTAACAGCTTTACAAAGGTCTTAGAAAGTCTTACGTTTGATTTTGTGAAACCTTCAGAAATCCTGTCTCTTTTAGTTTTCAGTCATACTCAGAGTTAGCCGGACAACTCTCCGTTTGGCCTCTAACCGCTTTACGACTGACCCATAAATGAACTCGACCCTGCACTGGTGACATGGACTAATCCAGCACAGCTTTCGCTCAAAAAACCTAAAGAGAGTTATGCGAAAATCCATAGACAACAAGGCAAGTGTTGAACCAAAACAATGAAACTAAAGGCATTCTGCTTGCAGGCTATTTTAATATGTAGTCATTAAGTTTAGAATACCTTTAAAATATATATTATACATGGAAATCAAATATACACGTTTTTTTAATGCTACATTACATTATCATAGGTTCAATCGTATTGATTGTAATCTGTTTGTGAAAGTTACAATTTAATTACAAACCAGATTTGTATTAAATACTTTAGGTTTACTTGGACTGTCCCGTGATGGAAAATTGTATCCATGGATTCCTTAGTACATCAAAAACAATGCCTTTATAGCAAAGAAAAAGCTAAATAATTATCATTTGCTGTTATTTCAACTGTCAATAGATCAGATACTGAAAAAGCCTCACCACTTGAGTTTGTTAGTATGCCATTTTTCTTCTTTTCATGACGATTCATAAAGCACAGTTTCACACACTGGCAATTCAAAGTGCTAAGAAGAATAAAGTCAGTAAGGGATAAAAACAGGACATACAAAATCACTTAAAAACAAACATTTAAATAGTAGCCTTCATAAGAAGCTCAATCTTTTGTGACCCTGTTACTCTTTGTTTTTGTAAATTTGTTTATTATTAAGAAATTCCCACTATGTTTTTTCCCATTATTTCTCTCAAGTCTATTTTTAGTTTATTAATTAAATTGAATTTAGGCAGGTTTTCATAAAGCCAAATCAAAACTAATCGGAGCAGTAGAACCCATCTGTGAAAATGAAATAACTAAACAACAACTAAATATTCTTAAAAGCATTGAAAAGAACTTTTTCTTTTTTTTTGTAATTTTGAAAGTCGGTTATTATTTAAAAAAAATCAATTTAAATAATAATCTGCAAGATCAAAAAAATAATTTACTATTCTTAGCATAGTTTTGTTTTTCACTGGAAATTCTTTTTGTTTTCACCGTGTATTTTTTTTGCTCGCTAAAGCAGAATAGATTTTGAGTGGCTGCTCAAAGATTCGTGGCCATCTTAAAACTATTCTTGGTTCACAGAATAGTGTTTATATCAATATCAAATAAACATCTGCCTCAAGGCTGCAATTCATTCCAGTTTAGTGACGCTGACACTGTATGATATCACCAGAACAATTGTGGAATGCTAAATGAGTTAGCATGTCAGCTAGCATTCCCACCACAACAAAGCTTTAGTGTTCTTTACAGCTAAGCAGGTGTTGTTGCTTGAAACTTTGTGCAAAAAAAACATATCCGACAATAAAACATACCTTCAGCAAACATCACCATATCGTGCATCTACAAAGTGGCCTGAATGCATTTTATTTCAGAGAACCTTTCTGACACATTAGCTGGAAGGAGAATCTGAGCGGGGTCAAAGAATGAGAGCAAAGGCGTCTGTGTAAATGTTTGCTGTGTCCAGTTCTCCAGTCCCTGCAAGGCTTTCCTGGAGCTGCTTCATCTTTAGAGGTCTCCAGTTACACTAAGCAGTCTGACAGAGCTGTGCAGCCTCATGAATAATCAAGCCTTCTTCACAGTTCTAAATAAGCAAGACGCTCAGTGCTGGTTAATATCCGACATGTGTTTTTGTGTTTGCTTAAAGTATAAAATGTGTTGGATATATTACATGATAGATGTTGCACAAACAAGTCAGTTGCATTGAAGTAGTGCCTTTATTCAGTTGCTCCAAGACAGCTCCATAGATATGGTTCACGGTAGCTGTAACACAAATAAAAAAGTTGTACACGCCACAATTAAAGTTATTGTCAATGTTTGTTTTGAGCAGAGGTGGGTAGTAACTAGTTACATTTATTTGAGCGCATTTTTACTTTTAAAATGTGTACTTTTACTCGAGTAAATATTTTGTGAATTATCTGTACTTTTACTTAATTACATCTTAGTTACATTTCAGCTGCGTTCTCCCGTTGCTAATATCATGAAAATAAATCTAAACTCAAGCTCTTTTTGACATCTCATGAGATGTTGAAGAGGCTGACGCACGAGAGTTTGCGGCTGCTCGAGTGAACGGTGGCAGACGGAGAGCGTCCTCGCTGCAGACTGTGGTGCGCTTATGTCAAACACGCACAGACATCATGCATGCAGACAGAGACACCTGTGCTTATAAAGCTGGATTTCACTGTGCACGGATTCTGTAAAATGTGACTGTAGAGTTTCTAAACGTCTTTTTGTTGTGTGTATCTCCTTTGAAATGTAGGTTTTATTAATGTTTGCGATCGACTATACAGTTATTTCCCTTTAGCAAAAAAATGTAATCTACATACAGCTAGCGCTTTTGTTTTGTATTGTCAAGATCAGAAATCAGAAGTAATTTATAACCAAGTTCTTGAGTTTATATACTTTTGTACTCTTACTCAAGTAAATAATTTGGTAGTTACTTTTACTCCTACTTGAGTAAATATTTACTTTTTACTCAAGTACTTTTACTTTTTTCTCTCTCTCTCAATTCCAGCTTCAGGCCTACGCATCCATGTAAAAGAGCTCACTTCTCTTTCTCTCCCTCTCCCGGCGGTGAGGTATGCTCAATGTGGCAGAGATAATTTGTTTGCTTTGCAATTATTTTCCATCAGTGGAGACAAATTGATTTGTACAGCATGAAGCGACAGTGAGGGTGCAGTGCGCTCTAAGCAGCTCAGACAGATCAGCGCTAACTCGCTCCTGCTAAAGTCTGACAGACAATAGCTCTGTTCATGTCATTCACTCTGCTGAACCCATTGCTGCGTCCACACACCAGAAAACAACGCTGCTGCTCTCAGATCAGCTGGAAGGGAGAGAACATCTACTTTAGCAAAAGCATTTGCATGGTGGTAGGGATGCCATAGGATGCTGTATCGACCTAGCTTTCAAAATATGCAAAATACTTTCGTCATTATAACACAAACAAAAAAACACCTTAAGGAAAAACTTTGCAGATGAGTTTTCATGTTATAGCGCCAAAGTAATGTTTTAGATTTTAACAGGCTGGGTTGATGAAGTGATTTTTTTTCACTCTTAAATCCACATGAATGAAGTTCCAGTCTTTGGATTTTTTCATAAAAAACAAAAAACTAATAAATAACATAGAAATCTGAGGATCAAATCAACTTCTTGCTACTCTTAAAGTGCTTACAAACCTTCTTAGGTCTTTCTGAAACCAAATCTTCACATATAAAACACAATGTATTTAGCATTTATTCATCTTTTTTTATTTCTTCCAAGAATCAGTATTAGGGTCACAAGTTACATCAGCCAACTTAAAAAAAAAGTTAAAAAGTTCTCTTGGTTCATGTGATACTGTAGATCTCAAGTACTACATTAATTGACAGCTTTCTATAAAGTTCACTATTGACTCTAAAAGGCTTTTCTTTTTATTATAATTTTTTTTTGGGGGGGGGCGCTTGTAACCAACAACTCTACAAATAATTATTAATTCATATTTTAGTTACATTTTCAAAGTAACTTTCCCCAACACTGGCCAGCACTCACCACTGTAGCAATAACTCTGGTCAATGTCTCTATGGTCTATGTTTTTCATAACCATTTTGGAACCATGACGAGTGAGGAGTAAAGTAGAGGGTTGGATTATCTGAAAAGCACATTCTACTGAACATGATGCAGGTAAGTCCATTGCAATTGTCAGGATCTCATAAGACATGGTAAGAACAGAGTCTCTTTGTTGGTATAACATAAAATAAATTACCCACGAGGGGGAAATCTCCAATAACTTCTAAAATCTCCTGCTTTTGTTTTTTGTTTATACACCACACTGATAACAGATTTAACAACACCAAAAGCAGGAGAAGTAAATGATTAGAGTTAAAAGGAACAGACATCTACATCAAAATAATAACCAAAATTGAAACGGGGACTTACCAAACAGAAGGTGTGACATAAGCAATGCAGCAACACTGAGCTTTGGGAGAAGAAACATTTTAAAAGGGAGGACAAGTAACCTAAACGAGATCTAACAGAGGTTTATTAACCTGTGATTTGTCCAATCAGAATCTAGTAGTCAGTCCTCAAATGGTAAAATTGTGCATTTGTTTTTGTAATTATTCATTTGTTTTTCAATGTATTATAATGTTTTCAACTCGATATTTTGCTTTCATATGTGACTTGATTCGCACCTCTCGGCCACCATAGGTATACATTAATTTTAAGTTTTCAAATAATATAAGTAGACAAAAAAAAAAGACAATTATAGAACCGCTATTTAGCATTTCACCACTAGAGACCGCATTTTGAACAAACCAAGAAACAGGCAAAGAACCTGACAGGGTGTGTGATTTAAGCGTTTAACTTCAGTAACAGATTATTTGTAATACCATTACAGGCCTCGTGACCTTTGCTCAGACCAGGGAGTGCAGTGAAACTAGCGTCGACACTTATATTAATTTAAAAATAAAAGTGTCTGCTTACAAAGCATCAGTAAAACATATGTACTCAAACTTAATATATGTACCACTTGAGATGTGTCTCATAATAGAAGTCAATAGAAAAAAAATTAAAATACACATTATAACCAAGTTTGTAAGAATTTTAACTTATACAAGATAAATAAAAAAGCAAGAGTGAATGGTTTCTTTTAAACAGCTACAGTACACTTCTCTTTCTTGCTCTCTGCACACACACTCCCTCGCTGCTCCCCCATGTGAGTCTGGGTTCAAGGGTCACCAATTACTAGGGGAGGCTGAGAAAGTTGCAGAGGCCAACCCATAGCTGCCATGTTGAATTAATGTCAGTTTGCTCACAGGTAGGAAGTCAGACGGACTGACTCGCTATACACAGCTCACTGGATCTACACAAATGTGTTTTGGTAACCTCGATTTTGACATTATAAAGCTACTTTGTTCCTAGATGTCGAATAGTGCTTGTTGAATTATAAAAAATAAAAAAAAAACCTGTAAAAGAACATGCCGGATTACAGTGACTTAAGAAAAGAATGTATTTTTTAAGTTAACTTTTATTTATTTTTCTCAAAAAACAATAACTGTATTATTTAATCTTCTTCATAAGACACCCTGATTTCAGTGCTGCTTTCCACTAGGTTTGTGCAACATCTAAAAACTCTCCCTGCACCAAAAAGAAAAGTGGCCCTTGTTTTCAGAAGACGAGCCCTTTGGACTTTGTGAATGATTTAAGTCTCAATGGGTCGGCTTCATTGTGTTCAGCCAAACCAACATAATCTGCAAAAACAGCACTTGATTTCGTAATAAAGGTCCAGTGTAGTCTTCAATTGAGTCCTGCTGCTCAGTGACAGTAATTACTGGGGCCCTCTGGCTCTTGCTCTGTTGCAGAGCTAATGCTAATGTTCCAGTAGCTCATGCACATGCGCACAAATACAATATCATGCTAAGAAACAAGAGGTGTAATTAATCGATTTCTTTCAGAACAATTATGAAAGGATTAGCTAGCCATGCTTTACTCACACTGTATATACTTTTCAGAGAACATTAATTAATTGAGAAATCAAACATCTTTATACATCTTTAAGCCAGCAGTATGTGTAATGTGTTTCCTTTCTGCAGTAAGTATTTAAGTCCAAAGGCCAATCATAAAGTAGTACAAAAAAACTAAACAAAAAGAAATATAATACATTTCTGGCCGTAGCCAGCCATCGCCATCATAGAAGTGTATCATTTCCCGGTAACCTAAAATGGGTCCAGATAGGCAGGGCATGGGCATATAGCTGAATATAGCATAAAGGTTGAGTGACATTGTATTATTTTTAATAATATGTTGTTCACATTGGTCTAATTGTATGGAAGATGTGATTCTTTTACTTATGAAGTCTCTATTTTTAATTAAATTAGCATTCAATTATTATTCTGGAAAAGAGCTGAGATTTTCATTCGGCAAACTTCGTAACCATTCCCCTATTAATCAGCTATTAGTTAGTGATTTGCATATTCATTACGTGTATGCAAAGTTACTGTCTAACGGTCAATGTAGATTTGAGAGATATCAGAGTGATTAATTACTTGCAAACTCACTATCCCTAACCCACGAACACAGAGCTAGCAACATTGATGGACACTATAATGGCGTTTATAAGGAACGCTATTATACAACCTCTGAGCCAGACTCATATAGATGTTTGGTTTCTGTACACTCTGGAATTGAGCATCTTCCTTGAATCCTTGTTGTCATCTTAGATAACACAAGTCCAAGTTGAGTGCTGCTCGCTCCGTCTTTCTCTCTGTTTGATTTGCCCGTGTTTGTTTCTGGATGTAACGAGAGAAGACGTTGCTTTGTGGATGCGCATCACTTCTGGGGCGGGAGATGGGCCCTTTCATGTCTGGCTGTGATGTTACAATGAGACTTGTGTGACGTCGTCAATGGTGTGAATAAAACCCATTTGTAAAAGAAACAAATTTGTTTTTGGTTTAAAAAGCCACAAAAAAGACTTACCATTGCATGACCCCTTTAAACAAACTAATTAAAAAAAAAATAATACACCCCCTAAGAACCAGAGTGCTCATGAAGGTCAAAAAAAAATGTAAGTACCAGGCATTTTTTTTTCAGCTCTAAAGTTGGGTAGTTTTAACATTGGAGTGAATGAGAACTGTGGACCGGTCAAGGTACTACAGTTCAGTCACTTCCTATTTCTCATAGACAAGGAGAGCAGTAGGTTGCCCCCTGGCTTAAAGTCAACTGCATCAGCAAAGCAATGAAAGCTAAGATTTTGTACCATTAATACATTTCGGAATGCTGAATAAAGGTAATCACAAATGGGTCATGGATAATCGGTTTTCAGCATGAAAATAACAAAAAAAAAGAGAAGTGGTTTAATTAGAAACATTCCAGACATTTAAGCGATCTGAACTGTTGATAGTTACACAGATTACATTTAAAAATCCAGTAAATGTTAAATGCATAATACAGTTCTTTCAAGTAATATCATTCATAACATGATGCATAACCTTATAGTGAAGTTCAGACTCATTGAAATGCTTTAGAAAATTAAGAATTTATAATCAGATAAAATGATTCATTAATATTAAATATTTATGTAACAGTTATTTATATATAATGTTAATGTTGTGGATTACTGGTTTACCACAAGCGCCTCCTTTCCTCAGATAGTTTTTTGCATACTTCTCCTTGATTTAATTTAACCTTCAGCAGACTATAGTGTTTCCAATGTTTTTCGTGTTCAGATCGATCAACAACAGCCCAAATACGACAGTAATCACAATTTTCCGCTGAAAAGTCTCATCCTGTTCAGAAAAAAGTTTCTCTGGTGATCTTATCTAACATGGCCGACCTCCGGTTTGAAAAGATTAGCGACTCACGTAAAAAGTACGTAAATGTTTGGTAGGTGGAACTTGCACGTGTTCGGTTTTTATCGCAATAATTAACGCCGCAGCAGATGCCAACAATCTCCGTCACAGTAAAGCCGAGGCGGTACAATTTGGTCACGTGGAGGCTAAGAAGATGCCGGAAGTGAAGAAAGTAGGTAAGATGTTTTACTATTTGATACGTTTTAAACGTTCAAACAACGAAGATACCATCTAATGTACATGTGTTGTGCTTGAAGAACAATCAGAGCACCAGAAAAGGCCCAGCACAAATATTCTCTCAAGTAAAATTTTGAGCACATTGATTTACTTAGATGTTAGCTATTAATGGTAGCTTAGAATGTCAATATTCAGACATTCAGAGTTATCTTGCTCTATTGTCAAATTAAAGTTCAAGGCATTTTTTATAATAATAATAATAAAAAAATAAACTTACAGTTTTCTGTCCATCGCATTGCACTCTATAATAAAACTGTGCTAAACCCTAAGAACTGCAGAAACTCTGGCTACATCCCAATCCGCACACTTTGATCGATGCGAAATGAGAATTAGGTTGTCTCAAACAATAGTATTTTTCTTTCACAATGGCTTTGTCCAGTTAGATTCTGAAATGCAGATTGATGAACGCTCAACCGGCTAATATTACCCACAATCCACTGCGCTCCTGTGGAAAGAGTTTTCTCTAAGACCCAAACAGATGAGCTCTCTCTTTGTAATATGACTAATTTTAAAAGAAGACACAAATAAATAAACAATATCAACATAGTTTTTTGTTTATTATTAGATTTTACTGTATTGAAGGAATGTAAGTTCTCGCACACGTCGTGCGTGATGTGGCGAAACTACTTTTGTCACATGATGTGCTAGTGTGTCCCAAATTGTGCACATTCTCATCTCACACACTAAAAAGTATGTACATTTTCTTCTGAAAATGAGTATCTACTTTAAGGGTGCAGTGTACAGTGTTTGGATTGAGACGCAACAAATAATCACTAAGTCACCCTCAATTGTTTTCAATCTTTTGAAAGTGTAGTGCTAAGTCAAACAGCCTCACTCATTGTTTTTTTTACTTCGCCAATATTTTCTAATTTTTTCTATTGTTCAAGCGGGCCTCAAGTCTAGAAGTGTCATGTTAACTGTCATTACTAGATGGTAATGTGTAGCTACTCAGTCAACAAACAAGTGTAGGCCAAATTTAAAATGTATAAGAAAAATTGACCAATAGTGGTGTGAATCTGGCAGAGGTGATGTAGATTTTGAAAAACAAACAAAAATATATTTTTTTTTTACCAGACATGAACTTGGCTGATACTGTCCGTTTGCCCAGTGTGCCAATATTTGGCAGCTGACATGTACTGTATTTAATGTGTTTGGGTCAAGCTGATATTTTACACTCCCTGCTATAAGTGAAAATTATCTTTCTCTATCAACTGCATTGAATTGGAACTGAATTGTGACAAAGTTAAGATCAGTTTGGTTGTACAGTAGCTTTGTTTACAGTCTCCATCACAAAAGATGTGATTGGTTTAATGTCTCTGTCAGAGCAAGTAATTGCCGTTTGAAACAAAGGTTTTGTGCTACAATGGCTTTCATTAGTACTTAGGAAAATTTCTTTGTAATGTGGGTATTGCTTTATTTGATTTTAGCTTCAATGGCATGACGTTCGTAGGTCATATAAAACAAAGCATGTGTAGTTAAAGCATTGACCCCTGAAGTAATCTGACAGTTTGAGTTTTCACAGTCATAGTTTCAACTGCCAGTGTTGTTTGCATTACCCCTTCTTTTCCTCTCTCTATTTTGATTTCTTTTTAACACTTTGTTCTCGTGATGGGGTTGGTTTACGGAGAAAAAAGATTTTCCTGGAATTTCTCCCATCCTTTTGTCATGGGTTTATTTAACTGAGGCTCTGATGTTATTTCCCAAGTGAAGCTTTTATGTGCAGCTCAAGCAGATACAGAATTATACTGTTGTCAGCTCCCTGATGGATTTCTTGGCTGACTGATCACAGTTGACATATTTTTTAGTCTTTATAGTGAGCACAAGTTTTTTTGTTCTCTTACAGTGGAGATTAGGCAGATCCTGAATGGAAAGGGTTGTAAATAATATAAAAAAACACCAGAATTTTTTTCCTTTGCACTTGTTATGAATGAAATCTACGCTTTATTTTTCATGAAGTTCAGTAAACAGTTCAGTGCTATCAAGGTCAATGAGAGCATTCCCATACAGTCTTTTGTTCTTCCACACAAAATGCATTTGTCAAGTTAACTCAGATGAACAGATTGTGAGAGGAAGCAGTGACTCATTCTAGGTGCATTAGCTCCTCTGAATAGCTAAATGCTTTAGTTGCCTGAAGCCACTGGAACCCAGTGAAACAAACATAAAACTCAAGCTGCCGAGATGTGAACATGGAAATGCTAGGTTTGAGAGACTCCTGACAAAATGCTTTTCTTTGTGGCTTGGGTTTGTATGGAGATTTGTGAAGAAGCTGGAGTCAATTTTCAATACCATTAAATTACTTGACTGGTTAATTTATCCTTAGACTGCCAATGAAATGTACTGTAACCAACTCGACCAATGATGTCCATAGGTCTCGTAGAGAAGATATTCACTCTATCGTGTTTGTAAATAGTAAGTATATAGAAACTTTATTAATTAATTCCATTCTGCTGCATAAAAAATCTAGCATGCATTTTTATTTGAAGCTAAATCTACATAAGGTGTTGTAGAGTCATTGAAAAAGAAATGGTGTATATATAAATCTATTTTTATTTATTTGTTATCGCTGTCATCTGTAAGATTTGCATGTTTAACTTTACAATCAACTGAGAGCATCTTGACATGTGAGTGATATCACTGTGTAGGAAGTCAGAATCGTAACAAAATCTGAGAATGTAAAATAATGTTCATATGCGTGATAAGAAGATTCGCACAAACATAAAACTGAACCATGAATGCAAAAATACTAACCACACACTAAATTGGTTTAAATACATAATCCAGAAAATTGTCTTATTTAAAACCAACTTATGGTGGATTTTAAGAATACTGAACCGGACTAACTGAATTTGTGAAGTCAACTTTGTTGTGTAGGTGTTGAAATGAAATTTTTGTAGCCACGAAATGAAAATGTATCTGTCAAGGCTTTAAAGAAAGAGAATAAAGAAAGAAAGAAAGAATCAGCTCCACTAAACAGCACAAAAATGGCTGTTTGTTCCATGCAGATGTTCATGCCATTACATAGATTTTTGTCAGTGTTTCAAAATTCCAGCTATATGACCACAACTTCAATATTTAAATATTGTTTGGAAACGTTGACACAGATAAAGTCCTGGTAAACTAATCCAGTGTTATGCTAAACACCAAAATAGGTGAGTGTTTTTTAATAGCTTGCTGGCCTTGAGAATTGTCACGTGGTTGGTTCTGAGTGTAAATGTCAAATGACCTCGTCTGAAGCTGGGCTATTCCCTGAAAGGTCCTTTTTGGAGTAGAAGCACATTTGGTGGCATTTTACCAACACTGGCCTCATAAAGCAGCAGGATTTGTGTGATTTCCATCTCTCTGTTTTTCTCTTCTCCATTGCTTTCGACTCATTCTCACATTAACACACCATTTGTGCTAAAACACATTATAGTTTTTTTTCTTTGTGCACACATCGTCATGTTCGCGCATATGTGTGTTTGTGCATCTCAGGCATACGGCCTGGACAAGTGAAGTAAATGCAATTCAATTAGATACTGCCCTCAGGCTTGTAGTGTTCCTGTGACTCTCCATCGCACATATTTATCTTACATAACTCACAGGAACTAGTCCATCCATTACTGCACACTCACTTTTTAAGTGCTTCGGCGTAGAGAATAGCAAATAAAGATGGTTGAAGGCGGTGTGCTTGTAAAATAGCTGGCCAAACCTTATTTCTATTTTCCTGTCAGCAAGGATTATGATTTTGGATTTAGTTGTCATCGCTTGTCTAATGCTCAAACCCGGCCATCAAAAGAACTATTGATTGAAGGGCTTACTGGCTATTTAGTGATTAAAATGAGTTATGATTTATTTTTCAGCAAAAAGGATGGTTTTAGGATATTAAAGTGAAGCGACTCAAGGGTGCTTCTCACAAGGCTATTGTCAACGCATCAGGGTATAATAGAGGGAATCAGTTATCTGATTGTTTCTTTCAGGGTTTGCACAAGGGTTTCCATTCAGGGCAGGCTAGAGAAGACTCTCTAGCTGATGTCTTCAGCCAGATTCCGTTACCTTAAATATATAATACTGCATTTTAGGACCTCTGGGTGAGCCTAGAGGTCAAGGAATGTGTTCTATTTAATTGAAGTGACCCTTGCCATCTTTCAATCTTCCAAGGTTATTATCCCCTATCCACTTTTCTACTTTTTTGGGGCCTACAAAATCATCAAAATATTGAAGCAAAATGTTTATGGATAATTGGACAACCCTCCAAAATTGGCTAAACCACATTTCTTTACAGCGATTTTTTTTGTCCTTTAGTTCACTCATTTAAATGTGCAAACATGAGCTTATTAATTTTCTATTAATTATTTTTTTGTTTTGCAGCAAATCCAGCTAAATCCACTTTTTTTTACATCCATTTTTTAAAACTCTGTTATGGTGTCAGATCAGGCTCCAGCTCGCATTAGGTGAGAGGCAAGGTACATCCCAGACAGATCAATGGTCAAAGTCACTCAGGCGTATCTTTAAGGGGAAAACTGTAGCCTCAATCAGGGGACCTTCTTTTTGGTTTCTACAAAAAAAATTCTTAATACACAGAAAACAGCATGCCAACATATAATTGGAATAAACTGGTTCGGTTTAAAATTATGAAAATGGAAGAAGAATAAAAAAAATATTTTGTTAATTCACTTTGTGATATTGTGTGTTGATACTTAACTAATTAAATCTGCTGAAAAAATGGTCGAGTTTTTTTTTTACAAGACATCTTTTTACAATCATAAATTATTTAATTTTGCTATAAAACCTTAATCTCGGTTTGTCTTGACTGTTGGGAGCATGCAGGGCAGTCACAGTCACTAAAGTCTTTGTTTGTGGTTGATTCACAGACGTATCATTTCTGAGTAAAAGTCATTTTAAGTGTAAATCAAATCAAAGCAAATCAAAATGTATTCATAAAGTGCCACTCCACAACACAGATTGCCACTGGAATATATACCTGCATTGCACTTGTCCAATAACAAACAGTGATTTTCAGGTGATTTTCTCTCAAGAGGCAAGGAAGTTAAACGTAGCTATCATTTTTAAAAAGATGCGATGACGAATACACTTCAACTGACTCTGGTTTATTTTTGTTAAGCATTTTAAAAGTAATAGCATCGTGCAGCGGCTTCCGGACCATTCTGCTCTGCTAACACTTGGTAATAAAAAGGTGAAATATTTAAACTCTTGTTATCATTGTTATATAACATGTGATGGGTGTACTTTTAAAATGTGATGTCCAAAGTTATTTTAAAGTTATTTAATGCCATGCATGCCCACGCACTACACATTTCTTCCACAGTCAGCGCTGAGGTGTACATTTTATTCACTTTGAGATGCTCTTTAGTCACTTTGAAACATTTCAGAATAAATTTATAATTAAAGGGAATTAAATAAGAAATGTTAGATCATCTACTTGCCAAAAATACTCCTTAATACACCAAATGCTGCTTTAAACAGATGGGCCTTTAAACCTGCTTTAAAAATTGCTAGTTTAATTTCAGACCTTAGAAAAAGAGTTCCAGAGCTGTGGTACCAATGAACAAAATGCACAATCTAATATTATTTCATTTATTTTATATAATTAGTTGCTTCTTCATTTGAATGTGTAGTTTATTTTCATGATGGCTGCAGTTGGCTACCTGTTTTTTTGTTAACATATGTTAACATTTTTCATATTCGAAAACCAATCTCTAATCATAATTTTTGGACTTTTAAGTGTTCCTGAAACATTGGTTGAATTGGCATTATACCGCTTTCAGAGCTTTGACTCACAACTCTAAAGGAAAGGCTGTGTAATGGAGCTAAACGAGTAGCATGACACCATATGGAGAATAAACCATGTTTAGCTTAGGTTTATCTTTTTGACACCTCATCAGTCTCTCTCTCTCTCTCTCTCTCTCTCTCTCTCTCTCTCTCTCTCTCTCTCTCTCTCTCGCTCTCTTTCTAACTGATGTATGAAGGAGAGCTGTGTACGGACAGTTGAGCTTCGTTCCCTCGATTGTCGTTCTCTGTCTATTTGCATCACAGTCCTGCCATGCATGTGGCTCTTTGAGCTCAAAGACACTCGGCTGTCATGCATCTGTCTGCTTGATTGCTCTGCTTTCTGGGTGAAAAGGGCAATCTGGGTGAGAACTGTTTCACTAACACACTAACTGTTTTCTTTGTGGGTAAAATGTTTACTTTAATTTAAAAGTGTTTATTAACGTAAACATGTACTGAACTCTGCATATAATTACTGTATCATTTGTTAGTTGATGACAACTTTTAGCATTCATTCTCTTTTTGGCTTTGTTGGTACACAAATTTTCTGAAATTAAACTGTGCTCTGTCTCACGGGTAAAGTGACAAAAAAAACATACATTTTGTCACATTCCTTTTAGGGGTGGTGACTGATTCTGAATTGATTATTAAAAGTTAAGTATCAATAATTGAGATATGTGCTGGTAAATGGTGCCCCATGAGATTCCTTGGTCTGTGAAAAATACCATATGGTCTGATTTTAGCTTTCCCTTTTTAATCAAGTGTTCAACTGGTCCAGAACAAAAATGACTACACAAAAAAAAATATATAGTAGGAACAAAACACACAAAAAAACCCTCCACACCTCTGCAGTTTAATGAGCGAAATCAGCAGACTGAAACACTAAAATAAGTTCTATTTTGTTATATATTTGTTAACTAAAGTTAATTAACTTAAATTAATATGTTATTTTACTTAAAAACAGTAATGTGGACCATGTATATTTGTAATTAATAATGAGCATCATGATGTATTCAGTTTGGGTAGTCTATAGTTTGGGTTGTGCCACTTTAAAAAAAACACCATCAAGTTATGCATTGATTCAAGATGGATTGATAATCGTATTGTGACCTTAATAATCCCAATTAAGCATAATCCGGAGGTACCCAATGATATGTAATCCTCGTTCCTTTAGATGTGTTTGGGTCACTTTCTTTTGCTTTGAATAATAATATATTTAAATATCTTAAAATGGTTGCATTTTCTGGGACAAGCAAGAGGTTGGGTAAGAGATGACAAAATTTTCAATTTGTAGCAAACAAATCCTTTAAGTGGCTTAGTTGTGTAATGGAAGAAACCAGTTTGTCCCATTTCTTGTCTTTGTTGTCAAAGAAAATATGTTGGGTATTCCCTTTCAAAATTGCGTGGAATACATGCATTGTTTTCCTGATCCTGTTGATAACAGTTCAATAACAATACCACAAAACAAAACGCTTTACATAACTCTAATAGGTCTCGTCTCTTCTGGATTTTACACAAACTCTGATTAAAAGTACTAAATCACAGGCAGAACATTAGGGCATGGAAAGCCTATCCCAGCGCCATTCTGACTAACCTCTCCAATCCCCTGCATGTGACCCATAAGCTGGCAGAAAATCTCCAGATGATCTTCTGCTAGCACATAGTGAGCTAATTACACAGAAGTTGAAATTCATGTGCTGTAAAGTCACCATGGCCAGCTTTGAAATGGAGAAAAGAGGGAGAGATTTAAGTGAGTGCAAAGCTTTCCGGCGGGGAGGAGCGAGTTGTTCAAAGACGGTAAATGTACTTAATCAACTAATAACATAAAGGTATTTTGGTGACTTTCAATTGGGAAAGAGTACAAATGTAATGCTCTTATGAGAGTGAACATTTTGGCCTGAATTAAAGAGAAAAAAACTCTTGTTATTCTCTTAGAAGTTTGCCAAATCCTCAAATAGATCAGAATTTAGTTTTAGACCAAAGCATTTTGTTTTGCATGCATGGTATATTTAGTAATAAGCAAATACCTCAACAATCAGCTGATCAGCACTTATTCCAGATAAAGTGTATAAGCTGACTGCTATGACTCAGAAGGCTTTGGAATGGGACTCCACTTGTGTAATCGTATGGCTGTTAGCCCAATGTTGGCTTATTTTATTCACAATTCTATGGTCACTTGATCATAGTTCACCATCTGCACAAAGCAGACTTCAAATGTGAGTTATTAGCCGTTGATTTGCTGCATTGTATGATGAGAAGAAGGTTGTGTTCTCAAGAGACTTGTTATGAAGAATAAGAACTTTATCACCAGAGTGGTCTTTCGCAACCAGAAATGAAATGACAAAGATCTTTATTTGTAACTGTTATGTTCTTACTTTAAATATGTTGTATACATATTCATATTTGGTTACATACCATCCATCCCTCTTCTTGTCGGCTTTATCCCTTTCAAACGAACAAGATACACATACGACCTAAACATCTGGAGCGTTTTCATAACATGCATCCTGTGGAGAATACAATGAACTTTTTTTTCATATAATTTACTATCTATTATGTTCAGGGTTACCCCTTCATAGTAGCCAAACCAACTGCTTAGGGCTCCAAGTGTTGCGCTTTCTCAGACGAGAAGAGTTGTATTTGCTTGCGCAGACATCCTATGTGCACGGGTGGTGTGTCATTCTGCACTTGCATGATGGATGGTAACAATAAACTCCAAAATAATCGTGACTGGCTTTCACCTACCAAACTCAAATTTTATTTCCAAAGAACTATCTATCTACTATGCTATCATCGTTGAGAAGGCCTCTGCTGGAAGAGAGTAATAATAGCCCACATTAACTCACACTACATCGTTCTAACTATCAGCAATGCAAACTAGGATCGGCCCCATCATCTTCTACCTCACTACACTCATCCCATTTAGGCCTAATCTCACTTTACCTCCCCTAAAATAACATTGTTAAATCCACTAATCAACCTAATCAACCATGAAAGCTGTGGTGGCAGCGAGTTCACCGAAATATGCTGAAGTTCAGTTCTTGTTTATCTTTTTCCAGCCAGCTCCTTAAGGTCAACGCGATTGGCTCGATTTCTGCTAAACCCCTCCCCTCCCCCCACCTCGACTCTGAAGTTGTGCTTCTTAAATGCCATTGTCATTGTCTAGGAATTGTTCAGGCTAAAAACGAAGTGCCTAAAGTGGCTGAAAAAGACACTGAGTGCACAACAATCTCAGCGAGCATCTCTGTTTTTGTTCTTTTTCTTAGCCCCCTTCTCGCTCTCATATGGAAATGCTCTCATATGGCTGTGTCTGGCATTAAATATGTAAAATTAGCACTTTAAGTAGAACACATTTCTGTGTTGCGCTCTGAGCTTGCCCGAGCTCAGGCATGCATATGATATGCAATTGGTCATCCCCATGGCAACCCAGATTGGATGAAAAGGTTTAGTGAGTGAAAGTGGATCAGATTGGGATGATTTTTTATTTAGTGAGTTTATTCATGGCGTAACTCACACCAAGTGTCGGCTAGAAATGCTGCGTGTGTCTCTGTAGGGCAGAAGAGCTGTATACAGATGCTGTTGTGAAGCTGTTATTTTTTTATTCTATTTGACTCTGGTTGCTTGAAATACTTAGTATAAAATACTTTTCTGGTAAGGCTTGTATATGTACAGGACAATTGAACTAAAAGGTCTGCAGACAAATGAGTGTGGGGAAAGCCAAACTTGGGTAAAATGAAGAATTTCGAAATTAATCTTAAATAATTCAATGAAGGGCGTCACGGTGGCGCAGTGGGTAGCACAGTCGTCTCACAGCAAGAAGGTCGCTGGTTCTAGGCTCGGCTGGGGCAGGTGGCATTTCTGTGTGGAGTTTGCATGTTCTCCCCGTGATCGCGTGGGTTTTCTCCGGGTGCTCCGGTTTCCCCACAAGTCCAAAGACATGCGGAATAAGTGAATTGAATAAGAACAATTGCCCATAGTGTTAAAGTGTGAATGTGTGTGTGAATGTTTCCCAGCGATGGGTTGCGGCAGGGAAGGGCATCCGCTGCGTAAAACATATGCCAGTGAGTTGGCGGTTCATTCCGCTGTGGCGACCCCGAAAGGGAATAAAGCCGACATGAAGATGAATGAATGAATGAATAATTCAATGAATTGCTCTCTATGTAATTGACTATGTAGAGAGAAAGCAAAGTGGAAAAAAGACAGGGGACTCTGAGCATAAGATATGTAGCTGCGCTTAAAAAAAAGCTTCCTTTAGAAGTCCAAAAAACAAGAATGAACATTTGAAAATTCTTTTGAGAATTACAAATGTTCACTACTGTTTTACAATCAGAGGTGAGTAGTAACTAGCTGCAATTACTTAGTTACCGTTACTTGAGCACATTATTAGGGTAACTTTGAGTACTTTTAAAAGTTTGTATTTTTACTCAAGTAAATATTTTGTGAAATATCTGTAATTTTACATCTGAGTTAGTTTTTAGCTGGGTTCTCCCATTACTAATATGGAAATAAATTTAAACACAAGATATTGTTGACACTGTTTTTGACTGCAGACTTAGCATGCTTAGCACGCACAGACATCATGCATGCAGACAGAGGACCTCTGCGCATATAATTGTGGATTTTACACTGTACATGTTTTGTAAAACTATGATTGTAGAGATTCGAAGTGTCTTTTTGTTGTGTGTTTCGCCTTTTGTAATGTATGTTTGATTATTGTTTGTCATTGAGTATTGTTTTTTTTCCTAACTGGAAAATAATGTAAAGTAATCTATAAGAAATATTATGTATTAGGTGGCGTTCTTGCTTTGTTTCATTCAGATCAGAAGTAACTTGTAAATACAGTGCATCCGGAAAGTATTCATAGTGCTTCACTTTTTCCATATTTTTTATGTTACAACCTTATTGCAAAATGGATTAAATTAAACGTTTTCCTCAAAATTCTACACACAATACCCCATAATAACAATGTGGAAAATATTTTTTGAAATTGTTGCAAATTTATTAAAAAGACAAAACCTGAAAAATCACATGTACATAAGTATTCACAGCCTTTGCAGTGAAGCTCTAAATTGAGTTCAGGTACATTCTGTTTCCACTTATCATTCTTGAGATGTTTCAGCAGCTTAATTAGAGTTCACCTGTGGTAAATTAAGTTGATTGGAGATGATTTGAAAAGGCATACACCTGTCCATATAAGGTCACAGGTTTGACAGTGCATGTCAAAGCACAAACCAAGCATGAAGACAAAGGAATTGTCTGTAGACCTTCAAGACAGGATTGTCTCGAGGCACAAGGCTGAGGAAGGTTACAGAAAAATTTCTGCTGCTCTGAAAGTTCCAATGAGCACAGTGGCCTCCATCATCCGTAAGTGGAAGATGTTTGGAACCACCAGGACTCTTCTTAGAGCTGGCCGGCCATCTAAGCTGAGTGATCGCGGGAGAAGGGCCTTAGTCAGGGAGGTGATCAATAACCCGTGGGTCACTCAGTCTGAGCTCCAGCGTTCTTCTGTGGAGAGAGGAGAACCTTACAGAAGGACAACCATCTGTGCAGCAATCTACCAATCAGGCCTGTATGGTAGAGTGGCCTGACGGAAGCCACTCTTTAGTAAAGGGCACATAGCAGCCCACCTGGAATTTCCCAACAGGCATCTGAAGGACTCTCAGACCACAAGAAACAAAATTATCTTGTCTGATGAGACTAAAATTGAACTCTGCGGAGTGAATGCCAGGCGTTACGTTTGGAGAAAACCAGGCACTACTCAACACCAGGCTAATACCATCCCTACAGTGAAGCATGGTGGTGGCAGCATTATGCTGTGGGGAGTTTCTGCTGCTGTTCAACAGCAGGAACTGGAAGACTAGTCAGGATAGAGGGAAAGATGAATGCAGGAAAGTACAGAGACATCCTGAATGAAAACTTGCTTTAGAGTGCTCTTGACCTCAGACTGGGGCGACGGTTCATCTTCCAGCAGGACAATGACCCAAAGCACACCGCCAAAATATCAATGGAGTGGCTTCACAACAGCTCTGTGAATGTCCTTGAGTGGCCCAGCCAGAGCCCAGACCTAAATCCTATTAAACATCTCTGGAGAGATCTGAAGAGGGCCTTACACTGTCGCTTCCTATGTAATTTTTCAGGTTTTGTCTTTTTAATAAATATGCAACAATTTCAAAAAATCTTTTTCCACATTGTCGTTATGGGGTATTGTATAAAGAATTTTGAGGAAAAAAATGAATTTAATCCATTTTGGAATAAGGTTGTAACATAAAACAAATTTGCACTGTAAGTACTTGAGTACATTTTGTTTATATACTTTTTTACTCTTACTCAAGTAAATAATTTGGTTGTTACTTTTACTTGAGTTAATACTTTAAACTTATTTTACATTTTTGAGTAAATTTTTTGGATACTCTACCTACCTCTGTTTACAATTTTTTACAATACAGCCTTAAGTGATAATATATATACCTGCTTGATGTTAATCACTTGAGTTTTATTTATATGTATATATATATATATATATATATATATATATATATATATATATATATATATATATATATATATATATATATATATATATATATATATATATATATAGATGTATGTATGTATGTATTGACTGAGACAGCAGAAATGATTCTGAACCACTTGAAAAAAACTGCAATCTCCTTCATTTTTTTTCTAATTATTTTACTTGAGTACAAAATCAATATCTCAATTTTTGAGTAGTTTTTTGTTGTTAAAGAAGTTAAAAAGAGAAAAAAAAGAGTCTTAATTTTCTTTCTTTCTGAAACAGTGTAGATGATGTAGATCAGAATAAATTTTTAGTCACAAAAACAGCTTAGGACCAAAGTACATAACAGTACATGGCAGCATACAAACTAGGGATCTCAGTTCATTGGGTTCAAATCAGTTAGTACTACCACATGTAGCTTGAAACAGCTTCCAGAAGAGAATAAAAGACATAAAACTTTAGTTACATTTAAATCCAGACTAAAAACTAGTATGTTTAAAAGTGCATTTAACTAAGCTCTACTATCCGAACAGCGCTGCCTTAAACTTTTCAATGGTAATGCCTTTTATTACTTATCACTTGCTTTTTTTTATAGCCAAGATCTGTTTTATTTCTGCTTTATCTCGGGTCTATTTTTATTCTTTTGTAAAGGAATTGAATTTCCAATGTGTACAAAAATGTGAAAACACATGTAATATGCGTGCATGGAGTCAAAAAATGGTCTACTTTCTCCCTTTTCCAGTAGGTTAACTCTGGTTTTACTGGTTGGCCTCATGTGACTACTCTAGGAAGAAGCTGATTGGTTGGCACGCCCTTTAATGTCTGAAAAATTAAAGGTAAGGGCACGTTAGAGCAAATTTCATAGCAAAAATGTAACGAGACGCTCAATGATTCGTTTTTAATTTCCAATCAACGATCGTGCACAGGCCTATACAGGTCAACAGTGAAAAGCGAAAAAAGTCTGCAGCTGCCATGTCACCTTGGTCTGACGCCAGGCGAAGCTGCACGCTCCGCCAATGAATGCAGATATTTTGTTGTTATGCGAGAAAGTACTGATGTTACATAAATGCACAACTTGAGGAGGCTCAATCTCTTGCTCTCTGGACGAGCTTCCTAGACGTAGAAGAAGAAGAACCAGGAGACCAAAGGAAGACCCAGGAGCTTCATATCTTCAACAATAACCATCTATACTGCCAGCTCTGCTTCTGTGAATTATCAGATAAATCTCGGGTTTGCACAAGAAATCATTCATTCGACGGTCCATTTAACCATGTCCATATAAAAGCTCTGTGTGTGTGCCTGAACTCTTGTTGACACTCAGGATCGGGAGATTAATTAAACTCTTCTTGGGGGTTTAAAGCAAACATGCCGGGAGTATGTTCAGGTTTAAGAAGATGATCCGTTTACTTCACTTTCTGGAACTCTGCTACAGGTATATGGCGAGTGTCGAAGAAGCATTGCCTCTGAAGCGCCACCCTGTGGTCGGGGACTTTCCTTTGCTCCCTAACAGCAAGGAGCGCCATTACACCTCTTTTTTTCCCTCGAGCTGGACAAATGCCCCCCAGTTGATCACAAATGCAAAGACACCAGAGAATATAATTCGTCCCAATGTGTCCGGACCTTAAAACAAAATGCAATTTCCTTGATGACTATGACCACTTCAACACTCTCTTTACTGCTCCACTGCACTATTCATGATCACATCTACCCATTGACTTAACATCTAAATTGCTCTTGTATGTTAGACTTGCATGACATCTAAGATTGAATATAAGATGCTAAAAAAATCCCAACTTTAAAGGCAAAATCATTCTTTGGCTTTCACCTTAATTACAATCAAATTTGATGCAATTGCAGCATCCAATTAAAAAGCAAAAAAAATATAGATGCCTTTTTGCGCTTTGATGAATTGAATAAGCATACTTGAAACAGTTTCCTCTTGAGTCACATTCTGTCATGTTGTTAAAGCTTTAAACACTGTGATATAAGACTATCCATAGTCTCCATGACACCCCTTGGGAATCTCTGGCAACGTGTTTATGATTTAGCGCTGGCTGTGCCTACTTCGAGCTATAGTGTCAGCGATATCGCCAGAGGTTTGAAACCCTAACATTAGTGCACATGTTTCTGTTTTGACTGTGCAAGTGCTGGGAACCTCTCAACGTTATTATGCTGCTTACCTTAATCATCCCATACACTACCTGCCCTCTGTCCTCCTCCCATAATGCACTGCCTCCAGCAACTGGTGGCTATTTTGGCTTTGAACCAAACCCTAATGAAGAGGCATCTGTTTCAATGGATGTTAAACACCGCTGTTAACTTTCATTTCTCTTCTTGTTCCTCCTCCCTCCCTGGAGAACGGAGGGATGATAATAGATGGATGCCGGGTGCCTGTTTTTCGGCAAAATGTGAATTTGACGCCAACCCTTTCTCTTCCTGGCTGCGGCATAATCAATCAAAAACCATCACAAAATCATCAACTTGAATCAATTTCGGAGCTCCAAGATTAAAAGCAGAAAGGGTTGCGGGAGGCTGTTTCAGCCTATGACTAATTCGTTTCATTTAGGTCAAATTAACCTGATGCCTTTTCAGGACAACCAAACGTTTATGATCAACCTGGCTCTGTCTCGTGTTCAATACTCTTTAGTAAAGTCAGAAACTGAAAGGCGAAATTAGTTTCTTTCAGGTTACTATAAACTCTTTAAACATCTCAAACTTAAATTCACTAGTTTATCAAACAAAGCGTGGCTTCAGCTTCATGGCAATTAATCATATGCTCTCCCTTCACATATTTAAACACTTTAGCTCCACGTCCGGAGTAGTGTATCTGTTTTGTAAATATTGATTCCAACTCAATTGCCAATGACAACTCAAAGAACCCTTTGCATTCATCAGCATTAAAGGCCCTGGGACAAATACTGTGCCTTCAAAGGCTCTCACCCATCTAGCAATTAGAGCTAATAGTCACTGCAGGCCAAAATCTTCCCCTTCCTCCATGGCTTCTCACTTGAACGAGCCTCCACTTCCCCCTTCCCTTTCAGCTTGGGGTGGTCACATCCAGGGGGCCAAGCAGAGGAAGTTTGCTAGCTTTGAAGATCGGAATTGTAGGTCCAAGGTGGACCTTTAGGGGTGAGCTATGGTCAATTTGGTGTTTCATATTCATTTAGGGGTGTGAAGGTGGAGATATCACTGCAACCACCCCTGACCCGACTGAAAGTTTTTGCACAGCGAGACATTCTCGTTTATTTTCCTAAACTCGATCCCCTTGTGTTTACAGGTAGGCTCAAGTATGTTTTCGTTTGAACGTTTTTAAAAGTATGTATCACAGAAAACACTATTTTAAATGGGCTTTAATGACAATCAAATTGAGCTTTTAAAAATTTTATTTTAGCTTCAGGGCTCCAAGGTTTTCTTTATTATTAAGGAAAACTGCAAAGACAAGTTTAGCAGGAACAGAAAATGCTGTTTGCAGCATTGCTTGCAAGAAATGAATGTACTGTGTAGGGAGTTAAAGGAAACCTGAGTGGTTTTGTAGACCATTTTTCATTTCTTTTTATACTTATTTTTAATGACTATGCAGAATAAAGACACAAGCACTCCCTGACATGGAGCTTAATGGCAAAACTGAAATGTACCTATACAGTATATACAGTGACCCCCCCCCCACTTTTACCCATGTATCTCTAGTTTCTTTCACTGAATTGGGTGTTCATGCACTTGTTAAAAGTTACAGTGTTTTGAAATCAGTCACTGTTTTATCAACTAGTACATATTAAAAACCAGTAACAAAGCATAAAATGTATGTTGTTGGTTTGTGTACATTGTACAGCATCACATTGGTGCCTTTTCTTTAGACATGAGGAAATAAACAGGAAAGTGACCAGTTGGCCAGATATGGAGTGATCCATACCTGGAATTTGTGCTCTGCATTGAATCTATCCCAGTGTACACTCACAGCAGTGAACAAACACACCGTGAACACACACCCGGAGAAGTGGGCAGTGGCGCCCAGAAAGCAGTCGGGAAACTGGTGTTTAATCATTCACACCACCTTCAACTCGTTGGATCTGGGGATTGAACCGGCAACCTGCTGATAGCAAGTCGATCTCCTTATCCACCAGACCACAACTGTCCTTCAATTACCCAACTGCCCTTGAATGAATTTGAATGAGTTGTTCATTAGATTGTTTATCTTCCATATCTGGGTTAACCTTTCATTTAAAAAGCTTGGACTGTCACGTTTTATTTGAAAAATACTGAAGTCAAATTTGAATTTGAAGTCAAAATGTTATTCAAAACAGAGAAGGTAA